>CM062353.1:78037624-78672418 GCA_031216105.1 Dalbergia cultrata | reverse complement strand
GATCAAATGCAAAAACAATCCAGACGTGTGTCTATGGCTATGTCAAGCTGATAAAGCAGAAGTGGGGATCTGTGAAACTTGACACACATTGTATTAATCCAAATACTTCAAGAGTGGCTGATGTTAAGCCGGGACTACGACTTCCATGTAATTTTCTCCTTCCATCGTTAGGATCCTAATAGAGGTCTCCATATCTAGTACACTTATACCAAGAAATAGAATGCGAAAGGATTCAAGTATTAATTCTAGAAGTCTGCTCTGCTTTACTACATCTATATGAACAATTTAATGTTAGAGTTTACCACATTTAAAATTTCCAAGTCTGTACCCAAAAATACCTTGACAAGCAGGGAAAAGTAAGCAGCGAAATTAAATTCTAAAATTGCTCTGAATCTACTTCAGATAATTCAGAAAATATGTTCGGATAATATTGGTCATACAGTCTTCCATCGAATTCTATCTTAACAATAAGAAAGGGACTATCCTACCTTGGCTATAAGGGGTTCAAAGATGCTCTTAGCCTCTTTTAAATTCTCCTGAAACACATTTATTTCTTCCTGCTGACTGTCACCATCAAGAAGATTTCTAGCCTTAGCAATGGCAGAACTGATCTTCTCCTTGTCCTGTGGGTAAAGTTTTGAACTGATGTCCTTATCCTTTAATGCTTTCCCCATCTTGTAAACATAATCATCTAAATCATTCATTGCATTAGCTTTCTCTTGGAACTTCTTGTCTTCAGCCCCGTAAATCTCGGCTTCCTTAATCAGTCTTGTGATTTCTTCGGTTGATATTCTTCCTTTGTCATTGGTTATGGTAATCCCATTCTTAATGCCAGTAGTTTTGCCCTCAAGAGTGACAGTTAAGATGCTGTTCTCATCAATAGCAAAAGTTGTTAGGAGAGGATAACCGCGAGGAGCTGGAGGAATTCCTGAAAGTGTAAAACAACCAAGAAGGTTGTTATCACTGGCTCTCGCTCTCTCACCCTCATAAACCTCCTCAAATACAGAGGATTGGTTATCTTTAACTGTGACATATTCTCCTGTTTTCTTTACAGGAATGGGAGTATTTCTGGGAATCACTACACTCATGACATCTCCTATTAATGCCTTACCAAGAGACAGCGGCGTAACATCACACAGTGTCAAGTTTGGAACATTCTTAATGTCATCACTCAACAAAGCAGCCTGAACTGCTGCGCCATAAGCAACAGCTTCATCAGGGTTGATGCTCCTATACAACTCCTTTCCCTTGAAAAAGTCCTGCAACAGCTGCTGCAATTTAGGAATCCTAGAAGAGCCACCAACAAGGACCACATCATGTACACTGCTCTTGTCCATTTTAGCATCAGTAAGACATCTGCCTACAATTTCCATACACTCTTTAAAAAGGTCCATGTTGAGTTCTTCAAACCTAGCACGAGTTACTGATGAACAAAAGTCAATGCCTTGAAATAAAGTATCTAACTCAACAGTGGTGACAATAGCGTACGAGAGAATCCTCTTTGCCTTCTCACATGCAGTTCTTAACCTCCTCAAGGCTCTTGGGTTCCCATTAATGTCCACTTTATTCTTCCTTTTGAACTCTTCTACAAAATGACTCACCATTCTGTTATCAAAATCCTCTCCACCTAGGTGAGTGTTTCCAGCAGTGGCCTTAACTTTGAAGACCTTATCCTTAATGGTAAGAAGAGACACATCAAAAGTACCGCCACCAAGATCAAAGATGAAAATATTACGCTCTCCAACACAATCAGATCTCTTGTTAAGGCCGTATGCAATAGCCGCAGCGGTAGGTTCATTGATTATTCGCATGACATTGAGGCCAGCAATGGCACCAGCATCTATGGTGGCTTTACGTTGAGAGTCATTGAAATAAGCAGGCACAGTAATTACTGCATTCTTTACAGGTGACTCCAGATATGCCTCCGCAATCTCACGCATCTTTGTGAGAACCATAGATGATATTTCTTCTGCAGACAGACGCTTCTCCTGACCCTTATAAGTAACAACAATCATTGGTTTATCATTAACACCGGCAATGACCTTAAATGGCCACATCAGTAGGTCATTCTTAATAATGGTGTCACCGTATTTCCGACCAATTAACCTCTTAGCATCTGAAAAATCCATTAACGGATCTTAGCCATAATTTGGAAACATGGAAAGGGTAAAGTATATACAAAAAGAAGCCACCAACCAAATAAGATCAATTACCAAAGACAGTGTTGGTTGGATTGGAAGCAGCCTGGTTCCTTGCAGCATCACCAATAAACCTCTGATTATCCGTGAAAGCAACATAAGAAGGCGTTATCCGACTGCCTTGGTCATTGTGGATGATCTCCACTCGCTGGTGTTGTTCCTGCCATACAGCAACACAAGAATAAGTTGTGCCAAGGTCGATTCCCACTGCATGTCCCTGATATCTTCTGGCCATCCTCTTTCAAGGAAGGAAAATAAGGTCAAAAAGTTGAAGTTAGGCTTAGGAATAGACAGAGCTCAGGGCTTCTTTGGTGCAAAGAAAGAAAAAAAGAACCTAGGTCTGTTTCCATATGTGTAATGTTAATATGAAATAATTGGATTTTAGACATAGACATTTGTCATTTGTTATGATATATATTAACTTTTAAATCATGACATCTTTGTAAGTACTGTGCTTTCCTCTTATAATTTATGAAAAGGGTTAGTGTTTTATAATACAATTCCTATCCAATATTTCATGATAGATAGCAATATAGCATCACTAATATGAAAATTAACTTAGGGAATTGCTTAAATCAGTTTACATTTTTTTAATCAAATGAATATCTTCGTACCAGAACTCATAAGCGAGACTTAACTCCCACAAATACAGTCCCCTTCATTCCAGTTCACAGTATGTCACAATAGAACATAACATATTATCTATCCCACTAATTAAAAAAAAGCATTTTATTATAATTCATAAACATTTTAGGAAGATTAGTAGTACTTAATAGATAAATTTCCATATTGCAGTTACACACATATGAGCAAATTTAAACAAAAAAAAAAAAAAACAGAAATCAGATAAAGCTACCTGCAATGCTTGATCAAGACTAAAGCTTATGGTTGCATAAAGATGAGAGTACGTTATCCAAACTTAAACCATTCTTAACATGGAAAAATTTTAAGCCTCAACACTAGAGAGACCCCCAAGGTTTTTACAGACCAGCAACCAACACATATAGAAACTCCACCACCATGGAAGCAAAGCATTACCTATTTCTTAAATTTCATATTATTTCTTCTTCTTCTTTTTTCATTCTTTTCTTTTGTGAAGAGAGGTCTATGTGACCAGTTTGGTGTTTTGGTTAAAATTTAGAAGCTTTCCAACCAAGTATGGGAGGAGTGGAAGGGTAAATGAGGTTGCAGACGAAAAGGGAAAAGCTTAATAAGGGAGTGTAGTGTTGGAAGACCAAACTCAAAAGAATAAGATAGTCAGTAACAAAGTATTCAGAACTTTACCTTGTAAAGGGTAGCTGAATGAAAGTGAGAAACCCGCTTTCGATCGATGAGTGCGGCCTTTCTTCTTGCCTTGCCTTCTTTCAGACTCAGATTCCTTCACAATGAAGTTAGTCTCTCTATAGGGAACTCAATCGTCGACTGATGAGACTGAGAGGACTAGTATCAGCATAAAAATGATTATGCTGATAGTGGACAGTTACCTGAGCATGATTTGATTTTTTAAAAATTTCTATTAATTGATTTATTTTACAGTTATTATTTTATGAATTTAATTTTGATGTATTAATAGTATAAATAAGTTTTATAATATATTCAAGTATATATTATTATATAGTCAAAATGATTTATTTCTATATCTACTACTTAAAAAGTCAATTAATTGGAATGATTAATTGGATAAGAATGTAAACAACTTTTATACTACTAACACATCAAAATTAAATTTTTATTTTTTATCATTATTTTTATAATATTTTGTTTTCATATAATATCAAATATAAAAATATATATCATTTTCTTTTTCTTATAATATTTTTCAATTTCTACATTTCTATCATAATACATGTACTTAATGAACATAAAAACTTGCCAAAGTAAATTATTTACAAATCATTTACAGATAATTTTAAAAAATATAATTAAAATATAAATTTGTCACAATTAATTAAAATTCTTTATTTTATTATATATAATTATATTTTATATGAAATGTTATATTATTTACCATGTGTTATAAAATTATATATTAATTTTTATCAATTCACGTATTTTAATATTATTTTAAATACTTGTTTAATTATCATCTATTATTTATTTAAATTATTAATTATTAAATTTTTAATTAAAATAATTATTCAGTTCTAAATTTTAAAATTATTTATCATTTCAATATATAAATATTAATTAAGATAGATAAGTTATTTAATATGTTGTAGGCATCAAACAATATGAAATCAATGCATAGAAATTGATAGGAAGAACATGTTCTTTTATCAAGTGTATGTTAGTATTTGTTTTCGAGTAATATCATCGTGGACAGTTCCTTTGAATGAATTATTACTGGGTTTGAGGTTTTCTTAAGTCAAACTAATACGAGCCAGCTTGTATAATGGTGGTATATAGATGGAGACAACCTTAGGTGTTTTTCCGAGCTAGATTGATCAACATAGGCCAATTTTATGCTCGGGGAGTCGGGGTTGATATGTTAAATAGTAATTGAGGTGGAGGAATTGCAATACTTGGAGCATGCTACTAGAAGTTTCTATGATATATTTGTAATTTGTGGCCAGGTCTTTGACCTCTTGCTATATTTCATTTTCATCCTTGTTTTAAGGATGAACGTAATTATTAAAAAACAAAAAAAAACAAAAAAAAGTGTTTGTGCTGGAGTCATTTTCTTTGGCCAGTTCCTTAATATGTGATCAATACGTCTTGTCCAATTTATCTACTGTTCCCAGACGAAAAAAAAAAATGAAATCATCTAATGTTTCCACTGCAAATACCCTGAGCTATTACAGTATTATTTTTCATGTTAAAACAATTAAATTATAATATATTTTTCAAAAGGGTAATTATAAAAAAAATAAATTATAACTATTTTGATTCCATTCATTTTTATTATATAAACAATGGAGTGATAATTATATTTCATTTCATCTTTAACAATTTAAACAATGGTGTGAGATATTTATTCCATTCTATTTCATTCTACTTTATTCCACTCCGCTCCATCCACCATTGTTTCTCCAAACAAAGTCTTAGATTAGCTGTTGTTAAGCGTGGACTCCGATTCCCATGTAATTTTTCCCTCCCTTCTTAACGATACTAATACAGGTCTCCAAAGCCAAAGTGCAACACATATAATGTGCACGACATACATATCTAGTACAATTATATCAAGAAATAGAATGCGAACCAATTCAAGTATCAATTCTACAAGTCAGCTATGCTTTACCATCTATATAAACATATGTAGGGTTGATAGTAAACTCAGGTCTATATTATCATTTGTCACCATTTAAAGGATAAGATTGAATGTTATGAAAAGCTGATTTGTGAATGTAACATATAGACAGGTGTTGTATGATGATTGGTTGTTTCCTACAATTTTAGATTTTATTCCCCATGAGTTGTTGTAAGACTTGAGTGGTTAAACCCCGTTTCGTTACTTTAATTTGGTGCATCAGGCAAGCAATTCTTTTGCATCGCTACCATTTAAGATGTAGAACCCGTGTTATTTCACCTTCTTTTTTTTTCGGTGAATATTCTAATAACATTTAATTCTCAAAGTAAACGGAAATGCACATGTAGATAGTGAATTTACTGATGTGTCTAAATTGTTTGGACCATAGCTTGCTATTAATATTAATCATCAAAATGGCCATATTTGATTGTCTTCTTCTTTGTTGATATAAGCTAATCTCCATTCAGCATCATTGTTGTAAATTGTCATTTAGATCATAGCATACTATTTATTTGTAAAATGATTGTTTTATCTTTCTACAAATGATCAAATGATAAGAATCATGGGCTAGCACACTTACATTGCACAAAGAAAAAGAGTATGACTTTGTCTTAATGCACTTAGAATAGAACACGCTATTATAAATTCATACACAAATACCACTCTGAGACTGTTACCATATCTCTGCTGACTCAATGTGTGTGTGTATATATATATATATATATATGATGTGCCAATGTAATAATGTAATACAAGGACATTTGTTTCTTTTCGTTTTAGGTTTTACTCCCCATGTATTGCTGTCAAGACTAGAGAGTGGTCATAGACCGCTTCGTTACTTTAGGTGCAACAGGTTTTATTGTTTGAATTGCGCCGCTACCATTAAATATATGTAGAACACCTGTTATTCTAGTAACTATTAATTCTCTAACTTACGGAAATGCACATGTAGATGGTGAATTTACTGGACGTGTCTCAATTGCCTAGACCACAATAATATAGTATGTGTTGTAAAATGATAGGCCAAAAGGTAGAAACAGGACGATGTAAAAATAAATATGTGAAAGTGTAAAATAAATTACATCAAAAATTTACGTGGTTCGGCTTAAAGTCGACGTCCACGGGTAAGGACAACAACAAAAATTTCACTATGAAAATATGATAGAGATACAAAAGGTGGACACACTCCACTCAAACCAGATCCCAATACACCCATAATAGCTCACACTAATTTTCTCATTGTTGTATACTCTCAACTCACAAAAGAAAAGAACTTATAAACAATCAACTTTCTCTACTGCCTAAATGCTAGAAGAACAGAAGCATCTTAAAAACTGAACTTGTGATGATCCTCAAAGGCTCCATAGCATGCTCTGTATATAAGCCTTGTTGCATACGGTGCATACATCCAAACAAAAAGAGCATGAGATGATCGTTCAACATGCGCAGGAAAGTTAGACTATAATATTGGACCTCTTGACAATTCACATGCATAATTTAATTTTTGTTCAAACCAAGGCTTGACATTTTGGCATGCAGGAATGTTTGACATTTTGGCACCCTTCAATTAATGCACCTTCATGCACATGCTGCACCGAAAAACAGATTAGACAATTTGTCCATTGGCTTATCAACAAAGACTACTAAAGTCAAGCCACATCAACAGTATGCAATTTATTTATTTGTAAAATGACTGTTTTATCTTTCTACAAACTAGCGTCTGACCCGCGCATATGCGCGGACAGTCGACAAATATTCAATTTTAAAATAATACATTTTAGAAATATATTGAATAATAGAATGAATTATCCATAAAATAAATAAAAAATTATAGGTATTTATGATGACACCAAGCAACAGCACTGTGTCTCGTGGATGAAGTGGGCATTGGTCCTCCCGAATCTCTAATTTTTCTTATCTATTTAAATATTTGGCCAATCCAAAATTCAGCATTTAATTAATTTTTATAAACTATTTAGTTTTAGATATTTTAATTTTATAACTAGTGTAGTGCCCATGCCTTGTACGGTGAAATATAGGTGACATTCAATATATACTGTTTGATGTATTTACCTTAATCACAATTTAACTATATTGCATTAGTATCGACCTTACAAATTATGATTGAAACAATTTCAATTAAATAATGGGATCATTAATTGGAAAACAGAAAACAACTTCTCTAACACTGTTCTATTACCTAGACTACCCAAAATAAAATGACATACTTACATTAATTTGAAGAAGCATATGGAATGATAGATTTTACTTAGATTGTACTTGATATATAGAAGCTCAACTAAAATGGTAAACCTCTATTTGTATGTAGGAAATCTCAAGCATCATCGTTTGCTATGAGAGTGATGGAGCATAACATATATAATTCTCTTTTTGAATTATACGGCTTGTTTTTCTTTGATTTTACATGAAACAAATTGTTTCGGCCATGTTTTTATTATCCTGAGTAATCCCAACTTGCTATAAAACTTTCCTGTATTTGAATTGCTTCATACGTGCCTTAGGAAGATTTAGTAAGATCAAATAGTATTTCTTATTAATTATGAAAGATAAATCTACAATGGACTTCTATATGATCACAAAGTATATTTAGGGTAAATTTAAAATATTGATATTTTCATATCAAAGTTAAAGAAAATTGTAAAATAATATAAATATATAAATCTACGGATGTCATTTATTAATTTTATTTTAATTTATTATAAATTGATGATGACGGTCACTTTATTTAAAATCATGACTACAATCACCTTATCCCTCCTCGGGTGTTTCTATGTGCATATGATTAGAAAATTGAAGTCTATTGTAATTTGTTTTTTAGTTAATGTTATATTATGAAATTTATTTTGTTCAACATAATTATTTTAATACTTCATGGCTCTACTATCAATGGCTGATTGAAGTCCTTTTTAACATTCTCATTGGCATATACAACAATGCTTTCATCCTATGACTATTTACATTTGGATGGTTCAGTATAGATAATGACAGGCTTTATAATTTAGGTTTCATCTTATCTGGTATTTCGTAAACATTCATTTTTAAAAAAATTATATAATAATCTCATCCAACCAAAGCATGGAAGGAGAGAGCTTACAATGAAGTATAAGTCAGAAGCAAGCATAGTCCAAAGTCCAATCATAAATGACTTCAAAATTCTCACAACATGATATAATTCAACCTAGATCTTAGAAATTTTTTTTTTGCAAATATAAATAGACTCCTATTCAAGTACCGATGAATTGTTGGTGTGGATTGGAGCCTTAATCGTCCCGCATTTTCCTGATGGATTACCACTTGGTCCATAATGACACTTATGCTAAGAATGGACTTTGATAGAGACATTAGACAAATTAGTCCTGGTGGCAAATCCCCTAGATCTATTACATTGGCCGATCATTGGAACAAATGTTTCCAAACTCTGATCTGTAGTGCCAAGATATATCGATGGGCACAGCCATCATTATGCACTGACAGCACCACAAAGGAATGTTGATTTCTTTGACTGGATAATTGAATATAATTTCAACAGAGACAAAATATACCCATCAATTCCTTCATTTGAACAACATACACATTAATCATTATAGTAAAGAATGTCCTTCACTAAAAATAGGGCAGAGGTTGCAACCTTCACTAAAATAACAGGGCAAAGCCTGCAACCTTAACTGATAAAGGTGAATAATACAAAGCATGTTGTGTTGTCCTAGATAGCATAGCATCACCACATCCAAGAAGGGTGCTTAGGTTCATCATCACATTGAACCACTTACTTGAACAAAATAAGGGTGCTAAGGTTAGGCTAGGTACCACCATTTTGCTTTTGCCAACCTTTTAAGTGATAGATAATTAGAAATAATCAAAAGCTAATAACTTAATGAAAATGTTCTTATTATCATTGCCCAAATAACTTGAACTACCTATGACAAAAAGGTGAAATCAATGGAATAAAAGATTAAAATGGTTCTTGTGAACACCCGATTTTATTCGGCTTATAAGATAAAAAATTCAAAATTAGCATGTTTTCAAAATTTAGTCCTTTTATAGACTCATGTGGCAATTTTATTTTGTTAGGTGAAATTACAAACCATTTCAAATATTGTTTATAGATAATTCTTAGTTGTGTTTAATCCAAAACTTAATTTTTGTTTAAGTTTCAGTTATTATCGTTTTACATTTTTTGTATCATCTGCATTAAAAAAAAAAGGGAGGGTTTTTGGTCCACCCATTCACTCTGGTTCATTTCTATTTATTTGAGTAATATAAAAAAAAAAAAAGAGAGAGAAGCCCAGCCCAATCTAATAATAAAAATAAAAAATGAAACAAAAAATAATAAAGGAAAGTCACAGGATGTGGTTCTGTGACTCTCCACGTGAAGCAACAACATGATTAGAAAAAAATAAAAAAAGGAAAAGGAAGACAATGATGATGTTCTGCTCAAATTCTTCGCAATGTGCCAGAACTCCTTTCGGTGGGGAGCTAACAGCCAACCTATGAAAATCATCAGAGAAGTGGGAATATTAAAGACATATCATCAGCAACCACGAGGGGAGGAGCCTGAAAAATAATAATCTAAGAACACTCCCTTACTACTTGATCCATCTTCATCATCAGCCAATACAAAAAAAAAAAAATTCATCATCACAACCTCATCAACACAGCTTTCTTCCACTATCCAAGCACATCCTCCCTCCTGACTATTACAATTCCCCTCCATCTGTTGTGTATCCTCCACACCCTTACCCACATCCCTACCATCACCCATTGATTGTGAAGGTTGTGGGTACAGTCTACAGCTTTAAGTGTTACGACTGGGAGTATCCTGAAAAGTCACACGACAAGAAACACCTCAAAGGTGCTGTTGTGGAGGTCAAATGCAAAGCAGGCAGGAACATCATCAAGGCTTATGGTGAAACCAAGAGCAATGGGAAGTATAGCATCACAGTTAAGGACTTTGACTACGCCAAATACGGACCCACAGTATGTAAAGCTAAGCTACATGCTCCACCTAAGGACCCTCCCTTCAACATACCTACGAAGCTGAACGAAGGAACTGACTTGAAAGTGAAATCAAAGAACAAGTACGAAGTTGTGCTTAAGGCTAAGCCATTTGCATATGCTTCAAAGAAGCATTTTGAAGAATGTTATAAGCACAAACCTTCACCAACTCCTTACTACTATAAGTCCCCTCCTCCTCAAGCACCAGAACCGGAGAAGCCCACGCCACTGCCTTGCTTGAGCTGCCTCTGCTTGTGCTGATCTTCGCTGTCCACCCCACGAGCTCGTTGTCCCGCCAACCTCGAAGACCCAAGGTCACGCAGCTCCAGCACTCCGCCTCCTCCTCTGCCGCCCCTGTGCGCGCCAGCTTCCCTCCTGCAGGTATAGCGCCGGTTCCCTCCTCCCTTGCCCAGCTGTGCAGCGCCGATTCCCTCCTTTCCCTCCGCCCATCTCTCTTTGTTTTCTTTCATGGAGTTTGCCTTCCTCCATCCTTCATATGCAGAAACTTCTTTCAATCTCTTCCCCATCCCCTCTGCCTTAGCGCCTTGTTCTCTCTTTCTCACTCGCTATCTCTCTTTCTCTCTAGCTCTCCCACCCTCTGTGTTTTTCTTTTTAAGAAACAATGAAACTGAAAGCTTTTTTTTCTCGTTCCAGATGTTTCCATATCATGATTTATTGTTATTTATTTACCCATACTTTGCTTTATAGTTATTTGTCTACATTCTTTTATTTTATTTTATTGTAATTGCATCTTTATGTGTGTGTGAAGGTATGCGAGAGACTTAGTGTGTGCATGTGTTTGTTTGTACGTGTGTGTGTGTGCGATCTGTGTGTGCGTGTGTGGTTGTGTGTGTGAGTTTATTTCCAGCCCATTCAATAAAAAAAAAAACACAAGTCCTTGTACTCTCATAGTCCCACTTCAAAGAAAATATTGATAAACTAAGTTTTGTGGTTCAAGAAGCATCTTTATTTGCCTACGATTTGATGAAATCTTTTACATGGGTTTTGCTCTCTGTGCGTGAGTGCTTGGGGCTCTAAATAAAAAAAATGAAACAAGTCCCCAAATGTCTTAGATCTTCCTTACTTTCCTTGTTATCTTCACTTATATTCTTATTATTTTATGTGTTATTATTTTATGTAATGAATTTGTAGAAGGTGAGTTGTTTATTCTTATTATGCGTTATTATTTTATGTGATGAATTTGTAGAGAGTGAGTTGTTTATTCTTATTATTTTATGCGTTATTATTTTATGTGATGAATTTGTAGAGGGTTAGTTGTTTATTCTTATTATTTTATGTGTTATTATTTTATGTGATGAATTTGTAAAGGGTGAGTTGTTTGTTCGAACTTATAGGAATATTCCAGCCAGCTTTCCTTTGCCATTCTTTCTTTATTCCTCTATTAGGTTAATCGTACTTGGGATTTCTGAGTTTGCGTGGAGGTGTACCTTAGTTACGAATAAAGGCTCTGGGTATGTTCAAATTGGGTTAAAATCTTTAGTCTATTTGTAGTCCACGTCAAAATTTTTTTTTTTTTTTGGTATTAGTTCTCGGGTCCTTGAGTCTAAGTTTTGTTAGGACATTGTACTTTGTTTATATTTTGAGGTCAGAATCCCAATTAATTATGTTGTCTTTTACTTGTTATTTAATTCGCGTGCTTTCATTCTCAAATTTGTGCCAGTTTTCGTTTTATTAGTTTGAGTTATGTGATTTTGGCTTTTGTTCCATTGCTTAGTGGACCACGCTTGGGTTATTGGACTGTATCATATCTGAAAACAAAAGAGGCAAATGATGGGATATTTGGGTCTATATTTTAAAAACAAAATATATAATAATAGGAATATTTGAACTATTGTTGTTCTTTTATTTCTATTTGGCCTTTGGAGATTAACTTAGTTATGACGGTTTGTTAATTTTATATTGAGGAATATTTTAGCTGTGATGGCTTGATATTCTAATCAATTTTTTTTTATTTATTTTTTTAAAAACGAATCAATTCATAATTATTTTTTTAAAAGAACTACGTGACTTTGAATTCCTCATCGCACTAGAGGATACGTAGGAGTAGGTGATTCCTGTCAAGTCAAAATTGGATTTTATTAGGTTATTTTATGTTATTTCAATTTTTGATTTGTAAATATTTATTATTATTTTTGTTTATTTATAAATACTTATTGTCTTTTATTGTTATGTATTATTTTAATTTCAACTAATAATCAGATTATTTTAAATGAGGATGTTAATTTAGCCGTGACGGCTTGTTAACTCAGTTAAACATCTAAGCTGTGACAGCTTGATGTTTTAAATTTTCAAACAAAAATTAGATTTTTATAATTTGTATTACATGTAAATATTTTCTTTAATACCTTTTTATTCTTTAAGTTTTAAATTAATTAATTTGTTAAATATTTTATTTTGAATAAAAAGTTAATTTAGCCGAGACGGCTTGTTAACTGAATATTTTGGACATCTAAGCTGTGACAGCTTGATGTTTCAAACTTTCAAGCTAAAGTTAAATTTTATGACATTATTTTATTCTGTTTTACATGTAAATATTTTTGTTCATTATTATTTATTATTGTAAATATTTGTTTATTTATTTATTTATTTATTATTATTATTATTATTTTTATTATTACCCTCCTCTTTCTTCATTGAAATGGATATATTTTATTTCAAATAAATATGTTAATTTAGCCGTGACGACTTGTTAACTCAATATTACGGATACCTGAGCTGTGGCAGTTTGGTACTCCGAAATTTTTTTATTCTAAAAAGATTTTCTTTTATAATTTTCGTAAAATAAAAGTGTAAATAAATATTTTGAAAGGTTATTAATAATTTGCACAATTAATTAAGGTACTGTCTAAAGACGGGTGTATTAGGGGTGCTATAGGATTAAGTCCCTACCCTTCCCTAAGCATAACCGACTCCCGAGCTTAGATCTGGTTTCAAAGATCATTTTCTTTAAACAAAATGGTTTTTCCATGTTTTTACCAATTAAATAAAACTTGGTGGCGACTCCATTTTTAAACAAAAAATCAATTTTTCACGCCGTCCACGTCGCGATCCCGGTTGCGACAGTTCTATATATATATATATATTAGCATAGTCAAAGGAATTGATCAAGCTAAATCAAGACGATTGATCAAGAAAAGAATAAGTTTATCAGGGCCATTATCTTTCTGAAATCCTGCATACATATCAACTTCATCAAGATAGAGTAAAAATGAGACCAATAAGACTAACATAAAAAGAGTTAGGACATTATCAAATGCACTTTAGGTATAAAGTAATTGTAAATCCAGGAACAAAGTCAATAAAAAATGGAAATTCGAATAATGATAATCAGGCTAAACAATGTTCTACTACACCAAGAAGCACAACAAGAACAAATTGGAGTTGAGAATGAAGTAAAATAAGAACTAAGGAGAAAAGAAAGAAAAAAACATATTAGAGAAATGCTCGAGAGGATTATATACACACACACATGTGGGAAGGCTTAGACTTTCAAAATTTAGATAAGCCATAACTGAATTACAAAAAAGTCCCCTAGAGCATAATACATTCCTTATGATAATACGTAAATGCATATGATAGCACCTACATACATAAATTAGAGTGTTGCACAAATCTAAACCAATCACCGAAATTATAATCTCTAAACAAAAAGACAAACATAATAGATTAAGCAGCACAATTTAGCAATAACAATACCCAAACATCCCTAAAAGGAACAATATTTGATGCATCTCATTGCCTAAGGCATTCACATCCATGAACCCATGATGATCATAAATTAATCCACATTGATATAGACATGTATTGTCACTGCACTGCACGTATTCACTTAGAATCATCATTTTCTATCTATAGAAATGCTAAATCAGATCCTTAATGCAATGGTTCTCCCTTAAAATTCACTCCACAACCAAAGCCATCAAACCACAGCCACCTCACAACCCATTGCTACACACTTGATAAAACCACATTAAACACCCCTTGCAACAATGACCACCAGCAACTAAAAGGCATAACCTCCACCATAACAACTCCACTCCATATCACCCTTCATCGTTCCTACATCGAACCTCTCTCTGTTTGCACAAACCCAGCCACTACCAAAGTACTATGGTCTAGTGCAAGAACTTATATCACAACTCTCATATATTACTGCAGTGGCTTATACTCGATGGAGAAAAATTAATCAGGCAAGACTGTGGTGCAAAATATGAGCAAGAAAATAAAATGTTAGTTGATATGGTTTTAGATATAATTCCCTTTATGCTCTCAACACTATCAAGAATTATAAAATAAAACACAATTAAGAACATGAAAGCATTGAAAATGATAAAAAAAAAAAAAACTGAAAATGCAGTAAAAAATAATATTCATTAACTTGAATTTCTACGAAAATTATTATGTAATCAATGAAAGAAGGAAAAAAAAAAAAAGGAACATCAAAGCCCTAAAACTGAAAAATATCAAAACCGAAAATGCAAAACTACAAAATCAACACCATTGCATCATAAGAAAAGGCACATAAAGATAAAAGAACATTACCTCAACATCATAAAGAAGCTTAGAACAAAACTGTCCCCCAAAAGTGGCAATTGCAGATGCTTGATTTGTACTTAATTTTTTTCATTTTGAATAATCCTTAATTCCTTAATCATTCCAACTGTAATAATAAATTGAACTACAAAACAAAATCGAAATAGTAGATTGTCTAAAAATGAGGAGTTTTAAAACCCAAATGGAAGAATCTTAAATAACTGTAAATCACCCATAAAAAAATAGCATTTCATGGATAGAAATATGAATGAAGAAGGGGACAAAAAGATACTTACAAAAATGGATGCAATTGCAAAAATGATGGACAACATTGTGAAAATACAAATAAATGCCACACAAAAAAGATAAATCAAATCAGAAAGAATCATAGTAATGAGAAGCAAAAATGGTGGAAGAATGCTCACCTTGCAATAGCGTTCTACATGAAACCGCTAGAGGGTTGCAGCTACACATCCGCCATGGTCATGGGCAACACCATCGCCTACTCACTGCCCCCACTTGATGCCGATTCTGTCGCGTCATCGAACCGCTACACCTCACCATAAACCACACGAAGCCCCTCAACTTATAGATGTTTGTGATTCTGGGATTGGGAGGTGGGTTGCGAGGGATGCAGGGTGAGGGGTAGAAAAGATGGAATGCGAAGAGTGATAAGAATGAAGAGAATGGGAGAAATTAAAGATTTGGGAGGTTTCGCTTGAATGTAGAGAAAAAGATTCAGAATTTAAAAATGGGTGGAAAAAAAAGGAATGGGAAAGAGAAAGGCAAAAGTCAAAATTTATTTGAAAAGCTGTATTTTCCTTGGGTGATGAAGGAAGCTGGAAAGCTTAGAGATATTAGTTGGCATAATTGTCAAGGAAGTTGAATGATATTATGCTTTCAATGCTTTGCAACCCACCTGAGATATATGGTTGCAGGTGCTTGGAATGATGAGTTTGAAACATGCACGAAGGAACTGAAGAGGCTTTCTTTCAATTTCTAAAATTTTTTATATCGACTATTAAGGAGGAAAGAAACTTGTTGAACACATACTTCTTGAACATTGGTGCTCAATGCATTGGAACAAAGCAATACATACAAAAGAACAATTACTTTTACCAGAAGGCCATTAATGAATGATACAATACAATTTGTAAGTGGAATGACATTGCAGGTACTAATAACAATAATAATAATATATAATATATAATATATTAATTAATATTAATATAATAATAAAATCACACAAAGATAATGCTATCCACTAATATGCCAATAATTGGCAGAATTATTTAAGAGGAAAAATCGAATCGCTAAGTGGCAATTATTGGTGCTTGCTATTACCCCTCTTTTACAGAAATGGATAGATAGATAATAATAATGAGGAATATAGGAAACAGAATGACTATTCAGTTCTCACGTTTGATTGGTTTTCTATTATTAAGTCTTTGAAATATAATATAATAATAATAATAATAATAATAATGCAATGAACACTAGCAAAGAGAATGACCATTTAGTTCTTACATTTGGAGAAGTTCTATAATTACGTGTTGGAAAATGTAATAAATTAAATGCAAGAGCTACATTTCTAAGCAAATGGCTTTCTCACCTATTTAATTGATGGTTACCAACATATTGGAATAAAGCAATACACATTAATGGAGTAATTAATAATAATAATAATAATGATACCCCTTTTAGCATATATGTCATGCAATAAGATGCAGCCATTTGGCAAAATTATTTAGGTGAGAAAACTGAATTGCCAAGTGACGATTAGTGGTGCATGCTATTACCCCTCTTTTACAGAAATAGATTGATAGACAAAATATTATGTATATTGTTGTAAGTCTCTCTTAAATTTTAATTGTGAAAAATTTATTTACCTTTATAAATATTATACCCTTCTGAAAATCCTTCTAGCTTCAGCTCGGTCCTAAGGCTATCAGTTTTTGGTAAGTGTCGGCCATTTACACATTTACACATTCTTCAGGCTTAGAGCATTATGTAGTTTATTTTGAAGCAATACATTGCTTCATTCGAATTTATGATGACTATAATTCAGTTTCACTTGATCACATCCGATTTATTTCGATATAAAATTGAGAATATCATAATCTCATAATCACATTTCGTATGAACATCCATACTCAACAATGATTCCAGAAGACATACCATTTCTATTCTCCAAAAATCTGTTATGGAATTATAATTCTAGCATATTAGAATGAACATGGAATGTGTACTTTGTAGTGATACTCATAACTGAATCTTTTGGTGGTCACTACAATTTTTTAGATTGATTATCAGCCCATGCCTTCTCCATTTGATGGCAAGCTACGTTAGCATGGCTCAAAAAACATCTTTCTCAGAGAACTTCTCTCTGCATGCATCAACTGCACTGTCTGGAGTAATTTTGATTAGTTTTTGAACTGCTATCGATGGATTCCATCTTCAATGAAACAGTCAACCATGCGTTCTAACCTGCTAATCTGTGGTGCGAGTGGTGCAGAGAATTGCACCGAAGGAGAACACAGTGTTTGGCATGAGACTTTGGAGAAAGAAGGATCATCAGAAAGATAAGATCAAACTTTTATAAATAACAAACCATGACAGTTTATCTGGAAAAACTGACAGCTAGAAAAAGATCAAGAAAGGACATTCACAGTAATATTCAAAAACAACACAACCAAATCATATCAAATTATCTCCTTCTAAACTTGTACTTGAACTGTGGTAATCTTATTGCTTAACATAACCAAATTAGGATCAAACTCATAAGACTCGGGAATCAACTAAGAGACCTTCAGAGCTACGCTTGGCAGGAGACTTGTGATTGGAATACTTATCCACAAAATCCTATAAGGAATGAAAAACTCAACCTTTCTACCTACCGCTTTTCTTCTCAGGTTTTAAGTCTCCCAAATTAATTTTCAACATTCCTCGCTTATGTTTTCTAGTAAAGATGAGAAGTTTCCTATTTATATGTTATTCAAGGAACATCATAGACCTTCACAGAACAATTTCAAACTTTCAGAAAGATCAACAAGTGTAACCAAATAATGTGATCATCAAAATGGCTGGGTTACATGTAATCGCTTAAAAGAGCAAAACTGTATGCAGTATATTATTGTGGTCAATATAACAAAATCAATTATACTTGTCATTATTTCCCTTACCAATATTATCATAGTATAAGCTACAACTCATCAATTACTTTTAACCAATTTTCTTGAATACGTAGAGGAAAAGCAATGCCTTGCTATAGCTTAAAGAGAAGACAAAAGTGATGGAGAACTGTGTCCTAGTCGTATACTATAGAAATAGAATTGAAACATACTTTTCATACCCTTTATTGTATCTAAGCTATAGGTGTTCCTGAACCTCTCAACTAAAGAACCATAGAAGGGCTTGGCTTTATGAGGGGCATTTCAACTCCAAAAATTCTTCTCGCCACCAGTAGGTATCTATAGGCAACTCTTCTGATTGTTATTTAACCATAAAGTAAACAAAAATTGTCTAAAACAACTAAAAGAAAAACTCAATCACACTTTGGTCTTATACCTTGTCTACCGTTTGGAAATAATGTCTTATTCAAAACCATTCAACATCTGAAACAAAAAATAAACGCAATCAGTAATTGGAAGGAACTTTGACATTCAATTTAAAAGAGAACAAAAGATAAATAAATAAAAAAGATGTCTTACAACATCACACGCAACTACACATGCAATTCTCTCCTTCCAATTATTTCAGTTTTCTTAGCCATTCAAATACCTAACTAAGTACGCTGCGTAAACATGTACAAAGTTATTAAAGATTCTAGAACACACCATAGAATAAACTATTGATGAGCTCGAACTCACAAAAACAACCTTGACAAAGAGTTGAACTATCATAATTCATGATATCAATAGGTCGTTCTTTTGAATCTTTGCTTGAACAGAGTTGTTTGCAACTTCATTACTGTTGGTAGTACTGCCACGAAAATTAAGAACAACTGAAACCACACTTGGCATTGAAATTTCTATTACTCAGAAGTGGAACTTCCACTTCTACCATACTCTCCATTTCTATTAGCAGCCACCCCCCCCCCCCCCCAAAAAAAAAAAAAAAGACATTTTGAGGACTTCTGTTGTCATGAGTGAAAAAAAAACATATGTTAACAAAACTTAAGCGACAAATTTGAGTAACTAAATAATCAAAATTAAAAAAAGAGTACAAAAGAGAGTGCAACTCTGTTGCTACACTGCCGCCAGTTCAACCATCAACTCTGTTTTCACAACTGCCGCAGGCCTTACCAATGAAAATTTTCAATCTTAGAAGATTTCTAAATAAAATCCCAAATTAAAAAAATAAAATAAAATAGTGTAATTAATGAAAAGAAGAGGAAGAGTGAGAGAGAGCATATACTCAGTCTGAGACTCCGGCAGAGATTTGCCGCCGGAGAAGCACAGTCGACGCTACTCCATATCCGCCTTTGAGGATTGGCCTTATTTCTTCCTCCTCATGATCTGATTCATCACTAAGATCAAGCTCAAACCCTAGAATGTTAGAGGAATAATCTAAGAAAGAATCGGAGAAAAGAAAGAGAAGGAGGTTCCTTCGACTTCGACCATCATCCTCCGTTTCTTCGACCTCGATCTCATGGCAGGTCAACTCCTTCACCCTTGCACATCAATACCACGCAAAGAAGCATGAGTTCTCTGATTTCTTAGTCTTTCATTTAAGGAGCAAACGAAAGAATAAGATTGAGATATAAAAAAGTGCAAAAGAAGAAAGAGGTAGGAATTGCATACCGAGGGGAAGAAGAAAGAGGGAGGAGCTTCATCTTTTATTATTTTAACTTTATGCCCGTTAATTGAGAGAAGCTTCTGGAATGATATCTCCGCTGATGCTTTTTGAGAATTGTAGAGAAATAAGTGGGAGGATTTTGAGAATTGTATTGAGAAATAAGTGGGATGTCAGAAAATCATCCAATAGGGACTTGAAGGAAAATGAATGAGCATGTTTGGCAAACATAAAGATAGGGCGGCAACTAGATAAACCACGAAAATTGAGTTGATGTCTATTAATTTCCTTGATATCGGACTTACCAAACATGAGGAGGTAATCCTGTCCTTGCAAATAGAAGACACATGTCAAAACAAATTGAGCGGGAAAATTCAGTGTGAAAAGGGCTAGTCCCCTCACTTAGACTACATGACTTTTATCTATTACTAGTGTAGTACCCGCGCTCTGCACGGGGAAGTATAGCACAAATGCAATATAGATTGTTTGCTGCTTAATTAAATACATTGTTAATTGTTAATATAAACTTTTCAGTTAACATAACACTGCATGCATTTTACTTAAACAAACAAAAAATGGAAAAACCCCAATAACATTAAGAATTTCAAAGAAAATACCAATAATATAAGATCAATTTAAAAGGAAAAAAAAAACACAGGTTATGAATTGAGGAAAGTTAATTAGATTATATGTGAAATGTAATTTATATGTTGACATTGCATGTATGCTTGGCAGTCAAAAAATAGAACCACATCAGATTCAGAATTTTTAATGGAGAATCATGTCACGGAACCTATATAATGTCATCCAATAAAATGCAAATACTTGGAAAAATTATTTAGGCAAGAAAACTTAATCGCTAAGTGGCGATTAATGGTGCTTGCTATTACCCATCTTTTACAAAAATATATAGATATATATTAAAATTTAATGAAAAACATAATCAAATTATTATACCACGTGGAGAAATTGATTCAGCGGGAAAATGAAGTTGGATTGTAACCATATTATAATTGAACGAAACAAAAACAATTTATTTCCATATAAAGAGCAACAGATATGGACCTCAAATCTAATAATTTGAAGTTATAAGTCACAGAAATGCACCTCGAAAGAAACAAATAATAACAAATGAGACTGCAAATAATCCAATATCCCTTCAAAAACTATTAATATATTGCAATCAATTCAGGAAAAAAAAAAACATTATATCAATCAAAAGTGAAAAAAAAAAAGCACACTTTAGAAACTGCATTTACATGTAAATAAAAAAGCTTGTCAGAATTATCAACTAACCATTCTCTCGTTTGATGCTCCAGTTTGCTGCCACAAGTGTCGCCTGCAACTCTTCCAGTCACGGCCAGTGCTGCCTCATCATCTATCCAGCCACTGTCGCAGTGAAATCCCTGCCTCATTGTGCATATCCTAGTTGAAGGCACCATATCCTTCTTCCTCTATGAACCACGCGACATGGAGGAAGAGCGCTATATCGAGATCCTCAATAGTCAGTACCAGCTCCCTCTGAGCCGGCCACATCCACTGCTCCATCCGCATCCTCTCCTACTTGATCGACTTCAAACTCATCCTTGTCAAGGCCATCGTCCCCAACTCTGACTCCAAATCCAACCGATTCTGCCTCCGTGCTCCTCATTGAAAAAGATAAATGAAAAATGGAAAGATACTGGGAAGCAAAAAGGAAAGAATAAAAGTTGTTTCATTAACAATTCATTTCAAACAATGCTTACATGGTAAGCTACGAAGAGAATGCTTCCATTATAAATGGTTCATCTTTCAAGTGAGACCTTTCGGTTTTGCTTCCCTTTCAAGTAAATTAATAAATTAATTACTAAAAAAAAGAATGAAAAAAATGACTACACCGTAGACATGAAGAAAGCCGAGAGAAAGTTTGGATTGGCCAATTTTTTTAGAAATTGACGTGTGCAATAAATTACTATGTGAGGCTCGGGGGAATAAAAACCCTTCAATATTTGTGCATAGAAGTCTAAACCATTCTAATGGAACTTGTTGGTATTAAATGCATGACCATCCGTGGTTATAATTGATACACAAATATCCTTAAGTGGAATTTGAAACAGCAGCTTAAGAATGATTCAGGAAGACTACTCAAATTGGAATGACAAAGGAGACGTGTTGGTATTAAATGCATGGCCATCCGCGGTTATAATTGATACACAAATATCCTTAAGTAGAATTTGAAATGACAGCTTAAGAATGATTCAGGAAGACAACTACTTAAATTGGAACGACGGAGGAGGCAAAAATAATAATAATAATATAATAATAATAATAAAATCACACAAAAATAATGTCAACCACTAAAATGTGAACACTTGACAAAATTAATTAGGTGGAAAAATTGAATCACCATACGCCTTCATTTGGCAATGATTGATTATTAGATTAAAAAAAAATTAGAGAAAATTGTAAAATGGAAGTATTTATGATCCAGGTTTGCTAGTTTTCCAAAATCATACTCCATCGAAAAATAAAATCTGCAATAAATGTGAAAAAATACAGACCTCACACTCTACGTATAGGAAAGATACAAAACATTGCACAAGGTAAACATCATTCAAAGAGTGAGACTTTTAAGGTTATATATATATATATATATACAATTAAAGTGATGATACAGAAGCTGGAAACACAAAATAACACACGTTATATGAAGTTACAAAGACAAATTTATCCAGTCATGTGCAAGCAAAGACAAATTTAATTGGTTTTCTATAGTTAAGTCTTAAAAATATAATAATAATAATAATAATAATAATAATAATAATAATAATGAAATGAGTATTATAACAAAGAGAATGACCTCTCACATTTGGAGAAGTTCTATAATCAAATGTTGGGAAATGACCTCATCAAAAAAAAAATGTTGGGAAATGAAATAGATTAAATGCAAGAGATGTGTTTCTGCACATCATTAAACAAATAATTCTCCCATCTATTTAATTGGTGTCAACGTATTGAAACACAGCAATGTACATAAAGGAGTAATTAATAATAATAATAATAAAACCCCTATTAGCATATATGTCATCCAATAAGGTGCAACCACTTGGTAGAATATTTAGACGGGAAAATTGAATTGCCAAGTGGCGATTGCTGGTGCATGCTATTATCCCTCTTTTACAGAAATAGATAGATAAGATAAGATTATTAGAATCAAGGGCTAATATTTACATTGCCCAAAGATAAAATGTATGACTTTGTCTTAATGCACAAAGAACAGAGCATGCTTTGATAAATTCATACACAAATACCACCCTGACACTGTTACCATATCTCTGCTGATTCAATTATTATATTTTATTCGAGTAAATGTATAGCAATCAATTTTAGGGTCTATCTGATTTGAGTTTTCAGTTTTTAATTTTCATCTTCAGTTTTATAGTTTTGTAGATTTTGTAAAGAAAATACTGAAAATTTTGAAAAACTACAAATTTTAATTTTCAGTTTTTTTTTTGTTTTTAGTATTTCATTCACAAAATCTTGAACAAAATTCTGAAAACTAAAAAACTGAAAACTAAAACCAAACATACCTTTAGGGCCTGTTTGCTTTGTTGGAAATAGTTTTCAGTTTTCAGTTTCTAGTTTTCAATTTTTGTGAAGAAAAAACTGAAAACCACAAATTTCAGTTTTCAGTTATTTCAGTTTTTCCTTCACAAAAACTGAAAATTGAAAATTGAAAACTGAAAACTGTTTCTAACAAAGCAAACAAGCCCTTATTGTTATTAGTTTCTTTGTAGTTCTATAAGCTATGTCAAATTAAACCCAAAAACAATGCACAGGTGCGTCCATGCATATACGTCAAGTTAAAAGCTGAGAGAGTAATGCAAATCAAGTTATTGCCGTAAGTATCAGATACTGGAACATACAATGTGCTAGACATGTCCTCTACAATTTCACCAAATGATAGAATGAGAATGCATCCAATCCAAGGATGATTTCTATAGGTTTGCACATTGCACTCCTAGCACTAGAATTTTTTGTAGGAATAAAATAAAAAAATTGGGAAACTTGAACTATGTCCTATTTTGAAAAAAGCTCGAAATGTCTCTTGTTTTTACTGTATATAAGTCATGCAATATCATTGGACACCTACAATGCATAAGTCGTACAAAGGTGGCACGACTTATGTGTAGTTCTATTTGTACATAAATCTCACTCACTACCCTATATTGACTTATGTATTATTTTGCCGATAAAAAAAATCTCACTTAATCTGGGTCCCACATCCTAATCAACGGTGGATAAAAGTATGTCAGCTTAGTGTCCCACAAATTGTGAGTACAAATAGTGTTACTCATAAGTGAATATCAAAGTGCACTTATGTAGAAACAAGATATATTTGAATATGCTTTTGGTTTAGATTTTGATAAATTATTTTTGAAATTGTTAAAATTTATAAGACCAAAAAATTAACATTTTTAGTTTTTTTAATCAATTTTATTAAGATGATATACTTTCTCTTAAAGTAAAAATATATTTAGTCAAAATCATCAATTATAATAAAGTACAATAAAAATGTATTCTAACAACCAACAAAGCATGACACAGTTGGTAAGGTAGCTGGGTTCTATAAGTATGTGTCAGGGGTTCGACTCCTGCCATCTGTATAGAAATAAGCTTTGTTGGGAGAGGCAAAATCCACTTCGGTGATCTCCACATCTCGGAAGGATTAGTCTTCAACTGCCGGCTGGGGATACCCTTGAGTAATAAAAAAAATGTTTTCTAACAAAAATAAAAATATTAATTTTTAATTATGTACAAATAGAATTACTCATAAGTCATGCCACCCTTGTACGATTTATGCATTGTGGTGTCCAATGATGTGTTCATAAGTTGTACTATCCTTGTGCGACTTATGTGTAAATTTTAATTCGATTCACCCTGGTATGACTTATATACAATAAAAAAAAAACACATTTCGAGTTGTTTTTTTAAAATATGACATATTTCAAGTTTTCTAATTTTTTTTTAATTTTATTCCTACAAAAAAATCACTAGCACTACATCTATAGGAACAATTTTAAGATGAAATATCCAAGTTGCTTCAAAACACTAGCGTTAATAACATTTAAAAGTATGTAGCAAAAGTGCGAAACTTAAAATATAAATTAACATACGCTAACAATCTTCTGCAGAAAATCTAAGAGCAAAGCTAGTTTTGGGTCCAGAAAATACCTTTGGATAGTATCAGTCATATAGCACATAATTGGCTAAAAAATGCTCTTAACATACACATCTGCTTCTTGTTGCCTGTGATCACCATCAAGCAAGTTTATATGGCCTTAGTAATTGCAGAACGGATCTTTTTCCTATCCCATGAGCAAAGCTTACATCCGATGCCCTCATCTTTTAATGCCTTCTCCATCCTGTAGATGTAATCCTCCAAAGTGTTCTTTGCGTTTACCTTCTCAACGAATTTCTTATCTTCAACCTCATAATTCTTAGCTTCCTGAATCAATGTTGTAATTTCTTCTGTTGGTAATCTCCCTGTGTCATTGGTTATGGTAATCTCATTCTTATTGCCAGTAGTTTTTTCTTCAATAGAAACAGTTAAGATACCATTTTCATCCAGAGCAAAGGTCACATAAATACCATGACCATGAGGAGCAGGAAGAATGCCACACAGTTTAAACCAACCAAGCAAATTTTTATCACTTATCACGGACTCTTGCTCTTTCACCTTCATAAATTGTTATCACTTATCACTTATCTCTTATTATTGCACATCCAAGAGACAGCGGATTAACATCCACTAGCACTAAGTTTGGAACATGAGTAATGCTAAGGGAATAACAAAATTGCACAACAAATGCATACTACACATTTTATCACCATTGAATATAATGAGTGAGTGGGATGAGTGAGTTGCATAAGTGGGGATCACTCATCACATCCAACGGTAATAAGGTGTGTGATGTGTATTTGTTATACAATTTTGTTGTTCCTACAACATTACTCTTGGAACATTCATAACACCTTCACTCAACAAAGCAACTTGAATTGCTGCTCCATAAGCAACAACTTCATCAAAATTGATGCTCTAACAGTTGTTGCACTTTGGGAATTCTGGAAGAGCCACCAACAAGGACCACATCATCTACATGTTCTTGTCCATTTTACCATCAGTAAGACATCTATCTACTATTGCCATGCACTCTCCAAAAAGGTCTGTGCTGAGTTGTTCAAACTTGGCACAAGTGATTGATGAATGGAAGTCAATGCCTTGAAATAAAGCATCTAACTCAACAATGGTGGTAGGAGAAGATGAGAGAGTCCTCTTTGCCTTCTCACATGTAGTTCAAAACCTGTTCAAAGCTTTTCGACTCCCATTAGCTGGCATGTAGCATGTGGTAGCAGATTTGATTTTGCATTCTTGGGAATGACATTCCCAAGAATAGCCATTTCTAGGCATGACATTTTTAAAGTGTTTGGTAGAAGGACTAGGCATCCAGTAATGTTATAAAATAAACCTAGGAATTAATATATTCTTATGTTAGGTTGCCATTAATATTGCTAGGAATATTGTATAATTTTTCCAAAATACCCCTCAAACTTTTAATGTCAAAATTAACAATTTAAACTCAAAAATTAATTTATCTTGAAATTAACAATTTTAACTCCAAAATTAATTATTCTAAATGAAAATAAACAATTTAAACCCATAAATTAACTATCTAAACTTATTTATCATTTTTACACAAAAATTAATAATTTTAACTCAAAAATTAACTATTTTAACTCAGAAATTGATTCTAACTAAAAATTAACAATTTTAACTCAAAAACTAACTATTCTAACTAGAAATTAACAAGTTCAACTCCAAAATTAATTATTCTAATTACAAATTAGTAATTTATACTAAAAAATTAACTATTAAACTAAAATTTAACCATCTTAACCCAAAATTAACAATTTTAACTCAAAAATTAACTACTCTAACTAAAAAATTAACAAATTTAATTAAAACTTAACTATTTTAACAAAGCAATTAACAATTTTAACTCAAAAACTTAAACACAAATATAATCCATCACAACCATAACTATATAAAATTTACTCAAATTAAATTCAAACACATTTTTTTTACAATAGATATATGAGTACCAATTCAAACACACAATCCATATATATATCAAATCTACTACATATTCAACATTCATTAAGGGCATCCAAGACCAATTCTAGCCTATTTTTCAATGCAAGTGTGTAAATGTTTCATTCAATGCATCCATGGCATTAAAGCCTTTGTTTTCTCTCTTTCTTTTATTCTTTTCTTGGTTAGATGAAGAACCCATAACAGCCGGTGTGGTTCAATTTCAGGCACCTAAAATTAAAATACAATTAACTCAACTTAGTTACCAATTAAAGTATGTTAGAAGAGGAAAAAGGGAATTGCAATTGATACAACATAACTTAATGCAGAAAAATGCAGTAACAATGTAGAGAATTAGTGGAAAAAAGTCAAGAATATATGCAAATTGAGCCAAACTTTTGTGAGGTTGATTGCAAAGCAGGACAATAAGTAGCTTCTGAGGTAGAAAAACAAAGAAATAAGTACATGCTAAAATCTAAAACTACAGGAACCATCTCAGTAGTGAGCTCATCTATTAATTTTTTCCCCATCACCAACTTCTACATGGTGTCATCCATCAAACTTAGATTTACACATTTGATAGACTAACTTCTGCCAACAATGAAACCATCCAACCCCTTAGAAGTTGGAACACTAATGCATTCACAAATTAAAAAAGGAAGCCAAACCAAAGGAAAACATCCCAGTATTTTCACACATTTGCATTAAACTTACCTTTCTTTGCGCCATATTCACATAGGAGTATGTCTTTCCAGTTGAGAGGAGGAACCACAAAAGATGATGACATCAAAATCGGAGAGAACTACTTATCAAAAATCGAAGAACAATAATTGGAGAGAAATCGGAGAAAATTCTAAAGAAGAGAAATCAAATAGATCAGAGAAAGAGGACAAAAAGAGAAAGAAAATTTCGAAGAACAGAGAAATCAAAGAGAAAATTTGGAACCATAATCGGAATAAAGAGGAACATAAAGAGAACACTAGTGAAGCATACCTTCGATCCATCCTCACGGCGGCGACAGTAGGTCTTTGCAGTGGCGACGGTGGTGGAGCGATCTCCTTGCTCTGGCAGGGTGAGCTCCTTGCGGTGGAAAGGAGAAAACGATTGCAATAAGGTCAAAGAGCTCTCAAAAGGTTCAATGATATGTGATGTTACAAGAGGGGTAATTTAGAGATTTTTCTTTGTCATATCACATTTTTTTCTTGGGAATAAAACATTCCCACCTAAAAGATGGGATAGAAAACAGGATCTATTCTCTTTTTGGGAATCAAATTTTCCTAGGAATAATTTTTCAGTCTATCTACGGAACATAGGAATTTTACATTCCCATGCTAAAATTGCCAGAAATTTAAAAAAAAAAAAATCAGCTGCCACACAGCCCCTTAATGTCAACTTTGTTCTTCTTGTTGAACTCTTGTACAAAGTGACTCACTATTTCCAGTAGTGGCCTTAACTTGGAAGACCTTATCATTAATAGTAAGGAGAGACACATCAAAAGTACCACTACCAAGGTCAAAGATGAAAATATTTCTCTCACCAACGCAATTAGCTCTTTTATCCAGGCCATATGCAATAGCCATAGCTGTAGTTTCATTGATTATTCGCATGACATTGAGACAAGCAATGGCACCCACATCTTTGGCAAAAAGGTTATGGAAACAATAAAATTGCACAACAAATGCACATCACATATCTTATCACTATTGGATGTGATGAGTGGTGTGTATTTATTGTGCATTTGTTGTTCTCATACCATTTCTCACATCATTGGTTGCTTTATGTTGCATAAAGTAATCATGATAGCAATAACAAATTAGTATTATTAATGGTTATTAATAAGTAAGATAATTTATATCAATAATTTTTATTACTAACAATTTAATTAATATTAATTATTAATGATAATAACAAATAATAGTATTAGTATTAATATAATTTATTATTTATAATCAATATATCATATGGAGTGTTTGTTTTGGATTCTACGAGAAAAAAAAATCACTTTTTTCGCGTACCCTACACGTACATCTATACATATATAAAATGGGGGGTATACCATTGAAAAATTCAAGGATAATCTTCCAAAACGCAACACACGTTAATTGCAAAGAGTGGCTTTCGACTTTTCGCACGTCGATCTACGCAGCGTATAATTGAACCACTTTTCCTTTTTTTTTTTTTCTTTCTTCTTTTGGTTAATTATTGAGCCACTTTTCTCAGGCTGTATAAAAAAGCATGTAGGAGAGATTGAAATCTCCCAAAAATGTTACATGTGTAACTTTTTCATAATTGACACCTATATTATCTCATCCATTGAAAACACCTATAATTATATTTTAAAATTATATTTTATCTTTTTAAATAGATGAGATAATGTGGATGTCAAATATTGTATGAAAAAATTATACGCATAACATACCTCAAAATCTCCATAATGATCATGCAGGGGCCTGACGTAGATTTTCCAAACGCACAACAACAGCAAAGCACTCTTTTGAACAGCAAAGCACTCTTTTGAGGTGACTTCAACATCGAACCAAAAATCACGAAAAGGGGTTACTTTAATCAAATAATACAAACAAAATGGCTCAATAATTTCGCCATCTTTAGACTAAAAGTGAAAAACAATAAAACATGCTATCCCATATAACTTGAAATAAAAAATGGAAAATTAAAACATAGAACCAAATGGTGAACTACAGCATTAGAATGACCCACCAATCATTTGCATTGAGTTGATCTATTCCATATACTCATAAAAGGACATGACACTCGCACAAATCCTTCATATGAGCCCAAGCAAGCTAAACTAGTCTCAATGTAACTTTTCCCTTAATGGCTATCAATTTTGTAAAAAGTCATTATCCTTTCTTATAATCATATTCTCCCTTCACCACAACAATATTGTATTCAACGACAATATAAAGAAAGAAGTTTATTTTTCATCCTACTTTGAAATTAATTAATTCAAAAGCATGATATTCAATTTGCTCTGCCCCAATATAACATTTTAACACAAAACAGAGCCTATCATTTTTAGGACACTGAATCTAAACAAGCCAAAGAAACACTAACCTCTATGTTGCTATTAGTTCTGAATATTTGTTGTAGAGTCATCCTTTATACAATTCACCCTTAATTAATCAATCACATCCATTTCCATATGCAGCATTTTTTTTCCTTTCATTTTATTACACAATCGTCACTTTATATATATATATATATATATATATATAAAGGAACAATAAACTGAATAATAAGCATATGATGACTATGGTAGCTGAGCTAAAACACAAGAAGGAAGAAAGAGAACACAAAAGTTTGGGTGGTGTACCATATCAGCAATGTCCTTGTCATTCTTGGCCTTTGGCCTTCTTTTTCTCCAACTAGTTTCTCACATTTCTACGGTCAAAGACAAGAAAAGGAACACATTAAAGCACTGATTCGCCTACAATTTGAAAGGAAATATAAAGAGAATGGAGAGGAATTACTTGGATGTAGACATTCTCCTTCGATTTGGGTTGAGGCGTTGTTTGCTGTGAGTTGCGGTAGCCTTGCATGGAAGAAATGAGGGTGACTGACGGCAGTTTGCATGAACCAACAAAGTCGATGGTCGAAGGGCATGGTAGCCCGTGATTGTTGATGTTGAGGGCTGTTGAGGAGTGGCGTGCACAGTGGTAGTTCGTGCGCTGTGAAGGTGGCGAGAAATCACAGGTCGAGGTTGTCCTGGTAACTAGCCCAAGCATGAAGACTAATTTGATGATTTGGGAATGAGGGAAAACGAGGAGCTAGAGAGTTTTACTGGGAAAAAGTAAAAGTAATAGAGGGAAACTGAAGTTTAGTGGGAAAATTTTTTAAGATTGTTGCCCAACATAAAAAGTCTACCAACAATAAAGTATTTGTGGGAATATGTAACTTATACACATGGTTTTTACATGTGTCACTAGAGATGACTATGAGTATATGAAAATTTTCTTATAGTGAGAGTAATATAAATACAGAGAACGTTGGAATAGAATGACAGTAATAAGTAATGCTGAATAAGTTTAATATAACTGAATAGTATTAGAAGATAGTTAATAATAACTAAATGTAAACATAATTTTTAGTTTACAAATAGGTTTATTCCCTACCTTTAAAATTATTATAGAGGTAATACTATTTCATTGGTACCCATTTTCCCTACTGTCACTCACCTTTTTTGCTCTTTTCCATTTCTTGTTTCTCTCTCTTCACTCTCTTTCTTTTCTTTCCGGTGTTACCACACTTTACTAAACGTTCTTTGAATTTGTTTTCTATGGTGAAATTAACTCACATGTTGCTCATATTTATAGGCTCTTGAACCCCTATCATACGTTGCACTAGTTTACTATAAAGTCATTAAGCATTTTACCATGCGACTTCCTAGATATTTCCTTACAATTTTTTTGGAAGATTTATTGACTAATGCGTGCTCCTTTTCATTTTCGTCATTGATCCTAAGTCATTTTACCATATACACATACCTATTATTTAGTCTGTTATGTACCCAGTATGCATATCTATATTACATGTATTATTATTATTATTATTATTATTATTATTATTATTATTATTATTATTTATAATTTCTATGCTTATAATTAATAATAATTATATAATTAGATTTTTTGTAAAATTTATTATTTTATTAATATAACACAACACTATGTTAAATATTAATTCTACTTTATAATATCCTTTTGATTGTAACTATTAATATATACGCTATCTTTCTTTAAAGAATTAGTTTCTATTCTTTAACTATTAGATTACTACTTGGTTATTGTTCTTTTTTTTTTCCTCCTTTGATTGACTTTAAAGTCTACGTGTGGGCTTCCTTTCCTTTTACAAAGACCTACCTAATAAGTCTTTCATGACTTTTTTTTTTTTTCTTTTTCATGACATACGTAGTGTGTTTGTATTGTATAATCTAATATAATATATTTCAATCATATATGCATACATAATTTAATAGGTAAATACAATATTTTCTTTTATATATATATGTATGTATAACCATGTCAAAAAGGCAATGTTACGTGTTCCTCTCTTTTTAACCAGACCATATATAATTTGTATGAAGTCGTACAGACGACCAGGTTGATCACGTTCATATGATCTCATATGTTTGCAGTTGATGATGAAAAATAGTAAAATATTGTTTTTCACATAAACAATTATACAATTACAATCATTTTCAGCATGATTGGTTTTTAATTATATTTATACTCAATGATAATTTTTACATCATTCTTTAATTAGTTTTTTCAAGTTACAATGTTAGTGAAATCAACGTTACATCGATATTTTGAGCAAGAGGGGCCTACTTTATTATCCAAAGAACAATATTATTGAAACAAGAAAAAATCATAAATATATTGGTATTGAGATACAACTAATCGAATATCAATTTGAACATTTTTTAGAATACATGATGTTAAGAAGCTTTACTGCAATATCATCATATATACTTCCCTTTGGAAAGCGTGGGCACTACATTAGTAAATTTGTAAAAGCAAGTGACCTCCAGTGTATGAAGTTCGAAAACAAATTATTTTCAATTTTCTCAAATCCAACTACTAAATACGTATAGTGATTACCTGAAAACATAAACCTCACTTTGAAAAGAAGGGAAATGTAATGATTCTGGAGATTTACACCATCACTTGAAGGCTTCCATTTCTTTTGTCTTCCATACAGATGTACATTGCAAATTACAAGACCCCGATTATGGGGGACAATTAAGTCGTGACGTTTGATATGGTTTGATAAAAAAAAAAAAATCATTTTATGGCATCAAGATACCTTAATGTAAACAGTATCTAGTATTTAAAGGTACACATTTAGCAGCAATTCATATATCACAGAACTCTTTCGCGAATTCTTCTAGTGCTGGTTCCAGTTCTTGTGTTGCGCATTCATCATCCAGATAAAAACAGAATGGCAAAAAAATTCGAGGGGCGTGCCATTGGAATCGATCTTGGCACCACGTATTCGTGCGTTACGTTGCAGTATGGGAGGAGCAAAATGATCTTGCTGAGATCATTCACAATGATCAAGGAAAAAGAACCACTCCTTGTGTTGCTTTCACTGATACACAAAGGTTAATTTGGTGATGCCGCAAAAAACCAGGTTGCATCCAACCCAATCAATACAGTCTTCGGGAGTATATTGATCTTGTTTTGTTACTTCATGGTCCCTTATTTTGTTTATGACTCCTTATAGCATGATAAAATATAAATTAAACATGTAATAATTCTTAATATTTTTTTTTTCAGATGCTAAGAGGGTCAATGGTAGGAAATACAGTGATCCCATTATTGAGAGTGATCTGAAGCTGTGGCTATTCAAGGTGGAATCTGCTGCCGATGACAAACCTATCATTGTTGTCAAGTACAAAGGTGAGGAAAAGCTCCTTGCTGCTGAGGAGATCTCATCAATGATTCTCACTAAGACGAAGGAGATTGCAGAGGCTTTTATAGATTCACCTGTGAATAATGCAGTTGTTACTGTACCTGCTTATTTCAATGACTCTCAGCGCCAAGCTACCAAAGATGGTGGTACCGTTGCCGGCCTTAACGTGATGAGGATAATCAACGAGCGTGTAGCCTTCAAAAGAGAGCTAACCGTGCTGAAAAGAGGAATGTTTTCATTTTTTATCCTGGTGGTGGTACTTTTGATGTGTCTATCCTCTCAATCAAGGATGATGTCTATGAAGTTAAGGCCACTGTTGGTGACACTCATCTCGGAGGAGAGAGGATTTTGATAACAGAATGGTAAGCCACTTTGTTCAAGAGTTCAGGAGGAAGAACAAATTGTCTGAGATGAGTGTAATGTACCAAACTTTACTATTGTACCAAACTTGGTGCTACTAGATGTGAATCCTCTCTCGCTTGGCATAGCTATAAAAGGAGATTTAATGAGTGTAGTGATTCCTAGGAATTCTCCTCTCTCAGTTGATATCACAATGGGTATGAAAAACCAACAAAGACAAAACACCACCATGATCCACGTAGTAGCCATGAAGCATGAGGTGGGGTGGGAGGGGAGTAGAAGAGTTGATTTAGTTGGGAGGGGAATAGCAAGGGCAGAACTGGGATATGAAAAAAGCAGTGGCCGGAGGTATGAGCATAGCACCCTAACGGCACAATTGTGTGGGTGCTGTGGTAAGAATGCGAAAGATAAGTGGTTGGAAGGAATATTGGAAATTGAAGGAATGCAATTTTGTAATTTTAAGATTTATTATTTTATTTTTATTTTAAATACTTATTATGATTTTTGTATAATTATTATTATATTATAACATAAAGATTAGAATCATTTAAATAATATCTCATGATTAGAAATGGTTGATCGTGATGTGATGAGTAATGTTTATTGCACACCAAAACAATGCGACACCTACAATTACACCATATAAAAAGAAAGGAAAAAGACAAAACAGTGGTATAGTACAAAAGGTCACTAAAACACATTTATTGCTCTCTCTCTCTCACTCTCAACTCCCGCTCTCAGTTCCCACCTTCTTTCTCTCTCAACTTCACAAAAGAAGATTAACAATAATAAACATACATCCATTTCTATTTTTCTGCAATAATGTTATTTATAAAGTATGTGGGCTCCTCATTTTCACTTCTTAGCTTTCTTTTGATGTGTCTGTGATATTTGTATTCATGAGTTTCTTACTTATTTGCACAGTTTAAACTAATGTGATTGTTGAACAAAAAAAGAATGATTTATTATATAATAAGCTTGTAGAATGGCTCTAAACCTCGTAAAGTGATGTTAAAAATCGGTTTGCAAGGTTGTTGTAATTGGTTTATAAGTTTTCAGAAATGGTTTATAAGTTTTTTAAACTATGTTCATAAGTTTTAAAGACGGATTTACAAGTATTATAAACGAAGTGCAAATAATTTATAAAATTTAGCATTTCTTAAAATAGGTAAACCAAGTGTAAAAAGCTTATAAACCAAAAGAATTAAATTTGTAAACCATTGCTTAAAACTTACGAAGCGATTATTGCACAAACTTGTAAACTTGCAAACTAAGTTTCTTGCACAAAATGATTCTCAAAGTTCTACGTGGTTGTAAATAGTTGGAATATGAGGCTAAATAATGTAAACACGATCTGCAATATGATGTAATAGGGAGAGAGTTTTGTCATTGGTTCACAAGTTTTTTGCCCTTAGTTTACAAGCTTTTTGCACTATATTTACAAGTTTTAAGCACGGATTTACAAATATTATAAACAAAATGCAAATAATTTGTAAAATTGAGTATTTCTTAAAACAAGTAAACCAAGTGTAAAAAACTTATAAACTAAGGGAATTAAACTTGTAAATCATTGCTTAAAACATACAAAGTGGTTATTGCACAACCTTGTAAACTAAGTTTCTTGCACAAAGTGATTCCTCAAAGTTCTAAGTGGTTGTAAATAGTTAGAATATGAGGCTAAATGATGTAAACATGATCTACAATACAATGTAACAGGGAAAAGATTTTGTCATTGGTTTACAAGTTTTTTGCATTATATTTACAAGTTTTAGACACAAGTTTACAAGTCTTGAAAATCAAGTACAAAAACTTGTAAAACTAAGCATTGTTTAAAACTTATAAACTAAGTGCGAATAACTTGTAAACAGACAACACAAAACTTGTAAATCTGTGCTTAAGACTTACAAATCAAATGCAATAAGCTTTGCAAACCAAGTTTTTTTTTTTTTTTTTTGCACAAAGTGGTGATACAAAGTTCTAAAATTGTTGTAAATACTTGAAAGTAATTTGATTCTAAATATTATGAAAATAGTTCATAAGATATTAGGGAAAAAAATTTCCATTGGTTTTTGTCCTTATTAACAAATTTTATGCACTTAGTTTACAAGTTTTTATCATTATGTTTATAAGTTTTTAGCATGGATTTACAAGTTTTTTACGCTTAGTTCACCAGTTTTCAGCATGAGTTTAATGTTGTTTGTACTTAGTTTTTAATTTTTCAACATGGGTTTATAAGTTTTGTCCACTATTTTACAAGTTTTTCCACATGTTCACAAATTATATTTTGGTTTAGCAGGGGTTTGACAGTAGATTACTTTGATTTTGATTATTTGAAATTAGTTACTGCATTAAATTAATAATATTATTTGATGTAGATGATACATGAACTCATTTGTATCTTTTTTTTTTGTACTAGATACATAACCAAATGATGCATTCAAAAGCAAAGAATAAAAAACAAGTGGAAAAGAAGTCAAAACCCCAAGAAGGTGAAGTTATAAATAATGATGACAGAAAGACTAAATATTTCATTGGTTGTAATAAACTTGAAATGTATGAAAAAATTAGTTAGTTGTTTATGCACGACTTCCCTCCCGTACGTGAGTATGTAAGTAACATATAATTGAGTTGTTCATCCAACATCTTTCTTGAATTTATGAATTTATTAAACCTAAAACCATTGTTACTTGAGTAATTTTTGTACAATAATTTCATTTCTTCTTCTAAATTAAATATGATCCCAACAACAGGTACCAGGAGGTCACAATCCCCATCATCGACATAAGTCTGAATCTCAACATCAAAATTTGCATCAATGGTCATTGAATCGTGCATACTTTACATATGAAGTGTGATACAAAACCTACAAAAAAAAATCCAAATAAATTATAATAAAGTTGTGATACAAAACTTACATATATAATATTTATTACTAGGTTTACAAGTTTTTAGAACCGATTTTTAAGAATTTAAAACCAGTTTACAAGTATTTTGCACTAGATATCAACTTTTTTACTACTAATTTCACAATATGTAGAATTAGATTTCATGTATTTACAATCATTTTAGAAGGTTATAACACCATTTTGTGAAAAAAAAACTTAATTTACAAGCTTATTGCACTATATTTGTAAGTCTCAAGCACATGTTTACAAGTTTTTTAACCATATTCATGCAAGTTTTGACACTTGGTTTATAAGTTTTAAACAATGCTTAGTTTTATATGTTTTTGCACTTGGTTTTCAAGACTTATAAACTTGTGTTTAAAACTTGTAAATATAGTGTAAAAAACTTGTAAACCAAGGGCAAAAAACTTGTAAACCAATAACAAAACCCTCTCTTTATTACATTGTATTGTAGATCGTGTTTATATCATTTAGCATTATATTCTAACTATTTACAACCACTTAGAACTTTGAGGAATCACTTTGTGCAAAAAACATAGTTTACAAGTTTGTGCAATAACTACTTTGTAAGTCTTAAGCAATGGTTTACAAGTTTAATTCCCTTGGTTTATAAGTTTTTTACACTTAGTTTACTTATTTTAAGAAATGCTCAGTTTTACAAATTATTTGCATTTCATTTATAATACTTGTAAATCCGTGCTTAAAACTTGTAACATAGTGCAACAAACTTGTAAACCAAGAGCAAAAAACTTATAAACCAATGACAAAACCCTCTCCTTATTATGTCGTATTGCATATCATGTTTACATTATTTAGCCTCATATTCCAACTATTTACAACCATTTAGAACTTTGAGGAATTACTTTGTGCAAGAAACTTAGTTTACAAGTTTGTGAAATAATCACTTTGTAAGTCTTAAGCAATGGTTTACAAGTTTAATTCCCTTGGTTTATAAGTTTTTAACACTTGGTTTACCTATTTTAAGAAATGCTCAGTTTTACAAATTATTTGCACTTCGCTTATAATACTTGTAAGCCCGTGCTTAAAACTTGTAAACATAGTGCAAAAAACTTGTAAACCAATTACAACAACCTTGTAAACATATTTTTAATATTACTTTATGAGTTTTAGAGCTATTCTACATGTTTATTAAATAATAACTCATTCTTTCTCTGTTCAATAATTACATTAGCTTAAACCATGCAAATAAATAAGAAACTCATGAACACAAACATCACAGACACATAAAAAAAGAAAGCCAAGAAGTGAAAATGAGGAACCCACATACCTTATAAACAAGATTGTTGCAGAAAAATAGAAACAGATGTATGTTTATTGCTATTAATCTTCTTGTGTGAAGCTAAGAGAGAAAGAGAGTGGGAATTGAGAGTGGAAGCTAAGAGAGTGAGAGAGAGAGAAATAAATGTGTTTTAGTGACCTTTTTGTACTTTACCATTGTTTTGTCTTTTTCCTCTCCTTTTATACTGTGTCATCGTAAGTGTTGTACTGTTTTGGTGTATAATAAACATTACTCGTGACATGATCCAAAATATCATATTACCTTGCACCTCGGTAACTTTGACCCCTTGGGCAAAAGAGTTGACTGAGAAACATGACTCGAAATTGTTTTTATTTTTTTGGTACATATATGACTTGAAATTTAAAAAGCATCATTAATCACATTGATCAATGTTCCCTTAGTTTTTGAAGACGCATTTTTCTTGAGGGGGAAATTTTGTGTCTTCAAATTGTGTCTTCCTTTTATTATTTTAATTATTTATCGGCACATAATAGATGCATATTATATATAATAACTTATAAATTTTTAAAATTTAAGTTGATTTTTATTTTTCTATGCATCAATAAATAATAATAGGAATAGGAAAGAGATTATTATTTTGAGACCAAAAAATTATCATCTTTTTTCCTCATCAATTGTAGACCCCACAAATCACATGTGTCATCAAATTTTTTTTTATAGCTCATATAACTTCTACCCTTTATTTCAGCTTCATTAGAGAAGCCACCATAAATGAGATTTGACCCATAAAATTGAAGACGCCTAATATCCAAGACAAAAAGTATAAGTGATTTCTATGGTATCCACTCAAAAATAAAAGGTTCCAAACCCTTCCTTGTTAATCCAATGAAATTTGACAATATTTTTTATTTTAATCTTATTAGTACTCTTTAATTTATGTTTAAGCCCATACAAATATTTTTTCTTACAATTTTACCCAAACCTTATTCTAAAACATCCAAGAAAATATCCTACCTTGATATCAAAAACACCTTAGAAATTTTTTTGCATCCAAATCAGAAACCCTAAGCTAAGGAAATCAAAAGAGAGCCCTTCTCATAGAACTTAACCTCCCTTCCAACCTTCTCACTGGTCGCAAGAAAATTCTGGTCCTGCCTTTTTTTTCCACAAATTATTTAACGCATATCCTTGTAGTAACTAGCTAGTGCACATTGCTATATCCCGATGCCAAAGTATTCTATACGGTCACACAGGGGGTATTGCTGCATGTAATGTTCTTGGGGATTCTGATGTATTAATCCATAACACACTTATGACATATGTTGGATTTAAAATGATAAATATTATGGGCGAAGGCGTTCTTTGGTTAGAATTTACAACATTATGTATCTTACCATGTATTGCTCCCCACTTATAATTATAGGTTGAGCCTTCACGACTATTCTGTGGGTGGCTTGGTGTGAATGCCTCACAGGATTTCCCCCTTCTAGGCCAGTCAAGAGGAAGGGGCTAGTATTCTGCGAGAAAAGATGTGTTTGTGTTGTGATATGGTGGGCCCAAAGACACAACAAACTGGTATCAGAGCTCTTATAGAGTTCTGGGCTAATTTGTTCAAAATGTCTACTGCAAAATTTGATATTCAACAGTTTGATGGGCGCATTAATTTTGGCATGTGGAAGGTCCGTATGATGGCTGTTCTTGTACAGCAAGGTGTAAAAGTAGCACTTTCTAACAAGGAAAATAAGCCCGAGACAATGAAGGAATCTGAATGGGAAGATGCCGATCAGAAGGCTCTTTCTATTATTCAGTTATGCATTACAGACGATGTGCTGCAGGAGGTCCTTTCAGAGAAAACAGCAAAATCGTTGTGGACCAAATTAGAGTCATTGTATATGACTAAGACGGTGGCTAACCGTCTCGGTGTTTTACAACGTCTGTACATGCTCCGTATGGCAGAAGGGACATCAATCCGTTCTCACATAGCTGAGTTCACATCACTCGTCACAGATATGAAAAATATGGACGAGACATTTTCAAGTGAGCAACAAGCAATGCTGTTGCTTTGTTCCTTACCTCCTTCCTACAGGCACTTTCGTGAAACGCTCATATATGGTCGTGAAAGCCTCAAAATTGATGAGGTGAAATCTGCACTTTTAAGTCGTGACAAAATGGAGCATGATTCTAGCAGTCGTGATGATATTGCATCTGGCTTATTTGCTAGAGGAAGGTCAAAGGAAATTGGATCGAGTAGTAGCAGAGGAAAGTCTAGATCTAAGTCTAGACATCGTAAAGGCAGGTGCCGATACTGCAAGAAAGAAGGGCACTGGAAAGCAGAATGTCCGAAGCTCAAAGACAAGAAGGACAAAGATTCAAGTGATGCAGCAAGTGTTGCTGAAGGTACTGATAATGTTCTCGCGGTATCAACCAGTTCAATTGGTGATACTTGGATGCTTGATTCTGGATGCTCTTATCACATGTGTCGGAATCGGGATTGGTTTACAACTTTCCAGTCAATAGATGGTGGTGTTGTCCTTATGGGGAATGATATGCCCTGTAAGGTCATTGGCATTGGAACAATCCAAATCAAGATGCATGATGGAGTTGTGAGAACGCTGACTGATGTTCGATACATTCCAGACTTGAAGAAAAATCTTATATCCTTGGGTGTCTTCGATTCTCAAGGTTATAAGTATTCTGGTGAAGGTGGAGTTTTAAAAATCTCCAAAGGTGCTCTTATTGTGATTAAAGGCAAGCTGGTCAATGGCCTTTATCTACTTCAAGGAAGTACAGTTGTTGGTGCTGCCTCGATATCATCCTCATCTGATTTTGATTCAAATACTACTCGTTTGTGGCATATGCGTCTAGGGCATATGAGTGAAACTGGAATGTCAATCTTGAGCAAACGTGGCTTGCTAGGTGATCACAAAGTTGGGAAGCTTGACTTTTGCGAACACTGTGTCTACGGAAAGCAGACCAGAGTCAAGTTTAGCACTGCTATACACAGGACTAAGGGCACAGTAGATTACATTCACTCTGACTTATGGGGCCTCATACTGTTCACAAAAGGTGGTGCTAGATACCTATTGACATTCATTGATGATTTCTCAAGGAAGGTATGGGTTTATTTTCTGAAACATAAAAATGATGTGTTCCATACTTTCAAGAAATGGAAAGCGCTTATTGAGAACCAGACCGGCAAGAAAATCAAGCGTCTCCGAACAGATAATGGTTTGGAGTTCTGTGAGAGTCAGTTCAACGAGTTCTGTGAAGATGAAGGCATAGTACGACATCGTACTGTGTGAAAGACTCCGCAACAAAATGGAGTAGCTGAACGTATGAACAGAACTCTTTTGGAGAGAGCTCGCTGTATGCTCTCTAATGCTGGTTTATCAAAAGAATTTTGGGCTGAAGCTGTCAATATGGCTTGCTATTTGGTGAATCGGTCTCCATCAACTGCGATCGATTTGAAGACTCCTATTGAGGTATGGTCTGGTGCTCCTGCTGATTATTCAAATTTGAAAATTTTCGATTGTCCTGCATATGCTCATATTGATGATGGAAAGCTTGAGCGAAGGGCATTAAAATGCATATTTCTCGGATATCAAACTGGGGTCAAAGGTTATAGATTATGGTGCACTGAACCTAAGACATCCAAATTCATAATCAGCAGAGATGTAAAGTTCAATGAATCATCCATGCTTCATCCCAAAAAGGAGGTTGGCGATGCAGTAAAAGACCAAGATGCTAGCAAGCAGGTGGAGTTTGAAGTTGAACCACCAAAATGAATCATCCATAGGTCCATTCGAGTATTGCTCGCTATGGTTGCACTGTTTGACTTAGAGCTTGAATAGCTCGATGTCAAAACAGCTTTTCTTCATGGTGAGCTTGAAGAACAAATCTACATGCAGCAACCGGAAGGTTTCACTGTTCAAGGCAAGGAGGATCATTTATGTCTCCTAAAGAAGTCATTATATGGCTTAAAGCAATCTCCTCGCCAGTGGTATAGGAAATTTGACACTTTTATGTTAAGTCATGGTTACTCAAGGAGTGACTATGACTGTTGTGTTTACCACATAAAGCTCTTAGATGGTTCTTTTGTCTATTTGTTGCTCTACGTTGATGACATGCTCATTGCTGCTAAGAGTATATCTGAGATCAAGAAGCTGAAGAAGCAACTGAGTGGTGAATTTGAAATGAAAAATCTAGGAGCAGCTAAGAAGATTTTGGGCATGGAAATTCATAGGGATCGACGTGTTGGCAAATTATATTTGTCACAGAAGAAGTATGTTGAAAAAGTACTTCAACGCTTTGGAATGCAAGATGCAAAGCCTGTGAGTACTCCGTTGGCTGCCCATTTCAGATTATCAGCCGCACATTCACCACAGTCCGTTGAAGAGGAGGAACAGATGTCACATGTTCCTTATGCTAGTGCAGTTGGAAGCATCATGTATGCTATATGGTATGCACTCGACCAGATATTTCACATGTCGTTAGTGTTGTTAGTAGATATATGGGGCATCCTGGCAAGATGCATTGGCAGGCAGTGAAATGGATACTTCGATATCTTCGAGGTACTGCAGATGTTGGCTTGGTATATGACAAAAGTTCTAACACTGGTGGTAGTATTATTGGTTACGTTGACTCAGATTATGCTGGAGATGTTGACAAAAGGAGATCTCTGACGGGATATGTCTTCACGCTCTCAGGTAGTGCAATTAGTTGGAAAGCAACTCTACAATCTACTATTGCACTATCTACCACAGAAGCCGAATGCATGGCGGCAGCAGAAGCAGTGAAGGAAGCCATTTGGCTCAAGAGTTTGGTAGGCAATTTGGGCTTGGAACAAGATGTCACAACTGTTTATTGTGATAGCCAAAGTGCCATACATTTGACCAAAAATCAAATGTATCATGAGAGAACCAAACACATTGATGTCAGATATCACTTTATTCGGGAAATAATTTCTCAAGGTGCTATTGTTGTGAAGAAGATTAGTACCTCAGACAATCCAGCTGATATGTTGACAAAGTCAATCACTGTTGCTAAGTTCAAGCATTGCTTGGACTTAGTTGGCATTCACAATATGTGAGTTTTGCCCTTATGGGCATTTTGGAAAAGGCGACTTCAGAAACTTGATGAAAATCAAGTCATTAATTCAACAGTTTGGATTTAATTTTCTCAAAGTTCATGACATGGGGATAAAAAATCTAGTTTCTTAGATGTTTCGGAATAGATATTGGGTAAAATTGTAAGGAAAAAAAAAATATATTTGGTGGGTTTAAGCATGAATTAAAGAGTACTGACTAGTGAGTGTTTGGTTATACTAAAATTAAACACATAGATGACTAAATTTCATTGGATTTACTAGGAAGGATTTGGAACTCTTTATGTTTGAGTGGATACAATAGAAATCATTGAAAATATATTATTACTTCATATGTTTTTCCCCTAGCTCCTTTTTTTTGTTTCTCCCTTTCTTGGATATTTCGGTGTCCCTAAAAAATAGGGTTCCAATATTTTTACTGTAAATGCGGTTTTGATTGAGGATATATGGAGTATATACTTCAGTCTTTTAGATGGCACTTTATATTGAGTATTTCATTTTATTTTATTTTTTTACCGATAACATGATTCTGTATTATCTGAACCCACACTATATCGTCTCATTTGCCTTGGTCCATTATTGATAGTTCATACTTTCAAGGCAAATTGCCTCGTTAATAACAACCAATGTGAATTAACCCTAGTATATGTGGATCCCCACTAAGGAGATAGTTCTCTTGTCAGCATCATTATAATTACTGGCAACTTGCCTGTCAATTTGTATTTGTTTTATTTTTCTAAAATATTTAGGAAAGAAATAATAAATTGACAAAATAATTTAAAAATGTAGTTATTCTTTGTAGATATGAAAGTAGCTTTTATGATAGACATTTTTTTTGTACTTTGGTCGCAATGAGATTTGAACTTAGGACCCCATGAATACTGTCAAAACCCCTCATCACTAGAGCAATCATAGTGGCTTAGTTTTTGTGGTAGACTTAATAGGAGATTTTTTGGATTTATAAAAGCTGTGTACGAAATAGTTAGTTATCGTTGGGAATCTCTTTTATATATTTATTTTATATGGTTTTTTCTTTGGTACCAATGTGTGATTAACGACTGTAATTTAATTTTTAATTTAATAGATTTCAAAAACTTTAATTAGTGGGATACATGCATCATTATTAGCTATAAATAATTAAAAGATATTATAATCCTTGAATTTTTCAATGGTATATCCCCCTCCTTCTTTCACTTTTCAAAGGCCAAAATGACACATAATTTTCAAGCGTTGGTTGCACAAGTAATCAAGTATGGGTTCAAATTCGCACTGAATAGAGCAAGGCTCTTTTCCTCAATCAACGCATGAATATGATTAACGCACTGAAAGAGAAAAAAGAAAAAGAAGGTGAGATTTGAAAGAGAAAATAGATTAAAATTTTTCTCTTTTCCTAGAAGAATAAGGTGAGATTTGAAAGAGAAAAAAGGAAAAGAAGGGTATTCTTTATTTTGACTTTCGAAATAGGTGTAGATAAAAAAAATTGAGTAAAATAGATAAAAAAATTATACAAATTAGATTATTTGATTGGTGATAATATAAAAATATATATATTGTCAGTGTATAAAAATTAAATTCTATCAAATTTAGAGTTTATGAATTAAAATCCCAAATTGAGTTAACTTGTTTGGAAGCATGAATATGAATAAACTGGGTTGAACTCCAATAAATTCACAAAAATTTGGATAAACTTTGAGCCTACTCTGTTAGTTAGAATTTGTTGTCTCAAACAAGTCATAAAAGTTCACCCAAGCACTTTTGACTAAAGTTAAACCTTCTAAAGTTGAAATTATAATATTTTGATTTAAGTTATTTTAATTTTTCACATCTTATAGCCTTTGTCTGTACATTTCTTGGGATTTTAATATGTATTCAAAAGTTATGACTTGTATTTGCTTTATTCTAATGTCATAAGTGAGATTTCTAAGTATCTTTATTTAATCATAAATTTATTTTATTATAACTAGCTGTTTTAAGTATTTTTTTTAAATGTAAACTCTTTTATGATTTGAGATTACATGGGCTCCATAAGTTTGGTAAACTCGTGAGAATTTGATAACCTTGTTTTAAAACTTATTTGTGGCACTATCATATATCATATATATAATCATAAAATTGGGTTATAGAGGTTCAAAAAATATTGACGTGTCATTCAACCATGTATTTGATTTCCTGCCTACCTAAATCTAATAAATGCATCAAAATATTATAACACTCATTAAAATCAAATGTCAATTAAATAATTGAAAAGACAATGAATGGTTATATCAAGCCATTGGCTTAGCGATAACTGCCAATTGAAAAATTATAAGCATTAAATGAAAATGTCAATTAAATAATTATATTTTTGTCCATGAAAGATTTTAGAAAGTATGCTCTATATATGAGTGAATTGTAAAATATACATTAGGTTGCACATTATACCAGTAATCTCCTTCTTTCAGTCTTGGTAACAATGTTAGGTTATGATTTTTTTATTTTATATTATGTCTATTTGTCTTAGCTCTTTTGATACAATTCATTCTTACTCATTACTTCTTCTTCCAATTATTTCATTTCTCACCTTTCACCTTTTTATTTTTTATTTCAGATAATCAGTGACTTATTATGGATAGAATTATGCAAATTGAACTCAATGAAGAAAGGGATAAAATATTTTGATGGACAAGGATTGTTCCCTACCATTACCATAGGGATAAAATATTTTGATGGGATTAATTGCTATTATCTATTTTCAAGACTCCTATTGATTTTGAGGCTTTTTTGTATTTTTCTTCATGCCTTACATTTTATGTTCATCCTTCCCATTTTAGGCGATCATGACTTAGGATTGATGAAATTATGCAAACTAAACTTATTAAAAAAAAAATGAGATACTTACATTTTTATTGTGGTTGTTGACAAAATGAAAACATTTTCAAGTTGTGGTGGATAAGATCCAATTTTATTGCTGCTACTAATTTGATTTTGAAGCTATTTATAAATATAATATAATAATTTACTTTTAAGCTATATATTTGCTTTAAAGAAAATATTTAATATAAGACTTGAAAATGGGAAACCACATTTTGTTCGGATTATTTGTTTAGACAATGTATTATTTATGATAATTATAATAAATATAATTAATTATATTTTATTATCAATAATTATTCATAATTTTTTTATTAATAATTTTTTGAGATAATATAATATGCTATTTATTTTTTATTTCATCATTTTTGAATTTTTGAATTTAAAAATATGATTAAATTATTAGCAATAATAAATATAGTTGATTGGTTATACTTGATTCCAATTTTGTTATCAATCATGATTCTTAATTTTTAGTGAAACCATATATATTAATTTCCTGTTAAATTAGATATTTATTTTAAAGAAAAATATTTGATATGGGACTTTGAAATGAGAAATCACATTGTTTGTCAAGTTATTTGTTAAGAGAATGTGTTATTTATAATAATTATATTCAATATAATTAACTGTAGTTTATTACCAATTATTATTCATAAATTTTTTACTAAATTATTTTTTAGAGAATATAATATGCTATTTCTTTTATATTTGATCATTTTTAAATTATTGAATCTAAAAAATTGGATTAAATCCTTAGTAATCATAAATATAATTTATTACTTATATTTGGTCCCAATTTTATTATTAATCACGATTCCTAACTTTTTATTAAATCATATATACTAATTTCCTCTTCTATTATATATTTTTCAAATAAATAAAAACTTGAAAAATTAAGCCATTTTTTTATCATGTTGTTTGTTTAGAAAATGTAGGTTCATAGTAACTCTAATAAATATAATTAATATTTGTGATTTCTATTAAATAATTTTCTATAAAATAATTTTTTTATCCAATACAACATGATATTTTGTTACATTTAATTTTTTTAATTTTTTAAATTTAAAATTAAGATTAAATCATTAGTTATAATAAATATAATTGAATTATACTTGATTTCAATTTTATTATCAATCATAATTTCTATTTTTTGGTTAAATATGATATAATAATTTATTTTTTATTATAAATTTATTTTAAATAATAATATTTTTGGTAATTTTTATATAACAATATTTGATATATTACTTGGAAAACTTAAACAAATTTGTTGAGTTTTTTTAGAGAATATATTGTTTATAACAATTTTATTAGATACAAATTCAAAATCGCTTATATCATTTAATTAAATTTTAATTTCTAATTCTGATAAAATATATAATTTTTTATTACTTTTTTTATTTTTTAACTATGTTTGGTTAGATATTTAAATGGGATTTGGAAAAAATAAATTATATTTTTTTGTTGTGGTTGCTTATTCATATAATATTTAAATTATAATATCCGTAACAAGTACAGTTAATTATATTTTATTAAAAATATAAAATTAAATTTCAATTAAATTATTTGTTTTAGAGAATATGATATGTTATTTTTTAAAAATTTGAACACTTATAGATTTTTAATTTAAAACTAAGGTTAAATAATTAATATAAATGAAGAATGATTCCGTCATAAATAGAAAGTCTCTAGATAATATAAATCAACATCCCAAAAATAACCAAATAAATCAACATTTGATACAATATAAATAACATAAATCAACGAATAATGATTAGAAATACCAACTTAAGATTTTTATTAATAGTAAATGTAATTTTTTTTTATATTGTTAATGGTAATTATGATGACTGTGAATCGACATTAATTTTCGGCTAGTAATTCAATCTGATTAGTAATTTATGGTTAATTGACTTCAACTGATGTTGATTACGTCAAGTTAAATAATGAGTATTCAATTAATTAAGTATTCCCAATTTTCCGCAGAAAGCAGATTCTTCTCTCACGCGTGCCACTTCCAGCCAGGCTAGGCATGCATGCTTCACTCGTGTGAAAAGGGTGATAGAGGAGAGCGGGTGAATTTGTGCAAGTGAAAGTGAGTTTATATAGACAGATTAGATTGGTTTTAAATTTTCCAAGAGGCCCTCGTGGAGCAACTTGTCATATGCTGAATCATTGGACTGAACGGCATTGGGCACAGAACAGATAAATAGCTCACATCGAGTAGAACAGACAAATTGATTGACATTCTTTTCTTTTTTGAAAAGTTTGGAACATAATTCGCTACGCAAATTCTGTTCCTTTATTTTATTTTATTTTGTAACATTATCCCCTGAAAGTGGATTCCCTTCCTAGTTTCAAAAAAATTTGGAACATAATCCGCTTACTTTAACCTCTTTTTTGGTGTTTTAGTCACATTATCTGCTGTAAGCGGACTCCCTTCCCATTGCCACTCCAGGATAATTTCGTTGGTAACGTAGAGTTGTTTGGAAGTATTTTTATGTTTTTATTTTTTAAAATTGTTTTAAAAAATAAAAAATAAAAAAATTTGTTTGGGTAATTTTTTTAAAAAATAACTTTTAAAATGAATAAAATAAAAAATTATTTGGCAAAGATCATAACAATAAAAATCAACAATCACAACAAAAATCAACAACCACCAGTAATCACAACAAAAATCAACAAACAACCCCATCATTTTCCAACTTGGTTTCAAGAGTAATAGTAGCAACAGTAATAGTGAGAGGGAGAAAGAAGAGAGAAGCAGAGAAAGAGATGTTGGTTTGGCGAGGCGGATCTAGTCCAGCAGAGCTTGCGGTGGCTCTAATGACAGATCTGAAGGGGAAAGGTGCTGAAGGTGGTCAAGGTTGCTTGCGGTGCCTCCGGTATTCGTGGTGCTTCCAATGCTCGCTAGTGCACGGTGCTCTCTATTGCTCGCGGGGCTCGCGGTTCTTGCCGATGCTCGACATTGCTTGCAAGGCTCACGATTCCTGTTGGTGCTCGTGGTGCCTTCAATGCTCACCGGTGCTAGCGGTGCTCGTCGGTGCTTACGATGGTGGTGGCTGTTCCTTTTTCTTCTTCAAATGGAAATGAGGTTGTAAAATGGAAATGAGAAGCCGAGGAGTTCAAAAACAGTTTTCAAAAACACCTTAAAATTGTTTTTGTATTTCTGTTTTTAAAATGAGAGTTTTATTTTTTGATTTTTAAAACATGTTTTCAAAAATCATTCATCCAAACAAGTTTTTTGTTTTTTAATTTTTAAAAACCAAAAACAACTTTTAAAAACACTTCTCAAACAAGATGGTAGTATCTCCATGTTTTCATCACTCGAATTCCATATGGAAAAAATTGACCCACAATAATACTATTAAAGAGTTATACACTTTTATTCAGTCATATGTTTCTCTTTATTCCATATTGTGTTATTTATCTTTAATTAGTCGTTTTCACCAGTGCGATATACGGGATGATAATAAAAAATAGTTTGTTGACCATTAATGAAAATAAATAATAATTTATTTAAATATATCTTATAGTAAATTGTATATATAAATTTATTTTGAAAATAAGCCGTCATGACCCGATTTGAAAATGTGACCAGCACATGGGGAATTTCATCCCCACGTAAGCCTTCTGGGTGACGTGTCTCTTTAAATGCATAATTTATCAAAATATTCATTCTTAAAATATATCTTCGTTTAAATCTTTATTGATTAGGACTTGATTTCTAGAATCATAATTCTAAAATACTTTAATATATAAAGCTCTGAAGCCCTCTCAGTCAATCTTTGAAAATCTGTTTAACACTTGAAAATTAAATCATTAATGCATCTCTAGTTCATTACATAAATCTTTGATCATAGTTCACATTTCATATCCATACTTAAACTCTAAAAACATATATGGAGATACATGAACTTTAAATAACTACTGGGTCAATGACTGAACGATGTCTGTACCTGCAACTATGAGAGGAAGGGAGGGGGTGAGTCAATGGCTTAAGTGAGTGAGTTCTCACCCATCACCCATACGGGACAACTAAGAAATATGCATAATATGATATACATGCAACATACATAAATCGTTTGATATTTATTTACATAGCTAGCTAGGAAAACACTTTCCATTCTGTAAGTTCATAAACAATTATTTATAAATTCACAATCAAGCATGAAATCGTTTTAACTAAGGGTGCAGTAGAGTATTGGGAAATAGTATGTTGAGCATAATCAATAAATATATAATCATAAAAGGTGTAGAATTATAAACCGAAAAATTGTACTCGATCCCTAGCGAACACAAGCACCTGTTAAAATCAAAATAGTCCCTGTCAAACAAGCTGCGAGCACCTAACTAGGTCCCATTTTCTGTATATGCCACCATGGCTGTTTACTGGGTTTGCCTCCATGGATGTTCAATAATATTGCCTTCGTGGTTGTTTATTGGGTTTGCCTCCATGGCTATTAAATACTATCGCCTCCATGACTGTTTATTACTCTTGCCTCCATGGCTATTAAGTAATATTGCCTCCATAGCTGTTTATTGCTATTGCTTTCATGACCGTTTAACACTACTCATCATACATAACCTAACTGAAAATAAATAAAAATAACAATGCTGAAATTTCATAACTAAAAGGTGGGTGCTTAGTCCCTCATGAACAAGAGCCCCTAAGTTCTTAGTACTCTGAAAATTCTGGATTCATATAATTCTAACAATCTAACTTTAGCATAATTGTGATTATGAAAATCGTGCCCAAGGAATCACTCGCTTGTAGATAGGCATTCTAATTTCAAGCCCACAGACTATATATCTGGCAGTTGCTATGAATCATACTGAATTCCATACTTCTTGGTACCATAAAATTGAAGTTTTAAATTCATATCCTAAGTTAACATATTTTTCATAAACTTGACAACTCTAATATAATAGTTCAAAATAACTAGAGTTCTAAATCATGTAACTCTGAAATCAAATAACAAATTTATTCAAAAGCTAAATCATACTTTATTCAACATAGCTAAACTTAATATTTCAGTAAAATGATTTCTGAAGTTCCAAGTCTTAAAGCATAGCAATATCATAAATCCACAATACATATTTGACATTTTCATAAACAACTTTAAATCATCCATTTTTTTTCTCAATGATCATTCCAAGAGCATATAAAATATTTTCATAACATTCATCAATCCAATCCATGGTCCCATGGTTTTCTAAAAACACATTTTTCATTCTATCATCACAAAATCAAAGTTCTTGCTATTTCAACATAATGTGTAAAATCATATTCTCATATCTACTTTCATATTTAGCAATCATAATGCATAAACATACTTGTAATGGCTAAACATATGGTCGAGTTTGAATCCACTTTCCATTTGGATTCGAAAGTATGAGAGCACCACACCATCTTGACCTTGAGAGCTTGGAATGGCACCAACAACTGCCATAAAGCAACATAGACTCATGATCAAACTCTAATCACCTCTAGATAACTCTGAAACAACTCTAATAACATTGTGGGGCACCCTACACTTGAGAACAATGAGAAAAAAGGGCAACCCATAACATGGAGGAGGAAGAACATGGAGAAATCCAACATAAACTAACCATAATCTCTTACCTTTGATCTTGGAGGAGAAGGATTTGGGGTTAGATTGAGAAAGGAAGAGAGAAAATGTGTTTAGAGTGAGGGTTTTCGGGTTTAAGGTGTGTTTCGTGAGTGGGGAGGGTTTTTATAGGAAAAGGAGGGTCATTTAGCAAAATTGCATTGTTTTGGTATAGTGCTATCATGGGGGACACCGCTATAACAGTCTAGGGGTATACATGATCACTATAGAGGTTCTATACTGCTATAGCGGTGGGCAGAACCCCTAAATGCCCTAGATCTCCCCCTGTGACTGTTATAGCAGTCACAATAACACCATATTCATCATTTAAGAGTCTTTTAAGCATATGGGGTCTTCCCGGCAATATGGGTGGGTCTTGGAGGACCCTGGAGCTGTGCGAAACTTGTCCAAGGACACGTGTACCTCGGGTATCACATAAGTTAAAGTTAAATAATTAAATAAATGAACAAAATATAAATATGTTATTCTATTTTACATATTATTTTACACAAACAATATAGAGCCTATTTTATGAAAATTTTATATGTTTTGAAAGTTAAGATTGTTGAATAACACCATCCCAATCACGGGTCTTTATTCCCCATTTCTTGAGGGGATTTGAATCCCTCCAAGCATAATGTTCAGACTCAATTTGACATTTGACTTGGTTAAGGTATTGGGTGACTGGTTCAACCGATAAGTTATTGGTTAAACCAGTTGAACCGGATGTAATTAAAATAAATATATAATTAAATATATTTTTATTATGGTAGAAACAGAGATCGTTAAATGCTTCATTCGATGACAAGTTTGCATGAAAAAATCCTTGTCCTGGTACATCCACCCTTGCTTCTAGTATTAGTTTCTTAACAAATTCTACATTAGATAGGGAGCTATTATTAGGAAGCTCAATGAATAAGAGGACAGAACCTTGAGGTATGGATTGTACCTTGAAACCCACTCCAAGAACTAGCTTGACAATGGTTTTGAAAATTTACCTTCTCAGCCGTGAGCTACTACAATGCCAATCACTATAAATTCAGGCTTTTAATTAGTCCATATGGTTTGGTTATCAAAGTTTAAAGCTCCAGAATGTTTGATTTTGAAGAGCTTTAACTTTTGAATCTATGTTTTCCTTCTACGATAAAAAGAATGGCACACATATGAGTATGTGACAAACTAAGGCACTGACGTTCCATCTAAGCCCCACATCGGAGGCAGGAAGTAATAGAGGCCGACTCTCTCTATTATAAAAGGGAAGGATGGGCTCCTTTTAATTGTCCAAAGCCATGTTCTACCATCATGGTGGTTAATAAAGTTGGTCCAACGACTTAGTTTATTAATATATTTAAAGTGTTGGAAAGTTTTTAGGCCAAAAAATGCAGTTCAGATTTTTAGGCCAAAAAATGCCGTTGAAATTTTCAAAAAGACATTTGGACATTGACTCAGCCGATTTGATTAATTGCCCCGAGTCATCGGGTTTTTGAAAAACTGCCCAGTTCTGATCGATTCATGCCAGTTCAATTACATGTCCGATCCAATGTCTGACTCTAACTGGTTTGCAAGCTGGTTTATTGGATCACCAGTCCAACCAGTCAGTTCGAGCCGGTTTTTAAAAGTTCAAGCCAGTTTTTAAAGCACTGCATCCAAGAATTTGTAAGTTTATTAAACAAATTTTAAAAATACTTTGAAAATCAAAACATAAATATCCAAAATAAAAAATATTACTAATGTAACACAATCCAAAATAAAAATAAAAATACATATATTATGGAAATTTAATAAAGAAAATTAACAAAAAGATTAAATGCAGTTTACCCTTTTGAACTTTAGGTCATGTATAATTTACACCATGATTTTTCAATCAAAATATGCATCATGACATTCATGAACTTTTCAAACTGTGCCAAACACCACTCAACATAATTTTGGCAACTAATAAATATAAGATTTATGTACATTTAATCCCTTGATATTCTAAGTTGTGCAACTCGACACCTTATATGTGAATTCTATTTGTAATTAACCCTTTGATTTTTTTTATTGTGTGCAACCCGACACCTTGTTATGACTTATATTTTTGCACTGTTTGAAAAATATGGGGGGATAGTTTGAAAAGTTCAAGGTGTCATGATGTATGGTTTGGAAAGTTAGGGTGTAAATTGCATATAACCTAAAATTTAAAGGGTAAAATGCATTCAACCCTTAAAAAATGAAGGTGTGCCATATATATGTAAGTGAATTATAAATGGAGAATTGGCAGGCTTCATAGGTGGAGACCTCTTCTCGATCACTGTCCCGGTTTAACAAATAGGGACTCTATTATATCCCTATGAAGACTTAACCTGTACTTATCCTATCCCATTGTGGGTAATCTCTATAGGTACCCACTTCAGCATTTTTTTTGTCACCCCTAAACACTAATTTATGTTTAGAATCCAGACAAATTATGATGATTATATTCTCCTATTAATAATAACAAAAAAAAAAACTATATGTATCTATTGATCACTTAAAGAAAAATGCATCTACTGGTAAACAAGTTAAAATTATAAAAGTAAATTAAATGCTGTGTATCATGCTCGGTTAAATAAAAACTCAACCAGAAACTAAGAAAATAATAAACGTAGTCTAGATAAGAAAGAGGGTTTCAGGTTCTAGACTTCCATATGCATTTCACCCTAATAAGAATTTCTCATTAATTAATTAATTAATTATGCATTTCATTGCAGTTATGATGAGAAATATGTTTTCCCTAAAAGAGAATAAAGGAGTGAGAATTAACACATAAAGTATCTACATTATGTGTTAACCAAATTTAACAATATCCAATGATCCATATCTCAACCAATCAAATTATTCATGTGCTCGATTAGCGTATGTAAAAAGTAAGAGTGGATAAGACACAAGCTTAGAACTGAAGCCGTGAAACCAAGCATGCTACAATAACAATCATGATCAGTTGGCAATGAGCTAAAAAAAATTATAAGATTTCATAAAGATTTTGGTAGAACGCACAATACAGTTTCATCAAGACAAATATATTTTTCTTAACAGCGATCACACAGATTTGTATCAAGTAAGGAATAACTAAAGACAAAAAACAGTCCCTATTATCTCTATATCAGCATCTAATCATGTAGACAAAACAAGCAGATTAAGCATTAAACATGACGAACCCTAAACTGATGGAATCAAAGAAAATTTTCTAAAATTTTCTTAGTAATCATCCCAATCACTTTCTTCATCACTGCATCCGCGGATCATGTTGTTCCCTATTGGTTCACAAACGTTCTGTAGCTTGTTCAGAAAGTTCTCAAACACAAACGTTTCTGCATGTTGACTATCATCAAGCAACTTTTTGGCGTCTCTAATTGCAATCAACATTCTCTGCTTTTCAGACGTTGTAATTAATATTCGAATCCTTCAAAGCTTTCTTCATCCTGTAAACATAATTGTCCAGAGCACTCATTGCTTCAACCTTCTTGTACCTCTCATCTTCTTCCTTGTACATCTCAGCTTCCTGAACCATTCTCTTAATTTCCTCAGCCGAGAGTCTTACCTTGTCATTGATGGTAATGGTAATCTCTTCCTTATTTCCGGTGACGGTTTCCCAAGCAGACCCATTTAAAATACCATCTTCATCCATATTGAAGCATATATAAAAATGGAAGCCACGAGAAGCATGAGAAGTCAGCACTAGTAGTTGAAAGTGATAGAAATTTCAAGACTTTGGGGAATACTAGAATATTCTATAGCTAGAGTATCAAATGAAGTTTCTAGAATTTGAAGATACTAGATTTTTCTACACTAGGCTAAGAAATCAAGAAGCAAAAAGAAATGTCTAGAAATGTCATATTCTAGAGTAATCTAGTCACCTAAGCCACTACCATATGAAGCCTATAAATACCCATTGTGTATCAAGTGATTGTGTGCATTAGTGAGTGCATTAGTGCAACAAGAGTGCTTCACTAGTGAGTATTCCATATAATTGCTGTCCCAATATAATTGCTTAACCTCATATCACTAGCTCTTAACCTCACCCTCATAAACATCGACACAGTCTGGATTGGTTGTCATAATATGTACCATATAATTGCTTCTTCTTTGCAGGAATTGGAGTATTCCTAGGAATCAAAACGCTCATGATATCATCTTCAACCGCTGTCCCAAGCGACAGTGGTGTAACATCCAATAGCACGGAGCAATACTAAAGCTTTCGCTCAACAAAGCAGCCTGAACAGCTGCACCATAAGCAACAGCCTCATCAGGGTTAATGCTCTTGTAGAGTTCCTTCCCCACAAAGAAGTTCAGCAGCATCTACTGCACTTTTGGAATCCTTGAAGAACCACCAACAAGGACAACATCGTGTACTTCACTCTTGTCCATCTTGGCATCAACAAGACACTTCTCAACCGTCTTCATACACTTTCTAAATAGGTCCTTGTTGAGTTCCTCAAACCTTGACCGAGTGATAAGTGAACAGAAATCATTGCCTTGAAACAAAGCATCTAACTCAATGGTTGTCCCAGTATTATATGAAAGTATCCTCTTTGCCCTCTCACACGCAGTTCATCACCTCCTTAATGCTCTCAGGTTTCCACTAATGTCCACTTTGTTCTTCCTTCTGAACTCTTGCACAAAGTGACTCACCATTCTGTTTTCAAAGTCCTCCCCTCCAATGTGAGTGTCTCCACCCGTGGCCTTCACTTCAAATACACCATCCTTAATTGTGAGAAGGGACACATCGAAGGTACCACCACCTAGGTCAAAGATAAACACATTATGCTTTTCAGCACAATTAGCTCTGTTCTGAAAGCCATATGCAAAAGTAGCAGCAGCGGGTTCATTGATTATCCTAATCACGTTAAGACCAGCAATGGTACCAGCATCTTTGGTAGATTGACGCTGAGAGTCATTGAAATATGCAGGTACTGTAACAACTGCATTCTTCACTGGTGACTCTAGAAAAGCCTCCGCAATCTCCTTCATCTTTATGAGAATCATTGATGAGATTTCCTCGGCAGCAAGGTGCTTTTGCTCACCTTTGTACTTGACAACAATCATAGGTTTGTCATCAGCACCAGATACCACCTTGAATGGCCACAGCCTCAGATCATTCTCAATGATAGGATCAATAAATTTCCTACCAATCAGCCTCTTGGCATCTGCAAATAATAGTATTAAATTATTAAATTTATAATTTACAATGCAATAAGGAGTCATAAACATAACTAAACATACTAACTATAATTGATCATGAAGAAATAAAACAAGATCAATATATTACCAAAGATAATATTGGTTGGGTTGGATGCAGCCTTGTTTTTTGCAGCATTACCGATCAACCTATGTATCAGTGAAAGCAACACAATAAGGGGTGGTTCTGTTGCGTTGAACATTGTGAATGATCTCAGCACGACCATTTTGCTCCTCCCATACTGCAACGCACGAGCACGTGGTGCCAAGATCGATTCCTATGGCACGCCCCTCATCTTTTTTTGCCATCATGTTTTATCTGAATGATGAAGTGTGCAACACAAGAACTGGAACCAGCACTAGAAGAACTCGTGAAATAGTTCTGTTTTGTTTCTGTGAAATATGAATATTTGCCGAATCCGTACCTTAAAATACTTGAAACAGTTTACCTTTAATGTATCTTCATTGCATAAAATGAATTCACTATCATACCATCAATAGACACGACTTAATTGTCCCCATAAACCGAGTTCCGTGATTCGTGCAATGTACATCTGCATGGAAGACATAAGAACTGGAAGGTGTAGTTGATCTCTAAAATCTTTACATTTCCTTCTTTTCAAAGTGAGCTTTCAGTATGTATTGCTTATCTTTTCAAGTAAGTACTATACGAAACGTATTTACTAGTTGGATTTAAGAAAATCAAACACCATTTGTTTTCAAACTTAATTCAATGGTGGGTCACTTCCCTTTACAAATTTATTTAGCTATCTGGGTTAATTTTCTAGTGACCTTTCACTTAGGCCACAATATTTCTCCCAGAGATAGCATTATTTCTTTGGCTTGTGCACATTTGATTTATTAGGTTTCTTGACAGAACACTACGCGAGTAACAGATCATGGAAAGCGTAAGAGAGATCATTGGCTAGTATATTTCACTTTTCTTTTCTAAGTGGAAGCCTATATATTTGCCTTCCACTTTAAGCTCCCAACATTTTATTGCTACTCCCACTTTAAAATTTTTTATTTCATTTTTCCAAAATATGCTTTCTATTCTTTTTAAATCGAAATGGCAAAATAATATTATTTTTGTTATCAATCAAATTTTATTTCAACGTATTGTTTTTAGTTTAAATAATAATCATTTAAATATTTTTTAAAAATGTTCGCTGCTAGACTGATTTTGTAATATTTATATAGCCACTAAATATTAGTATAAATATTTTACTAATAATTTATTTCATGTAAATATTTATATTTTTACAAAAATATTTTTTAAGTGTTCTTAAATTTTAATGTATAATAGTTACAAAAGCATATATATATATATATATATATATATATATATAATAGTGACCTTGTTTTGCACACTATATAAGACATAATAGAATAAAATAATATAATATATAATAAAAATAATAGGAAATTGACAGATTAGAAAAATGGAAAATAGGAATTTTCCAGGAAGAATGGGCCCGCTAATTTCGTGGAGCATTTGTTTGACTTGATATTTTAGGTCTAAAATCTCTACACTTTTGGACCAATATCTGCAGGAGCAGAAATCACATGTTAATATGTCTGTTTTTGGGTACTGATCTGTTTTAAGTCGTAAACAAGTGCTTAAATAAGATACTCATTAGCAACAAATACATAATTAATCAGTGTTATATTGTAAATTATGCTGATTATATTATCCTGTTAAACTAAAACTATATGTATCTACTTCAAAAAGAAAAGAAAAGAAAAGAAAAGGCAACTACTGTTAAACAAGTTAAATCATATAAGTAAACTAAATGCTGTGTATCATGCTCGGAAACTCAACCAGAAAATAAGAAAAATTATGAACGTAGTCTTGATAAGAAAGAGGATTTCAGGTTCGAGTCTTCTATATGAAGTTTTCTCTAATAAGAATTACTCATTAATTAATTAATTATGCATTTCATTGCAGTTATGATTTCCCCAAAAGAGAATAAAGGAGTGAGAATTAATACATGAAGCCTCTACATTATGTGTTAACAAAACAATTTAATCCTTATCTCAACCCAATTATTCAACTGCTCGACTAGCGTATGTAAAAAGTAAGAGTGGACAAGATACAAGCTTCGAACTTAAGCCGTGACATCAGGCATACTACTGTAACAATCATGATCAATTGGCAGTGAGCTACAAAAATTATAAGATTTCATAAAGATTTTGATAGAACGCACAATACAGGTTCATAACAGCGACCATAAGACTTGTATTCATTGCATGCTTCATATCAAGTCTTGACCAGCACAAATAATACCTAAAGACAAAAAAGAGAAAAAAAAGCCCCTATTATCTCTATAGTATCTAATCATTTAGGCAAAACAAGTTGATTAAGCATTAAACATGAAGAAGCTGAAACTGATGGAATCAAAGAAAATTTCCAAAAATTTTCTTAATAATCATCCCAATCACTTTCCAAAAATTTTCTTAATAATCATCCCAATCACTTTCTTCATCACTGCATCCACGGATCCTGTTGTTCCTTATTGGTTCCCAAATGCTCCGCAGCTTCATATCATCAGCTGTATACCATACTTCACTAAACTTTGCAGGAATAGACGTATTCCTAGGAATCACTACACTCATTAAATCTCCTTTTATAGCTATACCAAGTGAGAGAGGATTCATATCTACTAGCACCAAGATTGGTACAATACTAAAGCTTCCACTCAATAAAGCAGCCTGAACAGCTGCACCATGAGCGACAGCCTCATCAGGGTTAATACTCTTGCAAAGATCCTTCCCCACAAAGAAATCCAGCAGCATCCGCTGCACTTTTGGAATCCTCGAAGAACCACCAACAAGGACAATATCGTGCACCTCACTCTTGTCCATCGTGGCATCAACAAGGTACCTCTCAACAGTCTCCAAAAACTTACTGAATATGTCCTTGATTAGCTCCTCAAACCTTGCTCGAGTGATTGACGAACAAAAGTCAGTGCCTTCAAACAAAGCATCCAACTCAATGGCTGTCTCATGATCAAATAACAGTATCCTTTTAGCTTTTTCACATGCAGTTCTCAACCTCCTCAAGGCTCTTGGGTTCCCACTAATGTCAATTTTTGTTGTTCCTCCTGAACTCTTGAACAAAGTGGCTTACCACCAACAAGGACAATTTTTGTTATTCTCACTTCGTTTCTGGGTTATCTGATCGGTAAAGTTTCTATCTTTTTGGCCCATGATGGGTTATTGGTAAAGTTTCTTCGTTTTTTATGCAAGGAAAAAGCACAGACGGCTGCAGTAGCAACGCCTAAATGGTGAGGAAGGAGCGGACGACGGACCGGAAGGGAATGTCGGCAAAACCCTCCCAGGCGCCAAGGGACGACGACGGGAAGGAGAGAGCGCGTGTGGCGAGGAGTGACTGGTTGCTGAGAAGGTGATCATGACCACCAAGCACAACGATGTAGTCACTAAGATGTGGGAGTCTCAAGCAGGCGGGTCCTTCACCATTACTAGGGATACCACTGGGGAGCAACTCGGAAGAGGAACTAAGATCACCCTCTTCCTCAATGAGGATCAGGTATAACAAAACTCAATTCCATTTTGTCATTCTTTTGTCCATAGATTTTTTGTTTTTGGTTGTTTTTGTTTGTTTTTCATTTTATGCAGATGCTTGGCTTTTACCTTAAAAGAATGTCTTATGACTTAAAAGACTGATTTTTCCTTACTTAAATGAAAGGAAAAAAAAAAAAAACTTGAAAAGGTTCATTGCTAATTGGCATTAAATGCTGCGACAAGTTGTTACAAGTCTGAAGACTTACAAGGTATTTGGAAACCCCTAGAATTCATTCTATCAAGAAATTGAATTGAATTCTATGGTTTGGAACTAACTTAAGTGAAGGAATTGAAATTCCATGGAAATTAAAATCCAAAAAAACTAAGGAATTGAAATCAAACCCAAATGGGTGCGATTTGGTGTGGGAATTGAATTCTAATAAATGATAATACCAAAATAACTTTAGTTGAATATAATATTTTATTCCTAACCTATTAATAAATGATAAAATAGTAAAAATAATTAAATTAATTCATTTCTAGACTCATTCCAAACTACGAAATTGAATTCAATTCTTTAATTTACTGACTCATTCTAAACATAAGAATTCAATTTAATTTCTAATGGAATTCAATTCTTAATGGAATTCAATTCAATTACATCTTATTAAAAGTTTCCAAATATCAAAAGTGACTTTCTTCCCATTGTCACACTTTCACAGTCTCATATCTTTTGTTTTTATTATAAATAAATGCAAATGGCCTACATTGGTTGTGTTCATGGAGCAGTATGAAGGTCTCCAAATTTCTGCTATAGGGTCATGCTGTCTTTGATTGTTTTGGCTACAATTTTTGCATAATTCTATCTTTGCATAATTCTATAACCAATTTTAGAAAAAGGTTCAAATTTTTGTTTTTAATTTGTTTGTTTGCATATCTTAAGGGATATCTTATGTACTCATTTCTAGGGATAACTGGAATGTTTGTTTCACTTTCAAATTTTTATAGTTTTTCTCTTTATAAATTCAATTAATATTTAGATGAACAGAAGGGCTGTAACTAATTTTTTACAAGGTTAAGTTTTTCTTTTTCAAATATCAATATCTTAAGAGATATTTTATCTCCTAATTTTTAGGGATAAGATATATGTTTGTTTCTCATTCAAAATTTTACACTTTTTTCTCTTTATAAATTTAAGATGATGCAGCAGTGTTATACTATTCATTAATTCATTCATCTTCTTATTTCGTGAAAAGCAAATATCACATTATTTCTTCTTTACATCCTATTCATCTTCTTTAAAGAAATATTTGATTCTTCTCAAGCCTTCTTTCAAAGCATATGGCTGAACATCACAACAATATTCCTGACAACTCTTGACAACAATTTAAGGCAACATATATGTATAAAATATCTATTAATTCTTAATCTTTATACATGTATCATTTCAGTACTTAAAATCTGTTACTACTCCTTATTTTTTCTTCTTCTTACTACACACGCGCGCGCACACACACACACACTCTTTTTTTCTTCTTTATTTTGGGATGTATATGCTTCTCTTTCTGAGAAGTTGCCATCACTCGGCATCTGTGCATTGGTGAATATGCATTTCATTTGATCACCTCATCTGTTGTCCTTCAGGTTTCTTAGAGACTTCTATGTTTGGTAGCTTATAAGTTCAAAAATTTTCTTTCGTCATTGCGTGAATTGGTGTTTCATTATGAACTCCATGGTATCACTACTTTGATGTTGCTTATTCTTAATCGTGGTTGTTTTTGGATGGACCTGTGTTAGTCCGGATATTAATAGTTTGACATATTATGTTGTTTCATGCTTGATGATAGTGTGCTGATCTGTGTGTCGTAGGGTGGATATATGGTAATATTGGTTCATATGGTAATGCACTTTATGAATTATATTATGAGTTATGAGTTATGATTGATCCATAGCATTCATAGTTGATGCTTCTTCAGCTTGGCTTGGCTTGGCTAAAGTGTACTTTTGGCTACCCAGTTTTAGAATAAGTGTTGGGCTCAGAGACTGATTCACAGTGTAATTAAATGATGCCAATGTGTGGCAATGAATACCAAAACTAAATCTGATAGAATTAAATCTACCAATCGGCGCAGCGCAGCAAAAATATTAATCAGGATGAATAGTAAATTTTCTACAGTGGAGCCCACTGGTCACTATTCATACCAATATCAAGAAATTTGCACACCGAATTTTTAACGTGGAAACCCCCAAATACCGGAGGAAAAATCACGGGACAAACTCCGAAAAATATTCCACTATATTCAGGATAATTACAAAATATCCTTTCCACACTCTCCGACCCAAGAGGTAAATATAGTGTATCCCAGTGAGAACCCTCCTATTCAAACACTACAACTTTGCAGTATCAAGGAGCAATAGAGATAATACCAAAAAATATTCCCGGTGTATATACCCACACCCTACACTCTAAGGGATTTACTGACACTCTCTATTTTTCCCTCTCACTCTCAGAAAAATAATACACTCTCTGTATATTTTTCTCTCTACAGCTATCTAACTTCGCTGCTTCGTTGTGTGTTATTCTGCTGCTTTGAATGCCTCTATTTATAGAGGCTTGCTGTTGTGCACAGTAAATTTTACTGTTCACTTGTTGAAAAAACTCTCCTCAGTATCGAACTCTGCACGCATAAATAGTGATTTACTGTTCATACGTGGAAAAATTTCCTCACGTTATGGCTTCAAATTTTCAATAGTAGAACTCAACGGCTGGACCCCACAATAAGAACTCATAGTATTGCTGAGACAGTTAATGCCAATTATGTCCACTTATTGTTGACACGTACGTTATAGCTATTATTCTGACGATTTTGGTTTCAATGCAGTCTTAATTTTTTTTTCCTGTCCTTTTTTTAAATATAGATTATAGTTTTTTTTTCCTTTTTCAATAAAGCCATATAACATTATTGCAATAGACTATTTTGAGTTACTCAAAGGTTGGCCATGTACTACATATAACATAATTAGTAGACATTTTTCTTAATTCTCATTCTGAGTGCTTCATAGGTGTTAACTTTAATCCATTCAGTTTCAAGTAAACCACAATTTCTATGTGGACATGCACTTGATATATTGTGCTTTACAAGTCAGGCTTTTTGTTCGTTGATGGTTGTGATTATCAGAGCCTTAAAATAACTCAATAGGTTGAATTTAACTCTCTTAATTATTTATGAAGTTATTATTAGTGCACCTTAAATCAAATCTGCACCCACAAAGCAGTATAACGTTGGAACAAGGAAATCAATTTTTTAAAACTAAACGTACATGTATCTATTCAATTTTTATAATTTTATTGGTTATTATATTTTTGCTATGAATTTGAAACAAAATATATTTCAAAGCTATTTAGACACAGAAATTCCTCAAAATTCCTCCTCAGAATACAGAAATAACAATGGCAAAATCAAAAGGCCAATACAAAATTCCACACACAGATAAAACAACATTTAAACACGATCAAGAGAAAAAAAAAAAAAAGGTTAAAGACTGGCGACATATAGGAGCAAAAAGGGAGTGCACAGTGAGTGCAGTTACACTCACCAGTGTCAAAGACATGAACTTGGTTGGGCTGACAGTTACCTTTGCCATAACCACCGAATACATAGAGAAGTCTTCCTCCTCTAATGGCGTTGCAGGTGCGTCCCCACCTCTTCCCTGGTTCTCCTCCTTCTTGATGACCCTCTAAAGGGTTCACCTGAACTTTTTCCCACCTTCTTTTTTTTCAACCAAAAAAAAAAAAACACAAGGGAAGCAATTTGCAGAGGGAAACACACCACCCCAGTAAAAGAAAAGTACTAAAAAAGAAAACTTTATCTGTTTTTTTTATTCGGAATGCGGTGAAAAAGAGATGGGGTGCGTTGGAATAAAAGAGTAAAATCAAATCAGAGAGAATGAGATGGCATGCAAAAGGGGAAAAAAATAAAAAAAATTATAAACAAGAGTGAAATTAATTAAAGTGGTTTCTTTCTTTTCTGCTGATAGAGCCGAGGCCAGCGGAAAAAAAAAAATACAGAAAAGAGAGAATCTGAAGAAGGGACAAGTTTAAACATTCCCGATGGTCAGATCGTAGATTTTGACAAGTAGGCTCCTCATGTGCAGTAAGCAGTACCATAGACAATGGCGGAGCTTCAACAAAATTTTTGGGGCCAACAATTTTGATATGTAAATTAGGTGATGATAATTAAATTAAAATTAGTTACATATATATTATATAGATTTTAAAGTAAATAACTGACATGACAAAAATTAATACGTACTTAAATTAGAGGAGCTCAATCTAAAAATTTTTCAATAATTGATTGTAAGTACAATTCATTTTTAATAATTGATTATTTAAAAATTAATTTTATGGTTTGAGACATCAAGTTAAAAGAGCATTGTCTTATGCTTAGATTATATGAAAATAACTAATTTTGTGTGATAAATTATTAAAAAACTATATGAAATAATTTATATGTATTTTGTAATATTTGATGCTGTGAATTATTTTGACAAAAAAATATTATAATTCTAAAATAATTAACCTTTACCTATAATTAAGAGTTTAAAAAAATGGTACTCCCTTAAATTATAAATGAGTTTCACACTTAAAATTATATTTCTTCACATTTAAATCTTTCAAACATTTTATAAAAACACATGAAATTATGTTAAAATAGCTTAAATTACGGAAATTTTTTTTTGACATTTCAGAACATACACAAAATTGTGTTAAATTTTTTCTAATCATTATTATTCATTAAAATAGAGTTTAGAGTTAATAAATTCATTATTTAAATATTATATTTGTTGCTATTAAAATCTTATAATTCCTAATCTATTGTAATAAAAAAATATTTATCTCTAAAATGGCGTTCAATTGTGATATGGTTTTTTATTTCTATCTTTTAATTGGAAAATATCTTAATAGGTTTTTAAGTTAGAGAAGCCCATTTATATTGAGTAGCATCATTTATACAAAGTAGTATATTTGGACTTTAAATCTATTTATTATACAAAACTTATCTCTATGTGTGCGTTTATTTTAGATTTGTTTATAGAAAAATAATTTTTTAAGTAAAAAAAATTGAAAATTTACTTTTTATAAAAGCTATTCATGTGATCATATATTTAAAAATTAAAAAAAGATTATAAGACTTTTAAAATAGTGATTGATTGAGTCAAAACATAATACATAATTAGATATTTGTACAGAAAAATTTACATTGACAATACATAAAAATTAAATTCACACAACACACACACAGATATATATATATATATATAAATTTTTTTAAAATTTTGGGGGGCCAGTATAGTGTTGCTTTTTCATGTTTGTGTACAGTACAATGCTGATAGTAATCTTCTGTTTTCACCGGCCATATTTTGCAGATTGTGAATGTCCACAACAAAGATATCAGGGATATTCTGGGGTTGGTACCTCCAGCTCTAACCAGGAGGCTTTTGTATGTAAGGAGTGGAGAACATTTTCATTGATTCTTATATCCTTAGGCGTTAAGGAGTTTACGGCCTTGGGAGGTTCCTGCCAATTAGACCAAGCTTTTTATGGGTGGAGGATGCGTTCTTCCTCTTGCTGATTTTAATTTCGTGGTGTAACATGATTTCACACCACCCGGATGAGATAGTATATCCCTTTGAAAACATGATGGCAGTTTGGAAAACATGAAGATCAGGATGTATAAACATTATTTTAAGCAAAGGAAACCATGTTACATAACTTCAAAAAATATATTATTTGAGTGTGTAAAATTAATACTCATTTTTTTTCTACTTTTTTTTATTTGATATTTGAACATGTTACATTATATTTAAATATTTATTTTATTCAAGTAAAATTACCATATATAATAGTTAGGACTAATAACAATAATTCTCAAAAAATAAAAAAGACGGCTTGACATGCACCATGTTGAGTCACTAGTGATGATAATAATAATACATGTAATATAGATATGCATACTGGGTACATAACAGAGGTAATAATAGATATGTGTATATAGTAAAATGATATAGGATCAATGACGAAAATGAATAGGAGCACGCATTAGTCAATAAATCTTTGAAAAAAATTGTAAGGAAATATCTAGGAAGTTGCATGGTAAAATACTTAATGACTTTATAGTAAACTAGTGCAACGTATGATAGGGGTTCAAGAGCCTATAAATATGAGATACGTGTGAGTTACCTTCACCATAGAAAACAAATTCAAAGAATGTTTAGTAAAGTGTCGTGACACCCGAAAGAAAAGAAAGAGTGAAGACAGAGAAACAAGAAATAGAAAAGAGCCAAAAAGGTAAGTGACCACAGAGAATAATAGTAGGGAAAATGGGTACCAATGAAATAGTATCACCTCTACAATCATTTTAAAGGTAGGGATGAATCTATTTGTGAACTACAAATTATGATTACATTTAATTATTATTAACTATCTTTTAATACTATTTAGTTATATTAAACTTATTCAATATTACTTATTACTGTCATTCTATTCCAATATTCTTTGTATTTATATTACTCTCACTACAAGAAAATTGCTACATACCCATAGTCATCTCTAGTGACACATGTAAAAACCGTGTGTATAAGTTACAAATTCCCATAAATATATTTTATCGTTGGTAAACTATTTATGTTGGGCATCAATCTTAAAAAATTTCCCCGCTAAACTTTAGTTTCCCTCTATTCCTTTTGCTCCTTCCCACTAAAACTCTCTAGCTCCTCGTTTTCCCTAATTCCCAAATCACCAAAAGTAACTAACTCATATATAATCCCTAATATCACTAACAACCTAATTGATTACTACTAATACTCTTAACAAACAAACTGACTACTTTGGGGTGTAACAATTTCTTTTGCATTCTTTAGTTTTTAGTTTTATTAAGTGCTTTTAACTAAAACTTAATAGCTTGCTACTAATTGAGCCTTTGCTCTTATATTTTATATTGTTTGTTCTCGTAGTTGAGATTGATATTATTTTTTTAATGACACACACATATTAATTTTTCATTGTAATTCGCACGTGGAAGCTAAAAGCTAAGGTGCTCATCTTCGTCAAGATCAGATTTGATGATCACTGCAACAAACGAGTGAGTTACCAACGGACTTTCAGAAATTCGAGAATTTTGGGTTTCAATCATTATCGATGAAAAAATTTGTCGGTAAAATTCGCGCCAGTATTATCGAAGGATTTTTTTCATCGATAATTATTATGAATTTATTTTTTTTTCTAGAAATTAACATTACTGACAGAAAAATCCGTCAATAATTGTCTTATTTTAAATTTTTATTTTGTAATTAATTTTACCAATGAAAAGTTTCATTGATAAAATTAATTTTATTAAAAATATTTTTATTAAAAATAAATGGTGCCTTTTTATTACTAGTGGATTTTTCCATGGGAATTTTGAAAATCCGCCGGTAATCGGATGGCCTGTAACTTGTTCTCTCTCACACAATCTCACTCTATTACACGCTATCACTCACACACACTCTCTCTCTACTGAGGAAACATCCTTACCATCGTGGTGCCGGCCCCCACCTTACATGTCGCCGCCCACCACCAACGCGTCGCCGACCACCCAGCTCGTCCATGCCGGATCTTCGCTCGCTCGCTCGCTCTCTCTCTCTCTCTCTCTCCCCCCCTTCCTCGTGACAGATCTTCACTGAGCGCACGCCGCCAAGCACACGACAGTCTCCGTCCTTGTCGCTGAGCCCTGCCGTCGTTGAGCCTTCCATCATCAAGCCTGCCACGCCCCCGTCGTCGAGCCTGCTGCGTTCCCATCACCGAGATTGCGACTGAGGATGACTGTGAACACTCGATTTCGTTCGGCTATTTAAAAAAGAAAAATTGCATTTTATTATAATGCTCCAAAGCATTTATTTTGTCAGCCTTTTTTTTTTACTCATTACATCTGAATAATGATAAAATATACAAAATACAAAGAATAAAAAAAAAAAAAAAAGATCAAGTGCGGACACCACATTATGGGTCCGCACCCTCCGCTCCTCAACAACCGTCAACTCTTTGCAACAAGTATGGGCTCTCTGCCTGACTCAAGAGCATGCTGGAAGAATATGGGGAATATCAAATAAAAAAGGAAATTGGACAAGTCAGACATCCCCATCCCCTGCATTTTTTGCAGCAAGAATGAGCTTCTGCCAAGGAATATTTTGAAACACGAGAGACGAACCCGTAAAGTTCTCCTGCCTTCCAAGACCAACGGGAACCTGAATGAAAAGAGATAAACAAGCTGGATATAAAGGAAAAAGGGGGATCAAAAATGGGGAGAGGACCGAGAAAAGAGATAGCTCTGAACCCTCACCACCATCATCACGCCATCCTCACCATCAGCACATTCAACCTTAGTCACAATATCATATTTCATCACCTTCACTATCACTGTAACAACATTCCCTTTCAAAAAGAAAACAAAGAAAATCATCATTCATCTTGGATCATCATCTGATTTTAGTGGGAACAAAAGGAAGAGAATAAACACAAGAAGATAGTGGCAGGTAAACTATGTTGAAGCATCGATTCATAGGATATTTTGTGGCATCATCATTTTTTTTAAAAGGTAGCTACAATCCAAATATAAAAAAAATTAACCATCTCAATTCCAAACCATCCTCCCTGCCCTTTGCCTCTTTCCTCCACCGCGAGCCCACCCCTCACTCACCACAGTGCGCACTTCGTTCCCCACAAACCCATCACCGTAAGCTCAGCCAAACGCGACCTTCCCCTACCATCGCGAACCAATCATCCTCCCACTGTCATCATTAACCACTAAATCATCCCATCGTGTTTCATCTCACTCTCTACCCAACACAACCCATCACACCCATAAACCAATAGCAGAAATTGAGAAAAGGAAGGGAAGAGAGGCCAGCCAATTACCACCACCGCCACGCCGCCAACTGCCACAGATTGCGCGACGGTGGCGCCGCGAGCACCGTTGCAGCTGCATTCTTCGCGTGGAAGCCGCTGCGAGGCAATCTCCATCCCCTGACCACCGCCTTTCCCTTTCTGTCTTCGCCGCTTGAGAGCTCCAGCAAAGGAGTTCCATCAGACGTAACCCCATCATTGATGTGTCACAACCTGCACACAGCGGCCTTACCCTCTCCTCCGCCTTGGGACGCAGCAGATTCGACCACGAGGACACCGCTCGCGCAGTGTCGCCAGACCACCGCTCGCGGTGGCGTCCCTCTGCTCCCTTCCCTCGCACAGCTCCGCCCCTCACTGCACCGTGCCCCCCCTTCTCCCACTCCTCGCCATGGTGCCAGTTTCTTTCCCCATCTCTTTCTCTATCTTATGCTGGCAAACCTCAAACCATGCCTTCTGTTTCAAAGGCTCGAAAAAGAGAATGAAACCAAACTTCCATTTTTCTCACTCCGTCGGCTGTCACTGGTAACCCATAACCTATGTTGTGTGTTGTGTTTTATGGTCAAAAAGGAAAGTCAAAGCCTCATCTCTATTATTGCGTTTGATACTTCTCACGGTCTCTTGCCCATTCATTAGTTTTTTTTTTATTTTACTTTCGTTAGTGCAGGTTGCATTTTAGATTGTTTGATTAATTAGGATTTTATTTGGTTTTTTAGCACCGGGCCTTATTAGCTATAGGCTGATGATTTTTTTTAGGACTTTTTCTTATTGGGTTAGCATTCAAAAAAAAAAAAAGAGAAAGGATGAATAATGATGGTGTCTGGACTGTTTTGTTCTTCAAATTAGCATGCATTCTAGGTACTGGTGATAACCTTTTTAGTTTAATTTGATGTCATTTCTTTTTCTTATGTATGTTCTGCTGCATTATTCTAATAAAAAATATAAAAATGAATGAGGAAGATGTTTGGATTATATATATATACCTATTTTAAAATAATAAATAAATAAATATATTCTCATGCAATGATCAATAATAGTGATTGAGTAGCGAATGTTATCTTCACTATTGTTGAGTTATAAGGATTCATTGAGTAGCCAAGTGCTAACTTGAATCCTATGATAAATTTTTAACGTAATCATTTTAGTTAATTAAAATCAAACAACACACAAATATTTTCTATAGAACTACGTGACTTTGAGTTCCTCATTGTACCGGAGGATACGTAGGAGCAAAGTTATCCTGTCAAGCCAAAATTAAATCTTCTTAAATTGGTTTAAATTGTAAATGTAATTATATAAATTAAATTCCTTGATTTATACATTTCAATTGTAAAATATATTTGTCTAAATTAATTCTTCTTAATCTATGTGTTTAAATCATAAGTATTTTGCTAAAGTAATTTTCTTCTTAATTTATTTTCTAGTTTATATGTTAAAATTGTAAATATATTTTTTTCCAAAAAAAACTAATTTATGTTAATGTATTCGTTAAAATTGTAAATATGTTTGTCAAAATTAATTCTTAGTTTATGTGTTTGAATCATGAATATATTTATGTAAATTAAATTTCTGGAATTTATATGTTTAAGCTGTAAATATATTGGTGTAAATTAATTTATGTGTTTAAATTAAACACATTTTTTGTACATTAAACTTCTTGAATTTATATGTTCAAATCATAAATAAATTTGGGTAAATTTAATCTCTTGAATTTATATGTTTAAATTGTAAATATTTTGTGTAAATTATTTATTAGTTATTAAGATTGTAAATGTATTTTCTAAAACCAACTTTTCTTGATGTATTTATTTAGATTTTAAATATACTTGGCAAAAATTAATTTTCTTAATTTATTTGTTAAATTGTAAATATTTTATGTAAATTATTTTTAATTTATGTGTTAAAATTGTAAATATATTTGTCATAATTAAATCTTCTTAATTAATGTGTTTAAATTGTAAATATTCTTGGTAAATTAATTTTTTTCTGAATTTATGTGCTAAAATTATAATTTTTATCTTCCTTATTTGAATTTTAAAGGGGTTATTATTTAATCTGCATAATTCACTAAGGTACCGTCTAAGGACGGGTGTATTAGGGGTGCGTGGGATTAAGTTCCTACCCTTCCCTATGCATAACCGACTCCCGAATTCATATCTGGTTTTCAAACACTATTTTCATTGAAAAAATAGAATTGGTTTTTCCAAGATTTTCCAAATTAAATAAACTTGGTGGCGACTCCCAATTTTCAAAAACTTTTTCGCTGTCCCGTCGCGATCCCGGTTGCGACAGATGGCGACTCCACTGGGGACTTCAGTAAGAGAGTCAGGCCTATTATAGTTAGTTGTGCAAATTAAATATATACCCCATTTATTCTTGTTTTTTTCCTCACTTTATTCTGTGCAGTGTTTCTTGAATTCTCTTTTGTATAGTCTAATTTTCTTGATGTTTATATATAATATTTGTTTATTCATTAAAACTCTAGGGTAGACGACTATTAATATTCTGTATATACCTGTGGTTTGAATTTTGTAAAATTTTCTTTATTTATTAAAATCTTAGGATAGATGACTATTTTGTATATATGTGTTGTTTGTATCTTGTTTTGCAGGAGTGTCTGTAGTGATAGGATCGGAAGGTTTGTATGCTCCCAGCACACACTTCACGATCACTTAATTCACACACTGTATTCTTGGACTCTATACCCGAGCCCGTGCGAGCTTAGGATTAGGGGGTTTCTTGACATTGCCATGAGGGGCTTCATGCTCGCTTGGTAGTTGTTGGGACACCACTCAGATTGTTACTGGCCTTATGAGTCAATCATATTGAGAGGGCTTATCCCTACTTATGGTTGGTTCAGAGGTCGGATCCTTGTCCTGTGGATAAGGGCAATCTGGGGACCATGGTCATTAGAAGTCTAGACCCACCATGAATGTATACACGTATAGTCAAACCTAGCAGCTACCACGTTAGGATTTCTGGCCTTAGAACATCCCACCCATTAGGTTTACCCGGTTAGGACAATGGGAGCATGCTTCTTTCATCCTTTTACACTGCACTCCTTTATGTTTTATTTTAGTTGTTTCTACACCAAACATTGTTACATTGCATTTAGGTTAGCAAGTTTCTCATCTCATAGCTTAATGTTGACATTCATTCTCAAGATGTTTAGGCATTTTGTTCATTATCACATGCATTCATTCCATTCATTTTTCATAACATAACCTTTTTTTTTTTACATGAAATGTTTCTTTTCTTCAGTTGTGTTCACTTACATAGGTTTGTGCATCATTAAATTCTCCAGGAAACATAAAAAAATAAAAAAAAATTTCATAGAAACATGCATTCTTATCTCTTCCATCCTTTTAATTCTACTCAATTATTTCATTCTTGTAACAGTGTATGTGGTTTTTGATTCCATCAGTTCAAAGCAAATGGATGCTATACCGATGAACACTAGCAATGTACATGACTGGAAAAGAAATATCAAGGTTACAGTGACGAGCAATGAGCTAGAGAAAGTAAAAGAAATAGTTCAGCTGATGCCTCGTGAAGTCCGATCCTCTTTCAAGAATACTTACGGGTGCATATTGGATTTGTTGTCCATTCTGGTGGAAGCGCCAAAGATTGAGTGCTCTCTCACAATTGAACCCTTCTCTTTGTTGCTTTGAGTTGCACGATCTTGATCCTGTGCCAACCATAGAAGAATATGTGGTTATAATGAGACTACCGATCCAAGAAAAATCAGGTGTATATCTATACCAAGGGCATTATGTTAATAAGGAGAACGTTGCCAGGATAATCGGAGTTGATTCAAACCAGATGATAATGGAAGTAAGGGGGTCTACTCAAGGAATCAGGAGAAGTTTGCTGGAGACTCATATGCAAACTTTGGCTCAACAAGGAGATTGGGATTTCTTCAAACGAACACTAGCACTGACTATCTATGGGTTGGTTTTGTTTCCATTCACGCCCGATGTCATTGATCAAGCTGCCATGGATGTGTTTTTCAAGTTCGAAACGTGTGGCATGAATCCTATCCCGGCCATGCTAGCAGATACATTCCTTTCTTTGGGGGTTTGTACTCAAAAGAGAGGGGGAAGGCTGCGCTGTTGTTTGCCAATGCTATACGTGTGGTTCATGACTCATGTATATGCTAATAGCCGCATGGGCCTTCTTCCTAATCCGTTAGGGGACTTCCATCGCATACAGATAAAGTGTCAAGAAGCTCAGGCATGGAAAAAAGAATTCTCACAGATCCAATCAAACACTTTCAAATGGGTATGTCCTTGGTATCATGGAGACCGCGTTATCTACAGCTGTGGTGACTTCCATAATGTTCCGCTGATGGGTCCAAGGGGATGTATTTCCTATACACCTGCTTTAGTGCTTAGACAACTCCACTGGACTCAGACAAAGCCACAAGAAGAACAACTTAAAGTATTCAGTTTCCTATACCAAAAAGACAAGAATACCCTGGAGCAAGAAAGGAAGATCAAAATGGCATGGGGTGATGTCAAAATCTTAGGGAAAACAGAACTCGGCCAACAGCGTTTAACCGCTTCTCAAGAATACAAAGACTGGAGGAAAGCAAGAGTCGGGAAAGATAATATCCCAAAGGATATTCCCAACAACCTAGCTCCCACACAAACTCCAGAGTCGGCCCAACAGATGGAAATGATGAAGGCCCAAATGCGGTTTCTGGAGGAGAAAAAGGAAGCGGCAGACCTGAAGGTTGACATCCTCCAAGATCAATGCAAGAAAATGGCCAAAGAAATTGAGGCCTTAAAAGACGAATGTATTGAGGCAGCAGAAATCACCATGTCCAGGAAGGGCAAAGAGAAAATCTCAAGCATGCATCTGGCCAAAATCCGAGAGCTAGAGGGAGGACTCCACAAGCTTGTGAAGGAAAAGAATCAGCTGGAGAGAGAGGTTAGTAAGAAAAATCGCATGGTGGAAAGAGTAGAATTGGAAGTCAGCCAACGAGATAAAGACATTTGGAGCTTGAGAATGGAGGTCAAGAAAGAGAAAGGTATGAGAGAAAAACTGGAGGGACAAGTGAAGCACCTGTCAACCATGTTGACACAGACTGAGCAGAAGGCTACTCAAGGATGGGCATCAGCAAACCAATATCATGATTTGTTTGTTGATGCAACAGAATTCGGGAAGTCATGGAGAGAAAAGGCGTTAGAATGGGAAGAAAAATGTGGAAAGCTCACCGGTGAATTGAGTCATTACATTCCAAATTTTATTTACCGTTTCGAGCAAGCCAAGAAGCAAATTAATAAGTTGCCACCATTTAGATTGCCTCAAGAGGTGACAGAATTCATGGATTCATGCGAAAGGATCATTAAAGGCCTCAAGAGGAAGAAAATGAAAGCTTTGACGTAATCATCTGTCATGAGTCAAGGATTGTTGAATTTCCTTGTTAAGAAAAGAGGATTGAAACTCATGAAATGTATCTTGAAACGATTTGTACTCAGAATTTCACCCAAGAATGAATGAAACTTTAATGTTTGTACTTTCACTTCGACTGTCAATTGTGACTTCTCAAGCTTGCCAGATGCTCTCTATAGAGGAATAGATGTTCCCTTAGAAAGTAATCAATCACATTTTTACCTTGAGATAGTTCGTCCTTGTGTAAAAGTGTGAGAATGCTCAGACATATGAAAAGGAACCACATTGCTAGTGTTCATTAGATAGTACCTATAGAGGAGTGAATCCTCCCTTAGATTTGCTATCAACTGCACCTCGACTTATAGGGTGATATATCCATAAGAATGGGTGCAGGGCATCCTTGCTTTTAAAAATAAAAAAGAGAACTTTTGGACCTCTTTTGTTTGTTTCTTATATATATATATATATAAAAAAAAACAACATAAAACAAGATTTTAACTTCTCGACTTACACAGTTTGTGAAAGCGCAAGATTCGTAACCATTGGGCGCCCAAGGAAAGAGGATACCGATCTAACTCGTGTTCATAACACTAGAGCTCGAACCAAGATGGCCGGCGGAAACACGGAACCAGGAAGGACCATCCCGTCTGCAATTACTTCTGAAGCGGGAAGAACTATTCCAGCTGTAACCACCTCGGCTATAATTACTTCTGAACCCGGAAGAAACTTAAGCATGGAAGTTGATGCAGTGAGAGGAAGACTGAACGAGTTGTCAAATAACCAGGGAAGAATGGAGGAGATGATGCGGGCTATGATGGAGTCACTCGACTTATTGAGAGCCCACCAAAACTCAGGAGGGGTACAACCAAGTACTACGATAACCATACCTGTGGTATCGGATGCAGCTCTAAATGTCACGCAAGGGGTGAATGATAATCCCCGCGAACAACCACCACCGACAATGCCTATTACTAGTCCCATTGGAGAAGGATATCACGCGGTAGAGAATATACATGCTGAAGGGCATGGGCACGCTACCCACATTTGGGAGCAGCCTCCAAATGTCATCCCAAGGCAACTCTCTTCCTCGGGGAATAATCGTGCAGAGACAGAGAAGGACAAGTCGAGAGAAGAATGGATGGAAAAAATTCAGGAACAAATTAAGGCAATCCAAAGGCCAAACAATTATGGCTACATGGAGATTGAGCAACTTTGCCCTCCCATTAGCACTGCGCTTGTCCCTAAAGATTTTAAAATTCCTGATTTTTCGAAATATGATGGAACTGGCAACCCACTCTTCCATTTAAAGAGTTACTGTACCAAGATGTCAATCTGGTCCAAAGATGAAAAACTTCTCATTAGCTTTTTCCACGAGAGTTTGACCGGACCGGCTCTAGAATGGTACATCCAGTTAGATCATGCAAAGATTTCCTGTTGGGGAGAGCTGGCTGACCAATTCATGAACCAAAGATAAGTTTAACTTGGAAATAGCGCCCAGCCGTGAGCAGCTGAGTACAATGCAAAAGAAGAAAGATGAATCCTTTAAACAATATGCTCAGAGATGGAGAGCTTTGGCTGCTCAAGTACAACCACCACTCATCCCATCTGAGATGTGTTCATACTTCCTAGCAACTCTGGGGTCTCCTTACATCGGGGCAATGGCGGGAGCAGCATACCGAGATTTTTCTGAGCTAATAATTGCTGGAGAAAGAATTGAGAGCTTGACTAAAGCTGGAAAGCTCCCGATGAGCAATGAAGACACCAAGAGGGGATTCCCACCCAGAAAGAAAGAAACGGAAGTAAATTATGTGCAAGGTCAGCGACCGTTCACCCCAAGACATGTATCCACATATTCAGGACCCCAAATGTCATCCATCCCTCCTTACCCACACTACCAAACCACAAATCCCACCCCATACCACCAGCCTCAAGTCAACAACATCCACATACGGCCATACCAACCCGCCCGTCCAACATATCCAACCATACATCCTCAGAACTTCCTAAACACAGCACCTCGATCCAATTCTCAAAACCAAAATCGCAATCGTTTCCCAAACCTACCACCTTTTCCAAAGTTAGCCATTTCCAATCTTTGACCTTTATCAACGGTTGTTTGATGCTCATTTGATTTCACCATACCCTGTGCACCCATTACAACCTCCGTTTCCGACTTGGTACAATCCAAACCTGACTTGCAAATACCATATGGATGTCGCGGGACATTCGATTGAAGATTGTGAAGGCTTTAAGACGGCAGTGAGAAAACTAATTGCTTGTGGAAGACTGGATCTCCAAGAAGATCCAAAGCCCGATATTGTTAATAACCCAATCCCAAATCATGAAAGAGGAAGTCGTGTGAATGCTTTGGAAGTGGAGAAACAATTGATCAAAAAGGTTTTGAGTCTCCGAACACCCATGGAGAAAGTGTTTATTGCTTTGAAGGAAGCTAATTATAACATCACAGCACCTGCCTCTATGATGAAAGAAGAGGAGAAATATGATATGGAATCAAGATGTGCATACCATTGTGGAAGTCTGGGACATGATATTGAGACTTGTTGGGATTTCAAAGTGCGTGTACAAGAACTACTCACTTTAGGTGTGATACAGGCAAAAAAGAAGCAGAATTCTGTTGAAGAGGTGAATGTGATTGAGCGTTTTGTACTCAAAGTGCCTCCACTTAATCAAACTCCAAAATTTGAAAAGATAGTGATCACTGTGAAGAAGCCAACACCTTTCAGTTATGAGGACACACGTCTTTGTTCCTTGGAATTATGAGACTCGAGTCAAGACAAGTGGAGACATAGGAGAAACCTCGAAGACCCGAGAAAACGAGGAAGTGACAGGTGTCATGGAAGTAAAGGGAATAACAAGGAGTGGAAGAGTTTATGGGCCCAAAGAGTTGGAGAAGGGGAAGTTTGTTGATGAAGGTAACATTGACAAAAGCTTAGGCTCAGAGAGAAAAGAAAGAGAAGAGGAGGAGGAGGAGTTTTTGAAGATTATGAAGCAAAGCGAGTATGATATTCTAGATCAACTAAAGAAGACTCCCGCTAGAATATCACTCTTGTCACTAATCTTGTCATCTGAACTCCACCAAAAAGCCGTGTTGAAGGTGTTAAAGGAGGCCTATGTCAAGCCAGATGCATCATTGGAGAATGTAGTAAACATGGTGGACCCGGGGAAGCGTGTTAACATGATCACATTTTCAGATAAAGAGATTATATCTCAGAAAAACCCCAGAGCACTATACATAACTCTTAAATGCAAGGGTTACATTATGCCCAGAGTCCTTATTGATGGAGGGTCGTATTAAATGTCTTGCCAGTATCAACCCTGCACTATTTGTCAATGAGTAAGGATGATATACTGCCACAGTTAATGGTAGTAAAAGCATTTGATGGAGCTAAGAAGAGCATCCTTGGAGAAATAACACTGTTACTTGAGATGGGCCCAAGCAGATTTGAAGTATTATTCCAAGTGATGGAGATTGAGTCGGATTATAATATGCTACTAGGAAGACCATGGATTAACAACGCCGGAACTGTCCCCTCAACCTTGCATCAAAAGGTGAAATATGTGGAGAATGGAATGGTCGTTACAATTCATGGAGAAAAAGAAATCTTAGTGTCCAAACCAGTGACATTGCCATATGTGGAGAATGTAGAGCTGGTGGAGAGTAGTTTATGGCATAATTTAGAAGTAGTAGGATTGAAACAAGAGCAAGCTAAACCCCCAATACAAAGTCAGGTAGTGGCCCACATAATGGCTAAGAACGGATATTTGGAGGGCAAAGGACTGGGATCGTGTTTGCAAGGCACCCAAACCCTTATATCGGTCCCCGAAAAGTTCAACCGGTTTGGTCTGGGGTACAAGGACTCGTTGAACGAGGAGATGAGAACTTTGAGTCTGGAGCGGAAAGAACAAAGTGGAAAAATGAAGCAAATCCCTCACTTAAGAGAGACGTTTCATGGCCCGGTTGAAGTAATTACAGCTGGAATAGTTCACTCCCCTTACCATTATACTACCATCAACATGGTGGATGCTGAGAAGGCAAAAGAACTCAACAATGGTTATGCTGTTGACAATGATGAGATGCTGATGAACTGGACTGCTGAACCAGTGATTGATGTTATTGCTGCAAAGTAATTTGTTGGGCTGTATTAATTAAGATTTATGCTTTTGTTTATGCTACTGTGAGACATCGTTTAAATAAGCTTACATGATTTTTCAATAGCCTTCCTTTATGTTTTCCGTTTTGCTTCATTCCTTTTTCCTTTCTTTTGTTTTCTCCTTTCCCTTATTTCTTTACTTTTCCATTCCCAGCTCGTTAATTCGTGTTTGTCCTATGTTGTTCGTGATCCATTTTAGCATTCCAACCTACCATAATTACTTTCCAGGAACATGAATGACATAGAAATTTTGCCGCAAGAAAAGGAATTTGGAAACTTATCGATTGATTCTCTTGCTGCATTTGATTGTGATAACCATGAATCTGAAGAGGATGAGGGAGATATTGAGCAGTTTTCAAGCTTATTAGAACGCACAGAAAGAGGATTTGATCTGGACAATGAGGTGATCGAGGTGATTAATATGGGCACTGAAGAAGAGAAAAAGGAGTTGAAAATAGTGGCAAATCCTGAACGTATAGAGATGATTGCGTTGTTTAAGGAATTCCTGGATGTATTTGCATGGTCCTATCGTGATATGCCAGGATTAGACCCAGAGATTGCTTCACACAAGATCCCTTTGTATCCTGAAGCTGAACCGAAGAAGCAAAAGTTGAGGAGGATACGACCTGATATGTCATTGAAAATAAAAGAAGAAGTGACTAAACAAATGAGGCTGGATTCCTGGAGGTTTCACGACACACTGATTGGGTGGCTAATGTTGTGCCTGTGCCTAAAAAGGATGGAAAAGTCAGGATGTGTGTAGATTACCGGGATTTGAATAAAGCTAGTCCAAAAGATGATTTTCCTCTCCCTCACATTGATGTCCTTGTTGATAATACAGCTAGAAGTCACCGATTTTCCTTTATGGATGGATATTCTGGGTATAATCAGATCCCTATGGATGTTCATGACAAAGGAAAAACTACTTTCATAACGCCGTGGGGAACATTTTGCTATACTCATGCCATTTGGATTGAAGAATGCTGGTGCCACCTACCAACGTGCTATGGTCACATTGTTCCATGACATGATGCACAAAGAGATTGAAGTGTATGTAGATGATATGGTCGCCAAGTCTAAAGAGGGAGAAAGCCACGTGGCAGTTCTGCAACTGCTCGAGAGGCTCGTAAAGTATAAGTTACGATTGAACCCTAATAAATGCATTTTTGGGGCTTCTACAGGAAGTTACTCGGGTTCATTGTCGTGAGAGAAGGGATAAAAGTGGATCCTGACAAAGTAAAGGCGATACAAGAAATGTCAGCTCCCCGAACTGAACAAGAAGTGAGAAGTTTTCTTGGAAGGCTCAACTACATTGCTAGATTCATTGCCAATTTGACTAGTACATGTGAGCCTATATTCAAGCTGCTGCGAAAACATCAACCTGGGGAGTGGAATGATGAATGCCAAGAAGCCTTTGATAAGATAAAGGTTTATTTAATGAAGCCCCCAATTCTAGCCCCACCTGTACCGGACCGCCCTTTAATATTGTACCTCACAGTGTTGCCCACGTCACTTGGGGCAATGTTGGGTCAATATGATGAGTCTGGTAAGAAGGAACAGGCAATTTATTATCTGAGCAAGAAATTTAATGACTGTGAATCCCGTTATCTGGCGATTGAAAAGACTTGTTGTGCATTAGTGTGGGCATCCAAGAGGTTGAGGCAGTACATGTTATACTATACTACCTGGTTAATCTCTCGAATGGATCCATTGAGATACATATTTGACAGTCCACATGTGTCGTTGAGAATGTCAAAGTGGCAAGTGGTGCTATCCGAATTCGATATCAAATATGTGACTCAGAAGTCTATCAAGGGAAGTGCAATTGCTGATCATCTAGCTGAAAATCCTCTTGAGGATATACAACCTATCGTGCCTGAATTCCCCAGATGGTGAAGTGTTAACAAAGTGGAAAAAGATGAGATAGAAAAGGAGAATGTATGGAGAATGTACTTTGATGGGGTCATCAATATGAATGGATGTGGAATAGGAGCCGTAGTGGTATCACCAGTAGGAAGCGATGCCAGTTTCCATCAAGTTGGATTTTGAATGTACCAACAACATCGCAGAATATGAGGCTTGTGCGAATGGTTTGCAAGTTGCAATTGACTTAGGGATCAAAGAATTAAAGGTGTTTGGAGACTCTGCGCTCATAATCTACCAAGTTATTGGAGAATGGCGCACAAAAGATCCAAAATTGATACCTTATCAGAAGTATTTATCTCGACTAATTGAGCACTTTGATGATATATCATTTTCTCACTTAACTCGAGACAAAAATCAATTTGCGGATGCTTTAGCCACTTTGGCTGTGATGACTAAGTTGGAGATCCACGCAAATGTACAACCTATTCGCGTAGGGGTGCAAGATGAACCGATATCTTTGTGGCGTAGAGATTGAACCAGACGGCCAACCATGGTATCATGACATCAAACAATATGTTCAAAGAGGAGAATACCCGATTGGAGCAAATGAAGTACAAAGAAAAACAATTCGAAGGTTGTCCATGCCCTTTTTCCTAAATGGCGAAGTCCTTTACAAGCGGAATCATGACACCACTCTCCTTAGATGTGTGGATGCTCATGAAGCTCGAATGATCATGATCGAGATCCACGAAGGAATCTGCGGAACTCACGCTAATGGGCACATGATGGCGCGCAAGATCCTAAGAAGTGGATATTATTGGTCTACCATGGAAAATGACTGCATCGGTTATGTTCGAAAGTGTCACAAATGTCAAACATATGCAGATCGAATCAATGCTCCTCCAGTTCCATTACACAACATGGTATCTCCTTGGCCTTTCTCAATGTGGGGCATGGATGTCATCGGCCCGATTAATCCCAAAGCATCCAACGGCCATCGTTTCATTTTGGTCGCAATTGACTATTTCACAAAGTGGGTGGAGGCTGCTTCATATGCCAACATCACGCAAAAGGTGTTTCTCAGATTTATTAAAAAGGACATTATCTGCAGATATGGGATTCCAGAAAGAATTATCACAGATAATGCTCCTAACCTTAACGGTGCCGAAGTTCGAAAGTTCTTTGAAACTTTCATGATCAAGCATCACAATTCAGCTCCTTATAGACCTCAAATGAATGGCGCAGTTGAGGCCGCAAATAAGAACATCAAGAAGATCGTTGCCAAGATGGTGATGAATTACAAGGATTGGTATGAAGTGCTACCATATGCTTTACACGCATATCGAACCAACATACGGTCAAGCACAGGCGCAACTCCCTTCTCATTAGTATATGGAGCTAAGTCAGTATCTCCCATAGAAGTGGAAATCCCGTCCTTAAGGATTTTGATGGAATCTGACTTGGAGGAATCTGAATGGGTGAGGGCTCGATATGAACAGCTCAACATGATAGAAGAGAAAAGACTGGCGGCTATTTGTCATGGCGGTTGTACCAAAAGCAGAATGGCTAAGGCTTTCAACAAGAAAGTTCGCCTAGAGATTTTCATCCAGGGATTTAGTTTTGAAGAAAATTCTCCCTAATCAAGAGGGCGACGGCAAGTGGGCTCCAAGTTATGAAGGTCCTTACATTGTCAAGCAGGCATTCTCAGGTGGGGCGTTGATTTTGCAAAACATGGATGGACAAGAATTGCCTAAACCAATCAATACCGATGCAGTCAAAAGGTTCTATGCTTGAAAAGATGGTGAAAAAGCCCGTTAGGTTGAAAATTCGAAAGAGCAACCTAAGCAAAAGTTAGGGTAAAACGAAAGAAAAAGAAAAAGAAAAACAAAAGAAAGAAAAGCTCGTTAGGTTGAAAACTCGAAAGAGCAACCTAGGCAAAAATTAGAGCAAAAAGATAAACATCATCTCAAGCAACCTATACTGGGGCAATTTTTAGTGTTGAATTTGTCCAGTGAATCAAATAGCCCAAGACTAAAACTGGGGCAATTTTTCAGAAAAAAGGTTGGCAGACATCTTCAGAGATCAGGGCTATGGTGTTCAACTACTGTAAGAAATCAATTGAACGAGCCACAAAGGACTGGAACTGGGGCAAAATTTCATGTTTTTCACAATCTTGTCTTTCACTTTTACGATTGTTCCCACCTTTTGTCATCCAATACACCAAACAATAAAAATGTTTATTCAACCAATCCTTTTGTTTTCTCTTTAAATGCGTGTTTATTTATGATGTCTTGGGTAAGCATAAATTTAAGCTTAGAGTTATACAACCTAATAATTCTTACAGCGATATATCCATGGCTAGCATCACACCAAGAAAATTCAGAAGTTTCAGTCAAACTTGACAGAAAAGCAATCATCACCCTAAAAAAAGAAAAAGGGGAAAGAAGTAAGCAGAGTTGCAGAAGAAAGGAGAACTCATGCTAGAAGGTCCAGTGGGTGAATTACGAGTTTGATCGGTTATAGTCCTCCTTGAGGTTCGATTTGGTTACGGTTAGTTTTTCTGAAAATAAACTGAAAATTGATGACTTGTGCATATAACCTAAAAGAAAAAGAGAGATAAAGTGAAAATCATTGTTTTCCATTATTACAAATTTACATTTCAGTCGGCCTTAAATGGCCAATTTACTTTCTTGTTGGCCTCAGATTGCCAATTTACTTTCCTGTCGGCGTCAGATTGCCACTTTACTTTCCGTTGGCCTCAGATTGCCAAATTCATTTTTCAGTCGGCCTCAGATTGCCACTTTACTTTCAGTTGGCCTTAGATTGCCAAATTTATTTTTCAGTCGGCCTCAGATTGCCAAATTTATTTTTCAGTCGGCCTCAGATTGCCAAATTTATTTTTCAGTCGGCCTCAGATTGCCAAATTTATTTTTCAGTCGGCCTCAGATTGCCAAATTTATTTTACGATCAGCCTCAAATTGCCAAATTTATTTTTCAGTCGGCCCCAGATTGCCACTTTACTTTCAGTCGACCTCAGATTGCAAATTTATTTTCATGTCGGCCTTAGATTGCCACTTCACTTTCAGTCGGCCTCAGATTGCCGCTTTAACTTTTCATGTCGACCTTAGATTACCGATTTTAACCCAATTGACCTTAGAATGCCGTTTTAAGTTTTCAGTCGGCCTCAGATTGCCATTGCTTCTAATTTTCTGTTACTTGTTGATCCGTAGCCAGTTGATCACAAGAATCTTCAATTTCTATTAGTTCTGTCATCTCTTGCTTGAATTTCATATTTCTTGTCACCCATGTATTGGTTTCTGAATTGCATCATTGCATTGCATATGCCACTCGTGAGCATTTAGTTTCTTTCGTTATTTGAAGTCAGCATTTCCTGCATTGCCGAACAAAATCAATGTTCGTATCTTTGCTCCTTCCTTGCAAAATAATATGTAAAACTTAAGTTTATCATCTTATGTTGTAAGAAATAAGCAAAGAGGGGCAACTGTGAACACTCGATTTCGTTCGGCTATTTAAAAAAGAAAAATTGCATTTTATTATAATGCTCCAAAGCATTTATTTTGTCAGCCTTTTTTTTTTACTCATTACATCTGAATAATGATAAAATATACAAAATACAAAGAATAAAAAAAAAAAAAAAAGATCAAGTGCGGACACCACATTATGGGTCCGCACCCTCCGCTCCTCAACAACCGTCAACTCTTTGCAACAAGTATGGGCTCTCTGCCTGACTCAAGAGCATGCTGGAAGAATATGGGGAATATCAAATAAAAAAGGAAATTGGACAAGTCAGACATCCCCATCCCCTGCATTTTTTGCAGCAAGAATGAGCTTCTGCCAAGGAATATTTTGAAACACGAGAGACGAACCCGTAAAGTTCTCCTGCCTTCCAAGACCAACGGGAACCTGAATGAAAAGAGATAAACAAGCTGGATATAAAGGAAAAAGGGGGATCAAAAATGGGGAGAGGACCGAGAAAAGAGATAGCTCTGAACCCTCACCACCATCATCACGCCATCCTCACCATCAGCACATTCAACCTTAGTCACAATATCATATTTCATCACCTTCACTATCACTGTAACAACATTCCCTTTCAAAAAGAAAACAAAGAAAATCATCATTCATCTTGGATCATCATCTGATTTTAGTGGGAACAAAAGGAAGAGAATAAACACAAGAAGATAGTGGCAGGTAAACTATGTTGAAGCATCGATTCATAGGATATTTTGTGGCATCATCATTTTTTTTAAAAGGTAGCTACAATCCAAATATAAAAAAAATTAACCATCTCAATTCCAAACCATCCTCCCTGCCCTTTGCCTCTTTCCTCCACCGCGAGCCCACCCCTCACTCACCACAGTGCGCACTTCGTTCCCCACAAACCCATCACCGTAAGCTCAGCCAAACGCGACCTTCCCCTACCATCGCGAACCAATCATCCTCCCACTGTCATCATTAACCACTAAATCATCCCATCGTGTTTCATCTCACTCTCTACCCAACACAACCCATCACACCCATAAACCAATAGCAGAAATTGAGAAAAGGAAGGGAAGAGAGGCCAGCCAATTACCACCACCGCCACGCCGCCAACTGCCACAGATTGCGCGACGGTGGCACCGCGAGCACCGTTGCAGCTGCATTCTTCGCGTGGAAGCCGCTGCGAGGCAATCTCCATCCCCTGACCACCGCCTTTCCCTTTCTGTCTTCGCCGCTTGAGAGCTCCAGCAAAGGAGTTCCATCAGACGTAACCCCATCATTGATGTGTCACAACCTGCACACAGCGGCCTTACCCTCTCCTCCGCCTTGGGACGCAGCAGATTCGACCACGAGGACACCGCTCGCGCAGTGTCGCCAGACCACCGCTCGCGGTGGCGTCCCTCTGCTCCCTTCCCTCGCCACTCAGCCCCCTCACTGCACCGTGCCCCCCCTTCTCCCACTCCTCGCCATGGTGCCAGTTTCTTTCCCCATCTCTTTCTCTATCTTATGCTGGCAAACCTCAAACCATGCCTTCTGTTTCAAAGGCTCGAAAAAGAGAATGAAACCAAACTTCCATTTTTCTCACTCCGTCGGCTGTCACTGGTAACCCATAACCTATGTTGTGTGTTGTGTTTTATGGTCAAAAAGGAAAGTCAAAGCCTCATCTCTATTATTGCGTTTGATACTTCTCACGGTCTCTTGCCCATTCATTAGTTTTTTTTTTATTTTACTTTCGTTAGTGCAGGTTGCATTTTAGATTGTTTGATTAATTAGGATTTTATTTGGTTTTTTAGCACCGGGCCTTATTAGCTATAGGCTGATGATTTTTTTTAGGACTTTTTCTTATTGGGTTAGCATTCAAAAAAAAAAAAAGAGAAAGGATGAATAATGATGGTGTCTGGACTGTTTTGTTCTTCAAATTAGCATGCATTCTAGGTACTGGTGATAACCTTTTTAGTTTAATTTGATGTCATTTCTTTTTCTTATGTATGTTCTGCTGCATTATTCTAATAAAAAATATAAAAATGAATGAGGAAGATGTTTGGATTATATATATATACCTATTTTAAAATAATAAATAAATAAATATATTCTCATGCAATGATCAATAATAGTGATTGAGTAGCGAATGTTATCTTCACTATTGTTGAGTTATAAGGATTCATTGAGTAGCCAAGTGCTAACTTGAATCCTATGATAAATTTTTAACGTAATCATTTTAGTTAATTAAAATCAAACAACACACAAATATTTTCTATAGAACTACGTGACTTTGAGTTCCTCATTGTACCGGAGGATACGTAGGAGCAGGTTATCCCTGTCAAGCCAAAATTAAATCTTCTTAAATTGGTTTAAATTGTAAATGTAATTATATAAATTAAATTCCTTGATTTATACATTTCAATTGTAAAATATATTTGTCTAAATTAATTCTTCTTAATCTATGTGTTTAAATCATAAGTATTTTGCTAAAGTAATTTTCTTCTTAATTTATTTTCTAGTTTATATGTTAAAATTGTAAATATATTTTTTTCCAAAAAAAACTAATTTATGTTAATGTATTCGTTAAAATTGTAAATATGTTTGTCAAAATTAATTCTTAGTTTATGTGTTTGAATCATGAATATATTTATGTAAATTAAATTTCTGGAATTTATATGTTTAAGCTGTAAATATATTGGTGTAAATTAATTTATGTGTTTAAATTAAACACATTTTTTGTACATTAAACTTCTTGAATTTATATGTTCAAATCATAAATAAATTTGGGTAAATTTAATCTCTTGAATTTATATGTTTAAATTGTAAATATTTTGTGTAAATTATTTATTAGTTATTAAGATTGTAAATGTATTTTCTAAAACCAACTTTTCTTGATGTATTTATTTAGATTTTAAATATACTTGGCAAAAATTAATTTTCTTAATTTATTTGTTAAATTGTAAATATTTTATGTAAATTATTTTTAATTTATGTGTTAAAATTGTAAATATATTTGTCATAATTAAATCTTCTTAATTAATGTGTTTAAATTGTAAATATTCTTGGTAAATTAATTTTTTTCTGAATTTATGTGCTAAAATTATAATTTTTATCTTCCTTATTTGAATTTTAAAGGGGTTATTATTTAATCTGCATAATTCACTAAGGTACCGTCTAAGGGCAGTGTATTAGGGGTGCGTGGGATTAAGTTCCTACCCTTCCCTATGCATAACCGACTCCCGAATTCATATCTGGTTTTCAAACACTATTTTCATTGAAAAAATAGAATTGGTTTTTCCAAGATTTTCCAAATTAAATAAACTTGGTGGCGACTCCCAATTTTCAAAAACTTTTTCGCCGTCCCGTCGCGATCCCGGTTGCGACAATGACATTGAAGTAGCTCTTTCAGGACAGTATCTTCTAAACCTTTCCATTACTGTTGATGACTCTAAGGTTTGCAAGCATTCTTAAGTATTTTACATCATAATAATGCATTAGAAAATGTGCAAGAATAATATGTGTTTCTTTAATCGCACACCTAGGTTACTTGAGATGCTTGATTGTGCTGATAACATTAGCTTATCTAGACTATTTGTTTTTACCCTGAATGTAGCTTGAATAGAAGCTTTTGAAAAAAATATTTTCAAGAGCATCCTTATAATAACCTTCCAGGTTTCTCTCATAAGGTATTGCCTTGAAATATAGTACAAGGACAAGGATTTTTAGCACCATGCTTTCATTATTTTGTTTTCTTGGTTGGGATGTGATTTGGTTTTGTAACTCGAGTTTATATGTCTTTTCAAATTTGGATTTCTTGTGATTTGTAGGAAGGTGTTTTTTGAGTTTATCAATCCTTCATATGCTCGACAATCTAGTTTCTACTGCCTACTGCATGGTAATTAGTCTTTGGGTCACTCAGTTAATTTTTCAAACCTATAATCTCTTTCATGGTGAGATACTATCCTTCTTAGCTGCACATAAAAAAAAATTGGTCGAATTTAATAATCCAATTTATGTCATTCAAAACTTTTGAAGTCCAAGCATCATTCTTGATTTTATGAAGTGAAGGATATCATTGTATTTGAAAGCTTCATTAAGATGAGATGAGAGATCTTATAGTTGAGATTCTTTTTACCTTGTGAGATTTTAAAGCATCTTTCTAGACTATCGATATATCATTACAAGATATAAACAAAATCAAAGAATGGGGTTGATGCCTAAAACTTGTGCTGAGAAGCATCCTTCAAGAAAGTTGTTAAATTAATCATATGAAAATTGTCTAATTTTATGATGTTTCATATGTGAAGAATTGGATGTTCCTATCGCAGAAACAACATTTGTCTTTTCTTCCTTACAGAGTCAAAACATGTTTTGAGTAACCAATTTATAAATGCAGATTGAATATGGCTTAATGTTATTGTAGACATCCAAATCTTAAAGGGACAGAAGACTGGCAATGTTATGAATACCATTCTTAGTTGAGATGGCTCCCTTATGTAGAACTTATACCAGAGTTACTAGAAGAAGAAATTCACTGTAATTCTCTCTCTGTCTCTAGGCTTGTACATTTTTATTTTATTTGATCAGAAAAATTTAAATAAACAAGATCAAATAGGATGAATCTTCACAAATAAAGACAACAATCAGAATTATTGTTTTGTTATTTGTTGGCTAGCTAATACTCCTTGTTATTTTAGTATATATCCTTCGACACGGCATTAGAATTGATCAAACAACTGATTACTTTATCATGGAGAAAGTGAACATGCTTATTGCACGTTTTTGGGCATATCTATTAAGGATAACCAGGTAATAAGGAATTCTCATACTAGCAATTGAATTTTTATTAGTTGATGCGAATGAAAATCATTAATCCCTCCATTCCTTATTAATTGTCGTCTTGGAAAACTAAGACAATTTGGTACTTCAGAAAGTTCATGTATGTGTAACTATTTGAACGTTTATCTTGGCAAAACCATTAAAGAGCCAATGACATGTTCTTGTTTTGATTGTTTAGTTATTATCACCAGCTCCATTATTTTTGAAGTGAAAGGCTAACTCTTGTAATCTACATTGTGGCTACTGACATGTGAATGTACGAGTATTCATAGCATGTTTATTAGCCTTTTTCTCAGAAAATATTTGAAACATGGTACATGCAGGTTGGAAATGCTTTTATCCAGTAGATCTAAAAGCTGTCATAAAAAGATCCAAAAAGAGATGATGAAACAAACTCGAAAGCTTTTCAAGAAGATGTATATGAATGAATACGTCTTGAAAATATGCCATTGAGGTCTTCCTGCCCCTCATTGTGTGTGTGTCTAATGTGTTGTAGTTCTAACGTTGCTCCTCTAGTTGTTGTTCTTGTTTTCCATGCGTGTGCTACTTTCCCCTCTAGAATAGGACTCTTCATACTGCATTTATATACCATTTTTATCATAGCATAGACCATCCACGACAGTTTAAATTATGCTTCCTACTTATAATTTAGTTTTGCGTAAATCCTGAGTTCTGGAAACTTAGTTTACATTTAATTGAATATCAAAATTACTATTATTTTCTTAAGGTCACAAAAGTTTTGGGTACTAGCTAATCACTCTGTAATTAAAACCTCTATAGTTGTACAGTATTGGGAAATTTTAGCAATGAATATTTTGTCGGAGTTTCTGGTGTGAGATGTGAAATCCTGTATTGGCTGAGAATGGGATAAGTTAAAAGGATATAACATCTGAACCGCTTGTTTGGTTCTTTGGATTAGCCCCCATTATTTGGAACCCTCCCTGTTGGATTCCTTTTTCCAACATATTTCCATTTGACAGTTCGATTGGACCGAGGTTTTGTAATCACATGTAGAGAGGTTGAATTTATATTTTTTGATACACTCAATGATTTCTTACCGCTGAAAGTTCCATTAATATTTCTATCTATTGATATGTCTTAGAAATGTAGGCTGTTTTTCTCCCCAGTGCTAAGTTTGTGCACCTAAATTGTATAAATCTTGAATATTTGAATATCTTGTCACTCATGAGATTGGTTACTGCAATTTCTAGTTTCCTCAATTTGTTGGACAAGACCAAAATCCAAGAACCTACATTTGAAAGAATAATTGTTGTTTACAGGTATTGTAGCCTTATATCGCTAATTGTATACCGGATACAATGTAAACTTTTTATATTAGGACATGTTTAATTAGAGAATAAAAATGAGAGTAAATTTTTATTATGGTTTAGGATAAATTTTTCATGAATGAGTTTTATGTGTTAAATTACACAATGAAATTTATTTGTGAAAAATTTAACTTCATTTTTACTCCCCAATCAAATACACTCTTAAAGTTATTCTTTCATTAAAGAAAATTAAAGAATGATAATCATTAACATTTTTTTTATTCCTCTTGTTAAATTTATATTTTCATTTACTAATGTTGTCAATGTTAACTCAAAATGCAGGCCAATGATGTCTATGTGGAAGAAGATGCAGGTAAGTTCCTCTATATCGCCAGACACCGATGATGATAATGATGGTGATGGTAATGGTGATGCCGACGATGATGATGATGGTGCTACTGACTTCTCCCGATTTAGTTATTGTTTTTTTCTTTATTTGGCTATGGTTGAGCTATTTATATTTCTGTTTTATAGACTTGCTGATATTTTTATCTATTTGTATTTATTAAGCATTTTTAAAATTTTCATTATTAAGTATATTTACATATTTATAATTATCTTTAAATAAAATATAGGCTTGTAAATATTCAGGGAATATTCAAATTACTGAATAATTTATCAAAAAAATAAAATAAAATTACCGATGAAAAATCCGTCGATAAAATATACAATAAAATAATTAAAATTTACATTACTGATGGATTTTTCCATCAGTAAAATAACAAACAAAAAATAAAAACAATTAAAAATTAAAAATTACTAATGGATAAATCCATCGGTAAAATTTACAAAAATAAATAATTTTAAAATTAAAATTACCGATGGATTTTTCTGTCAATAAAAAAATTCAGATTTTCAAAACAAAATTATTTTGGAAAATTACAGATGAAATTTTTCATTGGTAAATTAAAAAAATCCGTTGGTAAATATCTAATCCTGACGAAAGTTTTCATCTAGTTACCGACGGATTTTTGGAAAAAAAATCCATAGGTAATTTCGTCGATAACTTTTATTGACGGATTTTTTCCGTCGGTGATACTTACCGACTACGTTATTATCGTTTGACAAAATTTGTCGGTAACATCTTAAAATCCGTCAGTAAAACCCTTCGGCAACATCATTTTTTCTGATAGTGGATTCATACTTGTTTAGGGTTTAGGGTTTAGGATTTAGGGTTTAGGGTAACATCTTTTGAAATTGTATCTTATATGCACATTTCACTTGATAGGAGCATAATGTATACTTCTTTAGATTGGTATGATGACATTTGTTTGTAATGTTGATACCAACTATTTTAAGATTTGGCTTTCTTTATAATATAATTGAAGTCTTCTTTTATATAATTGTTATTCTTATATATATATATATATATATATATATATATATATATATATATATATATATATATATATATATATAAATATAGTTTCAAATTTTATAATAATAATAATAATAATTCATCAATTGAGAGCTATACCAAAAAAAAAACTACTACAATAATCTATACTCATGAAAAATTGAAAGTATAAAAAGTGTTGTCAATAAAATCTATAGTGACATAATGAAAATTATAGGTATAAGTAAAGACATTTTTTTATGGTGATGTATACCTTCACTAAAGGTTATACTGATGGCAAAAAAAACTGTAGGTAAAGGCATCACATAATTGACAGAACTAACCGTCTGTGGGTATAGGTTTTTGAGGTAATATCCACGATTTTTATACTTTTACCTACAGTTTTTTGCCATCACTAAATGTCAATTTTCTTGTAGTGCCTTTATTTATTATTCCTTTATATTTAAGATATTTAGTTATTTATTATTATCATTATTTCTTTATTTTTATGTTATTAATTTATTGTGTTATTTCTCCTTTATAGTTAAAGCACTTTTGCCTTTAGGTAATTTTATAAGTTCAAATGTTTGATTATCATACAAGGACAGTAACTTATCTTGCATGACATCAATCCTTTTTTGCTTTCGGTTACTATCCATAGCTTCCATAACATTCAAGCTCCCCCCCATCAATTAAGGTCATATACTCATCAGAAGGATACCTTGTTGAAGGTCATCTCTCTCTATTAGATCTCCTAGAAACAACTAGTGGATCTGTACGTATCTCATGTTTATCATCAACAACATTATCAATTGGAGCATCTAAATGATCTCTCATTTTTTAGTCATCAGGAACCCTATGGTCATCATCTTTCATATGATCCTGGGCTTGATTCTCTTCTAGTTCTAGTCTATACGATGGTTGAACTGGATTCATATCAATCAAGTCACTGCTCTTATGGGATTCATTATTTTCTACCTTCTCAATGTCTTCAATGGTTTGATCTTCTATAAACATCATATCACAGCTTATCATAAGCTTTTTATCAATCAGATGATAGAGTCTATAGCTAAGCTCATCTTAACTATATCCAATTAAGATGCATTGCTTGGTCTTCATATCCAATTTAGATATCTTATCCTTTGGAACATTAACAAATGCTTGGCATCCAAAAACTCTCAAGTGATCATAAGAGACATTCTTGCCAAACTAAACATTATCTGGAACATGACCGTATCCAATGCAATTGCAGGACTCAGATTAATTACATGCATCACTGGAAGCAATGCTTCTCCCCAGAAATGCTTAGGTAGCTTAGCTTTAGTAAGCATAAACCTAACTCTCTCAATTATCACCATGTTCATATCCTCTCTACGAAGCCATTTACCTGAAGTATTTTAGGATGTGTCATTTCATTTCTAGTGCCTTACTGTTTGCAATACTCATCAAATAACCTACAATATTCACCACCATTATCAGTATAAGTGCATTTAAGCTTCTTACCTCTTGGCCTTCAACCAAAACTTGGAATTATTTGAACTTCTTCAAGACTTGGTTCTTAGTCTTCAAAGCATAAGCCCAAAGCTTCCTTGAGTGGTCATCAATAAATGTCACAAAGTAACCACAAACATCAGACTGCACCAACTATAAGAAATCTAATTTCCTTGAAGGAGGATGCTTCATGAAGGAGGATGCTTCTCTGTTATCTAGCTATGCTATGAGAACATTTCTCCAACTCTACATTCTTCAAACCAAAAAGTATATCCCCCTTAGCCAAAAGATTGAGTCCTTTTTCACTAATATGACTAAGTCTTCTAACCTACAATGGGAAGATCATTTGACGTAGCAGTAAACACATGATCATTGTTGTTTTCTTTATTTTCTTACTTACCTTTTTATTCTCTTTTTTTTTTCCAAAGAAAGTAATACTTTTGGATGTGTCCTAATTTATGATAATAATGAAATTTAACAATTTTGTACCTTGATATGGACTTACTTCTATTTTTACTTCTACCTTTTGCACCCTTGTTCTGAATCCTTCATGTGTTTTCTATAACCAACATCTCTGAGTGAGATGAAGAACATGTTTGCATGGTTACCATACCATTAGGAGCAGAATTAGTAAGTGAAACATGAAATGTATCCTAATAATTCGGTGGTATTTAGCTACCAAAGTCCTTGAACCTTATCTTCAAACTTGATTCCAATGCTTGACAACTAATCTAAAACTCCTTGATAGTTATTCAAGTGATCAAATATGAAATATCCTTCCTTGTATCTTAGATTCATCAACATATTCAACAAATACAACTTGTTGTTCCCAAACTTTGAAGTATATAAGGATTCAATCTTTTCCCACATAGTGCTACCATGAGTCATTTTAGCAATGTGATTGCAAATATTATCCTCTATCTATTGCCTAATAAAACTGCAAACTTGTTGATGCTCAAACTCTCATTCCTCATTAGTTTTTGAACCTAGTTTTTATGTAACAAACACAAGCATATGCAAATTTTTAACAAACAACAAATCTTTCATCTTGCTTTTCCATAAATGGTAATTAGTACCATTCAAGCACATCATTCTACTTGATTTCCCTCTATCATTCAAGCAAGCTATAACCAATAATTCCTAAGAATGATCTCTGATGCCAAATGTTGCGGACAAAACACAATCCCATGCTTGCAAGAATAATAGAAGCAACAATAATGACAAGACAGTGGTAGCAAACAAATTACAAAACAAAGAAAAGAAAAATAGGGACAAGACACCAAGATTTTTAAATGTGGAAAACCCCTAAATGTGAGAGATAAAAACTACGAGTCATCCAGACCAAAGAAATAACTTTACTATGATCAAATAAGGGTACAGGAGAGTATCAAATAAGTGCGTAAATCATGCTTGTAATAAGCCAAATTGACTAGGCATCAATGCTTCAAATGAGAATTGAGAAGATGAATAGTACCCAAAAATAAAGCTGTTATGTAAGATTAATATCTCGCATTCCAGACCTCTTGTCAATTATCCAACCCTTCAAAATGAAGAATTACACTCTAGAACTTATTGTCAAATTTTCAGTCTAATCCATTAGTGAACAACTTCAAAAATATAGATTTATGGTAACTGCTCTATTTTTATATAGGAATGAGTTTCTTTTCCTCCTTTCTCTCAATGTCGCTATTTTTTTTTCAAATGGCCTCTCTCACTTAACACTAACAAACCCCTCATGAAGTGGCTTGCACATTTGGGCTTTTTTCCACATAAGAAGAAAGCCAAATACCTAACAGTCCTCATAGTACTCATCTATAAAATCATATTGCTGAGAGGAAACATGGACTTGTTATGGAGATGAGATTATTGACTCTTACAAGTTGCTGCTTCCATGCTCTTTTACAACTAGACTCAGACATTGACTACTATTGTATTGTGTTGAGTCTTAGTGGAAAATCCATTGGTTACACCTTTGTTAAATAAAATGTTATTTAATGGAAAGTTCGATCATGCACCTAGGGTATTTGGTTGCTTATGCTTCCCATATTCTAGACCTTATAATAAACATAAGTTGTTCCTAGCCCTGTGTTTTTCTTGGTTGTAGGACTCAGCACAAGCCCCACGAATATCTTACATTTGGAGACAAAATTATTATTAGGAAATATGTTCCATTTGATAAAGAGAAAATTCCTTTTCACGCCAAACATGATCAATACCGGCACACTATTGCTGCAAAACCTTCTTCCTTTTTATCTCAGATTTCTGCTACTCCTATAGTGTGACAAATTGTCCCTTAACCTCCTACTATTCTTCCTTAGGTTCTTATTATGCCTTTAATACCCTCTAGTGTCCCTCCAATAAATTAGTCAGTCATTGCTCCCTTATACATTATTGATGCTAGAATTAAGATAAATATTCTAATTTCAGTATCTAAACTAGCTTTTGCTAGGCTTGTTGTACCTATTAACCAACATCCCATGATTACAAGGGCTTAAGGCTTAGATTGTTAAACTAGGAGTGTATCAGGTTAGTTTAAAACTATCCCCAGTTAAATAAGAATTAATTATCTCTTATTGGAAGCAAGCTATGGATGATCAATTTGCTGCACTTATGAGGAACCAACCATGGGAAGCAGTTAAATTACCCTTTGGGTGGATTGCCATTAGCTATAAGTAGGTATTTTGCATAAAGTCTAATTCAATTTTAGAGACACAAATCGATACCATGATCTAGATTCCTGTTTCAGGCCATATAGGGCCTTAGCTATATTTCACAGATACTGATATGAGGATCTAATATGATAAGGAGATGCATTATAAATTGAACTATAACCATATAAAATATAAACAAAGGTATCATATCTGTCTCTAATACAATACATACCCAATGACTATTTGACTATATATTCTAAAATATTTGTGCATCATTGGGCCCTAATGAGCTTGCATACCAACTTGCCATCTCCTACATCATAACCTTAGGATAGTGTCATATAAACATCCTCCTCTAAATTTCCACTCAAGAAGGAATTACTAATGTCTACTTGTCTCATTTGCCAATGCTTAGATACCTCCGAACAAAGAATAACTAGAATAGAGGTTCGTATCACTATAGAATTAAAAGTTTTGGGAAAATCAAAGCCCAACCTTTGATTAAACCTATTGACAATCAACCTAGCCTTGTATTTTTGTGGAGAACCATTTGAATGGTACTTAATGCAAAATACCCACTTGCAACTAAAAGTGATCCTCTAGTAGTGTTGCTTTTCATGTTCCTAGTCTATACATGTCTATTGTTGGACAATCTACAATATCACACAGTTATTTGACCTAAATTGGCCTTTTGAATCAACAAAGTTTGTTAGTTTATACAAAATCCATTGGAGTTCCATTGGAAATGTGTCAAGTGCATATTAAAATATCTTGATGGAATAGTTGACTATGGTAGTACCTATAGAAGGTCTTTGATTCTAAATTAACAAGTTATAGTGATTCGAATTGGGGGTCAGACCTTGATAACAATAATACAAGTGGGCTTAATGTATATCTTGGTCCTAATTTGATTTCTTGGTCATCAAAGAAGCAACATTCAATTTTCAAAAGCAACATTGTAAACTGAATATTGTACATTTCTCTCTTGAGCACATAAAGAATTATATTGTTTCCAAGACTATGCTAATATTTATAGGACTTAGAGACTTACAACAATATCCATACAAAATTGATTTTGAATTTTGATAACAAAGTATCTCTGCTTAAACCTAATTTTCCAAAATTTGTCATTAGCATTTGATTTTGCTACACAATAACAAATTAAAAACCCTAAGGGCATTTACTTGATCAATTTAAGATGATGAATAAGGTTATAAACTTTTAAAATAGTATAAAAGACCAAAACTTCAATGAATATTAACTATAAAATAATCTAACTCTAAACAACTATATTACCTTGGCGACTTATCTATGTGTGAATTCCCCAATGTAATTATTTTAACTATTTCATTGTATACAATTAAATAAGTAAAACAAATTTTTTAAATATATATTATCACCTTTCAATTATCATTACAACTTTCTTTTTTAAGTATTCACATTAAAGCAATTTAAAATATATAAAACCAAACCCCGTACCACACATTAGAATCACATACCTTGTATAAACATTCTAAATATAATGAAAAACTTCACTTTTTTCTCTTCAAAAAATTCTTAGTTCCTTGAAATTCACCTTTGTTGAAGGCAATATTATTTGGCATATCACATATGAGAATAAGACATGCAAAACCTGTGATCAACAATGAAAAATATAGATACATCACAATCATATTTACATTCTTATAGTTGACGCGAATCATTTGGTGGAACGATTTTCCTATTTAGTCAATGAATTTGTCTTATCACATATACTATTATAGGATGTAGATTGAAACCTATTAGGAGAATATAACACAGGCTTAGGAGGATATGACACTAGTGAAAGTGGTCCTTCTAACATCTCAACTACTTTTCTCATTGATGGTCTATCTATTGGATTTGGTTGAATACACCATAGACTCACCAAAGTAATCTTCATTACCATGTCATTTTCTTCTTCCGTGTGGGCCATGCAACTAGCAGGAATATTGCCTTGCTCAATATCCTTGTAGATCCAGTCTGGAAAGTACATTTCACTAGCATGTGACCCTTCAGTATCATAATTCTTTCTTCCTCCAACCACTTCAAGAACCAACATGCCATAACTATATACATCTGATTTGTGAGAAACTCCACCATATGTTCGGCTAAAAACTTCTGGTGCAATGTACCCTGGAGTTCCTCTTGTGCCCAATATGGATACAATACTCTCCTTCTTTTTGCATATCTTAGCCAATCCAAAATCAGCAATTTTTGGACAAAAGTCTTCATCCAACAGAATGTTTTGAGGTTTAATATCAAGATGCAAAATCCTTGTATTACATCCTCGATGTAAGTATTCTAATCCTCGAGCAATACCAATTGTAATTTGGTATAATGTGTTCCAATCCAAATCACAAATGGCATTGGAAGATTCTTTTTTATAAATGAACTTATCTAAAGAACCATTATGCATGAATTCGTAGACCAATGCCCTTTTGTTCATCTCATAACAAAATCCCAAAAGTGAGACAATGTTCACATGTGACGTTCTACTGATACTGGCAACCTCATTTATAAACTCTTCCCCACTTCCATTGGACTCACTTAACACCTTCACTGCTACCTGACAATCATCAGTTAGGCTTGCTTTATACACAGTGCCATATCCTCCTTGTCCTAATTTATCACGGAATGAGTTTGTCATTTTTTTTACTTCTGAATAACTATATCGCTTTAGCGCCAAAGAACCATAACTTTTCAAAAAATCCTCAACATTCTGGTCAGTGCATGTTCTTGTTTTCCAAAACATCACCTTCTTTACCAACCTAAGACACCTTTTGCGATTATAAATAAACACAATAAGGATTACAATCACTCCAGCACCAGCTTCTAATGCACCTGTATGTATGTATGTAATAAAGTGAAGAACAATTACAAACAATGACATAGACCATTAAAAAATAGTCACAGGAAGCCCAAACAATAAAAAATTTATGATTTGCCATTTTTTTTAATTGTAGACTGAAATCCCAATTTAATCTATCAGATTTATAGCGGGGAGCAAATTAGTTCCTCATATTTGAAAAGTCTCATTGTAGTCCTTCAAATTTCAAAAATGACGACAAGTTAGCCCCTCTATCAAATTGATATCTTTGCCATTAATGGAAATGTCTATATGTCCTGTTAACTCATTAACAAAAAGAATATGGTAGATCTTAACTTGCCTCACTCCTCTAAATAAAGTGACCATTTGATCATTTTTTTCGTCTTTTCTCTTGCCAAAACTCTCTTCTCAATAGAAAGATTTTGACTTTAAGTCATCTTTTATTTTGCAAAGAACAAAAATTTCTAAAGTTCTTACCTTTTTGGGCTCTCATAAGAAAGATTTCTTGAAGTTTTTGGATTTCTCCTCCCAAAAGACATGGATAGTGTAGTTTCTCTCTAAGTGCTTGCCATGAGACAAGTTAGAACTCACCGTGAAAATAAAAATACATATAAGCAAGTCAACAGGACATATTGACATTTCTGTTAAAAGCCTCGGATGACAATTTAATGGAGGGATTAATTTGTCTCAATTTCTAAAATGTAAGGGACTACAATGGGACTTTTCAAATTGGAGAGACTAATTTGTCTCATTTCTGAAATTTTAGGGACCACAATGATGAGACTTTTCAAGTTTGAGTGACTTATTTGTCCCCTATTATAATATAAGAGATTAAATTGGGGTTTTAGTCTTAAGCAGCCAACACTACCTAGAAAATGATATAACTATTTCGAAATCAACTACGACATAACACTGAAATATCGAATCAAAAATCAAGAATAAACAAAAGTTACTGCCCCTCTCTGTGTTAGTCTATATGCTCTGTATTATAAGTTTATAATCTTTAGTCATACGATGATACAATCAAATCTAGAAAGTGTTGTTTGTCTTCAAATACTACACTACTATATAAGAAATATAAGGAACAAAATATATTTATAATTAACAGTGCTAACTTCAGAAGCCAAAATATTTTCTTTGTAAAATAACAAAATTTAGTAATAATAGTACTGTACCTGCCATCCAAGCTGGTAAGTGTGACTGTGAAGTTTTCAATCCAGATGGACTTATTCCATTTGCTTGTTGAGAAAGCCCACGGAACATATTGCCCGTGACGTTGAACCTGATCTCAGGTGAGAATATGGGAATTTTTCCTGATAGGTTGTTGTTAGAGAAATCCACAACCTCAAGTTGAGGTAAAGTTGCCAAACTCTCAGGTATTGAACCCCATAAATTATTATCACTTAGATACAAGTTTCGCAAATCAGTTAAATTGGCAAATGCAGGTGAGATCATCCCATTCAAATTCAAGTTTGTCAAACTCACGGTTATGATCTTGCTCCCATTGCACGTAATGAAATTCCAACCTTTACAAGGATTGTTCCCTCGCCAAGAACGTGCTAGCAGGATAGGATACCCAAACATTGCAGCAATTTCAAGCAAAGTGGTCACTCTCTCATCACAGGGTCCAACACGGTCTAAACAGAAACTATTAGTGTTGTTATCACCAAGACTTACATTAACAGTGACATTAAATGCAGGCACAGGACCCTGCAAAAAGTTATGGTCCAAAAAAACGCCCAACAACCCTGAGAGGTTCACCAGAGAAGGTGGAACTACACCGGTTAATTGATTGTCCTGAAGCTCCAGATTTGCTAAGTTGGTGCAATTGGACATGTCTGGAATGGGGCCGTTGAAATGATTCCCTTGAAACCTCACATCATTCAAGTGGATCATGGATGAAAGAACCTCAATTGTACCTGAAAACTTATCATGTTTTTGGGAGTCAAGATATAAAAATTCAACCTTGGATCGTACAAAAGAATTGGGCAAGGCCCCACTGAGGTTGTTGCTAGAGAGAACGAGAGTGTTCAACCTTGGGAAGGAATCGAATATGTCTGGTGGTAAGGAGCCCATGAGGTTTGTAGCCATGAGGCTAAGGGTATAGAGTGAGTTGGAGTCACTCAAATCGGTGGGGAACGTCCATGGTGCGAGATTGACGTTGTTGTCCAAGTTGAGATACTCCAATCCCGTTAGACCTTGGAAGCAGCCATAAGGGATGGAGGTGAAGTTGTTGTCCTCGAGGTCCACATATTGCAGCTTGTCGAGATTGGCAAGAGAGGGGAGAGGCCCATTGAGAGAGTTGTTGCTGAGATCAAGTCTAGTGAGGGACGGGAGGGAGTCATTGAGACCTGAAGGAAGTATTCCTCTGAGCGACCTTGAATAGAGGTAGATTTCTTCGACGAAGCCAGAGTCGTCACAAGACACGCCGCTCCATTGGCAATAGTTTGTGTTGTTAGACCAGTCGGGTGGAGTGAGGGCTTTTAGAAGCTTCGACATGTAAGCAGCATCAGTATCGTTGCTGTGGCTGTGGGGGAAGGAAACGGTGGAGAAGACATGGGGTTCGGCAATGAGATCAGAGCGGACAGAGACGAAGAAGTATAAGAAGAAAAGTGTAGAAAAACTAGCTAAAGTTTTGAATTTCAATGTGCGGAGAGCCATTGAGATCTAAGACAGCAAAATATTACTCTTGGTTTGAGCACTTGTGAAAAGTTAAACACACATTTCACTGAAAAGAACAAAGAGGTTCCATTCTGCTTCTATGCATATGTTTCCATTGAGCAAGTCGTTGCCTGGTGCTGGTTTGTTTAGTGTATGAGTGGTGTCTCAGAGAGAGAGAATGTTTCGTGCTTTTCGGGAGAATGGAAAGAAGGAAGCAAAAGCAATGGGATTGGAAGAAGAGGATTGCTATATCGAGAGGGCTAGCAATGTCGAATACTTGCCCATATAGATTTTCTTTTTTTCTTTTTTCTTGTGTTGAGCAATGTTAGGCAGCCCGATATTATGATTCTGGATTGATGTAAAAGTGCGTTGGAAGGGGAAAATGATAACAATATGTGGATGGGAAAAAAAGAAAATTATTACAACTTGCCAATTCAGTCGACCGACACTGTTTATCGGACAGGCTAGCATGTTTTTTTTTTTTTAAGTCTAAATATGGCGAAATTATTGAGCCATTTTGTTTGTATTATTTTATTAAAGTAACCTCTTTTCGTGATTTTTGGTTCGATGTTGAAGTCACCTCAAAAGAGTGCTTTGCTGTTGTTGTGGTTGTTGTGCGTTTGGAAAATCTACATCAGGCCCCTACGTGATCATTATGGACATTTTGAGTTATGTTATGAGTATAACTTTTTCCTATAATATTTGACATCCACGTTATCTCGTCCATTTAAAAAATAAAATAAAATTTTATTCAAATGGATGAAATAGTACGGACGTTAAAATATTGTATGAAAAAGTTACACATGTAACATTTTTGGGAGATTTCGATCTCTCCTACATGCTTTTTTATACATCCTCAGAAAAGTGGCACAATAATTCACCAAAAGAAGAAAGAAAAAAAAAAAAAAAGGAAAAGTGGGTCAATTATGCACTGCGTAGATCGACGTCCGAAAAGTCGAAAGCTACTATTTGCAATTAACGTGTGTTGCGTTTTGGAAGATTAAAATCTTCTCTCCTTCTTTCACTTTTCAAAGGCCAAAATGACATATAATTCTCAAGCGTTCGTTGCACAAGTGATCAACTATGGGTTCAAATTCGCACTGAATAGAGCAAGGCTCTTTTCCTCAATCAAGTTACATTCAGATAGTGAAGTTCTTTTTTGTTTCTTCGAAAGAAAAAAAACAATAGTGAAGTTCTTTCCTCATCTAGAGGAAATAGGTTTTTTCCTTCGCACGTTATTTTCGGCTTTCATTTTTGTTGGGCCTATTGCTTTTGTATTTTTAATATTGTTCTTTTGATGTGCTAAATCAATGTGGAAAAAGAATGTCTTCCTCCGCGAAGGTACAAGGGAAATTCCATTTAGGCATTTCGATAAAATGCATTCCAGTACGAGTTGATTTGCAACGCGGTAAAGATCGTATGAGTCAACTGAAGTGGGAACGGTCAAGTCAATGGGCTCTTGGAAGACCTGGTCAGCCAACGACGGAAGATGCCTAGAAAATTAAGAGACGAATAAGGTAGACTTGAAAGAGAAAAAAAAGAAAAAAGAAGGGTATTCTTTATTTTGACATCTGAAATAGGTGTAGATAAAAAAGATTGAGTAAAATAGGTTAAAAAAATTATACAAATTATATAATTTGATTGGTGATAATATAAAAAAATTTATATTATCGATGTACAGAAATTAAATTCTATCAAATTTAGAGTTTGTGAGTTTAAATCCCGAATTGATTTAACTTGTTTGAAAGCATGAATATGAAAACCCGGTTGAACTCTAATAAATTCACACAAATTCGGATAAACTTTGAGCTTACTCTTTTAGCTAGAATTTGCACTCTCAAATAACAAGTCATAAAATTTCACACAAGCACTTTTGATTAAATTAAGTTAAACCTTCTGAAGTTGAAATTATAATATTTTGACTTACATTATTTTAATTTTTCACATCTTATAGCCTTTATTTGTACATTTCTTGGGATTTTAATATGTATTCAAATTTTATGACTTTTATTTGCTTTATTCTAATGTTATAAGTGAGATTTCTACGTATCTTTATTTTATCATAAATTTATTTTATTGTAACTAGCTGTTATAAATAATTTTAAGTATTTTTTTTAAAATGTAAACTCTTTTATGACTTGAGATTACCTTAGCTCCATAAGTTTAGATAAACTCGTGAGAGTTTGATAACCTTGTTTTAAAGCTTGTTTGTGGCACTATCATATAACATATGTATAATAGTAAAATTCGGTTATGGAGGTCCAAAAGATATTGACGTGTCATTCAACCATACATTTGATTTACTGCCTACAAAAATCTAATAAATGCATCGAATTATTATAACACTCACTAAATACAAATGTCAATTAAATAATTGAAACGACAATGAATGGTTATATCAAGCCAAGCCATTGAGTTAGCGATAACTGCCAATCGAAAAATTATAAGCAGTAAATTTAAATGCCAATCAAATAATTATATTTTTGTCCATGAAAGCTTTTCAGAAGTTATGCTATATATATATATGAGCAAATTGTAAAATATACATTACGTTAGACATTATATCAATAAACTCCTTCTATCAGTCTTGATAACAATGTTAGGTTATGATTTTTTTCTTTATATTATTTCTATTTGTCCTAACTCTTTTAATACAATTCATTCTTAATTACTCATTACTTCTTCTTCCAATTATTTCATGTCTCACCTTTCAACTTCTTATTTCGATTTCGGCTGATCAATGACTTATTATGGATAGAATTGTGCAAACTGAACTCAATGAAGAAAGGGATACAATATTTTGATGGACAAGGATTTTTCCCTACCATTGCAATAGATTGTTTAATTTTTATTTCATGGGATTAATTGCTATTATCTATATTCAAGGCTCCTATTGATTTTGAGGCTTTTTGGTATTTTTCTTCATGCCTTACATTTCATTTTCTTCCTTCCCATTTTAGGCGATCATAACTAAGGATCGATGAAATTCTGCAAACTAAACTTATTAAAGAAATGAGATACTTACATTTTTATTGTGATTGCTGACAATATTAAAATATTTTCAAGTTGTGGTGGACAAGATCCAATTTTATTGCTGCTGCTAATTTGATTTTGAAGCTATTGATAAATATAATATAATAATTTCCTTTTAAATTATATATTTGCTTTAAAGAAAATATTTAATATAAGACTTGAAAATGGGAAACCACATTTTGTTCGGATTATTTGTTTAGAGAATGTATTATTTATAAGAAATATAATTAATTATATTTTATCAGCAATAATTATTCACAAATTTTTTATTAATCATTTTTTGAGATAATATATGTCACAACGTACCCGGAGGGCGTCGCGACGAGAATGACAAATAGTTTAAAATAATGGGAGTCGCCACCAATTTTAATTATAGCTAAAATTGGAAAACTATTTTGGTAAACTAGTCATTTGAAAAAGATTTTCAGGTTCGGGAATCTGATTACGATTAAGGAAGGGTGGAAACTTAATCCCACTGCACCCTTAATACGTCCGTATAAATATGGTTACCTTCAAGTTTATTATGCAAATTAATTATAATTTTAATATATTTATTTTTTCCCAAAAATGTAATTATATATTTACAAAAATGAAACTAAAATTAGTAATTATATATCTACAAAAATAAAGATGAAATTAATAATTACATATCTACAAAAATAAAGATAAAATGAATAATTATATATTTATATAAATAAAGCTAAGATTAATAATTATATATTTATAAAAAATAAAGCTAAGATTAGTAATCATATATTTATAAAAATAAAGCTAAAGTTAAAAATTATATATTTACAGAAATAAAACTAAAATTAAAACAGAAATTAAGGAACTAATTTTATGAAAAATTAATTTTGACTTGATAGTTGTTGGCTACGCCGACGTATCCTCTGGTGCAATGAGGAACTCAAAGTCACGTCGTTCTGTAGAAAATAAATATGTATTGACGAATTTTAATTATTAAACAAAAAATAAATGTGTTGGTTGCTTTTAATTTTGAAAAGAATTTTGATTGATAATTTTTTAAAAAAAACTTGTTATTTGTCAGACAGATGAAAACATTTCATTTAATTTGCTTTCCCTAATTTTTGACATTTAATTTTTATTATATGTATATATATATTAGAAGAAAAGGTTACTAAATCCTAAGACTATAAGAAGGATACCATTCATTCTTTAAACAAAAAAATAAAAAAAAGTTTAAGCTAATTAAAAAAAAAGCTATCATTTTTTGTTGGAAATAGAAAAGAAATAAAAGATAATTAACCCAAAGCCCAAGTGCATCGAAACCCAAAAGAAATTGACTGATAAAAATACTTCAAACTCATGTCCATAGACCCATATTAGCCCAAAGTTTCGACCAGAAAAGTAACCTGATATTCTGGCCACAAACAAAACAAAATCCACTATCTCTAATCTCTAATTAAAGACAAATAAAAAATGGTGCTATCCCATAAGCTTCCAACAATATTAACCCCACTTTCATTCTTAGATTTCCATTACTCACAGCACTAAAACAGACCTGGAACCAATGGCGGAGGCAGAGTTTCTCGGCAATGTCCCGCGGTGCTGGGCTGGACGATCCGCGGTGGTTTGCGACCGATTGGGGAAGCTGCAGCGGCGGCTTCACGCAGAACTCGCGATGGCGTCAGGCAGGGGAAGCTTCGCGATCTGGTCCAACAAAGGGCGATCTGGTGCGGGCTGTGAGTGAAGGGGGTCACGATTGTGCTGTCGCGATGCTGGGGAGGCTGGTTGTGATGAGCAAGGGGAGGCTGGTTGCAGCGCTGGCTTCGTGGCAGAACTGGGCAGCGTGGGGTTCCTTCATAGCGGCGGTGAGACTGGTTCGGTGTGGCTGCTGGTTACGCGCCTGGGGAAATTCGCTTGGGAAGGATGCTGAACGGCGGCTTGTTAGCGGAAGGGAAGTTGACTCCGAGGGATGCTGGACGGCAGAGGGCGAATCAAGCTGGCGGTGCAAGACGATGATGATGATTATTCACTTGCTTTGTATTTCAGCTTTCCTTTTCCTTTTTGGGTTGAAATGATGGTGATAGAGGCTTGTGTTTGCAAAGGGATTTTTGTTTTTATTTTACAGGTTTGGGTTTTGTGATTTTGATTAGTAATGATGGGTTTGGTGATGATAATGGATGGTAAAGGTGATGGTTGTGGTGGCTGTTAGTAGTTATTTGAGTGAGGAAGATGATGATGTAAGTGGTTTGGGTGGTTATCAGGAGTGATGAATTTCAAAATGGAGGCTAGGAATGAAGTTGGGGTGATGATGTGATAACGAATTTGCAGTGATTGTGAGAATAATGACCTTGGAGTTAATAGCAAGATGAATTTTTTTTCTCGCTAGAAAATTGCCTCTCTCCCCTCTCTGTGCTTGCTAAAAAATTGGCTCTCTCTGTGTGCTTCCTTTGCCAAAAATTTTTTTCCTTCTGTCTTTGAATTTTTTTATTTATACCTTGCAATCCTTGACCCTGTCAGTTGAGCAATTAATGTTCTGATTCTTGGCTACTTCGATTGTCAACTTTTCTGACTGAGGCATTAAATGCATTGATTCCTTATACTGTTGGAGCTTTGAATAAGATGATCAGCATTAAATGCATTGATCTGTGGTCAAAGTTTAAATTAAACTATTGGCCCTTCTCCGTTGGAGCATTAAATGCTTCTGTCTCTTTCATTGTTTTTTATAATCCTTGTCCCAGAATAGCAAATCTCTTTGTCCCTTTTATTTTTATTTTTGTTTTGGTCACAGCGTACATTCCTTCCATTTTTATTCAATGGACCAAAAAACCAGAATAGGCTAGGTTATTATTTTTCTCCTTTTTTTTTACAAATGGGCCAAAACAACAGGCAAATAAAAAAAACAGAATGGGCTGACAGTAACATGAGCTAGGAAACTAGAATGGGTTTATATATATATATATATATATATATATATATATATATATATATATATTATAAATGGGCTAAAAAACAACAAATAAATAAATCAAAATAGTATGCACTGACAAAAATAGAAGAAATAAAAATAATGAAATGACATTAAAAATGAGAGTAAAATGTTCAGACAAAATGTGGTGTTCACAATATAATATGTTATTTCTTTTAGATTTCATCATTTTTAAATTTTTCAATTTAAAAATATAATTAAATTATTAGTAATAATAAATAAAATTGATTGATTATACTTGATTTCAATTTTGTTATCAATCATGATTCATAATTTTTAGTTAAATCATATATATTAATTTCCTATTAAATTAGATATTTACCTTAAAGAAAAATATTTGATATGGGACTTTGAAATGAGAAATTACATTGTTTTTCTAGTTATTTGTTCAGAGAATGTGTTATTTATAATAATTATATTCAATATAATTAATTATATTTTATTACTAATTATTATTCATAAATTTTTTACTAAATCATTTTTTATAGAATATAATATGTTATTTCTTTTATATTTGATCATTTTTAAATTCTTGAATCGCAAAAATGTTATTTAATCATTTGTAATCATAAATATAATTGATTGCTTATATTTGGTCCGAATTTAATTCTTAATCACGATTCCTAACTATTTCTTAAGTCATATATACTAATTTCCTCTTCTATTAGATGTTTGTTTCAAATAAATCAAAACTTGAAAAATTAAACCATTTTCTATCATGTTATTTCTTTAGAAAATGTGTCGTTTATAGTAATTGTAATAAATATAATTAATATTTATGATTTTTATTACATAATTTTCTATAAAATAATTTTTTTATACAATACGCCATGATATTGTTTTACACTTAATTGTTTTAATTTTTTAAATTGAAAATTGAGATTAAATCATTAGTAATAATAAATGCAATTGAATTATACTTGATTTCAATTTTATTATCAATTATAATTTCTATTTTTTGGTTAAATCTGGTATAATAATTTATTTTAATTATTCATTTATTTCAAATAATAATATTTTTGGTAATTTTATATAATAATATTTGATACATTACTTGGAAAACTTAAACAAATTTTTTGAGTTATTTTTAAAGAATGTATTATTTATAACAAGTTTATTAGATATAAATTCAAAATCGCTTATATCATATAATTAAATTTTAATTTTCAATTCTTAAAAAATATTTAATTTTGTTTTTATTAATTTTTTATTTTTTAAATATGTTTATTTTGATATTTAAATAGGATTTGGAAAAATTAAATTATATTTTTTTGTTGTGGTTGTTTATTAATATAATATTTAAATTATAATATTTGTAACAAGTACAGTTAATTATATTTTATTACAAATAAAAATTAACTTTCAATCAAATCATTTGTTTTAGAGAGTATGATATGTTATTTGTTAAAAATTTGAACACTTATAAATTTTGAATTTAAAATTGAGATTAAATAATTAATATAAATAAATAATAATTCTGTTAAATGACTTCGGCTAGTAATTCAATCTGATTAGTAATTTATGGTTAATTGGTTTCAATTGATGTTGATTACATCAAGTTAAATAATAAGTATTCAATTAATTAAGTATTCCCAATTCTTGCCTTTTTCATTTTGGTTATTCTCATTTGCAAAGCATTAAGCTATGTTCACGAGTTTTGAGGGAAAGAAAAGAAAATTTATCAAAAGGAAATGAAGGGAAAGTGAATGCAAGATTTTAAAAGATTTCAATTAATTAACTATGTTCACAAGTTTAAAATTGAAAAAGAAAAGGAAATTGAGTGCTTATAACATATCTTTACTATTTTACCCATTATTTAAATAAATTCAATATAGTTAATATTTTTTATAGTTAATATGCTTTATATTTTATACTAGAAAATTTTACATTTTATACATTTAAAATATCTTTTTTTAAAAAAAATTGTAGAATTTTTCTCTTTATTTTTATAAAAGTCTTTTGATTTTTTATTTTTTTGCCAGAAAACTGGGAATTTTGCCGAAAAAACAAACCCATGTATTTTGGTATAGGTATCAAAGTATTTTTCCAAAAAAAAAAGGTATTTTGGTTAGGAAAAAAACACATCATGATTGAAACTCAGCGCGCTGAAATCATGAGCATTTGCGTTGCGTTGGTTTGGATGAGTTTCTAATTGAAAAAAAAAAAAAAAAAGGTTTGGATTTGAGTTCGGTGCTCCAAATTTTAGTAATTTATTTGAAATTCAATGATTGAATCAAAGTATTTTTTCCAAAAAAAAGGTATTTTGGTTAGGAAAAAAAACACATCATGATTGAAACTCAGCGAGCTGAAATCATGAGCATTTGCGTTGCGTTGGTTTGGATGAGTTTTTAATTGATAAAAAAAGTTTGGATTTGAGTTCGGCGCTCCAAATTCTAGTAATTTATTTGAAATTCAATGATTGAAATAAGTGAATTTGCGTGATTTTTTTTTCCTTTTGCTAGTTAAATTTTGAACGTGGACTAGAGATTTCAATTATTTGAAATTGGCGAATGTGAGTTGACTTGAAAAGATATAATTTGATAAGAGTTTGTAATGAAATTAGGCGGGCAAGAACATCATTTTCATGAAAAATTGACGTGAGAATGGGAGGGAATGCGAAACTAAAATGGATTGACAAAATACTATTTTAGTTTTTTCAATAGGAATAATAAAATAAATTAAATTATAACTCTTCAAACCCTCCAATTCAGGAAAACCATAAAATAGGTGTTTTGGAGGGTTTTGTGGGGTTAATGAAAACCCTTAAAAAAAAATTTTCTTCTTAGAAAATAAAACTTATAAACATGGTTAAACTCTAAAAATCCTTCCTTCCATTTCCTTTTTCTCCTAAATCAAACTCGCTAACACACCCAAATCTAGCTAAATATATTGTTTAGTGTTTTCTGTCTCTTTGTTTTATTACCTTTATCAACATCGTCAAATTATGATACATAACTATAGGTTCCAAACATATTAAAGCATAATTATTTCTCACAGATATTTAACTCTAGTTTAATTAATATGTTATCATCTACATCTTATATATATTAAAATAATATCAGATAGATGGTTAAATAATATCTAAATATATTGCTATTTTGTAGAACATGAAGACATGATATTATAATATTACAACTTATTATCACCATAATATTAATTATTAGTTATGGTCTTTCCTTTATAATATGTATGCTACAAGAATGATGTTGAAAAAATATTTATTTAGTATTGTACTCAATTTTTTCTAATTATTTATTTTATGTTGTATTTTATAGAAATTAATATATTTATTTAAAGAAATAAAATAATTTTTTAATTGAATATATATATATATATATATGAATTATAATTTTTTAAAAAAGCAGATAAGATGATTTACTATTTAATATATATTGTTTACTACAATCATCCTATGCATTGAACGGGTAATAGACTAGTTTTAGACTAAAAATTTGATTATGTGAAAATTACATGAGTCTCTAAAAGTATTTTTACATTGGAAAAATGATATTTGTATTTATGCCAAGGGATTTGTCAGCTGAGTAGAGTAAGACAAGGTTTTATAACTAACAAGTCACAAGATTGAACCATCACTAGTCTCTTTCAATTAAAATAAGCATAAGTTCCTCTTTAAGTATTTTCTAAGCCTTAAAACTTTGTGTTTTAAAAGTATAAAACATCATTCTCTCGCTCTAAATTTTTTGTCAGAAAAATGGATTTATTTTGCATTCATTAAGAGAAAGATAGATACGAAAGTGGTGAATTCATTATCGTCTCTCTTTCCATCTACTCATATTAAATAGGTGATTAAAAGTTAAAATATGATGCCACTCTTATCCTTTTTGGAAGATGCATGTAATATTAATTAGGTCTCCAAAAACTTATATTTTATAGAATAAAAGAAAAATTAATTTAATGTTATTTGCATTTTTTAAGAATTGAAATGATGTCATATTTTAACTTAAAATTTTCTTTTAAAAACTAAAAAGAATAGTTTTTTATTCACATTAAAATGGATATTATAATAGAATGCAATGACATTTCAAAAGCCAGTATACGTATGGAGTATGTGTCACTCAGGCTACCTAGCTACATCCATCTATTTATATACAGCACGCTCGCTCGCCTCACGTTTCCAAAAACTTGGCTCATAGCCCTCCTTCAGCCCGTCTCCATCACTTTCTCGATTTCTATTTTATAGAGATACATTTGCCTATATTATAATGTTATTTGTATATGAAAACAGACGTTAAAAATCAAGAGATACACTCTAAAACAGACTATATGGGCCGCAGTTTTTTAATGAAATAGCAAAGCAAAGTGACGAAGTTTCAAGCAGCATTGACAAGTGACAACTGGCAATCAACATGATAAAGACGGTGATGACATTAATTATTTGAGAGCTTGGTTTAAAACTATTAATATCCCCCCTGTTTTAAAAAGACAATTTCATGTTAGTCCTTGTAATAACCACTAAGCCAACCTTGCTATTTTATTTTTGTTTGCAATAATAATAATAATAATAATAATTTAATAAAATCCAGTTGAACCAGTGACCCAGTGACCCGGTACCTCGACCGAGTCGATCACCGGTCCGGTTTTTAAAACTATGCTTGTATATAAGTATACCAATTGTAATGTAATAGCAACACACTCACTTTCTTCATTCACATTCCCAAAACTTGGTTCGCACCCCTTCTTCTCCACTTTCATTTTCTCATTTTCCCTAAAAATCCTTCTCTTTCACAAAGTTCCTTCAATTCATTCAACATATAAACACTTGTCCTTAGCTTCTTCTCATGACGTCCACAAATAAACAAAGCTCTTCAAAGAGCTCTCGTCATGGAGCCAAAGCGCCACCAAAACAGAGCCCTAAGCCAAAAAATCCTTATCAAATTAATCCGGGTGAGACTCGGGACTCATTCAAGCCACCTCTAGTTCTTTTTGGACCTAATAACTACTCAAAGTGGTCCAAAGAGATGAACGCGGCATTGGCATCGAAGAACAAGAGAGGTTTTGTTGATGGCTCGATCGCGACTCCAGCAAAGGACCACAATACGTATGGAGCATGCAAGCGATGTAACGACTTGGTTCTTTTGTGGATTTGCTAAGAGCGTCCATGGCTGATATTCCTTATTCCTTTGTAGTCAGGAATTTGATGTATGTTATGGTCTGTACTCGGCCAGATATTACTCATGCGGTTGGAGTTGTTAGTAGGTTTCTTTCCAATCCAGGTAGAGACCATTGGGAAGTTGTGAAGTGGATCTTAAGATATCTGAAGGGTAGTTCAAGAATGTGCTTGAGCTTTGGAGGACGAGGACCGGAACCAGTTTTGGAAGGCTATGCAGATGCTGATATGGCAGGTGATTTGGATAGTACGAAATCTACTTCCGGACTTGTGTTTACTTTTGCAGGTGGAGCTGTGTATTGGCAGTCAAAAAATTCTAGAAGTGTGTTGCCTTGTCCACTACTGAGGCAGAATATGTTGCTATGACTGAAGCTAGAAAAGAAATGCTTTGGTTGAAAAGATTCCTTGAACAATAGGGAATGAAGCAGAGTAGGTTCATTATTCATTGCAACAGTCAAAGTGCTTTGGATTTGAGCAAGAATGCTATGTATCACTCGCAGACGAAGCACATTGATGTCAGGTATCATTGGCTGCGTCAAGCAGTAGAAGAAAAGCAATTTAAACTGGAGAAGATTCACACTGATGAAAACCCTGCTGATATGATGACAAAAGTTGTAGTATGAGATAAGCTTCAACTTTGTGCCAAGTTGATTGGCATAGATCCCAGATGATTGTTCTCAAATTATTTCCCCATCGACTGGAGGGGGAGAATTGTAGGTCCAGCCGTGTGAAGGAAAGGAAAGAAATTTTCAATGCGTGAACAGTAAAATAATGTTCATGCGTTAAGAGTTCAGTGCTAATAGGAGAATTTTCAACACGTGAACAATGAAATCACTATTCATGTGTGAGGAGTTCAGTGCTGAGAGAAGTTTTTCAATGAGTGAACAGTAAAAATTACTGTGCATGGTAGGTGAATGAAGAAAATTTTTGTCCGCAGCCAATATACGCAGTGTTCGTTCACACTGCATATACCTCTATAAATAGAGGCGTTTGGCTCAGTTGGAAATCACAAGCAGAAGCAGGGAAAAATAGAAAGCTGCAAGTGAGAAAGAGAATTATTCTCTGAGAGTGAGAGGGAAAAATAGAGAGTGGGAGTAAATCTCTGAGAGTGTAGGGTGTGGGAATATACACTGGGAATATTTTGGGTATCATCTTTATTCCTTCTTGATACTGCAAAATTGTAGCGTTTGAATAGGAGGGTTCTTACCGGGATACGCTATATTTACATCTTGGGTTGGAGAGTATGGAAAAGATATTTTGTAATTATCTTGAATATAGTGGATTATTTTTCGGAGTCTGTCCCATGGTTTTTTCCTCAGGTATTTGGGGGTTTCCATGTTAAAAATTGGTGTGCAAGTTTTCTTTCTTCCCGTAGAATAGTGAATAGTGAATAGTGACCAGCGAGCCCCACCGTAGAAAAAATTTACTATTCACTATGGATACTTATTTCGCTGTGTTGCGCCGATTGGTAGATTTAATTTATTTTGGTGCCCATTGATACACATTGGTATCATTTAATTACACTGTGAATCAGTCTCTGAGCCCAACAACATATACACATTTGTTCCTTCTTCTCATGGCGTCCACAAATAAACAAAGCTCTTCAAAGAGTTCTCATCATGGAGCCAAAGCGCCACAGCTGAGCCCTAAGCCAAAAAAATCCTTATCACATTAATCTGGGTGAGACTCGGGACTCGTTCAAGCCACCTCTGGTTCTTTCTGGTACTCAAAGTGGTCCAAAGAGATGAATGCGGCATTGGTGTCGAAGAACAAGTGAGGTTTTGTTGATGGCTCGATCGCGGCTCCAGCAAAGAACCACAATACGTATGGAGCATGGAAGCGATGCAATGACCTGGTTCTTTCGTGGATTGTCAAAGCTGTCTCCCCTGAGATTGCAAAGAGCGTCCATGGCAAGGATAAGGCAATTGATGTATGGAGAGATTTGAAGAAACGTTATTCGGTGGATCAGAAACCTCATCAACAGGGTCAAGGTCATAAGCAAAAACAAAGTCAAGTCATACCTAGATCTCAACTCGGGAATGGTACGTATGTAATGTTCCCTCATAGTTAATTTCACGGGTTGCATGAGAACGATCATTCTGCACTAATGTTACACGGTTACAAAGGATTTTCAATTTTTTTTCTCCCGAAAATGTCAGCGATTGTTGAATAAAATGAGATGAGATGATATGATTTGTATGTTGATTTAAGCATCAGTAAATATATCAAATCATTCTAATTTGGTAGAATGATATTGTATTCTTGTTGACATCTAGATGAATATTTGGACTACGGATGCTGTACCCATGAATAGTTATTTTAATTTTGATGGAGTGACAATACTATGAATAATTATTTTAGATTTTATTCAGTCATATGTTCCTCTTTATTCACATTGTGTTATTTATATCTAACTAGTAGTTTGACCAATATAATACAAGAGATGATAATAAAAAATAGTTTATTACCTATTAATGAAAATAAATAATAATTTATTTAAATATATATATTATAAAAAATTAAATATATAAATTTATTTTTCAAATAATTTAATAGTTAAATAATTAAATAAATAGAAAAATTATGAATTTTTCATTCTATTTTATAAATTATTTTACACTAACAATACAGAGTCTATTTTAAGAAAATTTTACTTGTTGCGAAAGTTAAAATTATTGAATAACCCCATCTCAGTCACGAGTCTCCATTCCTCATTTCCCGAACAGATTTGAATCCATCCAAGTTTCATAAGTTTATTAGAAAAATTCAATACTTTGAAAATCAATACATAAGTATCCAAAATAACAAATGTTACTAAAGCAATAAAATCCAAATTTAAAATAAAATACATATATAATGGAAATTCAATAAAGATAATTAAAAAATGGTTTAATGCATTTTACTCTCTTGAATTTTAGGTCATGCGCAATTTACACCGTGACATTTCAAGATGTGCATCACGACACCTCTGAACTTTTTAAACTGTGTAAAACACTCTCCATCATAATTTTAGCAACTAATGAAGGTAAAATTTATGTGCATTTAACCACTTGATTTTTCTAATTTGTACAACTCGACACCTTGTCAGTGAATTCTATGTAATTAACCCCTTAATTTTTTTTATTATGTGCAACTTAACGCCTTGTCATGAATTAAAGTTTTGAATTGTTTGAAAAGTTTAGAGTGTCATGATGCACGTCTTGAAAGGTCATTGTATAAATTGCATATAACCTAAACTTCAAGGGGTAAAATGCATTTAACCCTTAAAAAATAAACGCGTGCCTATATATATATGTATAAGTGAATTATAAATGGGGAATTGGTAGGCTTCATAAGGTAGGGACCTTATTCTTGATCCCTGTCCCGTTTAATAAAAAGGGACTCTATCTTATCCCCATGAAAATTTAACATGTCCTTATGCTATCCTATTGCACGTAATCTCTCTAGGTACCTGTTGCAGCATTTTTTTTTTTATCCCTAACCACTAATTTATGTTTGGAATCCAGACAAAAGATTACAAACTATGATGCTTATATTCTCCTATCAATAAAAGTATATGTATCTATTGATCATTTAAAGGAAAATGCATCTACTAGGAAACAATTTAAAATTATACAAGTAAACTAAATGCTGTGTATCATGCTCCGTTAAATAAAATCTCAACCAGAAACTAAGAAAAAGAATAAACGTAGTCTAGATAAGAAAGAGGATTTCAGCTGGTTCTAGACTTCCATATGCATTTCACTCTAATAAGAATTTCTGATTACTTAATCAATTAATTATGCATCTCATTGCAGTTATGATGAGAAATATGTTTTCCCTAAAAGTCTAAAGGAGTGAGAATTAATACATAAAGTCTCTACATTATGTGTTAACTAAATTTAACAATATCCAATGATTCATATCTCAAACAAATTATTCATATTCTCTATTAGTTAGCATTTGTTTATTGTATTTGAGACAGAAATACAGGCACAGTGGAGACAAAAACATAAATAATAAATATGTATAGGGGTATTATTGGAAGAAAAATATTAAATTTCTGTCTCTGTATTCTATCCATATTGTTTTCATATTTTGGAGATACATAAATTTTATGTTTTTCGGTCATGGGGATAGAAAATTTTTTGTCTCTTATCCCTGTATCCATTACCAAACATGTTTGTGTTTTCAGTATCTCTATATTTCTGTCTTAGAGATAATAAATAAACACTGTAAGGGCAAATGTAAAAAGTAAGAGTGGAAGACACAAGCTTAGAATTGAAGCCGTGACATCAAGCATGCTACAGTAACAATCATGATCAGTTGGCAATGAGCTACAAAAATTATAAGATTTCATAAAGATTTTGGTAGAACACATAAGACAAATATATTTTTCATAACAGCGATCATAAAGAATTGTATCAAGTCTGCACAAACAATAACTAGAGACAAAAAATAGTCCATCTCTATATCAATATCTAATCATGTAGGCAAAACAAGCAGATTAAGCACTAAAAATGACGGAGATGAAACTGATGGAAACATTTTCTTTGATAGTGGTGATGCACATGAGAAAGGAGGGGTTTGAATCAAGTGAATATCAAAATTTTATGCACACTTAAACAAAATAAGCAGACAGTTCAGGAGATATTGATAACGAATTCTGGAGATTTTCTATTGAATATACCAGTAATAAGGAGAAGCGTGATCAATGCTATGTTAAAATAAGTTATGCATATGAATAGGGTGATGCAGTGATTCAGTTCTTTTAACACCAAATTTCTTAATGAGATGAAAAATAATAGAGAAGGTATAGAGAAAATGCACCAGAGATTATATATTGGTTCGATCTCTATTTGAGATCTACTCCAATCCCCACCAGTTAATGTGAGTGTTTCATTAAGCTTTTAAGGTTTTCAAATGCAAAATACAGGAGGTGATATCCCAAATCAAAGAAGATAGGCTCAGACTCCACGGCCTTCCTCTAACAAAGTCACAATCTCTAAACAAGATGAAAACGAAGGAGCACAATTCTTGAAGAAGAAAGTTTCTCTCAATGACTTTTTATATTAGCTTATAGATGTTCTACCTTTTTACTCGAAAAACAAAGAAAAGAATAGCTCTCTGTTCACCCCAAGATTTTTGTGTAGTAGAATGATGAAACAGTAAGGAAGAGAGATGAGCTTTCTATTTTGAATGATTATAATTTTCTGCTGTGTTTTTTTGCCCATCTGCTGCTGCTGCAATTTTGTGTCGTCCTTACAGTAGTGGGATGTTACAAAGAATCTGTCCTTTTATCCTTGTGTCATCAAATTCATTTTTCTCTTTCCTCTATAAGCTGTCCTCATTCAGGCCACGTCATTGTATCATATTCATGCTCTTAGTGAATGCCTCTCTTAAATCTTGGAGACATTGATGCTTTGTTTTGTGTTGCTATGGAGATATATATATATATATATATATTGCTGAAACACCAATACACATATTAAATTTATTCACACATAATTGAATTTTAGAACATTTTATATTAATTATCAAATTTGAGAATATTTTATGTCCAATGTATTTCATATAACATGAGAATGGATTTTGTGTTGGAAAGTATTCTGGAAGTGGAATGTGCATGATTTTGAGTTAAATTGGGGGAAAATTCCTAGTTAGAACCTGTAGTTAACGGCAGGGACGTTAGCCTCGGTACACCGTGAGAAACTCTAGTTAGCAGGAGGGATGCTAACCCACACGTAGCTGCAGCTATGTCTGGATTTGTATATGGCTATGGGCCAACTCTAGTTAGCAGGAGGGATGCTAACCCACACATGACTTTTGTTATGTCTGAACTTGTATATGGCTTAGGGCCAACTCTAGTTAGCAGGAGGGATGCTAATCCGTACATGACTTTTGTCATGTCTGAACTTGTATGGCTACGGGCCAATCATGTATGGACTTATTATTGTTCTGCTTGGATAACTCCCCATTCAACTTGAAATTATGTGATTATGTAAAGTTATGTTTTCACGAAATCTCATGTTATTGCTATATGTATATTTTTATGAGCACATATACATTATTATGTTTATATTATTTTATGATTGTATTTAGTAAACTATAGATATCCTATTTCTCGCTGAGTTGCAAAACTCACCCCGTTGTTATCCATTTTTTTTCAGATACAGGTGCTGGTGCTGGTTCTAGTTCTATTCCTCAGGCTCAGCCATAAGTGTATTCCAAGTTGGTGAGCCTTCTTGAGAAGGCTTTTATGTTAGAACCTTATTTTGTCTAGTTTGTCAGTTGCTCCATGTGTCACAGGCAGGGTCTTTGGATCTATGTTATGTGTAGGTTGAGAATCTATGAATTAGATATTTAAATTATGTTATAAAAAGGGATTTGTAAACTTAATTTAGTTTATGATTGGATTATATAATGCATTATGTTTAATAGAATGGTAACACTAGTTTGGTATTATGTTTGAAACATATGTTAAAATATTGTGTTATGCTGAAAGGGCGCATTTTGAGAATACTTGATGCCCATTTGCTAGAATTTAAATTGTAAATATTACAGGTTATATTTCAATTTGGGGAATGTTCGAAAAATAGAGGAAACTCTGTCCGTTTTTCTGGAAAATTTGGTGTTTCAAGGCTTGCTAGGGAAGGTGTTCCCTATGCGCCGGTCATGGCTTAAGTTGGGTCGTGACATCCTCTTTGCCCCCTCACACGCAGTTCTCAACCTCCTTAATGCTCTCGGGTTTCCACTAATGTCCACTTTGTTCTTCCTTCTGAACTCTTGCACAAAGTGACTCGCCATTCTGTTATGAGAGTCCTCCACTCCAATGTGTGTGTCGCCAGCCGTGGCCTCCACTTCAAAAACATCATCTTTAATTGTGAGAAGGGACACATCAAAGGTACCATCGCCTAGGTCAAAGATAAACACATTACGCTTTTCAGCACAACCAGCTCTCTTCTGAAGGCCATATGCAAAAGCAACAACAGTGGGTTCATTGATTATCCCAATCACGTTAAGACCAGCAATGGTACCAGCATCTTTGCAAGATTGACGCTGAGAGTATTGAAATATTAACAACTGCATTCTTCACTGGTGACTCTAGAAAAGCCTCTGCAATCTCCTTCATCTTTATGAGAATCATTGATGAGATTTCCTTGGCAGCAAGGTGCATTTCCTCACCTTTGTACTTGACAACAATCATAGGTTTGTCGTCAGCACCAGATACCACCTTGAATGGCCACAGCCTCAGATCATTCTCAATAATAGGATCAATAATTTTCCTACCAATCAGCATCTTGGCATCTACAAATAATAGTATTAAATTATTAAATGTATAATTTACAATGCCTTAAGGAGTCATAAACATAACTAAACAAAATAACTATAATTGATCATGAAGAAACAAAACAAGATCAATATATTACCAAAGATAGTATTGGTTGGGTTGGATGCAGCCTGGTTTTTTTGCAGCATTACCGATCAACCTATGTATCAGTGAAAGCAACACAAGAAAGGGTGGTTCTGTTGCCTTGATCATAGTGAATGATCTCAGCACAACCATTTTGCTCCTCCCATACTGCAATGCACGAGCACGTGGTGCCAAGATCGATTCCTATGGCACGCCCCTCATCTTTTTTTGCCCTCATGTTTTATCTGAATGATGAAGTGTGCAACACAAGAACTAGAACCAGCATTAGAAGAACTTGTGAAATAGTTCTGTTTTGTACCTGTGAAATATGAATATTTGCCGAATCCGTACCTTAAAATACTTGAAACAGTTTAGCTTTAATGTATTTTGATTGCATAAAATGAATTCACTATCATACCATATCAATAGACACGACTTAATTGTCCCCATAAACCGAGTTTCGTGATTCGTGCAATGTACATCTGCATGGAAGACATAAGAACTGGAAGGTGTAGTTGATCTCTAGAATCTTTACATTTCCTTCTTTTCAAAGTGAGCTTTCAGTATGTATTGCTTATCTTTTCAAGTCAGTACTATACGAAACGTATTTACTAGTTGGATTTAAGAAAATCAAACACCATTTGTTTTCAAATCACATACGATATTACAGGAATGAACTCGGTTAGAGTTGTTTACATATATGTCCTGATTTTATATAATGGAAGTCGACTATAAACGAACTCCACACCAAGAAGAAGTCGACTATACACGACTACCCTTCCCAATGGTCTGTGCTCTCTGTGCCCCTCTGCTGCTGACAGTTGTGTGAGACAAGTTGACTATAGGCGAAAATTTGGTGCCCAGTGAAGTCGACCATAGTCGACTTTTTTGCTCAATCAAAGTCGACCATAAACGACTTTTCATACGTGTCAGAGGCCTTGCATAGTCGATTGTAGTCGACTTCCAAAGTCTATTGCAGTCGACTTTGGTTGTCTATTTCCCTATAAATGGAGACGTTTGTGGACGACTTCATGCACAGTGAGTTCGAGGGAGAAGAAAAAAAATGGGGGAGGAGGTGAATGCCTGAAGCAAAGTTGGAGGCAAAGGAAGCTTCAGTGGTAGCTATGGATCTACAGCGTCTTAACTTAGTGGATCACATTGCAGGGAGATTAGCAGTACAGGTATTTATTTAGTTGAATTTTTTTTTATATTTTATGTTGATAAGTAATCTGATAATGTAATTATTATTTAGAATATATTTCCTTTTTTATTTTTTTGTAATGTGTATGAATAATCAGTTTATTGTAGTTTTTATATAAGTTAGTTGGTTTATGAAAAAAAATGAGTATGCTGGAGTTTTTAAATTTATGAGAATTTTATGGAATTGATAATGTATGTGTTTGGTTTGTCAGTAAGTAAGAAAATTTTTTATGGGATTGCTATATTAAATACTAGCTGTGTTGAGTATGTTAATATTTATTGTAGTAAATAAATCGAATTTCAGTAAGTTTAAATGTAGTTTTGTGTAGTAATTTTTTGTCAATTGTAAAGCTCCCTTTAATTATCTTAAGTTTATTTATTGTAGTGGTATATGGTTTGGCTTTGATAACATGTAGGATTTATAGTGCCAGTGGAATTTAATTTTTATTTGGTTAAGAAATTAAAAATTGAATAAGTAAGTAAATTGGGGAATGATAAGTTAGTGTAGTTGTCATTATTCTTGAAAGGATTGAATAGTAAATTTAAACATTTTAATTAGTATGATTTTATTGTAATTTATTGATTGAAATAGTAGCCTTTGTGAGTATATAAATATTTGTTGTAATAAATAAATAATTAAAGTGTTAGGTAAGAGAACCTTTAGTTTGGCCCTGGGGAATTTGAATAAATTTAAAATTATTTTGTGTTGGATTTATTGTGTGGAATTTTTATTTACTCGTAATTCGAATGTGGTAAATTTTTTTATTGTAAAGCGCCGTTTACCTTGACAAATTTCAATAAATTTGAAATTAGTTTTGTGTTGAATTTATTGTGGGGAAATTTTATTTAGTTTCGATTCGAATGTAGTAATTTCTTGTATTGTAAAGCTCCCTCTCATTATGTTAATCTTATTTATTTTAGTTTTATGTTTGGTGTATGATTGGCTTTGATAATTTGTTTTTGTAGCATTTATAGTGGAAGTAAAATTTTTTAATTTTGTTGACAACTTAAGAAATGAAAAAAGAAATTAAAACTAAAGTGGGAAAAATGATAAGTTAGTGTAGTTGTCATTATTTTTGAAGTGATTCAAAGGGTTTTTTGTAATTTTAAATTTAATTGTATATAGCAAGAGAATGTTAAGTGAGATATTTTAATGCATCATTTTTTTATTTTAAGTTCAGTTTGTAGGATTTAACAATGTCTTATATATATATTTACATTTTATGATATAGGATACTCGGATTTTAAGAGCCAGACGCTATAATATGATGGTTGAACCAGATCCAAGATTGTAACCTTTTCTCAGACAAGCTGGGTTTTGGTATGTTGCTCAGATGGTCCCAATATATGATTGTGACAGGGCACTCATCAGTGCACTCGTGGAGCGTTGGAGGCCAGAGACGCACACTTTCCATTTTCCGTACGGAGAATGTATGATTACTTTGGAGGATGTTGTGTTTCAACTGGGTTTACGTGTTGATGGGCTTCTGGTGAGTGGCTGCATAGGAGCATGGGATAAATTTTATGATACTGACATATGGGTAATGTGTACAAATCTACTAGGAGTGGTTCCAGAGGAGAAAGACATAAAAGGATTCTCTGTAAATCTACAATGGTGCATAGATACATTTGAAACACTGCCAGATGATGTTGATGAGCAGACGATTATCTGATACACCAGAGCGTACATAATGGTTCTATTTGGTGGGGTATTGTTTGCAGATAAGTCAGGATTTAGGGTGCATATGAAGTGGCTTCCTCTTCTCACTAATTTGAATGGGACAGCAAACTTTAGTTGGGGTTCAGCAGTTCTAGGATCCCTATATCGCGAGCTTTGTCGTGCGGTGAAATACAATGTCACCGAGATTGCAGGTTGTTTACCTCTTCTTCAGTCTTGGGCATGGTATAGAATACCGCAATTGGCTCCTAGACGAAACCATCCACTTACTTTTCCACTAGCACTAAGGTACATATACATGTTGGTGATGTTTATATACATTATTTATTTGTAAATGTGCAAATTGTTGTGTGGAAAACCAATTGTTCACAATTCAGGTGGAGGTGATTCAAGTATTCGACGAGATTAGACACAGATAAGCTAATGCGATACAGGCAGATCATTGACGCGATTGGCATCATTGGGGTAAACAATTGCATTCAATAAATTTGATATTAACTGGTCTATTGAGTTGTTATAGTAAGGACTCTAATATTTGTTATTGACTGTTTTAGTTTAGGTGGACTCCATACAGCTGTGATGTGGTAAGGGCCATTACACCGCATTTCATTTATGATGAGGCTGATGTGTAGGCATCTGTGACTGCACTTATACAATTTGCAGCGGTTGAGTGGCACGCAGCCGATCGTGTGATTCGACAATTCGGTGGAGGACAACATATACCAATCGTCCCTATAAATATTGATCGGTTGCACGCCAAGGACGGTCGAGGGGATTTAGACATATGGTGGCCTGAGTATCATGCTGCATGGCATGGAGCTTGGGAGGCACGTAGGGCTCGGCGGGTTCAGTATCTGCTATCTGATGATGATCGGCCATCTGTTCAGTACTTCCAGTGGTACGTATCAGTTGCGAATAGATTTTTGTCTCCGGGTGGAGGCCCTGAGGATCCAGAGCTTCGAGACCTGCCAAATGGTGTACCAGCACAGGCTCCACCACCGCCACACATCTCCAGACCTGTTGATGTCCCAGATCAGCATTCCTTTAGCCGTCGTGTGCATGCCGGGACGCGATCTAGCAGACGCAAATACCCGGATGATGCACATGGTGATGATGGAGTTGGCTTGGATGATTTTGACTATCAGCATGAGGATGTACAGCCTCAGGCTCAGACTCAGACAACTCCTCAGCCAGAGCCTCAGCGTGAGCCTCAGCAGCAGCATCAGACTCAGCCGCAGCCTCAGACTCAGCCTCAGCCTTAGACTCAGCCGCATCCTCAGCCTCAGCCTCAGAGTTTACATCAGACACAGCCAGATCCCAGGCATCATCCTGAGGCTCAGTCGTTCCGAGTGTACCAGCCGACACCAACGTACCCAAGCAACCAGTTCATGGGGGACCCCAGCCACCAGTTCATGTCAGGCACTAGGCACCAGTTCTTGGGGGACCCATCCCAGCAGTTCATGTCAGGCCCTAGCCACCAGTTCATGGGGGACCCATCACAGCTGTTCATGTCAGGCCCTAGCCACCAGTTTTTGGGGGACCCGAGCCAGCAGTTCATGTCAGGCCCTAGCCACTAGTTTTTGGGGGACCTGAGCCAACAGTTCATCTCAGTCCATAGCCAGTAGCATTACATGGCTAGTCCTTCTCAATCACAGTACATGGCGGGTCCCAGCCAGTAGCAGTACATGACCCCGAGCCAACAGTTCATGGCCAGTCCGAGTCATCAGTTCATTTCAGATTCATTTGTTCACCCTAGTCCGGCGCAGCAGTTTGTGACGGGTTTAGCACAGATTGACATCGCGCGTCATATATCTTTTAGTTCGAGTTTCATGGCAGCTTCTGATGTCCTTGCATTCTTGTAGTTATCTGGTGGAGGGAGATCTACATCTGTGCTTCAGCCACCAGGTCATTACTATCGCCCATCGGTTGATCATATCCCGGCTCCCTTTCATCAAGGCTCTCGTCATGAGCAGCAGGATGACGAGGATCAGGAGGGGGATCAGGAGTAGGAGGGGGAGGCAGATCAGGAGCAAGAAGACGAGACGGCGGAGGACAAGGAGGAGGACGAGCAGGAGGAGGAGGAGGACGAGCAGCAGCAGCAGTAGCAGGAGCCCCAGTTGATACATCGCAGGCCTGCATGACAGATTGTATACCGCCGTTGTGTCACTGGGAGCCACATTGCTGGACCCAGATGCAACAGGCGTGGTGGTTAGCGCTTATGTTGGTTATGTATTTTACACTTTCATTATGCCGTTGTGTTGTACTTTGGACTTTTAGATTAGCTATTTCACATTAGTCCTGACTATGTTGTGGTTATGTATTTTACACTTCTATTATGCAGTTGTGTTGTACTATGGACTTTTATATTATATATTTAACATTAGTCTTGACTATATTTGTGGTTAAGTAGTTTGGCCTTTTATTTGCTACTTGCGATTATCCCTTGTACTTTATTAACTTGAGGTTATTCGTGGGTTTGTGGCTTTTATTTAATGTACATGAGTTTACCATGGTTATATATGTCTCACACATAGATAAAAAGTAAACAACAATTCCCTTTTCATTACGAAAGATTTTCATAAACTTATATTGATTAATACAACTTAGCATAGTTACGACCACAAATTAAAACTAACACTAATACATAACCAGTGACAGACATATAATGAGCAATAACAACAAACTGGGATAAAAAAAATAAACAAGACATGCCCCATAAGGAACACCAACTACATAGTGAATCAGTTAGCCTGGCTAGATGATGTAGTGTGTGGACATGTTCATCTTGTGTGACCTGTACCTCTACACACTCCACAACGTTTTCCTTGGCTTGGATCAGGCTCATCCATTTTGTTTTGAATCCTCGTAGAAACCGGACGACCTTCCAGAGTTCGCTTAAGTGCTGGATTTAGCCGTATAGGAAGCCCAGTGTATGGAGGCCACATTTCTTCATTAGCAACTGCAGTGAATTCTGCTCTGTACACGTTAAACACTGAATCCATCGTGTAAACTTCATGAACAAAAGAGGTCCAATCTCGTCGAGCATCAGAACACGCGGCTATTGCATGACGACATGGATAATGTAATTTCTGGAATTCTCCACAATCACACCACTGCTCAGTTAAATTCACTCTAAATTCCCGTCTACCACGACTTCCTATGTCATCTCTCTCAAACACCAAGTAATCTAGATCCTCTCGGGTCACTCGCGTGGTACTCATGCTACCAAGATGTCGTCTATTCTCCTCAATTGCATTCAACAAAGTCTCTGAATATTTTCGACCACTTTGAAGCTGTGACTTTGCCTCTGTGCCCTTCCGGACGAACAACTCAATAAGGCGATAATATGTTGACTTCACTATGGCTGTAATGGGAAGATTGCGAGTACCTTTCATGACAGCATTCATACACTCTGACAAATTTGTTGTCATATGCCCAAAGCGACGGCCCTCGTCTGCGTAGTGAGCCCACTTCTCGCGCGGTATGCTGCTAGCCCATGCACACATTTTGGGTTTCACATGCTCCAAAGCTCTAAACCAGTATAGGAAATTATGCTCTGTCTTTGCATATGCTGCATTCATTAGCAAGCGTTTTGCATCTTTGTTCTTGAACTTCACCACAAAATTTGACGCAATGTGCCGCGCACAGTATGCATGGTGTCTATCAGAAATGACAAGAATGCTCTCTTGTGGTGTCACATGTCGTCGAAGATTTCTCAAGAAAAATGACCATGCTTCTTTTGTCTCTCCTTCCACTACAGCAAAAGCAACTGGCAAAATATTTGAGTTGCCATCTTGGGCAATTGCCATCAACAGTGTGCCAGCATACTTGCCATACAGGTGTGTTCCATCAATTGAAATCAGCCTTTTACAATATTTGAAAGCCTCTATGCATGGTCGATATGACCAGAAGAGGCGATGGAACATAATGCAATCCTGATCTACAACATCACCAACATAGTATGGTCCAGTTTGCATTTGCACAATAGTACCTGGCATATAAGACATCAGGCCGCCCAACCATCTAGGAAGCTCATTATATGATTCTTCCCAGTCACCATAAATCATAGCAATAGCTTTCTGTTTGGCCAGCCACACCTTTCTATATGTTGTTTTGAACCTCAACTCTGCCTCCACTGATGCTTGTAGAGATTTGATGGCAATTGTTGGATCTGCTTGCACCATGGGGTATATGTGAGCACAGATAATATGGTAATCCATCTGAGCATGCTGGTTCGAAGACTCTGGAAATACACATGTGTGCGGTCCCGTGAGTTTTCGCACTTCCCACAGCTGCAATTTCCTGCGAAGAGTGACACGTATACTCCAGTTGCAGTCAATGCCAAAATTCACACACTTGCAATGAAATTTTATGTGGTCAGACTCATAAAATTTATATTGAACACCTCTTCGTATGCTGTAATGTTTAACAGCAAACAAAACTTCATCTTTGTTGTGAAACACTTGACCAAGCGCCAAATCACTCTCCCCCCTATGGCTGAATCTGAACTAGCCCCACTCATATCAGAACGCATTGCATCTAAATCCACAGCTGAATAGTGACTAGGATGCTGTCGAGATTCAGATTGGGATTGAGACTGCCCCATTAACTGTTGTTCCTCTTCATCATAGTTTGCAGCATGATCAGGGTCCTCCTCTTCATCAATTTCATCATCTTGGTGCTGCATGTCAAAATCAAACTCTCCAATCGGGAGAGCCTGTGCTATTGGTTGTGGATTTAGTGGTGATGGCTCTTCTATCTGTCTGACGAAATGTGCGAAACTTGGAGATGCTACCTCATCATGTAAGTTGTGCACGTCATGGCGGGACAGCTCAAATGATGGCGCTACATTAGATGTAGGAATTGATGGATTCGGAGCTGAACCTCTAGAGCTAAAAGAGCCTCCTTCAAGTTCAACAAATAGTTCTATTGTGCGAACTTCAGTAGAAGAGTTGAAATAACTGAACATATGATCAACATGCTCGTTTTTCCGAATTCGCTATCTTTTATACCGGATACCATTTGGACCTATATCAACCGGCATCCTGTAGAATATTTTTACGACTTGCACGTTGTTTCCCTCATACTCCTCCAATATTCGGCTTTGCAATTGTAGCAAACTAATTGGTGGACGGAGGACCAACCAAGCTTGGTTATCACTACAAAAAGTCTCTCCCTCAACTGTGTTCACAATCTCACCATTATAGTGTATAAGAACATGAACATAATTTTCTCCCATTTTCACTATGAACACTCAATCTGTGTATGACTTACTTGCAAACAACACATCAATTTGTAAAAATTTCTCGTATACTAGTGGTCACCAGGTAGCTCTCTATTTATAGAAGAGGGGGTCACTGAAGTTGTGTATAAGCGGTTTCAGAAGTCGATTATAGTAGAATTTTCTAAAGCTGTCAGAGTGTGCAGGTTCAGTGAGAAGTCGACTATAGTAGACTTCAGTGCATCCCAATCACTTTCTTCATCACTGCATCCACGGATCCTGTTGTTCCTTATTGGTTCCCAAATGCTCCGCAGCTTCATATCATCAGCTGTATACCATACTTCACTAAACTTTGCAGGAATAGACGTATTCCTAGGAATCACTACACTCATTAAATCTCCTTTTATAGCTATACCAAGTGAGAGAGGATTCATATCTACTAGCACCAAGATTGGTACAATACTAAAGCTTCCACTCAATAAAGCGGCACGAGCAATTTGCACCATGAGCGACACCTCATCGAGTTAATACTCTTGCAAAGATCCTTCCCCACAAAGAAATCCAGCAGCATCCGCTGCACTTTTGGAATCCTCGAAGAACCACCAACAAGGACAATATCGTGCACCTCACTCTTGTCCATCGTGGCATCAACAAGGTACCTCTCAACAGTCTCCAAAAACTTACTGAATATGTCCTTGATTAGCTCCTCAAACCTTGCTCGAGTGATTGACGAACAAAAGTCGGTGCCTTCAAACAAAGCATCCAACTCAATGGCTGTCTCATGATCAAATAACAAGATCCTTTTAGCTTTTTCACATGCGCTTCTCAACCTCCTCAAGGCTCTTGGGTTCCCACTAATGTCAATTTTTGTTGTTCCTCCCGAACTCTTGAACAAAGTGGCTTACCACCAACAAGGACAATTTTTGTTATTCTCACTTCGTTTCGGGTTATCTGATCGGTAAAGTTTCTATCTTTTTGGCCCATGATGGGTTATTGGTAAAGTTTCTTCGTTTTTTATGCAAGGAAAAAGCACAGACGGCTGCAGTAGCAACGCCTAAATGGTGAGGAAGGAGCGGACGACGGACCGGAAGGGAATGTCGGCAAAACCCTCCCAGGCGCCAAGGGACGACGACGGGAAGGAGAGAGCGCGTGTGGCGAGGAGTGGTAGTTCTTGAGAAGGTGATCATGACCACCAAGCACAACGATGTAGTCACTAAGATGTGGGAGTCTCAAGCAGGCGGGTCCTTCACCATTACTAGGGATACCACTGGGGAGCAACTCGGAAGAGGAACTAAGATCACCCTCTTCCTCAATGAGGATCAGGTATAACAAAACTCAATTCCATTTTGTCATTCTTTTGTCCATAGATTTTTTGTTTTTGGTTGTTTTTGTTTGTTTTTCATTTTATGCATATGCTTGGCTTCTGCCTTAAACGAATGTCTTATGACTTAAAAGACTGATTTTTCCTTACTTAAATGAAAGGAAGAAAAAAAAAAACTTGAAAAGGTTCATTGCTAATTGGCATTAAACGCTGCCACAAGTTGTTACAAGTCTCAAGACTTAGTTCAGAAGTGACTCTCTTCCCACTGTCACACTTTCACAGTCTCATATCTTTTGTTTTTATTATAAATAAATGCAAATGGCCTACATTGGTTGCGTTCATGGAGCAGTATGAAGGTCTCAAAATTTCAGCTATAGGGTCATTGCTGTCTTTGATTGTTTTGGCTACAATTTTTGCACAATTCTATCTTTGCATAATTCTGTAACCAATTTTAGAAAAAGGTTCAAATTTCTGTTTTTAATTTGTTTGTTTGCATATCTTAAGGGACATCTTATGTACTCATTTCTAGGGATAACTGAAATATTTGTTTTACTTTTAAATTTGTATAGTTTTTCTCTTTATAAATTTAATTAATATTTAGATGAACAAAAGGGCTGTAACTAATTTTTGACAAGGTTAATTTTTTCTTTTTCAGATATCAATATCTTAAGAGATGTCTTATCTCCTAATTTTAAGGGATAAGATAAATGTTTGTTTCACATTCAAAATTTTACACTTTTTTCTCTTTATAAATTTAAGATAATGCAGCAGTGTTATACTATTCATTAATTCATTCATCTTTATTTCGTGAAAAGTAAATATCACATAATTTCTTCTTTATATCCTATTCATCTTCTTTAAAGAAATATTTGATTCTTCTCAAGCCTTCTTTCAAAACATATGGCTGAACATCACAACAATATTCTTGACAACTCTGACAACAATTTAAGGCAACATGTATGTATAAAATATCTATTAATTCTTAATCTTTATACATATGTCATTACAGTACTTAAAATCTGTGACTATTCCTTATTTTTTTTCTTCTTTTTACTACACACACTTTTTCTTCTTTATTTTGGGATGTATATGCTTCTCCTTCTGAGAAGTTGCCATCACTCGGCATCTGCGCATTGGTGAACAACATTTAGACAAAACAATGGCAAAATCAAAAGGCCAAAACAAAATCCCACACACATATAGAACAACATTTAGACACGATCAAGAGAAAAAAAAAAAAAAAAAGGTTAAAGACTGGAGATATAGGAGCAAAAGGGAGTGCACAGTGAGTGCAGTTACACTCACCAGTGTCAAAGACATGAACTTGGTTGGGCTGACAGTTACCTTTGCCATAACCACCGAATACATAGAGAAGTCTTCCACTTCTAATGGCGTTGCAGGTGCGTCCCCACCTCTTCCCTGGTTCTCTTCCTCCTTGATGACCCTCTAAAGGGTTCACCTGAACTTTTTCCCACCTCCTTTTTTTTCAGCAAAAAAAAAAAAAAAAAAACACAAGGGAAGCAATTTGCAGAGGGAAACACACCACCCCAATAAAATAAAACTATTAAAAAACGAAAATTTATCTGTTTCTTTAATTCGGAATGCGGTGAAGAAGAGATTGGGTGGGTTGGAATAAAAGACTAAAATCAAATCAGAGAGAAGGAGATGGCATGCAAAAGGGGGAAAAAAATAAAATAAAAACAAGAGTGAAAATAATTAAAGTGGTTTCTTTCTTTTCTGCTGATAGAGCCGAGGCCAGCGGAAAAAAAATACAGAAAAGAGAGAATCTGAAGAAGGGACAAGTTTAAACTTGACACGTGGAGGATTCCCGATGGTCAGATCGTAGATTTTGACAAGTAGGCTCCTCGTGTGCAGTAAGCAGTATAGTATTGCTTTTTCATGTTTGTGTACAATACAATGCTGATAGTAATCTTCTGTTTTCACGGGCCATATTTTACAGATTGTGAATCTCCACAACAAAGATATTAGGGATATTCCGGGACTGGCACCTCCAGCTCTAACCAGGAGGCATTTGTATGTAAGCAGTGGAGAACATTTTGATTGATTCTTATATTCTTAGGCGTTAAGGAGTTTACCACCGTGGGGGTTCCTGCCAATTAGACCAAGCTTTTTATGGGTGGAGGATGCGTTCTCCCTTTTGCTGATTTTAATTTCGTGGTGTAACATGATTTTACACCACCAGGATGAGATAGTATATCCCTTTGAAAACATGATGGCAGTTTGGAAAACATGAAAGTCAGGATGTATAAACGTTATTTTAAGCGAATATATCAAAATGATGTAACATGTATCCCTTTGAATTACATTTTAAGGAAACCATGTTTCATAACTTCAAAAAATATATTATTTAAGTATGTAACATTATACTCATTTATTTTACTGTTTTTTTTTTATATTTGGACATATTACATTATATTTAAATATTTCTTTTGTTTAGGTAAAGTTATTGTATGTAATATTTAGTACTAATAACAATAATTTTCAAAAAATAAAAAAGGTGGGTTGACATGCACGACAGTGTCTGTCGAGTCTCTAAAGATAATAATACATGTAATATAGATATGCATACAGGGTACATAACAGACTTAATAATAGATATGTGTATATAGTAAAATGACTTAGGATCAATGACGAAAATGAAAAGGAGCACGCATTAGTCAATAATTCCTTGAAAAAAATTGTATGGAAATATCTAGGAAGTTGCATGGTAAAATGCTTAATGACTTTATAGTAAACTAGTGCAACGTATGATAGGGGTTCAAGAGCCTATTAATATGCGATACATGTGAGTTACTTTCACCATAGAAAACAAATTCAAAGAACGTTTAGTAAAGTGTGGTAACACCGGAAAGAAAAGAAAGAGAGTGAAGAGAGAGAAACAAGAAATAGAAAAGAGCAAACAACGTGAGTGACCATAGAGAATAATAGTAGGGAAAATGGGTACCAATGAAATAGTATCACCTCTACAATAATTTTAAAGGTGGGGAATGAATCTATTTGTGAACTAAAAATTATGGTTACATTTAGTTATTATTAACTATCTTCTAATACTATTCAGTTATATTAAACTTATTCAGCATTACTTATTACTATCATTCTATTCCAACGTTCTTTGTATTTATATTACTCTCACTACAAGAAAATTGCCATGTGCCCACAATAATCTCTAGTGACACATGTAAAAACTGTGTCTAAAAGTTATATATTCCCACAAATATATTTTATCGTTGGTAAACTTTTAATGTTGGGCGTCAATCTTGAAAAATTTTCCCACTAAACTTTAGTTTCCCTTTATTCCTTTTACTCCTTCCCACTAAAACTCTCTAGCTCCTTGTTTTCCCTAATTCCCAAATCATCAAATTAGTCTCCATGCTTGGGCTAGTGACCAGGACGGCCTCGACCTATGATTTCTCACCACCTTCACAGTGCACAAACTACCACCGTGCACGCCACTGCTCAATAGTGACCCACACCATCAACAACCTCGGGCCACCATGCCCTTCGACCATCGCATCGACTTTGTTTGTTCACGCAAGCTGTCGTCGGTCACCCTCATTCCTTCCATGCAAGGCTGCCGTAACTCACAACAAACAACGCCTCAACCCAAATTGATGGAGAATGTCTACATCCAAGTAATTCCTCTCCATTCTCTTTATCTGTCCCCTCAAATTGAAGGCGAATCATATGCTTTAATGTGTTCCTTTTCTTGTTTGTGATTGTAGAAATGTGAGAAGCTAGTTGGAGAAAAAGAAGGCCAAAGGCCAAGAATGACAATAACATTACTGATTCGGTACACCACCCACAATTTTGTGCTCTCTTTCTTCCTTCTTGTGTTTTAGCTTAGCTACCATAGTCATCATATGCTTATTATTCAGTTTATTGTTCCTTTATATATATATAAGGCAGTGATTGTGTAATAGAATGAAAGGAAAAAAAATGCTGCATATGGAAATGGATGTGATTGATTGATTAAGGGTGAATTGTATAAAGGATGACTCTACAACAAATATTCAGAACTAATAGCAACATAGAGGTTAGTGTTTCTTTGGCTTGTATAGATTCAGTGTCCTAACAATAATAAGCTTTGTTTTGTGTTAAAATGTTGTATAGGGGCAGAGAAAATTGAATACTGTGCTTTTGAATTAATTATTTCTGAAGTAGGATGAGCAATAAACTTCTTTCTTTATATTGTTGTTGAATAAGATATTGTTGTGCTAAGGGGAGAACATGATTATGAGAAAGGATAATGACTTTTTACAAAATTGGTAGCCATTCAGGGAAAAGTTACATTGAGACCAGTTTAGCTTGCTTAGGCTCATATGAAGAGTTTGTGCGAGTGTCATGTCCTTTTATGAGTATATGGTATAGATAAACTTAATGCAAATGATTGGAAGGTCATTTTGATGCTATCGTTCACTATTTGGTTCTATGTTTTAATTTTCCATTTTTTATTTCAAGTTATATGAATATTTGGATCTTGATGTAGTTTCTTTTCGTTCCTACTCTTGAGGCCTTCCATTTGATGCTTGGCTTTGGTTTTTGAATGTAGTGGTGGGTTATTTTCATGAATATATGTGACGCTTTGGTATAGGTGATGGTCATAGGACATTGGTAAAATATGGTAGTTCAATTTGGTTTTTGTTTATCTTGCATTTGGATCACTTTTGCTAGCCTCCAAGGTCAAAGATTGTTTCCATGAATTATCTGAAAGTAAAGTTACATGAACATTTACTTGAAGTAATAGGTTCATGTGTCACATGTAAGGTCATATTACTTGAATTTTTTTTATAGAACTATATTTATGCCTAGTTCCCAAACTCCAAGAAGTCCATAGAATCCACTAATTTGATTATTCTCAATGTCATTTGCAATGAGTCAATTCTATTATTTATAGCCTAAGTAACTAACTCATAATCCCACTAATATCTCTAACAACCTAACTGATTACTACTAATACTCTTAACAAACAAACTGACTACTTTGGGGTGTATCAATTTCTTTTGCATTCTTTAGTGTTTAGCTTTATTAAGTGCTTTTAACTAAAACTTGATAGCCTGCTACTAATTGAGCCTTTGCTCTTATATTTTATATTGCTTGGTCTGGTAGTTGAGATTGATATTATTTTGTTAATGAAATAAACTGGTGCTAATTTTTCATTGTAATTCGTAGGTGAAAACTAAAAGCTAGGGTGCTCATCTTGGTCAAGATCAAATTTGATGATCGCTACAAGAAACAAGTGAGTTATCGACAGATTCTAAGAAATTTGAGAATTTTGAGTTTCAGTCATTATCGACAGAAAAATCTGTCAGTAAAATTCACACCAAATTTAATAAAATTGGCACGCGTATTACCAATGAAATATTTAATTGGTCATTATTATGAATTTATTTTTTCTAGAAATTAACATTAATGACGTAAAATTTCATCGGTAATTGTCTTATTTTAATTTTTTATTTTGTAATTAATTTTACTGATGAAAAATTTCGTCAGTAAAATTAATTTTATTAAAAATATTTTTAAAAGATAATTATCGATGGAAAAATCCATGGTAATGGAGAGGAAATTTTTCGCCAAAAAAATGGTGCTTTTTTTAATTATCGGAGGATTTTTTTTCCATCGGAATTTTGAAAATCTGCCGATGATCAGATGGCCTATAACTTGTTCTCTCTCACACACATTCTCTCTACTATGAAAACATCCTTATCGCTGCGGCACCGGTCACCGGCCATTGCCTTACGTGTCGCTGCCCATCGCACGTCGCCGACCACCCAGCTCGTCTATGCCGGATCTTCGCGCTCTCTCTCCTCACGACAGATCTTCGTTGAGCAAATGCCGCCGAGCACATGACGGTCTCCGTCCCTATCACCAAGCCTGCCATACCCCGTCGTCAAACATGCCGAGCCCCCATCGCTGAGATTGCGACTGAGGATGACATTGAAGTAGCTCTTTCAAAGCAGTATCTTCTAAACCTTCCCATTACTATTGATGACTCTAAGGTTTGCAAGCATTCTTAAACATTTTACATCATAATACTGCATTTTCTAGCTGATAATGTGCAAGAATAATATTTGTTTCTTTAATCGCACACCTAGGTTGCTTGAGATGCTTGATTGTGCAGACAACATTAGCTTATTTGGCCTATTTGTTTTTTCCCTGAATGTAGCTTGACAAGAAGCTTTTGAAAAAAAAAAAAATTGAAGTGCATCCTTATAATAACCTTCCAGGTTTCTCTCATAAGGTATAGGCATTAAATCTAGCACAAGGACAAGGATTACTGATTCATCAAAGATTTTTAACAACCATGCTTTCATTATTTTGTTTTCTTGGTTGGGATGTGATTTGGTTCTGTAACTCGAGTTTATATGTCTTTTCAAACTTGGATTTCTTGTGATTTGTAGGAAGGTGTTTTTTGAGTTTATCAATCATTCATATGCTCGACAATCTAGTATCTACTGCCCACTGCATGGTAATTAGTCTTTGGTTCCCTCACATAATTTTTCAAACCTATAATCTCCTTCGCGGTGAGATACTATCCTTCTTAGCTGCACATAAAAAAAATTGGTCGAATTTAATAATCCAATTTATGTCATTCAAAACTTTTAAAGTCCAAGCACTGTTCTTGATTTTATGAAGTGAAGGATATCATTGTATTTGAAAGCTTCAATAAGATGAGATGAGAGATCTTAAAGTTGAGATTCTTTTGTGCCTTGTGAGATTTTAAAGCATCTTTCTAGACTATTGATACATCATTACAAGATATAAACAAAATAAAAGAATGGGGTTGATGCCTAAAACTTGTGCTCAGAAGCATCCTTCAAGAAAGTTGTTAAATTAATCATCTGAAAATTGTTTAATTTTATGATGATTCATATGTGAAGAATTGGATGTTCCTGTTGAAACAAAATTTATCTTTTCTTCCTTACAGAGTCAAAACATGTTTTGAGTAACCAATTTATAAATGAAGATTGAATATGGCTTAATGTTATTGTAGACATCCAAATCTTAAAGGGACAGAAGACTGGCAATGTTATGAGTACCATTCTTAATTAAGATGGCTCCCTTATGTAGAACTTATGACCAGAGTTACTAGAATAAGAAATTCACTATAATTCTCTCTCTGTCTTTAGGCTTGAACATTTTTATTTTATTTGATTAGAAAAATTTAAATAAACAAGATCAAAATGAATCTTCACAAATAAAGACAACAATCAGAATTATTTTTTTTGTTATTTGTTGGTAGCTAATACTCCTTGATATTTTAGTATATTATCTTTCGACAGGGCATTGGAATTGATCAAACAATTGATTACTTTATCATAGAGAAAGTGAACATGCTTATTTCACGTTTTTGGGCATATCTATTAAGGATAACCAGGTAATAAGGAATTCTCATTCTGGAAATTGAATTTTTATTAATTGATGTGAATGAAAAATCATTAATTCCTCCATTTCTTATTAATAGTCATCTTCGAAAACCGAGACAATTTGTACTTTAGAAAGTTCATGTATCTATAACTATTTGAACTTTTATCTTGGCAAAATCATTAAAGAGCCAATGACATGTTCTTGTTTTGATTGTTTAGTTATTATCGCGAGCTCCATTATTTTTGAAGTGAAAGGCTAACTCCTGTATTCTACATTGTGGCTAATGTACAAGTATTCATAGCATGTTTGTTAGACTTTTTCTCAATAAATTTTTGAAACATGGTACATGCAGGTTGGAAAAGCTTTTATCCAGTGAATCTAAAAGCTGTCATAAGAAAGATCCAAAAAAAGATGATGAAACAAACTCGGAAGCTTTTCAAGAAGATGTATATGAATGAAAACGTCTAGAAAATATGCCATTGAGGTCTTCCTGCACCTCATTTTGCGTGTGTCTGATGTGTTGTAGTTGTAACGTTGCTCCTCTGGCTGTTGTTCTTGTTTTCCATGCGTGTGCTACTTTCCCCTCTGAAATAGGACTCTTCATACTGCATTTATATACCATTTTTATCATAGCATAGACCATCCACGGCAGTTTAAATGATGCTTCCTACTTATAATTTAGTTTGGCATAAATCATGAGTGCTGGAAACTTAGTTTACATTTAACTGAATGTCAAAATTACTATTATTTTCTTAATGTCACAAAAGTTTTGGGTACTAGCTAATCACTCTGTAATTAAAACCTCTATAGTTGTATGGTATTGGGAAATTTTAGCAATGAATATTTTCTAGTGTGAGATGTGAAATCCTATATCGGCTGAGAATGGGCTAAGTTAAGATGATATAACATCTGACCCGCTTGTTTGGTTCTTTGAATTAGCCCCCATTATTTGGATCCCTCCCTGTTGGGTTCCCCTTTCCATTTGATAGTTCAATTGGACCGAGGTTTTGTAATCACATGTAGAAAGGTTGAATTTATATTTTTTGATAGACTCAATGATTTCTTAAGGCTGAAAGTTCCATCAAGATTTCTATCTATTGATGTGTCTTAGAAACGCAGGCTATTTTTCTCCCCAGTGCTAAGTTTGTGCATCTAAATTGTATAAATCTTGAAAATTTGAATATCTTATCACTCATGAGATTGTTTACTGCAATTTCCAGTTTTTGCAATTTGTTGGACAGGACCAAAATCCAAGAACCTACATTTGAAAGAATAATTGTTGTTTACCGGTATTGTAGCCTTATATCGCTAATTGTATACCGGATACAATGTAAACTTTTTATATTAGGACATGTTTAGCTGGAGAATAAAAATGAGAGTAAAGTTTTGTTATGGTTTAGGGTAAATTTTTCATGAATGAGTTTTATGTGTTAAATTACACAATGAAATTTATTTGTGAAAAATTTAACTTCATTTTTACTCCTCAATCAAATACACTCTTAAAGTTATTCTTTGATTAAAGAAAATTAAAGAATGATAATCATTAACATATTTTTTATTCCTCTTATTAAATTTATATTTTCACTTACTAATGTTGTCAATGTTAACTCAAAATGCAGGCCAATGGTGTCTTTGTGGAAGAAGATGCAGTCCTCTATACCGCTAAACACCGATGATGATGATGATGGTGATGGTGATGGTGATGCTGACAATGATGATGGTGCTACTGACTTCTCTAGATTTAGTTATTATTTTTTCTTTATTTGGCTATGGTTGAACTATTTATATTTCTATTTTACATTTTCGTTATTGTTTTTTCTTTATTTGGCTATGGTTGATTTAGTTATTGCGTTTAGTATTTATTAAGCATTTTTTAAAATTTTTCATTATTAAGTATATTTACATATTTATAATTAGGTTCAAATAAAATATAGCCTTGTAAATATTCAAGGAATATTCAAATTACTGAACAATTTATCAAAAAAATAAAATAAAATTACCGATAAATTTTTCCATCTGTAAAATATACAATAAAATAATTAAAATTTAGATTACTAATGGATTTTTCCGTCGGTAAAATAACAAACAAAAAATTAAAATATTAAAAATTAAAATTTACCAATGGATAAATCTATTGGTAAAATTTACAAAAATAAATAATTTGAAAATTAAAATTACCGATGGATTTTTCTGTCAGTAAAAAAATTGCAGATTTTCAAAACAAAATTATTTTGGAAAATTACCAATGGAATTTTCCATTGGTAAATTAAAAAATTCTATTAGTAAATATCTGATCCTGATGAATTTTTTCATCTAGTTACTGACGGATTTTTGGAAAAAAATCCATTGGTAATTCCGTGGATAATTTTTATTGATAGATTTTTCCCGTCGATGACACTTACCGATTATGTTATTATCGTTTGACAAAATCCATCGGTAACATAAAATTATGTCAGTAGCATCTTAAAATCTGTCGGTAAAACCCGTCAGTAACAACATTTTTTCTAATAGTGGATTCATACTTGTTATCTTTTGAAATTGTATATTGGATGCACCTTTCACTTGATAGGAGCATAATGTATACTTCTTTAGATTGATATGATGCAATTTCTTTGTAATGTTGATACCAACTATTTTAAGATTTGGCTTTCTTTATAATATAATTGGAGTCTTCTTTTATATAATTGTTATTCTTATATATATATATATATAGTTTCAAATTTTATAATAATAATTTATCATTTGAGAGCTAGCACAAAAAAAAAAAAACTATCGGAATAATCTATACTCATGAAAAATTGAAAGTATAAAAAGTGTTGTCAATAAAATCTATAGTGACATAATGAAAATTGTAGATATAAGTAAAGACATTTTTTGACGGTGATGTATATCGTCACTAAATTTTATACTGACGGCAGAAAAATTGTGGGTAAAGGCATCACATAATTGACGGAACTAAAACCTAGACCCATTGTTTTTATATTTTTACCTACAGTTTTTTGCCATCACTAAATGTCAATTTTCTTGTAGTGTCTTTATTTATTATTCCTTTATTTTTAAGATATTCAATTATTTATTATTATCATTATTCCTTTATTTTTATGTTATTCATTTATTGTGTTTATTTCTCCTTTATAGTTAAAGCTCTTTTGCCTTTAGGTAATCTTACAAGGTCAAATGTTTGATTATCATACAAGGACCATATCTTATCTTGCATGACATCAATCCATTTTTGCTTGTGGTTACTATGCATAGCTTCCCTAACATTCAGGCTTTTCCCCATCAATTAAGGTCACATATTTATCAAAAGGATACTTTGTTGAAGGTCATTTCTCTCTATTAGATCTCCTAGGAACAACTGGTGGATCTGTAGGCATCTCATGTTTATCATCAACAACATTATCAGTTGGAGTATCTAAATGATCTCCCATTTGCTAGTCATCAGGAACCCTATGGTCATCATCTTTCATATGATCCTGGGCTTGATTCTCTTCTAGTTCTAGTATATGCGATGGTTGAACTGGATTCATACCAATCAAGTCACTGCTTTTATGGGATTCATTATTTTCTACCTTCTTAATGTTTTCAATGGTTTGATCTTCTACAAACACCATATCACGGCTTATCATCAACTTTTTATCAATCAAATCATAGAGTCTATAGCTAAGCTCATCTTAAACATATCCAATTAAGATGCATTGCTTGGTCTTCACATCCAACTTAGATATCTTATCCTTTGGAACATTAACAAATGCTTGGCATCCAAAAACTCTCAAGTGATCACAAGAGACATTCTTGCCAAACTAAACATTATCTGGAACATGAGCATATCCAATGCAATTGCAGGACTTAGATTAATTACATGCATCGCTGTAAGCAATGCTTCTCCCTAGAAATGCTTAGGTAGCTTAGCTTTAGTAAGCATAAACTTAACTCTCTCAATTAACACCATGTTCATATCCTCTCTACGAAGCCATTCAGCTGAAGTATTTTAGGGTGTGTCACTTCATGCCTAGTGCCTTACTATTTGCAATACTCATAAAAAACCTACAATATTCACCACCATTATCAATACAAGTGTATTTAAGCTTCTTACCTCTTGGCCCTCAACCAAAACTTGGAATTATTTGAACTTCTTCAAGACTTGGTTCTTAGTCTTCAAAGCATAAGCCCAAAGCTTCCTTGAGTGGTCATCAATAAATGTCACAAAGTAAAAAGCACCATCATAGGACTTTTCTTTCAAAGGACCACAAACATTAGAGTGCACTAACTATAAGAAATCTAATTTCCTTGAAGGAGGCTGCTTCTTGAAAGAGGATGCTTCTCTGTTATCTAGCCATGTTATGAGAACATTTCTCCAACTCTACATTCTTCAAACCAAAAAGTATATCCCCCTTAGCCAAAAGATTGAATCCTTTTTCACTAATATGACTAAGCCTTCTAACCTACAATGGGAAGATCATTTGACGTAGTAGTAAACACATAATCATTGTTGTTTTCTTTATTTTCTTACTTACCTTTTTATTCTCTTTCTCTCTTTTTTTCCAAAGAAAGTAATACTTTTGGATGTGTCTTAATTTATGACAGTAATGAAATTCAACAATTTTGTATCTTAATATGGACTTACTTCTATTTTTACCTCTACCTTTTGCGCCCTTATTCTGAATCCTTCCTGTGTTTTCTATAATCGACATCTCTGAGTGAGATGAAGAACATGGTTGCATGGTTACCATACCATTAGGAGCAGAATTAGTAAGTGACATGAAATGTCTCCTAATAATTCGGTAGTATTTAGCTACCAAAGTCCTTGAACCTTATCTTCGAACTTGATTCCAATGCTTGACAACTTATCTAAAACTCCTTGAAAGTCATTCAAGTGATTAGATATGAAAGATCCTTCCATGTATCTTAGATTCATCAACATATTCAACAAATACAACTTGTTGTTCCCAAACTTTGATGTATACAAGGATTCAATCTTTTCCTACATAGCTCTAGCATGAGTTTTTTTAGCAATGCGATTGCAAACATTATCCTCTATCCATTGCCTAATAAAACTACAAACTTGTTGATGCTCAAACTCCCATTCCTCATTAGTTTTTTAATGTAGTTTTTATGTAACAAACACAGGCAGATGCAAATTTTTAACAAACAACAAATCTTTCATCTTGCTTTTCCATAGATGGTAATTAGTACCATTCAAGGACATTATTCTACTTGTATTTCCCTCCATTATTCAAGCAAGCTATAACCAATAATCCTAAGAACAATCTCTGATGCCAAATGTTGTGGACAAAACACAATCCCATGCTTGCAAGAATCATATAAGCAGCAATAATGACAAGACAGTGGTAGCAAACAAATTACAAAACAAAGAAAAGAAAAATAGGGACAAGACACGAAGATTTTTAAATGTGGAAACCCCCTAAATGTGAGAAATAAAAACTAGGGTCATCCAGACCAAAGAAATAGCTTTACTATGATCAAATAAGGGTACAAGAGAGTATCAAATAAGTGCATAAATCATGCTTGTAATAAGCCAAATTGACTAGGCATTAATGCTTAAAATGAGAATTGAGAAGATGAAAAATACCCAAAAATAAAGTTGTTATGTAAGATCAATATCTCGCACTCCAGACCTCTTTTCAATGATCTAACCCTTCAAAATGAAGAACTACACTCTAGAACTTATTGTCAAATTTTCAACCTAATCCATCGTTGAACAACTTCACAAATATAGATTTACGGTGACTGCTCTATTTTTATATAGGAATGAGTTTCTTTTCCTCCTTTCTCTCAATGTCGTTGGTTTTTCTTTCAAATGACCTCTCTCACTTAACCCTAACAAACCCCTCTTCACTTAGATAAGTAAGACATGAAGTGGCTTGCCTTTTTCCACATAAGAAGAAAGCCAAATACCTAACAGTCCTCATAGTAATCATCTATAAAATGATATTGCTGAGAGGAAACATGGACATGTTATGGAGATGAGATTATTGGCTCTTACAAGCTGCGGCTTCCATGCTCTTTTACAACTATGCTAAGGCATTGACTACTATTGTGTTGTGTTGAGTGTTAGTGGTAAATCCATTGGTTACACCTTTGTTAAATAAAATGTTATTTCATGGAGAGTTCGATCATGCCCTTAAGGTATTTGGTTGCATATGCTTCCCACATTCTAGACCTTATAATAAACATAAGTCATTCCTAGCCCTGTGTTTTTCTTGGTTGTAGGACTCAGCACAAGTCCTATGAATGTCTTACGTCTGGAGACAAGATTATTATTAGGAAATATGTTCCATTTGATAAAGAGAAAATTCTTTTTCACGCCAAACATGATCAATATCGACACACTATTGCTGCAAAACCTTCTTCCTTTTTATCTTAGATTTCTACTACTCTTATAGTGTGACAAATTGTCCTTTAACCTTCTACTATTGTTCCTTAGGTTATTATTATGCCTTTAATACCCTTTAGTCTCCCTCCAATAAATTAGTCACTCATTGCTCCCTTATATATTATTGATGCTAGAATTCAGATAAATATTCTAATTTCAATATCTAAACTAGCTTTTGCTAGGCTTGTTGTGCCTATTAACGAACATCCCATGATTACAAGGGCTTAAGGCTTAGATTGTTAAACCAGGAGTGTATCAAGTTAGTTTAGAACTATCCCCAGTTAAATAAGAATTAATTATCTCTTATTGGAAGCAAGCTATGGATGATCAATTTACTGCACATATGAGGAACCAACCATGGGAAGCAGTTGAATTACCCTTTGGGTGGATCGCTATTAGCTATAAATGGGTATTTTGCATAAAGTCTAATTCAATTTCAGAGACATAAATCAATACCATGATCTAGATTCCTGTTTCAGGCCATATAGAGCCCTAGTTATATTTTACGGATACTGGTATGAGTGTCTAATATGATAAGGAGATACATTATAAATTGAACTATAAACATATAAAATATAGCCAAAGGTATCATATCAGTATCTGATATAATACATGTCCAATATGAGTACCTGACTATATATTCTAAAATATCTGTGCATCATCGGGCCCTAATGAGCTTGCATACCAACTTGCCATTTCCTACATCATAACCTTAGGATAGTGTCATATAAACATCCTCTTCTAAATTTCCACTCAAGAAGGAACTACTAATGTCTACTTGTCTAATTTGCCAATGCTTAGATAGCTTTGACCAGAGAATAACTAGAATAGAGGTTGGTATCACTATAGAATTAAAAGTTTTGGGAAAATCAAAGCCCGACCTTTGATTAAACCTATTGGCAATCAACTTAGCCTTGTATTTTTGTAGGGAACCATTTGAATGGTACTTCATGCAAAATACCCACTTGCAACTAAAAGTGATCCTCTAGTAGTGTTGCTTTTCATGTTCCTAGTCTATACATGTCTATTGCTAGACAATCTACAATATCTCATAGTTATGTGACCTAAATTGGCCTTTTGCATCAACAAAGTTTGTTAGTTTATACAAAATCCATTGGAGTTCCATTGGAAATGTGTCAAGCACATATTAAAATATCTTGATGGAACAGTTGACTATAGTAGTACCTATAGAAGGTCTTTGATCCTAAATTAACAAGTTATAATGATTCGGATTGGGGGTCAGACCTTGATAACAAAAACACAAGTGGGCTTAATGTATATCTTGGTCCTAATTTGATTTCTTGGTCATCAAAAAAGCAACATTCAATTTTCAAAAGCAACATTGTAAACTGAATATTGTACATTTCTCTCTCTAGCACATAAACGATTATATTGTTTCCAAGACTATGCTAATATTTATAGGACTTAGAGACTTACAACAATATCTATACAAAACTGATTTTGAATTTTGATAACAAAGTATATTTGCTTAAACCTAATTTTCCAAAATTTGTCATCAGCATTTGATTTTGCTACACAATAACAAATTAAAAACCCTAAGGGCGTTTACTTGATCAATTCAAGATGATGAATAAGGTTATAAACTTTTAAAATAGTATAAAAGACCAAAACTTCAATGAATATTAACTATAAAATAATCTAACACTAAACAACCATATTACCTTGGCGACTTAGCTATCTATGAACTCCCCAATGTACTTATTTTAACTATTTCATTGTATAAAATTAAAGAACTAAAACAAATTTTTTAAATATATATTATCACCTTTCAATTATTATTACAACTTTATTTTTTAAGTATTCACATCAAATCAATTTAAAATATATAAAACCAAACTCCGTACCACACATTAGAATCACATGCATTGTATAAACATTCTAAATGTAATGAAAAACTTCACTTTTCTCTCTTCAACAAATTCTTAGTTCCTTGAAATTCACCTTTGTTGAAGGTAATATTATTTGGCATATCACATATGAGAATAAGACATGCAAAACCTGTGATCAACAATGACAAATATAGATACATCACAATTTGTCTAATTTGCCAATGCTTAGATAACTCTGAACATAGAATAAACACAATAGCGGTTGGTATCACTACAGAACTAAAAGTTTTGGTAAAATCAAAGCTCGACCTTTGATTAAACCTATTGGCAATAGACCTAGCTTTGTATTTGTCACGACTCGACTTGGGAGCGTAACCGGCACGTGGGGAATCTGATCCCCACGTCACCCTACTGGGTGACATGGCTCTCTAGATGCATATAATATAATAAAACTGAAAACATTTTTTTAATATTCAAGCTCTGAAAACTCTTTTTAATCAATACCACAAATCTGAAATCATAAACTAGTTCATCAACTGATATTAACCTTATATCTGAAAGCCTGTTTAACCCTTGAAAACTAAATCATAACTTCATAGCTGATGAAATCATAATCTAACCAAAATAAGTAGATGAAATCCAAACTTAAGCTCTAGAAACATATATAGTGAAATACATAAATTCTGAAAATAACTACAGTATTTCAAAATACATTCTAGAGTTCTAAAACATATAGGGAAAATACATAATCTCTTAAATTATCTATAATATCTCAAAATATATGCATGGCTCGTATCCTGCCTGCAAAACTACTGGAGCACTCTAAACTAGCAGAAATCCTAAACTAAGCCTTACAACAATGCAAAGCTCACTGAGGGATAATTGCAGCTACTGGACTGGTGGCTGAATGCCATCTGTGCCTGCAACTATGAGAGGAAAGGAGAGGGGTGAGTCAACGGACTCAGTGAGTGAGCTCTCACCCATCACCCACATGGGACAACCAAGAATATACACAATATAATATACATGCAGTAATCATAAATCTTTTCATATTTAAATATATAGCTAGCTCTAGGAAACACTTTTCATTCCATGTATTTATAAATAAACATTTCTAACTCAGAATCAAGCATGAAATCATTTTAATTGAGGGTGCGGCAGAGCGTCGGGAAACAATATGCTGAATATAATAAATATATCATAACAATAAAAGCTATAAAATTTTAAACTATAAAGTGAGACTCTGTCCCTGGCGAATCAGAGCTCTTGCTAAATCTGTAATAGTCCTTCTCGGACAAACTGTGGGCACCTAACTAGGTCCTATTTTCTGTAACTGCTGGGGGGCGAAACTGTCCTCTAACGGACAACTTGGTACCAAGGTTAACGATCTCTTCAGAGCCATTAACTAACTGTCTGTTTCCTTATCTCTACCGGCTAAACTAGTTTGACAAAAAGAAAACTATAGTTGAAAAGTGAGTCTCTGTCCCTGGCGAAGCAAAGCCCCTAGGTTCTTAGTACTCTAAAAGTTCTGAACTCATATAACTCTAACAATCTGACTTTAGCATAATTGTGGCTATGAAAATCGAGCCCAAGGGTTCACCACTTGTAGGCATTCCGATTTCAAGCCTATAGAATATGTATCTGGCAGTTGCTAAAAATCATACTGAATTCTGTACCTCTTGGTACCATAAAACTTAAGTTTTAATGTCATTTCTTAACTAACATATTTCTAATATACTTAATATATATCTAATATCATAGTTTAAAATATTGGGGTTCTAAATCATATGAAATCTCTTACATTATAATGATATCTCAATTCATTGAACTAATCCATATACTCTGTTTGGCATTCTTGCCAAAATATCTTTAACCGATACTCTAAAATCATATTTATATCTTGAAATCTCAAGTCTTGAAATATAAGGATATTATAAACCTTTAAACCGTGTCTAATAAAATAACAACTCATTAAATCTTATATTCTTTAACTTAGCTCAGCTTACTATTTCAATAAAACGATTAATAAAAATACCAAGTCTTAAAGCATAACGAAATTTTAAATTCATAACATATATCTCTTCCATAAATCTCTTCTCAAGCATGCAAAACATTTTCTATAACATACAATATAACAATTATGGTCCCATGGCTTTCTAAATTTCATTTTCATGCTATTATCATAAATCATAATTTTTCTAAGTTGACATTTTCATGTAAAATCATAATATACACTTAATTCTGTCTCTAATTTCATATTTATCAACTATAATGCAAGAACATATTGTTATAATGTGGAAACTAAGGAAATGGGGTCAAACCCACTCACCTGAAGGGGGAGGAATAGGTGGCGTCAACTCCAACTGAGCTCCGGGGAGTCGGGGGGCACCAACGTCAACTTGATGATTTAGGGGAGCAAAACTTGAGTGGGATTTGAGAAAAAGAGAGAAATGGGAGGAGGAGGGTTTCTGGTTCGTCCAAATGAGAGAGGAAGGGGGCTGATGGCCTTTTAAAGGCCAAAAATGAAACAGCGACGTTTTTTCTATCATTTGGGGTCTTGGGGGACCGCTATAGCGGTCAAGCATCGTTTTGCCCGCATCCCGCTCCTGGCACTATGCACTTATGACCGCTATAGCGGTCTCCAGGGGGCAAAAACCGTGTTGTATACTTCCTGTGACCGCTATAGCGGTGACAACAAACACCAGATTCACCATTTTGCTATCATAAGCATATGGTTCATCCCAAAACTCACTCACTTATTTCCATTTCTTTATTCTAAGTTAAATCATTTATTAACTTCCTATTAACTTTAAAACATCAGTGTAAATAAGCCCTCATTTAGATTCAAATAAAATATCAAAAAAATCAAAACCTCAACCAATCAAAATCTCATTTTTGAGTTCTAGTTTAAATTTCAAAATTTCAGCAATTTTCTAAACTTAGGGGCTAAAAACGAAATATCTAGAAGGTTCAAAAAATTCGTTAAAAATCACTCTTCAATTCATTTTTCTCTAGGGAACAATTACCGAGACTTTTGATCCCAAGATTGTGGCTCTAACATATAGCCTTTCAAGGAGGTGTAGGACTTCAGACTTAGTGAAAACTCGGACCCGACAGCATGGGTGGGTCCCAGGGGACCTTAAGGTCAAACGAAAGCTCATCTACTGGCACGTGTACACCGGGCATTATAATATTTTTGTAGGGACTTATCTAAATGGTACTTAATGTAAAATACCCCCTTGCAACTAAAAGTGATCCTCTAGTAGTGTTGCTTTTCATGTTCCTAGCATCTACACAGATCTATTGTTGGACAATCTTCAATATCTCATAGTTATTCGACCCAAATTGGCCTTTTGCATCAACAAAGTTTGTTAGCTTAGACAAAATCCATTGGAGTTTCATTGGAAATGTGTCAAGCGCATAGTAAAATATATTGATGGAATAGTTGACTATGGTAGTATCTATAGAAGGTCCTTGATTACTAAATTCACTTATTATAGTGATTTGAAAGGGGTCAGGCCCTGATAAAAAATATACAAGTGGGCTTAATGTATGTCTTGGTCCAAATTTGATTTCTTGGTCATTAGAGAAGCAACATTCAATTTTCAAAAGCAACGTTGTGAGTTGAATATTGTACATTTATCTCTTTAGCATCTTAAGGATTATATTGTTTCCAAGACTATGCTAATATTTACCGGACTTAGAGACTTACAGCAATATCCATACAAATCTGATTTTGAATTTTGATAACAAAGTCTCTTTGCTTAAACCTAATTTTCAAAAATTTGTCATCAGCATTTGACTTTGCTACATAATAACAAATTAACAACCCTAAGAATGTTTACTTGATCAGGTTAAGATGATGAATAAGGTTATAAACTTTTAAAACAGTACAAAAGATCAAAACTTAAATGAACATTAACTATAAAAATAATCTAACTCGCAATAACTATATCACCTTGGTGACTTCTCTATCTATGAATTCCCCAATGTAATTATTTTTAATATTTCATTGTATAAAATTAAAGAATTAAAACAAATTTTTTCAAAATATATTATCACCTTTCAATTATTATTACAACTTTCTTTTTTAAGTATCCGCATTAAAGCAATTTAAAATATTTAAAACCAAATCTCGTACCACACATTAGAATCACATGCATTGTATAAACATTCCAAAGATAATGAAATACTTCACTTTTTTCTTAGTGCCTGGAAATTCATCTTTGCGGAAAGCAATATTATTTGGTATATCACATGTGAAAATAAGACATGCAAAACCTGTGATCAACAATGAAAAATATAGATACATCACAATCATATTTACATTCTTATAGTTGATGAATTCATTTGATAGATCATTTTTCCTATTTAGTTAATGAATTTATCTGGCATACACTACTATAAGATGTAGATTGAAACCTATTAGGAGAATATAACACAGGCTTGGGAGGATATGACACTATTGAAAGTGGTCCTTCTAACATCTCAACTACTTTACTAATTGATGGTCTATCTATAGGATTTGGTTGAATACACCATAGACTCACCAAAGTAATCTTCATTATCATGTCATTTTCTTCTTCTGTATGGGCCATGCAACTAGCAGGAATATTGCCTTGCTCAATATCCTTATAAATCCAGTCTGGGAAGTACATTTCACTACCATGTGACCCTCCAGTATCATAATTCTTTCTTCCTCCAATCACTTCAAGAATCAACATGCCATAACTGTATACATCTGATTTGGGAGAAACTCCGCCATATGTTCGGCTAAAAAATTCTGGTGCAATGTACCCTGGAGTTCCTCTCGTGCCCGATATAGATACAATACTCTCCTTCTTTTTGCATATCTTAGCCAATCCAAAATCAGCAATTTTCGGACAAAAGTCTTCATTCAACAGAATGTTTTGAGGTTTAATATCAAGATGCAAAATCCTTGTATTACATCCTCGATGCAAGTATTCTATTCCTCGAGCAATACCAATTGTAATTTGGTATAATGTGTTCCAATCCAAATCACAAATAGCATTGGAAGATCCTTTTTTATAGATGAACTTATCTAAGGAACTATTATGCATGAATTCGTAGACCAATGCCCTTTTGTTCATCTCATAACAGAATCCCAAAAGTGAGACAATGTTCACATGTGACGTTCTACTGATACTGGCAACCTCATTTATAAACTCTTCCCCACTTCCATTGGACTCACTTAATACCTTCACTGCTACCTGACAATCATCAGTTAGGCTTGCTTTATACACAATGCCATATCATCCTTGTCCTAATTTATCACGAAACGAGTTCGTCATCTTTTTTACTTCTGAATAACTATATCGCTTTAGCGCCAAAGAACCATAATTTTTCAAAAAATCCTCAACATTCTGGTCAGTGCATGTTCTTGTTTTCCAAAACATCATCTTCTTTACCAACCTAAGACACCTTTTGCGATTATAAATAACCACAATAAGAATTACAATCACTCCAGCACCAGCTTCTAATGCATCTGTATGTATGTATGTAATAAAGTGAAGAACAATTACAAACAATGACATAGACCATTAAAAAATAGTCAAAAGAAGCCCGAACAATAAAAAAATTTATGATTTGCCATTTTTTTAAAATTTTAGACTAAAACCCCAATTTAATCCATCAAATTTATAGCAGGGAGAAAATTAGTTCCTCATATTTGAAAAGTCTCATTGTAGTCTTTAAAATTTCAGAAATGACGACAACTTAGCCCCTCTATCAAATTGATATCTTTTCCATTAATGGAAATGTCTGTGTCCTATTAACTCATTAACAAAAAGAATATGGTAGATCCTAACTTGCCTTACTCCTCTAAATGAGGTGATCATTTGATCCTCTTTTTTGTTAACAAGTATACATAAGCAAGTTAACAAGACACATGGACATTTCCGTTAAAAGCCTCATATGACAATTTAATGGAGGGATTAATTTGTCTCGATTTCTAAAATTTAAGGGACTACAATGGGACTTTTCAAATTGGAGGGACTAATTTGTCTCATTTCTGAAATTTTTGGGACCACAATGATGAGACTTTCCAAGTTTGAGTGACTTATTTGTCCCCTATTATAATGTAAGAGATTAAATTGGGGTTTTAGTCTTAATTTTAAGCAGCCAACACTACCTAGAAAATGATATAACTATTTCGAAATCAACTACGACATAACACTGAAATATCGAATCAAAAATCAAGAATAAACAAAAGTTACTGCCCCTCTCTGTGTTAGTCTATATGCTCTGTATTATAAGTTTATAATCTTTAGTCATACGATGATACAATCAAATCTAGAAAGTGTTGTTTGTCTTCAAATACTACACTACTATATAAGAAATATAAGGAACAAAATATATTTATAATTAACAGTGCTAACTTCAGAAGCCAAAATATTTTCTTTGTAAAATAACAAAATTTAGTAATAATAGTACTGTACCTGCCATCCAAGCTGGTAAGTGTGACTGTGAAGTTTTCAATCCAGATGGACTTATTCCATTTGCTTGTTGAGAAAGCCCACGGAACATATTGCCCGTGACGTTGAACCTGACCTCAGGTGAGAATATGGGAATTTTTCCTGATAGGTTGTTGTTAGAGACATCCACAACCTCAAGTTGAGGTAAAGTTGCCAAACTCTCAGGTATTGAACCCCATAAATTATTATCACTTAGATACAAGTTTCGTAAATCAGTTAAATTGGCAAATGCAGGTGAGATCATCCCATTCAAATTCAAGTTTGTCAAACTCACGGTTATGATCTTGCTCCCATTGCACGTAATGAAATTCCAACCTTTACAAGGATTGTTCCCTCGCCAAGAACGTGCCAGCAGGATAGGATACCCAAACATTGCAGCAATCTCAAGCAAAGTGGTCACTCTCTCATCACAGGGTCCAACACGGTCTAAACAGAAACTATTGGTGTTGTTATCACCAAGACTTACATTAACAGTGACATTAAATGCAGGCACAGGACCCTGCAAAAAGTTATGGTCCAAAAAAACGCCCAACAACCCTGAGAGGTTCACTAGAGAAGGTGGAACTACACCGGTTAATTGATTGTCCTGAAGCTCCAGATTTGCTAAGTTGGTGCAATTGGACATGTCTGGAATGGGGCCGTTGAAATGATTCCCTTGAAGCCTCACATCATTCAAGTGGATCATGGATGAAAGAACCTCAATTGTACCTGACAACTTATCATGTTTTTGGGAGTCAAGAGATAAGTATTCAACCTTGGATTGTGCAAAAGTATTGGGCAAGGCCCCACTGAGGTTGTTGCTAGAGAGATCGAGAGTCTTCAACCTTTGGAAGGAATAGAATATGTCTGGTAAGGAGCCCATGAGGTTTGTTGCCCTGAGGCTAAGGGTATCGAGTGAGTTGGAGTCACTCAAATCGATGGGGAACGTCCATGGTGCGAGATTGACGTTGTTGTCCAAGTAGAGAGACCCCAATCCCGTTAGACCCTGGAAGCAACCATAAGGGATGGAGGTGAAGTTGTTGTCCTCGAGGTCCACATATTGCAGCTTGTCGAGATTGGCAAGAGAGGGGAGAGGCCCATTGAGAGAGTTGTTCCTCAGATCAAGTCTAGTGAGGGACGGGAGCGAGTCATTGAGACCTGAAGGAAGTATTCCTGTGAGCGACCTTGAGTAGAGGTAGATTTCTTCGACGAAGCCAGAGTCGTCACAAGACACGCCGCTCCATTGGCAATAGTTTGTGTTGTTAGACCAGTCGGGTGGAGTGAGGGCTTTTAGAAGCTTCGACATGTAAGCAGCATCAGTATCGTTGCTGCGGACGCCGGATAAGACATGGGGTTCGGCTAGCAAAGTTTTACCATTTTGAACAGAGACGATAGAGGCGACAGAGACGAAGAAGTATAAGAAGAAAAGTGCAGAAAAACTAGCTAAAGTTTGGAATTTCAATTTGCGGAGAGCCATTGAGATCTAAGAGAGAAAAATATTACTCTTGGTTTGAGCACTTGTGAAAAGTTAAACATACATTTCACTGAAAAGAACAAAGAGGTTCCATTCTGCTTCTATGCATATGTTTCCATTGAGCAAGTCGTTGCCTGGTGCTGGTTTGTTTAGTGTGTGAATGGTGTCTCAGAGAGAGAGAGAGAGAGAGAGAGAGAGAGAATGTTTCGTGCTTTTCGCGAGAATGGAAAGAAGGAAGCAAAAGCAATGGGATTGGAAGAAGAAGAGGATTGCTATATAGAGAGGGCTAGCAATGTCGAATACTTGTCCATATAGATTTTTTTTTTTTTTTCTCGTGTTGAGCAATGCTAGGCAGCCCGATATTATGATTCTGGATTGATGTGTTAAAAGTGCGTTGGAAGGGGAAAATGATAACAATATGTGGATGGGAAAAAAAGAAAATTATTACAACTTGCCAATTCAGTCGACCGACACTGTTTATCGGACAGGCTAGCATGTTTTATTTTTTTTAGTCTAAAGATGGCGAAATTATTGAGCCATTTTGTTTGTATTATTTGATTAAAGTAACCTCTTTTCGTGATTTTTGGTTCGACGTTGAAGTCACCTCAAAAGAGTGCTTTGTTGTTCAAAAGAGTGCTTTGCTGTTGTTGTGGTTGTTGTGCGTTAGGAAAATCTACATCAGGCCCCTCCATGATCATTATGGAGATTTTGAGTTATGTTATGTGTATAAATTTTTCATATCATATTTGACATTCACATTATTTCATCCATTTAAAAAAATAAATAAAATTTGAAAATATAATTACAGATGTTTCGAATGGATGACATAATATGGGTGTCAAAATGTTGTATGAAAAAATTACACTAACATTTTTGGGAGATTTCGATCTCTCCTACATGCTTTTTTTATACAGCCTCAGAAAAGTGGCTCAATAATTCACCAAAAGAAGAAAGTAAAAAAAGGAAAAGTGGTTCAATTATGCGCTGCGTAGATCGACGTGCGAAAAGTCGAAAACTACTATTTGCAATTAACGTGTGTTGCGTTTTGGAAGATAATCTTCTCTCCTCCTTTCACTTTTCAAAGGCCAAAATGACAAATAATTTTCGAGCGTTCGTTGCACAAGTAATCAAGTATGGGTTCAAATTCGCACGGAATAGAGCAAGGCTCTTTTCCTCAATCAAGTTGCATTCATATAGTTAAGTTCTTTTTTGTTTCTTCGGAAAAAAAAAACAATAGTGAAGTTCTTTCCTCATCTAAAGGAAAAAGTTTTTTCCTTCGCACTTTATTTTCGCCCTTCACTTTTGTTGGGGCCTATTACTTTTGTATTTTTAATATTCTTCTTTTGATGTGCTAAATCAATGTGGAAAAAGAATGTCTTCCTCCGCGAAGGTACAAGGGAAATTCCATTTAGGCATTTCGATAAAACGCATTCCACTATACGAGTTAATTTGCAACGCGGTGAAGACCGTATGAGTCAACTGAAGTGGGAAAGGTCAAGTCAATGGGCTCTTGGAAGACCTGGTCAGCCAATGACGGAAGATGCCTAGAAAATTAAGAGACGAATAAGGTATACTTGAAAGAGCAAAAAAAAAAGGAAAAAAGAAGGGTATTCTTTATTTTGACATTTGAAATAGGTGTAGATAAAAAAGATTGAGTAAAATAGGTTAGAAAAATTATACAAATTAGATGATTTGATTGGTGATAATATAAAAAAATTTATATCGTCAAATTAAATTCTATCAAATTTAGAGTTTATGAGTTTAAATCCCAAATTGAGTTAACTTGTTTGAAAGCATGAATATGAATAAACTCCGTTGAACTCCAATAAATTCATATAAATTCGGATAAACTTTGAGCTTACTCTTTTAGCTAGAATTTGCCCTCTCAAATAACAAGTCATAAAATTTCACACAAGCACTTTTGATTAAATTAAGTTAAACCTTCTAAAGTTAAAATTATAATATTTTGACTTACGTTATTTTAATTTTTCAGATCTTATAACCTTTATCTGTACATTTCTTGGGATTTTAATATGTATTCAAATTTTATTACTTGTATTTGCTTTATTCTAATGTTATAAGTGAGATTTCTACATATCTTTCTTTTATCATAAATTTATTTTATTATAACTAGTTGTTGTAAATATTTTTAAGTATTTTCTTTTAAATGTAAACTCTTTTACGATTTGAGATTGCATGAGCTCCATAAGTTTAGGTAAACTCGTGAGAGTTTGATAACCTTGTTCTAAAGCTTGTTTGTGGCACTATCATATGTCATATATATAATCGTAAAATTGGGTTATGGAGGTTCGAAAAATATTGACAAGTCATTCAACCATGTATTTGATTTCCCGCCTATGAAAATCTAATAAATGCATCGAAATATTATAACACTCATTAAATACAAATGTCAATTAAATAATTGAAATGACAATGAATGATTATATCAAGCCATTGACTTAGCGATGACCATCAATCGAAAAATTATAAGCATTAAATATAAATGCCAATCAAATAATTAGATGTTTGTCCATAAAAGCTTTAAGAAGGTATGCTATATATATATATATATATATATATATATATATATATTATATGAGCGAATTGTAAAATATACATTACTTTGCACATTATATCAGTAAACTCCTTCTGTCAGTTTTGGTAACAATGTTAGGTTATGATTTTTTTTATTTTATATTATTTCTATTTGTCCTCACTACAAGAAACAAGTGAGTTACCAATGGAATTTATTGACGGATTTTTCCATCGATAATTATTATGAATTTATTTTTTTCCAAAAATTAACATTACCAAAGAAAAAATCCGTTGGAAAAATCCATCGGTAATTTTCTTATTTTTAATTTTTTATTTTGTAATAATTTTACCGATGAAAAATTCCGTCGGTAATTATTATTAAGTTTTTATTTAAAAATTAAAAATTACAAATGGATTTTTCCATCAATAAAATTAATTTTATTAAAAATATTTTTAAAAAGATAATTTCCAATTGGACAATCCGTCAATAAAATTAATTGTGTAACTAATTTTTTTAAAAAATAATTACCGACGAAAAAATCCGTTGGTAAATATTAAAGGAAATTTTTTGTAAAAAATAAAAAGGGTGCCTCTTTTGGTGATTACTGGTGGATTATTTTCGTCAGAAATTCAAAAATCCGCCGATAATTATTTTAGCTTGTAATGACCACAATTTCACTATCCTCTTCATACTCTCTCTCATTTGGTCTCTCTCTCTCTCTCTGTGTGCAATCCACCACCCCATCCCTCATTGCCGCCCAATGCCTCACTGCCTCATCGGCCACCGCCCAATGCCTTGCCACCGCTTCGCCGCCCACCGCCCAACGTCCTTTCTCTCACTTCTAGTCTCTCTCTCTCCTCTTGCGTTGTTGCGATCTAGCCTCATCACCACACGTCAAGATCTAGCTAGTCCCCGCCACCGCCCAACGCCCCCCACGCACATCGATCTCCGCCTCTGTACGCCGGTATTTGTCCCTACATGCCGCAGCCCAGCACGTCCCCCAGCACACCAGCCCCACAAGTCCTAATCCGGTCCCGCCTCACCAGCTCCACCCCCGCCTCGCTCCCGCCACGTCTATTTGTCAAAGTTCAAATCTTTTTCTGATTTGGATGGATCTGACACCAAATTCTCCTAGTTTGCACTTCTGGGGTTGGGAGGACTCCTTTGTTCTGTACTCATTTCAGTTATCAATTAGACTACTTGAGTGATTCAAGGTGAAGTGTTTTTTTTCCCTTTCCACTTTTGGTTCTTCAATTAGGGATTGGTTATGGGTGTTGGTTGGATTTATGAGCAGTTTCTTGATCCTTTTGGTGCTAAAATTTTGCAGATTCCTTATGAGTTGCATTTATGCACCCATTTTCCATCCTAACTATGAATATATTGCATTTGTTTTGTACTTAACTGTTGGTTAAATTGGTGAATTTGCACTTTGTCCTCAATATGCATCATTAGTTAATTTCATAGCTATTAATATTGTTTTTAGTGCATAATCATTTTAAGGAAGTGCTTGTGCTTTTAACTTCTTTGCGGGAGTATTGTTTGTTAATAGGAACTTCTGATTTGGTGCATTGAAGCAAATGTTGGGAACTTAGCAACACTGTTCATCGCCCAGGTGGTGGAAGCACTGCCCAGGCAATGATTAGCAAAGAACCTTCTTTGTGCATTTCAGAAGACCGCCCAGGCGGTGATCAGGAGGACACATCTGGGAACATTTTTATGACCGCCCAGGAGGTCACATGTGAGCAGCCAGCGTCAAAACATTGCAATTTTTCCAGACTGGGCCCAATTTTGCTTTAATACTTTTAGTGATTATTTTAGGGCTTCAGAGGGCACACTAGAGGAGGCTCTCTCTAATTCCATTATCTCCTTCTCACTTTCTCTCTCTACATCTCTCTCCATCTTCTCTGTCTTTTCTTCTCTCTCTAAGGGTTCCATTGGTGAAGGTGCTTACCTTGGAGATTGTAGCAATGATTGTTGCTATTATTTTCAAGTTCTTTTATGTTTATTATTGTAATCCTCCAGAGATGGAGGAGTAGATTTCTTTACTAGTGTAAGGGTTCCGGATGGATTGGGATGATGTTTTAGACCTCTTTTGATATTAAATGCATTGATTTTCTTAATGTTTTGCAGTTTCTATTCCTATAATTATTGTGGTGATTGCTATAATTTTTATTGAGATAATTAAATTGGCGATGGTTGTTTAAGGAAACCTTTTGGGAATAAATTGATAGATCTATTGATTTATGTTTGAGGGAGAACATTAGGACTAACTTTCCGATTGGCAGTTAGGCTATATCAATTGGTTAATTAAATTAATGTGATTTCTAATCAAATTGGCGATTGTCGTTTGTTAGTTATTTGCATTGATGAAATTCTAGAGGTCGATCGATCACTAGTAGAATTACCAGTAATTTATTACTGATAGCCACCAATGAGTTTAATATTCCGTCAATGATAATTAATTTCCAATCCTAGAAATACCTTGCACTAATGCTTTCTTCATTGTTGCTATTATCTTTTAATTTAAATTGCTTTAATCTTAATTCTTAAAACCCCCAATTTCTAATTGGCTAGCAACACTTCCTTGTGAGACGACCTGAGTTGTACCCCTTTACTACATGTTTGGTGCAATTTCGCACTTTATAAATTTTAATTTGTTGTGAGTCGCGACAGCTCGCATCAATTCCTTAAATATTGTGTTTTGTTTTATTTTTAATCTTTTTGGGATTTTGGCTAGAGGTTTTGATAACTTTGTTTTTGATTGAGGGTTGACTGTTGATGACTGACCTTCAAAAAATAAAAATAAAAGTGATCACTGATTGGAGTTTCTATAAGTGATTGGTTGGTTGGATGCAAGGTTTTGAAAACCAGACCGGATATCAAACCGGTTCAACCGGGGGTCGAACCGGTATATAGTCGGTATATAATAAAACCTGTATTTATATAAATATATAAAAATATAAAATAAAATATATGTCATAAATAACTAAAAATTAAATTAGGCATCAACAAAACCTATAGAATATAATATAATGCATCTCTTAATCAAAATAAATATTATCCATATAGATTAAATCTCTCAAATTACTAATTCTCATACCAGAAAAATGAAAAGAATTAGAAAAAAAAAGATATTTTTGACTTTTTTTTTTAAAAAAACCTCAAAATGATGTTTTTTTGCATCTTTTTCATTAAAAAAAAAAAAAACCGGTTCTGCCGGTCGGGCCAATTTGCCCGGTTCCCGGCCGGTTCGAAGCGATTCTCCACCGGTTCTTTCCCAGCCAATTTTAGGGTCTAACCCGGACCAGACAGCAGGTTGGTTCCCGGTTCAACCGGTCCAATCCAGTTCTCTGAACACTGGTTGGATGTCATGTATTTTGTGACCAGATTTTGCAGCTAATTAACTAACACTTCTTTAGATAAGTTTTTTATCATTTATAATATGCAACATCTATAATTTCTATTTATTGGCTGTTTTTGGTTTTTTTTTTGTAAGGTCTTTGTTGGAAAATACAAGGTCTTATTTAGTAGTCTATCATATCATGTGGCAACAATCTGTTGGTAGTTAAAAGGTGGAGTTTTGAAGTGTGAAGTCTCTGAATTCTGATATCACAAGCTATGTTCTAGCCTTCTAGGCGCTCTCACTTTTTAGGTTCTCAAGTTTCAATGATGGCTCATTCAGCTGAACCCTTATCATCTTTGAGCTTTACATCATCTTCCCACTTATCAAATGGCTCTATTAGCCACAACATATGCTCCTCTTATGGTTCTGACCCTGGACTTAACCTTGAGGTTATCAGCTTGAGCAAGCTTAGCTCTAACTTGGGGCAGCTTCTATTGATTGATTCTAATTGTGATTATAGTGATGCCGACATCCTTGTGGAGGGAACTCCGATCAGTCTTAATCAATGTATTCTGGCCTCTAGTAGCAATTTCTTCCATGAATTGTTCAAGAGCGAGAAGGGGCCCCCAAAGAAAGAAGGGAAATTGACGTACTCCATGACTGATTTGTTGCTTTATGGAAATGTTGGATATGAGGCCTTCCAAATTTTCCTTGGTTATATATATACCGGTAAACTCTAGCCCTCTCTAATGGAAGTGTCTACATGTGTTGACAATGTGTGTGCTCATGCTGCTTGTAGACCTGCAATTAACTTTGTTGTGGAGTTAATGTATGCCTCTTCCATTTTTCAAATATCGGAGCTGGTATCACTTATCCAGGTGCATATTCTATGTATGATGATGGCGTAAGAGAACTTCACATATTTTGCATATTATTCGACTATTGTAATAATACTTCAATTTAATTTTGATGTTATGGTATCTTAGAATTGCTTTTCAGATAACAGAAACGTCAAACTTTTTTTTATTATAATTGACTATAAAGAAAATTGGTTATACATATAATTGATTATTGAAATAATATTTTTTTTTCACACCAAATACACATAGGTATGAAATCGAACTTTTCGATCAACTTACAATATATATTACTTTGTTTAAGCACATACCTTGTACCTGGCATCTTGTGCGTAGGCACTAATTATTACCCTTAGCTCCATAATAACCTTTTTGAAAGAAGCATATGTATCACCCAAAGAAGGAGCATATGAGTGAGCATGTTTGTGAATCTCAATTCATGTTTATGTTTTTTGTTAATTACCATTTGTGCCATTTACTTCAGAGTTTGGGTAATATGTTGCTCGAGATTGAACAAAACAATCACTACATGAAGTATCCGCCAGAGTTTGCATGAGAAGCATGGTGCTTACCAGCAGAGGGCACAAAAGGGAGAAAGCCATGGAGGAGAACAGTTGAGCTGGAGAAAGATAGTTGGGTGATGCTTGAAGAGAAATTGATTTCACCTATTTATATCGGATTCGGTTTGGTTAATCTTACCATAATCCAAATGTAAAGAATGAAATTCATTCGATTTGGTGATGCCAACGATGATGATGATGCTGCTAACTTCTCCTGAATTGAATTGTTGTTTTTCCTTTATTTTTTATATGTTCAATATTTATAATTCTGTTTGTAGACTTTCTGACAATTTTATTATAATTTACATTTTGGACTTAAATTTATTGTGTTTACTATTTATTAAGCATTTTTTACAGTTTTTCATTATTAAATATATTTACATGTTTATAATTAGCTTTAAATAAATACGTAATTTTATAAGCTTGAAAATATTCAGGGAACATTCAAAATGTTGACCAATTTTTCAAAAAAAAAATATTACCAATGGATTTTTTTGCCAGTAATATTAAAAACAAAAAATTTAAAATTAAGAATTAAATAATTGTCGATGGAAAAAATCCGTCGGTAAAATTTAGAAAACAAAAAAAATTAAAACTTAAAATTACCGACTGATTTTTCCGTCGATAAAAATCCAAGTATAAAAAATTACAATTACTTTAAAAATTACAACGGAAAAATCCGTTGGTAAAAATCCAGGTATAAAAAATTTAAAATTATTTTAAGTATTACCGACGAAAAATCCATCGGAAAATTAAAAAATTTAGTCCGTAAATATTTATCCTGATGAATTTTGATGATGATTTTATAATCGCATTACCAATGGATTTTATTTTGGAAATCCGTCGGTAATTCTGTCAGTAACAGTTTTCGATAGATTATTTTCTGCCGGTGATACTTACCACCTACATTATTATTGTTTGACAAAACCCGTCGATAACTAAAATTTCTATCGGTAACACTTGAAAATTCGTCGGTAACAGCAGAATTTATGGTAGTGTCTAGCTGTTTTGATATAATCCATTCTTACTCATTACTTCTTCCAATTATTTCATGTCTCACCTTTCACCTTCTTATTTTCGATTTCCGGTGATCAATGACTTATTATGGATAGAATTATGCAAACTAAACTCAATGAAGAAAGGGATACAATATTTTGATGGACAAGGATTTTTCCCTACCATTGCGATAGATTGTTTAATTTTTATTTCATGGGATTAATTGTTGTTATCTATATTCAAGGCTCCTATTGATTTTGAGGCTTTTTGGTATGTTTCTTCATCTCTTATATTCCATTTTCTTCCTTCCCATTTTAGGCGATCATAACTAATGATCGATGAAATTCTGCAAACTAAACTTATTAAAGAAATGAGATACTTACATTTTTATTGTGGTTGCTGACAATATTAAAATATTTTCAAGTTGCGGTGGACAAGATCCAATTTTATTGCTGCTGCTAATTTGATTTTGAAGCTATTGATAAATATAATATAATAGTTTCCTTTAAAGTTATATATTTGCTTTAAAGAAAATATTTAATATAAGACTTGAAAATAGGAAACCACGTTTTGCTCGGATTATTTGTTTAGAGAATGTATTATTTATAATAATTATAATAAATATAATTAATTATATTTTCAAGTTATAAATAATTATTTTTTATTAATCATTTTTTGAGATAATATAATATGTTATTTCTTTCAGATTTCATCATTTTTAAATTTTTGAATTTAAAAATATGATTGAATTATTAGTAATAATAAATATAGTTGATTGATTATACTTGATTCCAATTTTGTTATGAATCATGATTTGTAATTTTTAGTTATATCATATATATTAATTTCCTGTTAAATTAGATATTTACTTTAAAGAAAAATATTTGATATGGGACTTTGAAATGAGAAATCACATTGTTTTTCAAGTTATTTCTTAAAAGAATGTGTTATTTATAATAATTATATTCAATATAATTAAGTATATTTTATTACCAATTATTATTCATAATTTTTTTACTAAATCATTTTTTATAGAATATAATATGTTATTTCTTTTATATTTGATCATTTTTAAATTCTTGAATCTGAAAAATGTTATTAAATCATTGGTAATCATAAATATAATTGATTACTTATATTTGGTCCCAATTTTATTATTAATCACGATTCCTAACTTTTTATTAAATCATATATACTAATTTCCTCTTCTATTAGATATTTGTTTCAAATAAATCGAAACTTGAAAAATTAAACCATTTTTTTATCATGTTTAGGGTTTAGTAACTGTAATAAATACAATTAATATTTACGATTTTTGTTAAATAATTTTCTATAAAATAATTTTTTTATACAATATGGCATGATATTGTTTTACACTTAATTGTTTTAATTTAAAATTTAAAATTGAGATTAAATCATTAGTAATAATAAATACAATTGAATTATACTTGATTTCAATTTTATTATCAATCATAATTTCTATTTTTTTGGTTAAATCTGATATAATAATTTATTTTTAATTATACATTTATTTTAAATAATAATATGTTTTGGTGATTTTTATATAATAATATTTGATATATTACTTGGAAAACTTAAACAAATTTTTGAGTTTTTTTTAGAGAATGTATTATTTATAACAATTTTATTAGATATAAATTCAAAATCGCTTATATCATTTAATTACGTTTTAATTTTCAATTCTGCAAAAAATATTTGATTTTGTTCTTATTAATTTTTTATTTTTTAACTATGTTTAGTTTAATATTTAAATGGGATTTGGAAATATCAAATTATATTTTTTTTTTGTGGTTGTTTTTTAATATACTGTTTAAATTATAATATCTGCAACAAGTACAGTTAATTGTATTTTATTGCAAATAAAAATTAACTTTCAATAAAATCATTTGTTTTAGAGAATATGATATGTTATTTTTTAAAAATGTGAACACTTATAAATTTTGAATTTAAAATTGAAGTTAAATAATTAATATAAATAAAGAATGATTCCGTTATAAATAGCAAGTCTCTAGATAATATAAATCAGCATCCAAAAAATCACCAAATAAATCAACATTTGATACGATATAAATAACATAAATCAAAGAATAATGATTGTAAATACCAACTTAAGATTTGTATTAATAGTAAATACAATTTTTTATATTGTTAATAGTAATTATAATGATTGTGAATCAACATTAATTTTTGGCTAGTAATTCAATCTGATTAGTAATTTATGGTTAATTGATTTCAACTTATGTTGATTACATCAAATTAAATAATAAGTATTCAATTAATTAAGTATTCCCAATTCTTGCCTTTTTATTTCAATGTATAACATTGTAGTCTATTTATTTTGGTTATTCTCATTTACAAAGCATTAAGCTATGTTTGCAAATTTTGAGGGAAAGACAAGAAAAGATATCAAAAGGACACGAAGTGAAAGGGAATGAAAGATTTTAAAAGATTTCAATTGATTAACCTTGTTCACAAGTTTAAAATTGGAAAAGAAAAGGAAATGAAGTGCTTATAACATATATTTACAATTTTATCCTTTATTTAAATGAATTCAATATAGTTAATATTTTTTATAGTTAATATGCTTTATATTAATATTTATTTTAAAATACTAGAAAAATTTTACATTTTATACATTTAAAATATCTTTTTTTTCAAAATTTTTGTAGAATTTTTTTCTTTATTTTTATAAAAGTCTTTTGAATTTTTATTTTTTTCCCCCGAAAACCGGGAATTTTGCCGAAAAAACAAACCCATGCATTTTGGTATAGGTATCAAAGTGTTTTTCCAAAAAAAAGGTATTTTGGTTAAAAAAAAAAACACATCATGATTGAAACTCAGCGAGCTGAAATCATGTGCATTTGCGTTGCGTGTGTTTTCAATTGAAAAAAAAAAAGTTTGGATTTGAGTTCGGTGCTCCAAATTCTAGTAATTTATTTGAAATTCAATGATTGCAATAAGTGAATTTGCGTGAGTTTTTTTTTTTTCCCCTTGTGCGACTTGAAATTTTGAACGTGGACTAGAGATTTCAATGATTTGAAATTGGCGAATGTGAGTTGACTTGAAAAGATATAATTTGATAAGAGTTTGTAATGAAATTAGGCGGGCAAGAACATCATTTTCATGAAAAATTGATGTGAGAATGGGAGGGAATGCGAAATTAAAAAGGATTGACAAAATAGTATTTTGGTTTTTTTAATAGGAATAATAAAGTACATTAAATTATAACTCTTTAAACCCTCCGACGAGGAAAATCATAAAATAGGTGTTTTGGAAGGTGTTGAGGAGTTAATGAAAACCCTCAAAAACCTTTTTTCTTCTTAGAAAATAAAACTCATGAACATGGTAAAACTCTAAAAATCTTTCTTTCCATTTTCTTTTTCTCCTAAATCAAACTCGGTAACACACCCAAATCTAGCTAAATATATTGTTTAGTGTTCTCTATCTCTTTGTTTTATTACGTTTATCAACGTCATCAAGTTACGATATATAACTGTAGGTTCCAAACATATTAAAGCACAATTATTTCTCACAGATATTTAACTCTATTTTAATTAATATGTTATCATCTACATCTTTTATATATATATATATATATATATCAAAATAATATCAGATATATGATTAAATAATATATAAATATATTGCTATTTTGTAGATCATAAAGACATGATATTATAATATTACAACTTATTATCACCGTAATGTTAATTATTAGTTATGGTTTTTCCTTTATAATATGTATGCTACAAGAATGATATTGAAAAAAATATTTATTAATATTCTACTCATTTTTTCTAATTATTTATTTTACATTGTATTTTATAGAAGTTAATATATTTATTTAAAGAAATAAAATATTTTTTTAATTGCATATATATATATATATATATGAATTATAATTTTTTAAAAGTAGATAAGATGATTTACTATATAATATATATTGTTTACTACAATCATCCTATGCATTGAACAGGTAATAGACTAGTTTTAGACTAAAAATTTGATTATGTGAAAATTACATAGTCTCTAAAAAAATTTTGATATTGGAAAAATGATATTGTATTTACACCAAGCGATTTGCTAGTTGAGTAGAGCAAGACAAGGTTTTGTAACAAACAAGTCACAATATTGAACCATCACTAGTCTTCTTCGATTAAAATAAGCATAAGTTCCTTTATAAGTATTCTCTACGCCCTAAAACTTTCTGTCTTAAAAGGATAAAACATCATTCTCTCACTCTAAATTTCTTGTCAAAAAAATGGATTTATTTTGCATTCATTAAGAGAGAGATAGATACAAAAGTGATGAATTCATTAATAGTTAAATAATTTGTTTTGAAAATAACTTAATAGTTAAATAATTAAATAAATAAATAAAATATGAATATGTTATTCTATTTTATATATTATTTTACACTAACAATACATAGCCTATTTTATGAAAATTTTATATGTTTCGAAAGTTAAAATTGTTAAATAACCCCATCTCAATGACAAATCTCTATTCCCTCTAGGGGAATTGAATCCCTTCAAATATTCATAAGTTTATTAAAAAATTTCTAAAAGGAGAATAATTTTAAAAATACTTTGAAAATCAAAACATAAATATCCAAAATAACAAATATTACTAAATTAAAATAATTCAAATTAAAAATAAAAATACATTATGATGGAAATTCAATAAAGATAATTAAAAAAAGGGTTAAATGCATTTTATTCTGTTAAACTTTAGGTTATATGCAATTTATAACATGACTTTTAAAAATGTACATCACGACATCTCTGAACTTTTCAAACTGTGTAAAATACCACTCAGTATAATTTTGACAACTAATGAAGGTAAGCTTTATGTGCATTTAACCATCTGATGTTCTAATTTGTGCAACTCGACACTTTGTTTGTGAATTCTATGTGTAATTAACCATTTGATTTTTTTATTGTATGCAAACCGACACCCTATTGTGAATTAAAATTTTGCACTATTTGAAAAATAGCATTTTTTTGCATAATTTAAAAAGTATAAGGTATCGTGGTGCATTTTTTAAAATGTCAAGATATAAATTGCGTAAACCTAAAATTTAGGGGGGTAAAATCCATTTATAATCCTTAAAAGATGAAGGTGTGCCATATATATATATATAAAAGTAAATTATAAATGTGGAATTGGGGCACACTTCATAAGGCGGGGACCTTATTCCCGATCCATGTCCCGTTTAATAAAAAGGGACTTTATCCTATTCTTATGAAGACTTAACATGTCCTTATTTATCCTGTCCCATTGCGAGTAACCTCTTTAGGTACCCACTTCACCATTTCTTGTCATTCCTAACCACTGATTTATGTTTTGAATCCGGACAAAATATTACAAATGATGACGATTTATATTCTCCTATTAATAAAAAAAAACTGTATGTATCTATTGATCACTTAAAAGAAAAATGCATCTACTGTAAACAACTTGAAATTATACATGTAAACTAAATGCTGTGTATCATGCTCGGTTAAATAAAAACTCAACAAGAAACTAAGAGAAATAACAAACGTAGTCCAGATAAGAGAGAGGATTTCAGGTTCTAGACTTCCATATGCATTTCACTCTAATAAGAATTTCTCATTAATTAATTAATTATGCTTTTCATTGCAGTTATGATGAGAAATATGTTTTCCCGAAAAGAGAATAAAGGAGTGAGAATTAATACATAAACTCTCTACATTATATGTTAACTAAATTTAACAATATCCAATGATCCATATCTCAACCAAATTATTCATGTGCTCGATTAGCGTATGTAAAACGTAAGAGTGGACAAGACACAAGCTTAGAACTGAAGTCGTGACAGCAAGCATGCTACAGTAACAATCATGATCAGTTGGCAATGAGCTACAAAAACTATAAGATTTCATAAAGATTTTGGTAGAACGCACAATACAGTTTCATCAAGACAAATATATTTTTCATAACAGCGATCATAAAGATTTGTATCAAGTCCGCACAAACGATAACTAAAGACAAAAACAGGCCCTATGATCTCTATATCAGTATCTAATCATGTAGATAAAACAAGCAGATTAAGCATTAAACATGACGAAGCTGAAACTGATGGAGTCATAGAAAATTTTCTTAATAATCATCCCACTCACTTTCTTCATCACTGCAGCTTGTTCAGAAAGTTCTCAAACACAAACGTTTCTGCATGTTGACTATCATCAAGCAACTTTTTGGCGTCTCTAATTGCGATCAACATTCACTGCTTTTCAGAAGCTAAGATATTGTAATTAATATGCGAATCCTTCAAAGCTTTCTTCATCCTGTAAAAATGATTGTCCAGAGCACTCATTGCTTCAACCTTCTTGTACCTCTCATCTTCTTCCTTGTACATCTCAGCTTCCTGAACCATTCTCTTAATTTCCTCAGCTGAGAGTCTTACCTTGTCATTGATAATGGTAATCTCTTCCTTATTTCCGGTTACAGTTTCCTCAGCATACACATTTAAAATACCATCTTCATCCGTATTGAAGCATATATGAAAAGCGAAGCTACAAGAAGCAGGGGGAACAGAAAAGTAAAACAAGCCCAGCAAAATTTTTTCACTAGCTCTTAACCTCACCCTCATAAACAGCAACACAGAATCTGGATTGGTTGTCATAATATGTACCGTATAATTGCTTCTTCTTTGCAGGAATTGGAGTATTCCTAGGAATCAAAACGCTTATGAGATCATCTTCAACCGCAGTCCCAAGTGAGAGCGGTGCAACATCCAATAGCACCAAATTCGGAGCAATACTAAAGCTTTCGCTCAACAAAGCAGCCCGAACAGCTGCACCATAAGCAACAGCTAGCCTCATCAGGGTTAATGCTCTTGCAGAGTTCCTTCCCCACGAGGAAGTTCAGCAGCCTCTGCTGCACTTTTGGAATACTTGAAGAACCAGTGAACCACCAACAAGGACAAGACACTTCACTCTTGTCCATCTTCGCATTAACAAGACACCTCTCAACAGTCTCCAAACACTTATTGAACGGATCCTTGTTGAGCTCCTCAAATCTTGCTCGAGTGATTGACGAACAAAATTCAATGCCTTGAAACATAGCATCCAACTCAATGGCTGTCTCATGATCAAATGAGAGTGTCCTTTTAGCTTTTTCACATGCAGTTCTCAACCTCCTCAAGGCTCTCGGGTTCCCACTAATGTCAATTTTTGCTCTTCCTCCTGAACTCTTGAACAAAGTGGCTTGCCATTCTGTTATAAAAATCCTCTCCTCCGAGATGAGTGTCACCAGCAGTGGCCTTAACTTCATAGACATCATCCTTGATTGAGAGGATAGACAAATAAAAAGTACCGCAACCAAGATCAAAAATGAAAACATTCCTCTTTTCAGCACAGTTAGCTCTCTTTCGAAGGCCATACGCAAGAGCTGCAGCCGTGGGTTCGTTGATTATCCTCATCACGTTAAGGCCCGCAATGGTACCAGCATCTTTGGTAGCTTGGCGCTGAGAGTCATTAAAATGAGCAGGCACGGTAATAACTGCATTATTCACAGGTGACTCTATAAAAGCCTCAGCAATCTTCTTCATCTTAGTGAGAATCATTGATGAGATCTCCTATGCAGCAAGGCGCTTTTCCTCACCTTTGTACTTGACAACAATCATAGGTTTGTCATCGGCACCAGATTCCACCTTGAATGACCACAACTTCAGATCACTCTCAATAATGGGATCACTGTATTCCCTACCAATGAGCCTCTTAGCATCAGAAAAAAAAAAAGAAGAAAAAATTAAGAATTATTACATGTATAATTTATATTTTATCATGCTATAAGGAGTCATAAACAAAATAACTATAAGGGCCCATGAAGTAACAAAACATGATCAATATATTACCAAAGACTGTATTGGTTGGGGTGGATGCAGCCTGGTTTTTCGCGCGCGGCATCTCCAATTAACCTTTGTGTATCAGTGAAACTGTGAAAGGAACACAAGAAGGAGTGGTTCTTTTTCCTTGATCATTGTGAACGATCTCAGCACGGTCATTTTGCTCCTCCCATACTGATGACGCACGAATACGTGGTACCGAGATCGACTCCTACGGCACGCCCCTCGAATTCTTTTGCCGTTCTGGTTTTATCTGGATGATGAATGTGCAACACAAGAACTGGAACCAGCACTAGAAGATTTCGTGAAAGAGTACTGTGATATATGAATTGCTGCTGAATGTGTACCTTTGAATACTAGATACGGTTTACATTAAGGTATCTTGATGCCATAAAGATGCCATGTAGGTGCAGAGAAGGAACTAGAGAGAGAGTTGAAGGAAGAGAAAAGAAGATGAGATCATCTGAAATGTATAGCTCTGTATTGATAATACTGACATGAATTACAACAGGATATTTATACAAGAGCTGGGCTTCATCATCAACAACCGTTTCTGTTATGCCAGCTCATCACACTAACTACCATCTTAACTAACTCATAGCTACTCTCTTAACAAAGGTATCTTGATGCCATAAAATGATTTTTTTTTTATCATACCATATCAAAGGTCACGACTTAATTGTCCCCCATAAATGCATGGAGTCTTGTAATTCGTGCAGTGTACATCTGTATGGAAGACAAAAGAACTGGAAGCCTTCAAGTGATAGTGTAATTCTCTAGAATCATTACATTATGTTTTCAAGTAATCACTATACGTATTTACTTGTTGGATTTAAGAAAATTAAAAATCATTTGTTTTCAAACTTCATCTAGTGGAGGTCACTTCCCTTCACAAATTTACTAGTGCAGTGCACGCGATTTGTACAGGGAAGAATATATAATGCTATTGCAGTAAAGCTTCTTAACATCAGGTATGCTAAAAAAGTTCAAATTGATATTGCATTAGTTGTATCTCAATACCAACATATTCATGATTTTTTCTTATTTCAATACCATTGTTCTTTGGATGATAAAGTAGGCTTTCTGCTCAAAATATTATTGTAACTTTGATTCCACTAACATTTTAACTTGAAAAAAACTAATTAAAGAATGATGTAATAATTATCATTGAGTATAAATATAATAAAAAACCAATAATGCTGAAAATGTTTGTAATTGTATAATTGTTTATTTGAAAAACAATATTTTACTATTTTTCATCATCAACTGCAAACAAAAAAGGATGAAATTTGTACGTGTTGGTCTGTACGACTTCATACAAATTATATATGGTCTGATTAAAAAGAAAGGTACATGTAAAATCCCCTTTTTGACATGGTTTTAGAAATATATATATATATATAAAAAAGAAAATATTTTATTTAACTATTAAATTATATATGCATATATGATTAAAATATATTATGTCAGATTATATAATATAAACACACTACATCAATCACGAAAAAGAAAAAAAATTCATGAAAGACGTATTATGTAGGTCTTTGTAAAAGAAAAGGAAGCCCACCTATAGACTTTAAAGTCAATTAAAGGAGGGGGGGAAAACTAAGAACAATAATCAGATGGTAATCTAACAGTTAAAGAATAGATACCAATTCTTTAAAGAAAGAGTGGATATATTAATAGTTACAATCAAAAGGATATTATAAAGTAGAATTAATATTTAATATAATGTTGTGTTATATTAATAAAATAATAATTTTACAAAAAATCTAATCATATAATTATTATTAATAATAAGCATAGAAATTAGGAAAATTATAATTATAATAATAATAATACATGTAATATAGATATGCATATTGGGTACATAACAGACTAAATAATATATTGGTAAAACGACCTAAGATCAATGACGTAAATGAAAAGGAGCATGCATTAGTCAATAAAACTTCGAAAAGAACTGTAAGGAAATAACTAGGAAGTTAAAATGCTTAAGGACTTTATAGTAAACTTGTGCAACGTATAATAGGAGCTTGGGAGCGTATAAATATGACATACATGTGAGTTACTTTCACCAATCACCATAGAAAACAAATTCAAAGAACGTTTAGTAAAGTGTGGTGAAACTTACAAGAAAAGAAAGAGAGTGAAGAGAGAGAAACATAAAGGAGATAGAAAGGAGAAAAAAAAAAAGGTGAGTGACAGTAGAGAATAATAGTGGGGAAAATGGGTACCAATGAAATAGTATCACTTCTAAAATAATTTTAAAGAGAGGAAATGAATATATTTATAAACTAAAAACCATGGCTACATCTAGTTATTATTAGCTATCTTCTAATACTATTTAGTTATATTAAAGTTATTCAGTGTTACTTATTACTACTGTCATTCTATTCCAACGTTCTTCATATTTATATTACTCTTTATTTATTATTCCTTTATATTTAAGATGTTCAATTATTTGTTATTATCCTTTTTCCTTTATTTTTACATATTCATTTATTGTATTTATTTCTCCTTTAGAGTTAAAGCCATGCAGTTATTTATTTATTTTATTTGTTTTACTATCCTTATTGATATAATGCTCAATATTTACTTCCAGTCATTTTATTTATACTCCCTTTACATTAAAGTTATTCAATTATTTATTATTACAGTCAATTTATTTATTTTTTGTATTTATGTTATTTATTATTAATTATTTCAAGTCAGTGCTATAATATTGATAAATACTAATTTGAATTATCAATATTTATAATAATTCACATAAGGGATTTATATTAAAGGTAAAGCATAAAATTTGAATATTAAAAATAAACAAAGATAATTATACATGGATTTAGACTATTGAGTTAATTATAACATGAAATGTTACTCCTGGACTCGTGGAGAATACTATATGGTATTAATCCACGGACCATATATGATGAGAAATTGTTGAGATTTTACTTTATTCATCAAATCTTGTCAAGCTTATATTATTTAAATTCTTGTCCAATTTATTTATGTTTAAGTAATGCTCTAACATATATTTCATGTATTTTATTCAATTTAATCATTAAATGCTTAAGTTTATATTCTGCTTAATATGATTCAAGTTTAATATTTATTCATATGCCTGTATCTAAATTTCTAATTATATATTGAGTTTATGCACTTCTATGTGAAATACTACGTAATAATAAGAGAGAAGACATGTAAAAGATTCATTAGTAGCTGCCAAGAAGGCAAAAGGACAGAGATGTAAGATCCTTTTTATAATACTTGCCTTGATTAACATGACGTAAGGATCTTGCCTTGTCATCATGATTTTATGAGAAACACTATAAAAAATGGGAATTCTCGATTAAAAGAATGCCTTTAACTATGCGTGAGATAAGCAAACTAAGGTAAGTGAAAGATTAAAATAAAAAAATTATAATCATAACAAGACATGCATAGCATATTCTACTGATGCTATGGTGAATTTTATGATGTCTAATTATATTTCTATAAATGATATGTAGCTATGAGTATTTCCGTATAGAAGCGGCTGAAACCATCATAGCTCAAAATATTTAGAACTATGCGTTCCTATTTTCTGGTGGTTTCGGATTATCCAAACAAAGCCAGATGAAGGCAAAGACAGAATCTTCTAGCTGTCGTGGATTTATGGACCCATGATTGGATTTCCTATCATAAGTTTTAAAATATACGGTCCGATATAACAATAGTACTTTTAAGTACTCATGCTAAAATACTCTGATTGTACTTTTCATAATGCTATTTTTCCCTGTGTAAATTTATGCCATCTATTTTAATATGAACAGAATGCTATAGAACACATTAAGCAATATAAAAACAAAATACTGTAATCCTTAAAGTAAATAACACTCAATAGGATCAACATGTCTACAACAAAAATCAAACAACAGATAGCAAGGAAACTTTTATGGAACATACCATTTTAACCATGCTATGTGCTATATTATACTAATTGAGAATTTCATAGTAGCAGATATAGTAATTGATGGCCTAACCCAATCATATGGGTGACGAGGGGAAAGATCTGCATAAGGAATGTCCACCAGCAGAAAAATCCAAACACGAAATCCCACATCTAAATCTTCATTGCTCCTTAATTCAAACCACAATCACAATAATTCCTTTTTAGCACCATTAACATGAAGTGTATAATGATTAAACACAAGTAAGCATCATTGAGGAGAAAATAAAATGAACAATTTCAGGCCATAATGAAAAGTAAGAGATTGAATAAAAGACAAAGGGAATGCTTTCTCAACGTAAAGCAGGAAGCATGAGAAGCAAGACTTGAGAAGACACAATCACATCATTCAAATGAAAAATAATTAGATTAAACATAAGAGGGATGAAATGAAAATTTATTTCATTCAAAGAGTAACACTGTGAACATAGGAAGCAGATTAGAAGCCACAATTGTAGGAAATCATGCTATAATTAAAAAGAAGTGCTAAATTAATAAACTACATAATTTAATTATAAAGGAGCATCGCAAAATGAAATAGTGAGGATACCTCTATCCATTAAGGCTAAGAAAGTTTTTGCATGTGTATGGGACCGCGAGCCAAATCCTAAAGAGTGTAAATAGAAGGATAAGCTGACAAGCATGCATGCACTTGTATCTTTAAAATCAACAACATGAAAGCAAATAACAAACACAAGAAACTTTTAGTATAGCAAATTCGAAACAGAAAAAAAGGAATATTATACCAATCAAAAATGAAAAAAAAAAACGATACTTTTAAATTAATAATTCACAGTGCCAGCCCACCACCACCTGGTGAACAATACAAAATCAAAATCTCCACTGCCACCCCTTTAGCACAAAACAATGAACCATTAAATCAAAAACACCTTCCATTATTGTAACTGTCGGCTAAAATAAAAATTGGAACTAAGCAAGCAGCATGTCCGAGAGCTTATGAGCAAAAAATAAAAAATCAAGATTAGGTACTCACCAAGATAAAAGGGTCCCTATATTCATTCATTCGGATGTGTAACTGTACATAGTATTTGTCCAGAACAAAACAACCAACAATTTATCATCATAGATTACTCAAAATCTGTAAAAGAAATGTAATATAAACTGAAACATAAAAATAGGAAAATTTACAAAATAAAATTGGATTATACACAATCTGTATAAAAAATAGCATCATAAATAAATAAAATTACTAGTAATTGGGCTCCATACCATCTCTTTCACCAGTTACATGCCTTCCACCATAGTTGGGATAAGGGGAGGAAGCTGGAGATGTCCATAAGACAACCAATTGAGGAGTTTAGAACCTAGGTCACAATCTTAAACAATGAGGAGTTTAAAATAGGAATAAAGAGAAAAGCAAAAATCAAAACTTATGTATGAAACTGTATTTTCATTTGGGTGATGAAGGAAGCTGAAAAGCTTCTCATTGATATTAGCTAGCCCAATTGTCGAGAAAGATGAATAATATTATGCTTTCGATGCTCAGCAACCTGAGACATAATGTTGAAGGTGCTAGAAATGATAAGTTGGAAATATGCAGCGAAGGGACCGAAGAGGCTTTTTTTTTTGGTTTGGAAAAATTATCCTGGCTGTTAAGGATGTAATACACTTGTTGGGAGCCGCATATTTTGGGTCTGGAAAAATTTAATTTGGCCATCTCTTTGGTAAACACATGAAATTTTTGAAAAAATTTCTTTGAAAAAACGAAAAGGGTTGTATTTTGAAAATATTAATAAGAAATAGTCAAGAGGCATATAAAAGAATCAAGAGTTGTATTCTGCAAATATTAATAAGAGATAATCTTTCTCAATAAAGAAGCATAATTAGTATTAAATATTGGAAAAAGAATTATAGAAAAACGAAAAGATTCTGTATCCATATCCATTTTGGTCAATATTCATAGAAAATCAAAATTTACAATCCGAAGTTGGAAAGACAAAAACTATGATACTATGATGTGAACACATCGCGAAATTTTTTGGGCGAAAAAGCTAGATTGCCATGTGTTTAGTGATGGCTGATGCAATTATCCCCTTCTTACAGAAATCAGGAGATTTTACTATCGGTGTTAATTGTTTAATGACTTTTCACTTGTGCCATAATATTCCACAGAGATAAAATTATTTCTTTTGCATGCGCACATCTTATTTATTGGTTTCTTGAGAGGAGAACTTCATAATCCTTTTGTAGTGCACTACACCACGAGTAACTGATCATGGTGCCCATAAGAAAACTCAATGGCTAGTATATCATTGTGAATTCATATTCCTTTTTGAAGTAAAAACTTTTTTTTTTCCCCAATGAGCTCCTCTAAGGAGGATAAACATCTGGCCACAAATTCCTCTCTATACACACTATCAAAGCTCGAACCTCTACTAAATGCTTAAAGAACATAGTTAATTATCAACTGTGTTAGACCTCATAATTGAAGTGAAAACTTATTTGTCTTTGTTTTTAAGCTCCTTAAATTTTATTGCTACTTCACTTTAAAAATTGATATTCAATTTTTCCAAAATATCATTTCTTTAAAAAAAACAAAATAGCAATTAAATACTCATTTTTATTATCAATTACTCTATAATTTTGTTTAAACATATTTCTTTTAGTTTAATAATCATTTGAATTATGTGAAAGTGTTTGGGGCTATCATTTTGTGATATTTATATAATCACTAAGTATTATAAGTATTTACGAATAACGTATTTCATATAATTATCTATACGTAACCAATTATTTTTGTAAAAGTATTCTTAATATAATAGTATTCTTATTATTTACTATCGGTCAAATCTAACAACTTTTATTATCAGTTTGATCAAATAGAAAGAAGTTTATAAAGAGACATACAAAGAAAATATTTTATTTTATTTCTTCTTAATCAAACTTCATAACACATAGGATAAAAAAAAGTGATTTTAGGCTCAGAATCCCATACAAAGCGCACAATATGTAACACCCCAATTTTTTTTTTATGCACTAATTACTTTGGTTAGCTAATGGATAGTTAGTCATTCATAATTAATTGAGCATCTCAGCAAAAATTGGTTTTCCTTTATGTGTTTTCTTTTGAAATTTAAACTTCAAAATGGATGAGTAAAATAATCTTTACTTGGAATTAGAGGTGTGTGAAAATAATATTTTTTTTTTCTCTGTGGGTGTTTTATATTATTTTAGTGATTTTGTGTGTGAAATCCCTAAGTTATCCTCATTTATATATACACCTAACTATTAAACTATCGTTCTCACATACACCCATACTTATAAAATAAAATAAAAAAGAAAATAAAAACCCATTTTCCCACTCATTCACGGTAACACACACACACAACACATCATTAACTTTTCTTTCTTTCTTTCTTCTTCTTTTCTTCTTCATCTTCTTCTTTCTTTCTCTCCATCTTCCTCCCCCATCTCTACCTTATAAACCATTCAATTCTTCACCAAATCCAACAAATAAATACACTTTTCCATAGCTCTTCCACCTAACAAACACAAATCCAGCATCAGTTTTTCAAGAAAAAGCATCCTTATACCTGTTCTAGAGCAGACAAAATTCGGGTAGAAAGGAAAGAAGGAGCTTTTGTTTCCTTACTTGGGAGATCAAGCTTCAAGGGACTTGTGGTTGGCTGACTCTTCAATAAAAATTATCTTTTGCTAGGGGTTTATGTTTAAACTTATTTATTTATGATTTTGTTAAGAAATCTTGAGTTTTGATGAATGATTATGCATGAAAAATCAAAAGAAATTGTATGTTGTTGCTGAAATTCTCGGATTTATGCAGACAGCTCAATTTGTTTGAATTTATTCACATAGATAGAGACAATATTTTGAGCTAAATGTTTTATATGATGAAGCTAACATATGAAAGTATCTTCACTATTTTTCTTGAAGTGTTTAGATGACTTTTTCTATTTTTTAAAATTCAGAAATCGAGAAAATTTTAGTTTCTGTATGAACAGTAATTTTTGAAGCACTAAATTTGTATAATTTATTTACCATATCAAATGATCAAATTTTTTAACTTGAAATTTTTACAAGATGTTGTATACATCTTGAAGTTAAATCATGAATTTTTGTATGATTTAACATGATCATTTGACAGGGTAATAAAATTGGGAACTATGGTTGTTGGCTGTAAATAGGGGGTTTCTGACCACCGAATTTGTCTAATTTTGTTAACATATTTAGATAATGATTCTTGCTTTAAAATTTTTACAGGATCTTTTGGACACATTGAAGTGTCTTAGATAATTTTTATAGCCTCTGAATTTATTATTTAACATGCAAATAAATTTGTGTTACAATGTGTAAAATATGCATGAAAATTGAGTAAATATATATGCCATGTGTTTGATAAAATTTCTAAATGAGAGTAAAGGTTGTTTGGGATTGAGTTTTTACATATTTTTTGAAAGTGAAAGAGTGGAATTTATATGAGTTTTGGTTTATCATATAGTAGCATTTTAGTCTTGACATAATGAATGATTGCTTATTAATGTTTATGATTACTCGTTGAGTTGTTGTTGTGGTTTATCTCATCTTAAAGAAAAGGATTTTAGAATTCATGATTGAAAATTATGTTTGCATTCTTGTGAGAAAAAGAATGACTTTGAGGAAATAGGAAAAAGAGGAAGAACTAAAGATAAGGAAATCAGAATTAAGACATGAAGATTAAGGGTCGATTTATGTCGACAAAGAGGGTTCCGACACTGAATCGTTCTAAGGACCAGTGATGACTGGGCATTGACTTTCTTTATAGTGCACATGAGGGTTTTAGTGTCGGTTCGTATTAAAGAACTGGTGTCTACCAGTTAAGTATAAGCTTATAGCTTTTAAAGTATCTAACCAGAATTAATTGAGAGAAAAAGAACAGTGAGATGAATAGGAACAGATAGAAATGCGAAAGTTATGAGGTAGATAAGACTAAATAAAAAGATCTTAACTATGATGTATTTGATGTCTTACATTAGGATAGCCATTTATGTATGTTGTGACATTTAATGAATGAACCTAGTATATTTCCATGTAAGCATGTCTCTTTAATTATATTAATAAAGTTTCTTCATACATGCATATACTTATCATGCCAAGACTATGCTAAAAGACACCTCTACCTTGATAAAGATTGTTTGCGAAATCCTAAAATCGAACCTCATAATTGTATGTAAATGATTTCAAAAGAAACCAAGGTAGACTAGAGATGATAATGATGTCATGTTAATTGCATATGTTCGTACTGAGATTTCAATTGATTTCTCACCCCTTTTCCCTTTTTCCATATCATCTCTAGATGAGCAGGTAGATCCTGATACAAAGACTTAGTTGCTGAAGTATAGTTGCTTTTTCGTTACTTGGAGACTGTGCTATATTACTGGATCTTAACTTTGCTTTTGGATCATGAGATCTTTCTCCTTCTATATTTTGTATCTTGTGACTTGAGGTCATGACTTAGTATATTCTTAGCTGGTTTGACCCATGTGGCTGTTTATCTTTGATATTATATTACTATATTATGTTATGGATTGAATGGCGTTGTGTGCTTTATAATGATGATATATGATATGTGATAACTCCCTTAGGAGTTATGTTTTTCTTTAGTTTTCTTGAAACTTTTAGTTTGTTTATAATTTGTTTTAGTTTTCATTGGTGCCTCTTTTACATCATTTAGTTCAAATTCTTGCATGATTACACTAACGTTAACCTTGCATTCTAGTTGTGTTTTCCATTGGATTATAGCTTTTTTGGAAGAAGAATTAGGGAAGCATTTGAGCTAGGCATGCAAAAGAGCAAGAAGTGGCGCTGAATGGATGTCAGAAATCTATGCTGGAGCATAGAAATCCATGCTAGAGCATGCTGGGTCCTGAAACTGAAGCCACATTGTAGCATGGCAACCTACACTATAGCGTGAGTTGCTGTCATAGTTATGATATTTTCACTTAAGTTACGCTCCAGCGTGGCCATAGCTATGCTACAGCGTGGGTGCACGAACCTGCCATGTGAATTGGGCTTCACTACTTACTCTGACAGCCCATAATTGATATAAAAAAATACATTGGAGCAGGGAGTGAGAGGAAGCACGAAATGGGAGAAAGGAAAGGCTAGAGCTTAGAGAGAAAGGAGATTGAAGATCAAGCACTTGGGAAGGAGACTTCTCTTGGGATTGCTCTTCAACTCTTTGAGTATTTTCTTGTTTATGGCTTTTTCATTTGATGTTGATTTTATTTTGTCTTCCATGACTTGTAACTAAACCCTCTTTGCTAAGGGTGATTTATGGATGCTATGTGTTTGACAATATGCTAATATGAATGAATGTGTGTCTTGTTCTTATTTGATAGTGAGCATTGTATTTGATCTTATTTATCTTGAATTGCTTGATCACCAATTTAGGATTATAGGGGTTTTTACAAATTTGAGAAAATGAGTAAGAGCCATGCCTATGAATGCAATGCCATGAGTTGAATGACACCTAGAGATAGGCAAACATGATTCATGTGGTATTTAAGGACTTGATAATTAAATCACTTAGTTAGAGTTAGGCATGCTAAGAGATTAGGTGTTCAACTCTAATTGAGTAGCATTAGATGATCTTGAGAAAGACTTTTAATGAACATAGAGATCCCACCATCACTCAATGAAATGTGGACAAGGCATATTGATGTTCATGTTGCATATTAATCACACATAGTTAAAGTAAATCAACCTAGCATTTAATTCCATCAATTCTTAAATCGCTTTTACATTGTTTTAGCACTTTGGTCTTCAAATTCCTTTGATATCATCTCTTTTCAATTGTTCAACTTGTTATCTAATTAGCTGGAACCGGTAATTGAATTATCCCTATGGGTACGACAACTCTATCCTTACTCTATTACTTGACGACCTAGTATACTTGCTAGTGTCACTCTCCTTTTGGGAGCGATCAATATGTTGAAGTATTGTATTTTGAAAAGTATGTTGAGCTATGAATGACTGGTTATCCTGTTTATGATTTTCTGTCTTATAGGAGTATGGTATTTACGCCGTTATCATGCCGAATTTTCATTAGAATGCTTAGCAATATTTTATGTCAAATGGTGAAAAGCTCACGAAATAGGACGTGATTCCTTAGTATTAATTCTTATATGACTCGAGCATGTAGAAATGAGTACTAGGAAGTTACACAATACATTTTGGATAGTGCTATTTTAACACCCAAAAAGTGGGTGTCTGAATAGACACCCACTTTTTGGGTGTTAAACTATCTTTACCCATACATTTTACAAAGGCCTACTAATTTGCTACGACTCATGGCATAACTCACACCAACTCGAACATTATTCTTCCCATATATGAACAAAACCAAACCCATCAGTTTTTCATAACACACTGAATCAAACGTCACATAACCACTGAAACAATCAAATCTCCATTTACCAATGATTGATGGAGCTATCGGATAATTATGTGCTATGACTATCATAGAACAGGCCTCGCTAGGAGATGGCAAGGGATTCTTTTGCAGTATCGGTGACCTTGTTGCATGGTACCAGGCATTGAGGCCGTTGGGGAACACGCCCAAGATTTCCTCCTCTCTCTGCTTCTTTAGTTTCTGCAAAGCACCGCAAGAGCACTTCCTCACACACACACACTTTGGTGGAGGGCGAAGAATATCAAGTTCTTTCCAAAGTGAATTTATCTTGGCTAAGAAGTTTGGCACGTCTAGATTGCCCTGTTTAAAGGTATGGATCTGTCCCGAAAATTGTGAAATTATGAGTAGATCCCCCAGGGAATACCACTCCTTCAGTTTTCTCCATGCAACTGCTTCATTATCTATCGCACGATCCTGGATCCTCCAAAAAATTTCACGGGAGAGAGATTTGAGGATCCATATAAGAACAAGGTCGTTGCAATTCTTCCATGCTCCATACTCTACGATGCAAATAAATCAATAAATACTCCCAATTAAAATTGGTGAACTATTGGTAATATCGTGTGTATTCTTTACTCCATACTAATATGAAAATTTCTTATGTGGCTCTTAGAGTAGAAAGTACTTCCCTAAAATAAAAAACAAAAAAAAAACATTTAATTGATATGCATTGATATCTACACTGTTAGTCAATAGAAAGTTGTCACATAAGATATTTTACAATTAAATTTAATTCAAATTTCAAAACACTAATAGATGCTTTGTCATTGATTTATTAGTTGACAATGTAAAGATATTTTACACTGTCAATATATACCAATTAAATTAAAAAAATAAGAGAAAAAATTTGCTCTACTCACATCAATTATTACAATAAAAATATAGAGGAGTGGAAACAATGATAATTCACAAAATTGATGTGTCAATTAGTTTATAGAACATAGCAAATATTTTCTCTTACTTTCACAACATCCTAGTATTTCTATGCTAATATTCATATAGTGCTTCTGCATTTATATCTTTTTTCTTGGCCCAATAAAGTTATTCTTTTTCATTAAAAAAAATTTTTTTCCTTAAAATTTTATTACTCATAAAAATCAATATGTAAATTAAAAATTTTCCCTTATCAAATACCTCTCTCTAATTATATTCTTGATTAATTTTTACAACATTATATTTCTCCAATCCATTGTCACTAACAACTTTGCTTTCTTCTAAAAAGTAGGACAGAGAAAGTATCCATAAACTTACTTGAATTGGAAAAATTACAACTATAATTATTTTTTTATTGAAATTATTGTCTTTCCCTACCATAACTTATTCAATACTGGTACTGATACTCATGCAGTTACTGTGAAACATAAACTAATGCTCACCGAGCTTGTACGTGGCTGGAGCTTCGATCGAGCCAACCGCAAAACGTCTTGCTGCCAAGTTTGCTTTCATCTTTCGATACCACCTCGGGCAGTCATCAGGTCCAGTAAGTATCGCCTCTGGTAGGAACTTCTTCAGATGAAGCTCACTCAAATCAATGTAATAACGACCAGGCTTAAGGTTCAGTTTAGGAAGCTTTTGTCGTCATAATACCATCGTGAAAAGTAAAAAGAAAAGTACGTATGTGAAGTGCTGAATGAAGAGGGGGAGCGAAAGAGAAGGATTTGAGAGAAAACCAAAGTGTAGAAAGAAGGCCAAAATGTGAGGAGAGTAAGGAGTGTGTTGTTGGTTGTTAGACTTGTTACATGAAATGGCTGGTGTACTTATAGATGACGCTTGGTGACCCGTATAATAATTAATAGACAATAACTCACGCTATAAATTCCTAGACCGTTCCAGGAATTGTTGAAGAAAATACTTCCATACTTGAAAGCTTGAAAATGAAAAGGTTGGAATAACGATAACATGCTAGGTAGGGGTGTACAAAGAACGGGTTGGGCAAGACCTGAACCCGGCCCGATTTTCATACTGGGTCAATTTTTAAAACATGAACCCGACCCGATAATGACCCGACTATGTCCTGGGTTGTACTGGGTCAACCCGGCATTCGAACAATATACAAGAATTTAGATATTGTACATAATAAAGTTATAAAATTTTATAAGTAAGAAATAAAATTTTAGAGATGTTTTATGATATAGGTTTCAAAATAAACCATATCAATGTAGAAATAACATCAAGTTATGTAAAATATATAAACTGAACTTTAAAATATTATAATTTTTCATAAATTATTACAAAAATATAAATCTCTTAAAGAATATTTTGACTTTGGGCCGAGTCGGGCCAACCCAACGTATGACTCGAACCCGGTCCGAAATATGTAGCGAGCCAAAAGATTAACAATATGGACTATAACCAAGAAATTTAAAAAATATTTCAACTGAAACAAAAATAAAAATATTTTTCATGGAACAAAATCAATCCGCTTATTCTTAGGAGCCTAAAGGACATTTAATTAGCTCTTTATTTTTTAAAATTAATTTCTTCAAACTATTATTAAGCTTTTATTATTAAACTTTATATATACTATGTATATATTATTAATTATCACAAGGATAAAAAGTTTAAAACGTTATATATATATATATATTTTTTGCTTTAACATGTTGACTTTTAAACCAAAATCAGCCGAACCTTAAATTTGTTTAAATACTTTTAACATTGGAATAAAATTTAATTTGACAAATTTAATGATTATTTTTTTCCTTCAAATTTAAACTAAACAACCGAGAAAATCTCTATCCCACCATAAAGCTTTATTATTTTTTGAGTGAAACTTTTTTTTTTGGTTAACAAAAAAAATACAAGATCTCTGTATGTCTATAATCTATGCGCAAATACTAAAGTAGAACCCTTTGTGGAAATAAAGAAAGCAGACCTCCAGCTGTATCTTTATCAGTTCTTGTTCTGCCCAAGTTAATAGTCAAGTCAATTAGGTTAAATTGTGTTGACCAACGACGATTAGAGTCGTCCACTAAGGAAACCAGGGAATATTAGATTGTGCCAGCTGTCTACTCCATTTCAACTAAGGATATTAAAATTAAAAGGACTTTTTGAACATTTCAAAAACTATATTTTGAAAGATATCAAAATATTTTTATAAATATTAGATTTTCTAATTAATAATAATAATATAAATAAGTCAGCCTATTAAGTCTAATAAACTTATTTTATTGCATAAAGCTAGTTTGATTGATTTAATTAAAAAGACTTTTTGAAAAGTCTTGCTTTTTCTTAGTTGAAAAATAAATAGGTCAAATTATACTGAATAATATATAGACTAGGTCGAAGAGCTTTAAGGGGTCACCTGACCTATTTTCGCCTCAATTTGTAATGAAGTTGGCCATACTGCGCGCTATTACTTGCTCCGTTGGCATCAATTTGATGCTCAATTTGGCTTAGATTTGTCAGCTCCTTAGACTCCGTGACCAAGAGCAAGTCTGTCCATCAACAATAATTTACTAACCCTTACCACAAGTTGTCCTTAGAACGGGTATCTAGACTTAGGTATCCCCCCGACACATGACAGCTGATCCAACGAATTCGATGGACAAGGTGGATTACAATAGCTCATAGAGGGTTATGCTGGAAACGGCTCGCGTTACATGTTAGAAATTGATTAAACTTCTCGTTATACTTATCATTTTTTTTTTAAACATAATAATGTATTGCTTGTGCCTATTATCGTAAAAAATCTTTTGATTGCATGTCTTACAATTTGCCGGAGACAATAATAATTCTTTGAGTTTCATCATAATTTTTATTTTGTTAGATGCCAAGTTTCCAAGCAGACACTTCTCCAAATAACCCTTGGCGATGGGGCTACACACTTTATGCCATCAATAAAATTCACTAGAAATTGTGTATTTTGTTGATTCTTTCTCCGAACATACTTGGTTATACAAGTTGCATTCTAAGTTTCAGATCTTTTGTTTTTAATGCTTTCCAACAAATGGCTGAATTGCAACTCGGTAAAGGAATACAAACTGATAATGCTATGGAATATGTTGGATTATCTAAGCATTTACAGCCTCATGGAAATCTTACATAGGTCTTCTTGTCCTTGCTGAGAATAAAACACCGTTCCCTATTTGCAAGAATAAGAGGAGCAACAGTAATGAGAAAACATATGTAGCAAACAAATCACAGAAAGAATCATAAAAAATAAGAAATAGGCACCAAGATTTTTAACGTGGAAAATCCTCTCAATGTGAGATGTAAAAATTGTAGGTCATCCAGACTAAAGAAATAGCCCCATTATGATCAAATAAGGGTACAAGAGAGTCTCAAATAAGTGTACAAATTATGCTTATATTAAGCTAAACCAATTAAACACCAATACTTAAAATGAAAACTAAGAAAATGAAAAATACCCCCAAAATAGAGCTGCTACATGAGATCAATATATCATATTCTAGATCTCATTCAATGAACCATCCATTTAAAATGGAGAACCAAACATCCACAACTTGTTGTAAAATTTTCAGCCCGATCCAACAATAATACTGACTGCTCTGTGTTTGTGCAGGGATGAGTTTCTTCTCTTGCTTTCTCTCAATGTCGCTGGTTTTTCTTTCAAATGACTTCTCTCACTTGACTCTAACAGACCCCTATTCACTTAGATAAGTGAAAGATGAAGTGGGCTTGCACATATAGGAAGAGTGCCCAACACCTAACAAAAATCTCTCCCTCATGACTATATGGAGTTAATAACCAATTCGGTTATCAAAAAAGAGGCTTCAAACTTCCATCTTGGCAAAGATTTTGTCATTATGTCTGAATCATTCTCATAGTGTGAACCTTCTCAAGTTCTAACAACTTAGCGTACAAAACATCATGTATCCAATGATACCTCAAATCAATGTGTTTGGCCCTTGAATTAAAAGTTGACTTTTACCAAGATATATAGCATTTTCACTATCGCAAAACAACACTACCTCACTTGAGTTAGACCAAACTCTTGTAAGAACTTCTTCATCCAAAACATCTCTTTGCATGCTTCGGTAATGGCATTGAACTTAGCCTTTGTAGTGGGTAAAGTGACACACTTTTGCAACTTATATTGCCAAGTTATGGCTTCACCTCCAATTGTGATCAAATAGCTTAAAGTAAACCTTTTACACTCAACATCTCATGTCCTATTTAGGTCAGTGTAACCAACTAGAATAGACTTCTCATTTCCAAAACATAAATTCAGGCTAAAAGTGTAACAGAGATATCTCATATCTACTTCACTGCATTCCAATGCTCGCTTCTTGGCTTTGAAAGAAAATGGCTAACACTACAAATAAATGAGCTAAGTCCAATCTAGTGCACACCATAGCATACATCAAACTACCAGTGGCGAAAGAATATGAAACTCTCTCTATGTCTTTCTTCTCTTGATCTTCATTTCATGGATTTTCCTTGCAACTCGGTTTGAATTGTGTATTAAGAGGAGTGGTAACAGCTTTAGCTTTCTCCATTTGAAAACCTCTGCAACACGGCTTTAATGTATTTCTCTTGTGACAGTCAAAGATTTCTCTCCTTTCAAACACGAATGATGCTTATACGAAGAATTTGCTTTGCTGGTTTGAGATCCTTTATTGCAACTGACATCCCAAGTTGCTTCTTTAACCTATAAATTCTATAAGCATTTTGCTAATAATAAGCATGTCATCAACATATAATAAAAATATAACTGGAAAACTATTTAATAATAATGCAATGATTTGAAGTAGTTTTCTTGTAGCCTTGCTCTCCCATAACAGACTTATAAATTTCTTGTATCATTGCTTCGGAACTTGCTTCAAGCAATATAAGCTCTTCTTGAATTTGCACACTTAATCTTCTTTCCTTTTCACCTTAGAACCTTTGGGTTGCTCCATGCAGATTTTCTCTTCAAGGTCACCATGGAGGAAAATAGTTTTACATCCATCTTGTCTAAATTTCTAAATTAAGACCCACAACCAAACCCAAAATAGTCTTGACAAAAGATATCTTCACAACCAGAGAAAAGATCCCATCATAACCAATCTTCTTTCTTTGCTGGAAGCATTAACCACCAATTTAGCCTTATACCTTGCAGAAGAAAAATTTCCTTCATGTTTCAACTTGTATATCCACCTGTATTGTAAGGCTCTTTCGCCTTTAGGCAACTTTACAAGATCAAATGTTTGATTATCATACAAGGACTGCATCTCATCTTGCATGGCATCAATCAATTTTTGCTTTTGGTTACTATCCATAGCCTCCTCATAACACTCAGGTTCTCCCCCATCAATTAAGGTCACAAACTCATAAGAAGGATACCTTGTTGAAAGTCATCTCTCTCTATTAGATCTCCTAGGAACAACTGGTGGATCTTTAGGTATCTCATTCTGATCATCAACAACATTATTAGTTGGAGCATTTAAATGATCTCCGATTTGCTAGTCATCAGGAACCCTATGGTCATTATATTGCATATGATTCTGGGCCTGATTCTCTTCTAGTTCTAGTCTATGTGGTGGCTAAACTGGATTCATATCCATCAAGTCACTGTTTTTGTGGGATTCATTATTCTCTACCTTCTCAATGTCTTCAATGGCTTGGTCTTTTATAAACACCGCATCACGTCTTCTTATCAGTTTTTATCAATTAGATCAAAGAGTACATAGCCAAGCTCATCTTGACCATACCCATTACTAATTTCTAGTTGTCTAATTTTCCAATGCTTAGATAGCTCTGAATAGAGAATAAACATTATAAAGGTTGGTTTCACTATAGAACTAAAACTTTTGGTAAAATCAAAGCCTAACCTTTGATTAAACCTATTAGCAATCATCTTAGCCTCGTATTTTTGTAGGGACCTATCTGAATGGTACTTCATGTAAAATACCCACTTGCAATTAAGTAAAAGTGATCCTTGAGTAATGTTGCTTTTCATGTTCCTAGTATCTACACGGGTTTATTGTTGGACAATCTACAATATCTCACAGTTATTTGACCTAAATTGGCCTTTTGCATCAACAAAGTTTGTTAGTTTATACAAAATCCATTGGAGTTTCATTGGAAATGTGTCAAGCGCATATTAAAATATCTTGACGGAACAATTGACTATGGTAGTATCTATAAAATGTCCTTGATTACCAAATTCACTGGTTATAGTGATTTGGATGGGGTCAGGCCCTAATAAAAAATATACAAGTGGGCTTAATGTATATCTTGGTCCTAATTTGATTTCTTGGTCATCATAGAAGGAATATTCAATTTTCAAAAGGAACATTGTGAGCTAAATATTGTACATTTATCTCTCAAGCTCCTGAAGGATTATATTGTTTCCAAGACTATGCTAATATTTACAAGACTTAGAGACTTACAACAATATCCATATAAATCTGATTTTGAATTTTGATAACATAGTCTCTCTACTTAGACCTAATTTTCCAAAATTTGTCATGAGCATTTGACTTTGCTACATAATAGCAAATTAACAACCCTAAAAGTGCTTGCTTGATCAGTTTAAGATAATGAATAAGGTTATAAAATTTTAAAATAGTACAAAAGAACAAAATTTAAATGAACATCAACCATAAAAATAATCTAACTTTGAATAACTATATTACCTTGGTGACTTCTCTATCCATGGATTCCCAATGTAATTATTTTTACTATTTCATTGCATAAACATAAAGAATTAAAACAAATTTTTTCAACATATATTATCATCTTTCAATTATTATTTCAACTTTCTACTTTAAGTATTCACATTAAAGACAATTTAAAATATATAAAACCAAACCTCGTACCACACATTAGAAATCACATGCATTATATAAACATTCCAAAGGTAATGAAAAACTTCACTTTTCTCTCTTCAATAAATTCTTAGTTCCTGGAAATTCACCTTTGTGGAAAGCAATATTATTTGACATATCACATAGGAGAATAAGACATGCAAAGCTTGTGATCAACAGTGAAAAATATAGATACATCACAATCATATTTACATTATTATAGTTGATGAATTCATTTGATAGGTCTCTTCTCCTATTTAGTTAATGAATTTGTCTCACATGTACTACCATAAGATGTAGATTGAAACCTATTAGAAGAATATAACACAGGTTTGGGAAGATATAACGCTAGTGAAAGTGGTCCTTCTAATCACTCAACTACTTTACTAATTGATGGTCTATCTATTGGATTTGGTTAAATAGAACACAAATTAACCAAAGTAATCTTCATCATCATGTCATTTTCTTCTTCTGTGCAGGCCATGCAACTAGGAGGAATATTGTCTTCCTCAATATCCTTATCAATCCAATCTGGAAGGTACATTTCACTAGCATGTGACCCTCTAGTATCATAATTCTTTCTTCCTCTAACCATTTCAAGAATCAACATGTCATAGCTTTCTATTAGGTCCACTAATCTAGCCAATTCTTTTGTTATAAGTTTCTGCTTTGATTAACAACATTCATTTCTTGAAATTGTTTCAGCTGGTTAATTAGCAAGTAAATAACATGCACTTCTTAATTTTAAGTATTCCAAGAGATTGGGAGACTTCACTTTTTCTTTATTCAACAATAATCAATTCAAATAGTTTCTCAAAATTAACATAGTGGAAAACAAAATACATATTTTAAAGTTCAAGAACAAACACATGCAAAGTTGTGCTCAGCAAAGAGAAATATAAGTTACATCATAATCACATTGCCTTCTTATATCTCCAGTGAACTCATTTTATTTGATGGAACCATTCTCCACAAGGGTTATTGAATCTGTCTCATGTGTACTGCAATAAGATATATTTGAAAGCTGTAATGGAGACCATTCAGGAATATTCAAGATAGGCTTTGGAGGATATGGCACTAACTGAAGTGGTCCTTCTAACATCTCCACTACTTTACTCATTGATGGCCTAGCTGATGGATTTGCCTGAATACACCATAAACTCACCAAAGTAATCTTCATCACCATATCATTTTCCTCCTCTGTGTTGACCAAACATGTAGTAGGAATATTACCTTGCTCAAGATCCTTATAAATCCAATCAGGAAAGTATAGTTCACTTGTATTTGACCCCCCATTATCATAGTTCTTTCTTCCTCCGACCACTTCAAGGATCAACATTCCATAACTGTATACATCTGATTTGGGAGAAACTCCGCCATATGTTCGGCTAAAAAATTCTGGTGCAATGTACCCTGGAGTTCCTCTTGTACCCGATATAGATACAATACTCTCCTTCTTTTTGCATATCTTAGCCAATCCAAAATCAGCAATTTTTGGACAAAAGTCTTCATCCAACAGAATGTTTTGAGGTTTAATGTCAAGATGCAAAATCCTTGTATTACATCCTCGATGCAAGTATTCTATTCCTCGAGCAATACCAATTGTAATTTGGTATAATGTGTTCCAATCCAAATCACAAATAGCATTGGAAGATCCTTTTTTATAGATGAACTTATCTAAGGAACCATTATGCATGAATTTGTAGACCAATGCTCTTTTGTTAATCTCGTAACAGAATCCCAAAAGTGAGACAATGTTCACATGTGATGTTCTACTGATACTGGCAACCTCATTTATAAAATCTTCCCCACTTCCACTGGACTCACTTAATACCTTCACTGCTACCTGACTATCATCAGTTAGGCTTGCTTTATACACAGTGCCATATCCTCCTTGCCCTAGTTTATCATGGAACGAGTTTGTCATCTTTTTTACTTCTGAATAACTATATCGTTTTAGCGTCAAAGGGCCATAACTTTTCAAAAAATCCTCAATATTCTGGTCAATGCATGTTCTTGTTTTCCTAAACATCATCTTCTTTACCAACCTAAGGCACCTCTTGCGATTATAAATAACCACAAGAAGGATTATAATCACTCCAGCACCAGCTTCAAATGCACCTTTATGTATGTAACAAAGTGAAGAACAATTACAAACAATGACATAGACCATTTAAAAATAGTCATAGGAAGCCCAAATAATAAAAAATTTATGATTTACCACATTTTTTAATTTCAAACTAAAATCCAAATTTGGTTCTTTAGATTTATATTGGAGAACAAATTAATTCCTCATATTTAAGAAGTCTCATTGTGGCCCCTCAAATTTCATAATTGAGGACAAGTTAGTCCTTTTATCAAATCGATGTTTGTGCCATTAATGGAAAGGTCTATGTGTCCTATTAACTCATTAGCAAAAAGACTATGGTGGATCCTAACTTGCCTCACTAAATAAGGTCATTTAGATCTTTTTTGTCTTCTCTCTCGCCATAACTATTTTCTCATAAGAAAGATTTTGACTTTAAATTGTCTTTCGTTTTAATTTGCAAGGAACAGAGGCTTCTAAAGTTTTTACCTTTCTTGTGCTCTCATAAGAAAGATATCTTGAAGTTCTTGAATGCCTCCTCCAAAAAGACATGGATGGTTAAGTCTCTCTCTAAGTGCTCGTCATGAGATAAGTTAGAACCTATCGTAAAAACTATTACTAAGTTAATAAAACACGTGGACATTTCCATTAGAAGCCTTAGATGACAATTTGATAGAGGGATTAATTTATCTCCATTTCTCAAATTTGAGGGACTACAATCGGACTTTCCAAATCAGATGGACTAATTTGTCTCGTTTTTTAAACTTTAGGGACCACAATAAGACCTTCCAAATTTGAGTGAGTAATTTGTCCAGCCAAAACAACCTAGAAAATTATATAAATATTTCAAGATCAACTAAGACGTAACACTGAAATACCGAATCAAAAGTCAAGAATAAACAAAGAAGTTACTGCCCCTCTATGTGCTATTAGTCTATATGCTCTGTATTATAAGTTTATAATCTTTAGTCATACGATGATACAATCAAATCTAGAAAGTGTTGTTTGTCTTCAAATACTACACTACTATATAAGAAATATAAGGAACAAAATATATTTATAATTGACAGTGCTAACTTCAGAAGCCAAAATATTTTCTTTGTAAAATAACAAAATTTAGTAATAATAGTACTGTACCTGCCATCCAAGCTGGTAAGTGTGACTGTGAAGTTTTCAATCCAGATGGACTTATTCCATTTGCTTGTTGAGAAAGCCCACGGAACATATTGCCCGTGACGTTGAACCTGACCTCAGGTGAGAATATGGGAATTTTTCCTGATAGGTTGTTGTTAGAGACATCCACAACCTCAAGTTGAGGTAAAGTTGCCAAACTCTCAGGTATTGAACCCCGTAAATTATTATCACTTAGATACAAGTTTCGCAAATCAGTTAAATTGGCAAATGCAGGTGAGATCGTCCCATTCAAATTCAAGTTTGTCAAATTCACGGTTATGATCTTGCTCCCATCACACGTAATGAAATTCCAACCTTTACAAGGATTGTTCCCTCGCCAAGAACGTGTCAGCAGGATAGGATACTCAAACATTGCAGCAATTTCAAGCAAAGTGGTCACTCTCTCATCACAGGGTCCAACACGGTCTAAACAGAAACTATTGGTGTTGTTATTATCACCAAGACTTACATTAACAGTGACATTAAATGCAGGCACAGGACCCTGCAAAAAGTTATGGTCCAAAAAAACGCCCAACAACCCTGAGAGGTTCACCAGAGAAGGTGGAACTACACCGGTTAATTGATTGTCCTGAAGCTCCAGATATGCTAAGTTGGTGCAATTGGACATGTCTGGAATGGGGCCGTTGAAATGATTCCCTTGAAGCCTCACATCATTCAAGTGGATCATGGATGAAAGAACCTCAATTGTACCTGACAACTTATCATGTTTTTGGAAGTCAAGATATAAAGATTCAATCTTGGATCGTAAGAAAGAATCGGGCAAGGCCCCACTGAGGCTGTTGTTGGAGAGATGGAGAGTCATCAACCTTGGGAAGGAATCGAATATGTCTGGTGGTAAGGAGCCCATGAGGTTTGTAGCCATGAGGCTAAGGGTTTCGAGTGAGTTGGAGTCACTCAAATCGATGGGGAACATCCATGGTGCGAGATTGACGTTGTTGTCCAAGTAGAGAGACTCCAATCCCCTTAGACCCTGGAAGCAACCATAAGGGATGGAGGTGAAGTTGTTGTCCTCGAGGTACACATATTGCAGCTTGTCGAGATTGGCAAGAGAGGGAAGAGGCCCATTGAGAGAGTTGTTCTTGAGATCAAGTCTAGTGAGGGACGGTAGGGAGTCATTGAGACCTGAAGGAAGTATTCCTGTGAGCGACATTGAACAGAGATCGATTTCTTCGACTAAGCCAGAGTCGTCGCAAGACACGCCTCTCCATTGGCAATAGTTTGTGTTGTTAGACCAGTCGGGTGGAGTGAGGGCTTTTAGAAGCTTCGACATGTAAGCAGCATCAGTATCGTTGCTGTGGAGGGTGGAAACGCTGGAAAAGACATGGGGTTCGGTATTGATATCAGAGCGGACAAAGACTAAGAAGTATAAGAAGAAAAGTATAGAAAAACTAGCTAAAGTTTTGAATTTCAATTTGCGGAGAGCCATTGAGATCTAAGAGAGCAAAATATTACTCTTTGTTTGAGCACTTGTGAAAAGTTAAACACACATTTCACTGAAAAGAACAAAGAGGTTCCATTCTGCTTCTATGCATATGTTTCCATTGAGCAAGTCGTTGCCTGGTGCTAGTTTGTTTAGTGTGAGAGTGGTGTCTCAGAGAGAGATATAGAATGTTTTGTGCTTTTGAGGAGAATGGAAAGAAGGAAGCAAAAGCAATGGGATTGGAAGAAGAAGAGGATTGCTATATAGGGAAGGCTAGCAATGTCTAATACTTGTCCATATAGGGCGCTTTTTTTTTTTTTTTTTGGTGTTGAGCAATGCTAGGCCGCCGGATTAGGGCTCAGGCAGCCCGATATTATGATTCCCGACTGATGTGTTAAAAGTGTAGTGGAAGAGAAAAATGATAACAATATATGGATGGGAGAAAAAGAAATTTGTTATAAATTGCCAATTCAGTCGGTCAATACTATTTATCAGGCTGGCTAGCATGTTTTATTTTTTTATTTTTTATCTGAATATGGCGAAATTATTGAGCCATTTCGTTTGTATTATTTGATTAAAGTCACCACTTTTCGTGTTTTTTGGTTCCAAGTTGGAGTCACCTCAAAAGAGTGCTTTCTTGTTGTTGTGGTTGTTGTGCGTATGGAAAATCTACATCAGGCCCCTCCATGATCATTACGGAGATTTCGAGTTATGTTGTGTAAAAATTTTTGATACAATATTTTGACATCTATATTATCTCATCCATTTAAAATGATAAAAAAAATTTAAAAGATAAATACATGTGTTTCGGATGGATGAAATACTATGAGTGTCAAAATGTTAAATGAAAAGGTTATACATGTAACATTTTTGGGAGATTTCGATATCTCTTACAAGGAATTTTATACAGCCTAATAAAAGTGGCTCAATAATTCACCAAAAGAATGAAGAAAAAAAAAGGAAAAGTGGTTCAATTATGCACTTCGTAGGTCGACGTGCGAAAAGTCGAAAACTACTTTTGCAATAACGAGTGTCGCGTTTTGGAAGATTAAAATCTTCTCTCCTTCTCCAAAATGACACGTAATTTTCAAGCGCTCGTTGCAATAGTAATCGGGTATGGGTTCAAATTTGTGCTGAATAGTGTGCTATCCTTCTTCCGGACATTAGTTCCTTTGTGATTCGTGAATAGGGTGTGACTGTTACCCATATTCTATGTGAACTAAATCATTATGCGGATTATGATGGCTAAAAAAGGTAATGCTAGGTCAGTAGACTCAGTTTTCTTGACTAACCCTCTTCTGTTGCATGGACTGCATAAGGATTCTATTGGGCATACATTTATACGAGTTTAGTTTGCTGCTTTTGTTTGTTTCCTTCCTTCCGTAACAAAAAAAATTCGTACTGAATAGAGCAAGGCTTTTTTCCTCGATCAAGCTACACTCAGATAGTTAAGTTCAATTTTGTTTCTTAGGAAAAAAAAAAAATCCATAGTGAAGTTCTTTCCTCATCTAGAGGAAATAGTTTTTTCCTTCATACTTATTTTTGCCCTTCGTTTTTGTTGGGGCCTATTACTTTTGAATTTTTAAATATTCTTCTTTCGATGGTGCTAAATCGATGTTGGGGCTATTACTTTTGAATTTTTAAATATTCTTCGATGGTGCTAAATCGATGTGGAAAAAGAATGTCTTCCTCCGCGAAGGTACAAGGGAAATTCCATTTAGGCATTTCGATAAAGAATAATGTTGTGTGTGAAATAAAAAGTATATGATAAATGTATATTATATCTCTTATTATTATTAAATATGATGAATGATCTTCATTTATTTCACCTACTCATTAAATTTAACAATAATAAAATGTGTAATATATATTTAATATGTAATTTTATTATACACATAATATTATTCTTTGATAAAAATGCATCCCACCACAGAGTTAACTTGCAACGCGGTGAAGATCCGTTGAGTCAACTGCAGTGGGAAAGGTCACGTCAATGGGCTGTTGGAAGACCTGGTCAGCGAATAACGGAAGATGACTAGAAAATTAAGAGACAAATAAGGTGAGACCTGAAAGAGGGAAAAAAAAAGGGCATTCTTTACTTAGACAATTGAGTAAAATAGGTTAAAAAGCTCATGGACTTATTTTGTTTTAGTAGATCATTTTTCTTTTCCTCTCTCATATAAGATATAAAGTATCTACACTTTTATCATTGCAAAATTTTTATTTTTACACTTAAATCCTTAAGAGTTTAAATTCTTTTCGTATTTTAATCCTCAAATGTTTTTATATCAAATATATTAATCCTAATAATAGAAAAATTATTTTTGTTACACCAGAATTTAAAAGCAATGAGATGTGAATATATGATATCATGTATACTACCTAAACTCTTCACCACTAGTCTAATCCCGGTGGCTCAATTATAGAAAAATTATATACACATTTCTTGAAATATTCTTTTGTAACATATTAGTCCTTGAAAGATTCAACTTTTGACATATTGGTATGTAAAAAAATTGGCTTTTAATATATTAAGTTTTTATGTACTAAAGTTTATATGATTTTCCAGTTAAGAGATTAACATGTTACAACATGAATCTTTTGAGAATAAAAGCATATGCATTTCATTACCAAGAAAAAAAGTGTATGCATTTAATCTTTTAAGAACTAATCACTACAAAAAAAATCAATGATATTCAGTCACTAATTTCATAAAATCGGTCGCTAAACCTAATAGTGACCAATTTAGCGACCGAAAACAGAAGTAACTAAAATCATGGTTGCTAAAAAATTAGCAACCGATTTAGTAACCAATTTTCCTATCCATATGACAATTTTGTTTGGTGTGTTATTAGTGATTAATAAATCGGTTACTAACTTTGTGAATTTTTTTTTGTTGCTACATGATATTGTTAGCGACTGATAAATCGGTCACTAATTTTGTGACCGAATTTTCAATCGCAAATTCAGAACTCTTATTTGGCAAAATAAGTCGCTAAAGCAGTTACTAATATTTTTTTGTCGTTAAATCGATCACAAATAAATAATATTTCAATTTTTCTAGTTTCCAGTTTTCCAACAACCAATATTCTAGCAACATAAAATAGAAGGCAATGTCTAATAAAACAAATATATATATATATATATATTCAGAGGCTTCCATTTCATTAAACAAGCCAAAAACAATTCTTGGCCACATAATCTCAAGTTTATAGCAATAAATCAACAAATTGAAATTAAGTGTACAATAATCTCATAGAAATGTACATGAACATTTTCTCCAATGACTACTTCCTCTCAGTAGAACGAAAAAGTAAATAGCCTAAAAATCTGGGAGACAGTTTATCTGGATCACTTGTTGCTTGGTCATATTCCCTACCAGACCTTAATAGGAACCTCACCTGATGACCCAAAAAAAAAATACTTAAGAAAAAGTCATGATCTACTACTGTACAAGATATATTACTTGACCAACTAAAATGAATAATATGATAGTGTTTCAAATCAGTACCAGCTCCCAGTAAGCTCATACAAAGATTCATCTAGTGTTGCCTGCGTAAAACTTAACACCGACTAATAGCAAGACGATGAAGATTAGCAGTCACTACTTGTCATATTTTAGATGAAATGAATTTGATCAATTGATAATTAAATACATTTCTTTGCATGTAGGATTGCTATTTCCTTCTCTTACAGCAATATTAAACTCACCCTAGAGAACACTCAAGTCGAGAAAATTCAAGGAGAAAAAATTCATATATATACAAAATAATACAACTTGCACCAGTTCACAAATTATACATAGGATAAATTATTCTGTAACGTACCTAGCAAGACACTAACCAATGACTTGCAATTTTTATTTTCACTTGTTTGGATTACTTATTTTATAAATTATCTAAGATGCCTACATCTCATTACTTGTCTCATAAAGGAGCACACTCCATTTACCAATAAAACAAACACTTTGGTAATCAAGCTTGCTCTTCAAATCTGACTTCAATCAATCCCAAATATCATAAGAAATAGTCCCACACCTCATGAGCCTAGCTATCATCTTCTTATCACCATAGCTACGCTCCACTATCGTGCCATCTATCCTCTTTCCAAGTTGCTTCAGCTGCTTCCATTCCACTACCAAGATCATCCTACTCTATGATTAACACTAGGAGATTTTGAAGCAAGCAATAATGGTAAAACAAATCAACTACAGATCAAAGAGCAGGTTGGGGGATTTATCAGCTACCAAGGAAAAAGAGATGCATATGAAGATTTAACATCAATCACATGCTTAGCAGTTAGCACAATAACAAAAAATGACATCACACTCAGAAATTTAAGCTAGATACCTATTCCTGATGGGAGCTGTAAATCCCAAGGCCTCTGAAGTCATAAACCTTTCAATGGGGAGCCTTGTATACCAGCCAACGCACAAGTACCCAGGGGGCAGAAATTCATCCTAGTTCTACAATCTACTAAACGACCAATGTCGCACTCAGTATGCAAGGATACATAAGTACATAACGTCTACTGTCAACAAAAGACAGTTTTAAAAACTATTCCCTGTTTAATTCATAGATGGGAAAAAAAGAGGAGATAAATTGGAAAGTCAAGACATTTTGACAATATTAATGCATTAGGTAACTCTGTAACTCAATTCCTTGGCATAACAGAATTGGAACTTCTACTATTGTCAAACTTTCAAATTAGCAAGACAAATAAATCTGATCATCCATTATTACTAAAATTGACTTTTATTTTTAGCAGACCTCCTCAATGTAATATCTCCAATTTTTCTTAATATAGTACTGCTTTATTATAGCTTTTTACTAAGTAATTTTTTTAGAGACAAGAAATATTCACACATAATCATAAAAAAAAAAATGCCAAATTTTACAAGATCTAATAGTTGTACAACCTGAAACTTAGCACCAAAATGTGGAATTTTAATAATTTTCTTAGATTTTATTAAAATTACAAAAATGCCACTAGATAATAGAAAATAAGTTTATAACATAATTAACTATAGAAAAAGCCAACATAAATCTTAGAAAAGCTTAAAGAGTGTAAAAAATTATGATAAAAAATTATAAATACACTTTAAATATAATTTTAATGATAAATATTAATATTAAATAAATTTGTATAATATTAGCATAATTACAGAAAAATAACCAAACCTAGGGTGTAAAATAAACTCCAAAAAAATCCTAGAAAATAACTCTAGGTCACATTAAAACTTTTTAACTAAGTTATTACATTGAACAAGGAGAACCACAAAACGGGCCTCTCCATTAGACCATCGATAGTGTTAAAAATCATATTGATATTTAATTAATTAATTTTGATTTAATTAAAGCTTATATTACCTAAATAATCACTTAAGTTTTAAGATGAATTTTCCTAAACATTGATTAATCTAACTAATAATCTCATATAAGTTAATCAACACCTAGATTAGCCACTTGGAAGAAAAAATATATATATATTTGAAAAGTGAAATTGAATTGTCAAATTTTCATATCATAATTATTCAAAAAACCCACCAAATTTGACTAAAACTTTCAACAATGGTGAGCTTGTCTCCTTATCTTATTAGACAACTCAAAAATTGACATGACCTACTATAAAAAACATATATTTTATTTATAGATAATTAATTATTTTAATTAACTCAAAATAAACCTAATTAAGGTAAAAATATATTAAAAATACTAAAAATTATAGAAAATTCATAAAAAAATTATGGATAACATATAAATAAGGTAGAAACATTTTTTTGATAGTAGATTAAGGAAATCTAATTTTTATATGATTATTTAATTAATTACCTAGTACATGTAACTTTAAGATAAAATTTTAAATATACAAAATTTGTCATTTTTATGTATTAATCATTTAAGATAACTTGCCACCCACTATAACTTTATTAGAGATAAGATTCAGACCTAGAGGCTACCAAAGAAAAGATAATGATAATTTAAAAATAGTTAAATAAATTATTAATTAATTAATTCCAAATAAAACTAGTAATAATGTAAAATAAAAAATAAAATACAAATAATTATAAAAAATTATATAAACTTTGTGAATCCTTGTATTATATCTCTAATAATCTAATGATGATATTAAAAAAAAATTAATCCATTTACTAATTAGTTAACCTAAATAAGATTAACTAGTTTAAGTAAATTACCTTATTTTGAATAATTAATTATTAAATTATATGTGAATATATTAAAATTTACTAAATGCCTTTAAATCATGTCATTAACACTTTAGTATGTCTTTAAATGATAATTGAAAATTTATTAAATTATTTAGTGTTAGTTTTAATATTTAACTAATGAAACTAACTAAATATGACAAATAAATTATGAAATTAATAATATTTTAATCGTAAATTTTTTCTATAAATAGAACACCTCTAAACATAACTCCACATTTCATTCTTCTATCCAAAAACTATAAAAAAAATTGTAGTTACCATTTTTCTCTTCATTCCTTCATTTTCACACAAAAACACTTACAAAATTTTAGCAAAACACCTCCAAATTATCACATCTTCTTATCATCATCTAACATCAACACTTCCCATCCTTTATACATGAATTTTAGTTCTTAGAAAAGGTGTAGATAAGTGGAAGAAATAGTTGATCTATCCTTGGCACAGCTTAAGTTTCTAAGACACTAAGAATAAGCAGGGGTTTTCTTTCACTTCTAAACTTCATATATAATTTTCTTGTATGATGTTGTGCTATATGATACTCAAAGCTTCTATTTATTGTTTTTAATATCTTTGAATGATTTAAAAATGGTGACATAAAACACTTAATCTATGTGTATATGATGCATGTTTATTTGTCTACTTATATGGTTGAAAATTATGATTAAAGATCTTTTAAAATTTTGACTATGCTTTCTTCAAATATTTAAATGATGTATTGTAACTCCCTAGTACTCATTTCTATGTGCTCGAGTTTGCATAAAAATGAATACCAAGGAATCACGTCCTATTTTGTGAGCTTTTCAACATTTGACATAAAATATTGCTAAGCATTCTAATGAAAATTCGGCATGATAACGGCGTAAATACCATGCTCCTACAAGACAGAAAATCATAAACAGGGTAACCAGTCATTCATAGCTCAACATACTTTTCAAAATACAATACTTCAACATATCATATATCATCATTATAAGGCACACAGTGCCATTTAATCCATAACATAACATAGTAATGTAATATCAAAGATAAACAGCCACATGGGTCAAACCAGCTAAGAATATACTAAGTCATAACCTCAAGTCACAAGATACAAAACATATAAGGAGAAAGATCTCATGATCCAAATACAAAGTTAAGATTCAGTAATATAGCACAGTCTCCAAGTAACGAAAAAGCAACTATACTTTAGCAAAAACAACAATACTTCGGCAACTAACTCTTTGCATCAGGATCTACCTGCTCATCTAGAGATGATATGGAAAAAAAAGAAGAGGGTGAGAAATCAATTGAAATCTCAGTAGGAACATATGCAATTAACATGACATCATTATCATCTCTAGTCTACCTTGGTTTCTTTTGAAATCATTTACATACAATTATGAGGTTCGATTTTAGAATTTCGCAAACAATCTTTATCAAGGTAGAGGTGTCTTTTAGCATGGTCTTGGCATGATAAGTATATGCATGTATGAAGGAACTTTATTAATATAATTAAAGAGACATGCTTACATGGAAATATACTAGGTTCATTCATTAAATGTCACAACATACATAAATGGCTATCCTGATATAAGACATCAAATACATCATAATTAAGATCTTTTTATTTAGTCTTATCTACCTCATAACTTTCGTATTTCTATCTGTTCCTATTCATCTCACTGTTATTTCCTCTCAATTAATTCTGGTTAGATACTTTAAAAGCTATAAGCTTATACTTAGCTAGTAGACACCAATTCCTTAATACGAACCGACATCAAACCCTTATGTGCACTATAAAGAAAGTAAATACCCAGTCGTCACTGGTCCTTAAAACGATTCAGTGTTGGAACCCTCTTTGTCGACATAAATCAACCTTTAATCTTTATGTCATAATGCTAATTTCCTTTTGCTTAGTTCTTCCTCTTTTTCCTTTTTCCTCAAAGTTATTCTTTTTCTCATAAGACATGCAAGCATAAGTTTCAATAATGAATTCTAAAGTCCTTTCCTTTAAGATGATAAAAGAAAATAACCATAACAACTCAACGGGTAAGAGTAAGCATTAATAACCAATCATTCATTATGCTAAGACTAAAATGTCACTATATGATAAACCAAAACTCATCTAAACTCCACTTTTTTTTTTTCCAACAAACATGTAGAAACTCAGTCCCAAACAACCTTTACTCTCATTTAGAAATTTTATCAAACACATGGCATATGCATTTACTCAATTTTCATGCATTTTTCACACCTTGTAACACAAATTTATTAGCATATCAAGTAATGAATTCAGAGGCTATAAAAATTATCTAAGACACTTCAATGTGTCCACAAGGTCCTGTAAAAATTTCAAAGCAAGAATTATTCTCTAACTATGCTAAAATAATTAGACAAATTCAGAGGTCAGAAATCCCTATTTACAGCCAACAACCATAGTTCCCAATTTTATTGCCCTGTCAAATGATCATATTAACTCATACAAAAATTACTGGTTTAACTTCAAGATGTCCACAACATCCTGTAAAAATTTCAAGACGAAATTAGATCATTTGGTATAGTAAACAAATTATACAAATTCAGTGCTTCAGAAATTACTGTTCATACGGAAACTGAAATCTTCACGGTTTCTGAATTTTTAAAAATAGAAAACGTCACCTAAATACCTCAATAAAAATACTGAAGATACCTCCATATGTTAGCTTCATCATATAAAAATTTTAGCTCAAAATATTATCTCTATCTATGTGAATTAAATCATACAAAACTGAGCTGTCTGCATAAATACGAAAAATTTCAACAACAACATACAATTTCTTTTGATTTTTCATGCATAATCATTCATCAAAACTCAAGATTTCTTAACAAAATCATAAATAAACAAGTTTAAACATAAACCCCTACCCAAAAGATGATCTTTATTGAAGATCTAGACAACCACAAGCTCCTTGAAGTTTGATCTCCCAAGTAAGGAAACAAAAGCTCCTTCTTTCCTTTCTACCCGAATTTTGTCTGCTCTAGAACAGGTAGAAGGAATCTTTTTCTTGAAAAACTGATGCTGGATTTGTGTTTGTTAGGTGGAAGAGCTATGGAAAAGTGTATTTATTTGTTGGATTTGGTGAAGAATTGAAGGATTTATGAGGTTGAGATGGTGGATGAAGATGGAGAGAAAGAAAGGAAGAAGATGAAGAAATGGAAGAAGGAAAAGAAAGAAGTGTGTGTGTGTGTGTACCGTGAAGGGGAGGGGAAAAAATGGGATTTGGGATTTTATTTTCCTTTTTTTTTTTTTTAAAGTGTGGGTGTATGTGAGAACAGTAGTTTGACAGTTAGATATATATATAAATAAGAATAACCTAGGAATTTCACAAACAAAATCACTAGAATAAATATAAAACACCCATAAAAAAAAATATTATTTTCACACACCTCTAATTCCAAGTAAAGATTATTTAATTAATCCGTTTTGAAGTTTAAATGTCAAAAGGAAACACAAGAAAGAAAACAAATTTTACTGAGATGCTAAATTAATTATGAATGATTAACTATCCATTAATTAACCAAAGTAATTGGGGTATTACATGTATAAATTTGTTTTAATGTGTTAAACCATGTGTTTTCAATTAATAAAGCTTTATGCATAAGTTGTGGAGTTGTAAGATAATATATATAGCTTGGTTTTGACTTCATTATGTATTTGATTATAAAATATTTTTAACTCATAAAAAGTACTTTATTTAATTCATTATAATGAATGGATTCTAAACCTTTAAGCATATAATATTTAGCTTGGTTTATGTGTTATGTTTCTCTTGGGACTATTAAGACTTAATAAGATATAAAAGACGCTAAAATATATTTATATTAATCATGACCTATACTATGGACCTATGAAGATATAGACATTATCTGGAATGTTATGAGTCTTTAAGACTCACTTGGACTTGATGAACACAATTTATGATCATAATATTTGAACTCGAACTATAAACTTGAATTATGGATCTTGGACTATGAATATTTGACTTGATTAAATATTTATTAATATTAAGAAATATTATTTACAAAGATTTAAATTTAAGGTCCCATTAGGATCATGACATGTAAACTAGCTAGTTTTTTTTGCTTGAAGTGATTTCCTAAAGCATGGGTATAATTTTGATTATTCTTCTTGAAAGGTTTCACCCTCTTTTATTTGCTCTAATATCCTTATATAGATAAAATCATATATACCAATTTCGTCTTCTATTTGTTTTAAATAAATTGAAAACTGAAAAATTAAATAATTTTTTATCATGTTATTTGTTTATAAAATGTATCGTTAATAGTAACTGTAATAAATAGAGTTAATATTTATGATTTTTTATTAAATAAATTTTCTATAAAATAATTTTTTTACACAATACAACATGATATTGTTTTACATTTAATTATTTGAATTTTTTAAATTTAAAATTGAGATTAAATAATTAGCAATAATAAATGTAATTGAATTATACTTAATTTCAATTTTATTATCAGTCATGAATTTCCATTTTTTGGTTAAATCTAATATAATAATTTTTTAATTCAATATTTATTTTAAACAATAATATTTTTGGGTTATTTTTATATAATAATATTTGATATATTACTTGTAAAAAGTAAACAAATTTTTTGAGATTTCTTTTAGAGAATGTATTATTTATAACAATTTTATTAGATATAATTTCGAAATCTATCTTATATCATTTAATTAAAGTTTAATTTTCAATTTTAAAAAAATATTTAATTTTTTATTTTTAAACTATTTTTGTTTTGATATTTAAATGGGATTCGGAATTATAATTTTGTTGTCGTGGTTGTTTATTCATAGAATGTTTAAATTATAGTATCCGTACAAATACAGTTAATTATATTTTGTTACAAATCAAAATCAACTTTCAATTAAATCATTTGTTTTAGAGAATATAATATGTTATTTTTTTAAAAAATTGAACATTATAATTTTGAATCCAAAATTGAAATTAAATAATTAATATATATGAAGATTGATTCCATCATAAATAGAAAATCTCTAGATATATATAGTATAAATCAGCACCCAGAAAATCACCAAATAGATCAACATTTAATACTAAATAACATAAATTAACGAATAATGATTGGAAAGACCAATTAAGATTTGTATTAATGGTAAATATAATGACTGTCAATCAACATTAATTTTCGGTTAGTAATTCAATGTGATTAGTAATGTGTGGTTAATTTATTTCAAATGATGTTGATCACATCAGGTTAAATAATAAGTATTGAATTGATTAAGTATTCCCAATTCTTGTCTTTATAAAACATTAAGTTATGTTTGCGAGTTTCGAGGGAAAGAAAAGAAAAGATATCAAAGCAAAATAAAGCGAAAGAGAATGCAAGGTTTTAAAAGATTTCAATTAGCTTTGTTTACAAGTTTAAAATTGACAAAGAAAAAGAAATGATGTGCTTATAACATATCTTTACAATTTTACCCATTATTTAAATAAATTCAATATGGTTAATATTTTTTATAGTTAATATGCATTATATTAATATTCATTTTAAAATACTAGAAAATTTTTACATTTTATACATTTAAAATATCTTCTTTTTAAAAAAAATTTAGATTTTTTCTCTTTATTTTTATAAAATTCTTTTTATTTTTTTTAAAAAAAACCGGGAATTTTGCCAAAAAAAAAACCATGCATTTTGGCATAGGTATCAAAGTATTTTGCCAAAAAAAGGTATTTTCGTTAAAAAAAAAAAAAAACACATCATGATTGAAACTCAGTGAGTTGAAATCATGTGCATTTGCGTTTCGTTGGTTTGGATTTTTTTAATGAAAAAAAAAAGTTTGGATTTGAGTTCGATGCTCCAAAATTCTAGTAATTTATTTGAAATTCAACGATTGCAATAAGTGAATTTGCGTGAGTTTTTTTTTCCTTGACCGACTTGGAATTTTAAACGTGGACTAGAGGTTTCAATGATTTGAAATTGGCGAATGTGAGTTAACTTGAAGAGATATAATCTGATAAGAATTTGCAATGAAGTTAGGCGGGTAAGAACATCATTTTCATGAAAAATTGATGTGAAAATGGGAAGGAATGCGAACATAAAATAAGGGTTTTGGAGGGTTAATGAAAATTCTTAAAAACCTTTTCATTAAAAAAAAAAAAACTCATGAACACAATTAAAATCTAAAAACCTCTTATTCCCTTTTCTTTCCCTCCTAAATCAAACTCGGTCATGAAGACACTATAATCTAGCTAAATATATTTTTTAGTCCTCTCTATACCTTTGCCTTATTACCCTTTCACAACATCATCAAATTACATAAAGATCCGGAATATATTGAAGTATAATTATTTCTCATAGATGTTTAACTCTAATTTAATTGATATGTTATCATTTACATTTTATATATATGGAAATAATGTTAGATATATGATTAAATAATATTTAAATATATTGCTATTTTGTAGAACATGAGGACATAATATTATAATATTACAACTTATTATCACCCTAGTGTAAATTATTAGTTATGGTCTTTCCTTTATAATATGTATACTACATGAATGATATTGAAAAAATTATTTATTTAATGTTATACTCTATTTTTTAATTATTTATTTTACATTGTATTTTATAGAAATTAGTATATTTATTTAAAGAAATACAATAATTTTTTTAATTACATGAATATATATATATATATATATATATATGAATTAAAATTTTTAAAGTAGATAAGTGGATTTACTATTTAATATATATTGTTTACTATAATCATTATATGCATCGCACAGACAACAGAGTAATTTTAGTCTAACAATTTGATTATGTGAAAATTACATGAGTCCCTAAAAAAATTTGATATTGAAAGAATGATATTTGTATTCACGCCAAGGGATTTGCTGGCTAAGTAGAGCAAGACACCTTTTGTAACTAACAAGTCACAAATTTGAACCATCACTAATCTCTTTCTTTCAATTATGATAAGTATAAGTTCTTCTATAAGTATTTTCTGAGCTCGAAAACACTTTCCATCTTGGATGGATAAGACATCATTCTCTCCCTCTAAATTTTTTTGTCAAAAAATGGATTTGTTTTATATTCAATAAGAGAGAAATAGATACAAAAGTCGTGAATTCATTTTCTTCTCTCTTTCCGTCTACTCATATTAAATAGGTAATTAAAAGTTAAAATATGATATCACTCTTATCCTTATTGGAAGATGCATGTAATATTAACTAGGTCTCCAAAAACTTATATTTTATAAAATAAAAGAAAAATTTATTTAATGTTATATGCTTTTTTTAAAGATTGAAGAGATGTCACATTTTAACTAAGAATTTTCTTTCAAGAACTGAAATGGATATTATAATAGGAAGCAAAGACATTTAAAAAGCCAATATATGTATAACTAGCTACATCTATCTATTTATATATAAGAAGACCACGGGGTCATGTAACAGCACGCTCACTCGCCTCACGTTTCCAAAACCTTGGTTCACAGCCCTCCTTCAGTCCTTCATCACTTTCTCAATTTCTATTCTCTTAAATCCTTATAGAGATACATTTACCTGTATTATAATGTTATTTGTATATTAAAACAGATATAAAAAATAAAGAGGTATACTATAAAACGATACAAATTCTTCACATCGCTCATCTTTGATATTTATTTTAACGTACAAATAATACGAATTATATGTATATAAAAAACACTTTTTAGTTGGAGTCAAACTCATAGAAATATTAACCGATGGTGGGTGTTTTAATGTGTGTGTATATATATATATATATATATAGGGGCCAAATTTGGATGTTTGAGTGTACCTCTTATATTACTTCATTATTAATTAATAAAATAGCAACCTCCCTGTTGTAATCTGAGATACCAAATTTGATATCATAAAGTCACATATAATTTCACCCTGGATCTTATTAACACAGCAACTCACAAGCATAACACAAAATAATTTTCAACTATGCTTCATAGTAAAATGTTATGGTTAGTTTTGTTGGGTTTGGGCTCACTCCTATGTGGAGAAAAGCCCAAAACCAAGTTAGCCCACTTATGCATCAGATGTGTTAGCTAGGGTTGTCATGTGTGTGCTCATTTTGTCACAAAACAGCAGCTTCCAGACAGTGGTTCTTCATTCTGAACGGTTGGATTGTTGAAATAAGGTCTGGAGAGTTAGAAACTAGTCTCGGATAGAAGCTCCAATATTGGGGTATTTCACATTTCCTTGTTCTCAATTTTATGAATTGATGATTGGTTGGTTTTAGGTTGTTGTTTGCACAGTTTGTGCATTTATTTGAGACTCTCTTGTACTTGTTTTGATCATAGTGGAGCTATTTCATTGGTCTGGACGATCCGTGATTTTTGTCTCTCACATTGAGGGAATTTTCCACGTTAAAAATCTTGGTGCATTGTTCCGATTATTGTTCTGGTTAATTTGTGTTGTTTGCTGCCATTATTTCGCTACTAGAATTGTTGCTCCTCTTGTTCTTGCAAGTAGGGAATTGTGTGTTTAGTTCCCAATATTTGGCATCAGAGCTCTATCTTGGGCATTATTGATTATAGCTTGCTTGAATGATGGAGACAAATACAAATAGAATGGTATCATTGAATGGTAGTAACTATCATATATGGAAAGGCAAGATGAAAGATTTGTTGTTTGTTAAAAATCTGCATATGCCTGTGTTTGCTACACAAAAACCAGAGTCAAAAACTGAAGAAGAATGGGAATTTGAGCATCAACAAGTTTGTGATTTTATTCGGCAATGGGTAGAAGATAATGTTTATAATCACATTGCTAATGAGACTCATGCTAGAACTATGTGGGAAAAGATTGAATCCTTGTATGCTTCCAAGTCTGGGAACAACAAGTTGTATTTATTGAATATGTTGATGAATCTGAGATACAAGGAAGGGTCTTCCATATCTGATCATTTGAATGAGTTTCAAGGAGTTTTAGATCAGTTGTCAGGCATGGGAATCAAGTTTGAAGATGAGGTTCAAGGGCTTTGGTTGCTAAATACTCTACCAGACTCTTGGGAGACATTTCGTATCTCTCTTACTAATTTTGCTCCTAATGGTGTGGTAACCATGCAACTTGTCAAAGGTGGTGTTTTGAATGAAGAAGTGAGAAGGAAGACTCAAGGTTCTTCATCTCACTCAGAGATGTTGGTTACAGAAAATAGGGGGAGAAGTCAGAACAAAGGCACAAAGGGTAGAGGTAAAAGCATAAGCAAGTCCAGATTAAGGCACAAAAATATTGAATGTCATTACTGTCATAAAACAGGGCACATCCAAAAGCATTGCTTTCTTTGGAAAAGGGAGAACAAAGGTAAGCAAGAAAAGAAAGAACACAATAATGATCGTGTCTCTACTGCTACGTCAGATGATCTTCTCATTGTAGGTTATGAGAACATGATTAATGTAGTATCTGATGAGTCTGACTGGGTAATTGATAGTGGTGCCTCAATACATGTCACGCCAAGGAAGGAATTCTTCACATCTTACACTTCAGGTGACTATGGAGTGCTAAAGATGGGCAATGATGGATTGGCCAAGGTGATTGGTATGGGAGATATTTGTTTAGAAACTAATGTTGGAATGAAGTTTCTGTTGAAGGATGTTAAGCATGCTCCAGATCTCCGCTTGAACTTGATTTCGGTCAGAAAGCTTGATGATGAAGGTTATGTTAGCACCTTTGGTAATAGTCAGTGGAAACTTACTAAAGGCAACTTGGTAGTGGCTCGAGGAAAGAAGACCTCAAGTTTGTATGTGATGAAATCCACAATTGCAAAAGGCAATGTTAATGCAGTTGAAAGCAAAGAAGCTTCAGAGTTATGGCATAGAAGGCTTGGTCATATAAGTGAAAAGGGTCTCAATTGTTTAGCTAAAAAGGATGTACTTTCTGGTTTGAAGAATGCAGAGTTGGAGAAATGTTCTCATTGCATGGCTGGAAAACAGAGAAGATTATCCTTCAAGAAGCATCCTCCTTCAAGGAAATCAGATTTCTTGGAGTTGGTGCACTCTGATGTTTGTGGTCCATTGAATCCAAAGTCTTTTAGTGGTGCTCTTTATTTTGTAACTTTCATTGATGATCACTCAAGGAAACTTTGGGCTTATGCTTTGAAGACCAAGAATCAAGTCTTGGAGAAGTTCAAAGAATTCCAAGTTTTGGTCGAGCGGCAAACAGATAAGAAGCTTAAATGCATTCGTACTGATAATGGTGGTGAATATTGTGGGCCATTTGATGAGTACTGTAAAGAGCAAGGTATTAGGCATGAAAAGACACCTCCTAAAACACCTCAGCTGAATGGTTTGGCGGAGAGGATGAATAGGACGTTAATTGAAAGAGTTAGGTGTATGCTTACTGAAGCAAAGCTGCCTAAGCATTTCTGGGGAGAGGCATTGCTTACAGCAGTACATGTGATTAATTTGAGTCCTGCTATTGCTTTAGATAATAATGTTCCAGATAATGTGTGGTTTGGCAAGAATGTCTCTTATAATCACTTGAGAGTGTTTGGGTGCAAGGCATTTGTTCATGTTCCAAAGGATGAAAGATCTAAGTTGGATGTGAAGACAAAGCAATGCATCTTTATTGGGTATGGTCAGGATGAGCTTGGCTATAGGCTCTATGACCCAATTGATAAAAAGCTTGTGAGAAGCAGTGATGTGGTGTTTGTAGAAGACCAAACCATTGAAGATATTGAGAAAGTAGAGAAGACTGAATCCTAACATAGTAGTGACTTGATTGATGTAGATCCAGTCCAACCACCACATGCACAAGAACTAGTAGAGAATCAGGCCCAGGATCATATGCAAGAAGACGACCAGCAGATGGGAGATCATTTAGATGCTCCAACTGATGATGTTATTGATGATCAGCATGAAACACCTATAGATCCCCCCGTTGTACTTAGGAGGTCTACTAGAAAGATACAACCTTCAACCAGGTATCCTTCTGATGAGTATGTGACTTTGACTGATGGGGGAGAACCTGAATGTTATGAGGAGGCTATGAATAGTGACCAGAAGCAAAAATGGGTTGATGCTATGCAAGATGAAATGCAGTCCTTGTATGATAATCAAACATTTGAGCTCGTGAAATTACCTAATGGTAAGAGAGCTTTGCAAAACAGGTGGATATACAGGTTGAAACATGAAGGGAAATCTTCTTCCCCAAGGTATAAAGCTAGATTGGTGGTTAAAGGCTTTAGGCAGAAAAGGGCATTGATTATGATGAGATTTTTTCTCCTGTTGTCAAGATGTCCTCTATTAGGACCGTTTTGAGTTTGGCTGCAGGTCTTGATTTAGAGATAGAGCAGATGGATGTAAAAACTGCTTTCCTCCATGGTGATCTTGAGGAGGAAATCTACATGGAGCAGCCTGAAGGTTTTAAAGCAAAAGGAAAAGAAGATTATGTGTGCAAACTCAAGAAGAGCTTATATGGCTTGAAGCAAGCTCCGAGGCAATGGTATAAGAAGTTTGAGTCTATAATGGGAAAGCAAGGCTATAAGAAGACTACTTCAGATCATTGCGTTTTCATTAAACAGTTTGCTAGTAATGATTTTATTATCCTTTTGTTATATGTTGATGACATGCTTATTATTGGTCAAAATGCTTCTAGAATTGATAGGTTGAAGAAGCAACTTGGGATGTCATTTGCAATGAAGGATCTCGGACCAGCAAAGCAGATTCTTGGCATAAGAATCATCCGGGATAGAAAGGAGAAGAAACTTTGGTTGTCACAAGAGAAATACATTGAAGCCGTGCTGCAAAGGTTTCAAATGGAGAGTGCTAAAGCTGTTAGTACTCCTCTTGCTACACACTTTAAATTGAGTTGCAAGCAAAGTCCATCAAATGAAGAAGAGAAGAAAGACATGGAGAGAGTTCCATATGCTTCAGCCGTGGGTAGTTTGATGTATGCTATGGTATGCACTAAACCAGATTTAGCTCATGCTGTTGGTAGTGTTAGTCGTTTTCTTTCAAATCCAGGAAGAGAGCATTGGAATGCAGTGAAGTCAATTATGAGATATCTCCGTGGTACTTCTGGCTTGAAGTTATATTTTGGAAATGAGAAGCCTTTTCTAGTTGGTTACATTGACTCAGACATGGCAGGAGATATTGACTCTAGAAGGTCTACTTCAGGTTACTTGATTAAATTTGGAGGTGGAGCTGTAGCTTGGCAATCTAAGTTGCAAAAGTGTGCTGCTTTATCCACTACAGAGGCTGAATTCATTGCCATTACCGAAGCATGCAAGGAGATGCTTTGGATGAAGAAGTTCTTACATGAGCTTGGTTTTACTCAAGAGAAATATGTGCTATTTTGTGATAGTCAAAGTGCTATACATCTTGGTAAGAACTCAACTTTTCATTTAAGGTCCAAACATATTGATGTGAGGTATCATTGGATACGTGATACTTTGAATGCTAAGTTGTTAGAACTTGAAAAGGTTCACACTGATGAGAATGGTTCAGATATGATGACTAAATCTTTGCCAAGATGGAAGTTTGAAGCTTGTTGTTTGATCGCCGGTTTGGCGGTTACCTCCACATAGTCGTGAGGGGGAGATTTGTTGGGTTTGGGCTCACTCCTATGTGGAGAAAAGCCCAAAACTAAGTTAGCCCACATTTATTCATCAGATGTGTTAGCTAGGATTGTCATGTGTGTGCTCATTTTGTCACAAAATCGTAGCCACAAAGAGAGAGAAGAGAGAAACACAACCAAAACCCGTTTTTCATTTTCCTTGTCTAACAGTCTCCGTAAATCAGCCGTTGCGAATTTGTTCACCGTTGGATCTAGTTGAAATTTGGACAAAAGGTTCCTGAGAGGTGGTTCTTTATTCTGAACGGTCGGATCATTGATAAAACGTCTGGAGAGTGAGATATTGCTCACGAACAGAGGTGCTGTTTCGGTTTGCGGAATCAGTTTTTCTGGTTTAAGCTGTCACCGTAAATCGCCGTTTGGGAAGTTGTTCACCGTTGGATTGGGCTGAAATTTGGAAAGCAACTTCCAGACAGGTGGTTCTTCATTCTGAACGGTTAGATTGTTGAAATAAGGTCCGGAGAGTTAGAAACTGGTCTCGGACAGAAGCTCCAATTTTGGGGTATTTCACATTTCGTTGTTCTCAATTTTATGAATTGATGATTGGTTGGTTTTAGGTTGTTGTTTGCACGGTTTGTGCATTTATTTGAGACTCTCTTGTACCTGTTTTGATCATAGTGGAGCTATTTCATTGGTCTGGACGACCCGTGATTTTTGTCTCTCACATTGAGGGAATTTTCCACGTTAAAAATCTTGGTGCATTGTTCCGATTATTGTTCTGATTAATTTGTGTTGTTTGCTGCCATTATTTCACTGCTAGAATTGTTGCTCCTCTTGTTCTTGTAAGTAGGGAATTGTGTGTTTAGTTCCCAACAAGTTTTTCATCAGCCGGGTAACCAATTATGCAAGGAGAGAAAATGTGTAAGAAAGAGAAAATTTTTCATAATAAAAGAAACATGATTCACTTCCCTGGGTTTTAGAATTTGTCGAGCACTTGTTTCACAAATATCTTTTTGTAAAACTAATCATTTTTCAATAAAATTTTCTCTGACCACTCACATATAGGCCTAAACACTCATGATGAGAGGGAGAGCTAATTCACTTTATTCATTTAGCTAGGGATGGCTTTATATGGATTAAAATAATATTGGTTCACTATTAAGGAGGGATTTGGACTATGGTGGTGGTTAATTGCAAGCTGTAACCAAGTAATGGGAGGTATGAAGTTATTGTCGTACCATTTTCACCATAAGTGTTACAAGAGGTGATTTCCCATATTTCAGAAATGCTATATGGCTAGAATGAAATCAGTGCGAAATTGCGACGAAATAAAAATTAACCAATTAGCAGTAAGAACATGTTGAAGAGCTTGAGAGAGAAACAGGAGTTTCCGTAAAAACATGGAGCCTTTTGTCTGTGTTTTGCTTATGCTAACTCCCTTTATGAATTACTATTCATCTTGTCCAGCATTTTCCCACAATTTTTTACTCTAACGTAACCCACCTATAATTTCCATTACAATCAATAATGCTTTAATTTGATAGAATAAATTCGTATAGTACGAATTCAATTATAAATCACCCTGCACCTCTGATTTTTATTTTATTTTTTTATTTTCATTCTTCTATTTCTATTTATGTTTTTGACTTCGTTAAAAAATGGAATGTAACCAATCATTTTAACTGTTCGTACCTTTTGTTATGAGCAAATGAAAATGCTTCGTAACATGTTGCACCACAGAATAACAGTTCTCCCAAGTAGTACATCAAATTTGACTTAGTCAATGTTAGTTTGCAACTTTCAGGCTGTAACTTGACTATATGGGCCGCCGTTATTGATTGAAATAGCAAAGCAATCAACATGATAAAGACGGTGATGACATTAATTATTTGAGAGCTTGGTTTAAAACAACTAACATGCCCCCGTGTTTTTAAAAAGACAATTTCGTGTTAGTCCTTGTATGTAAGTATACTGATTGTAATGTAATAGCAACACACTCGCTTCATTCACATTCCCAAAACTTGGTTCGCACCCCTTCTTCTCCACTTTCATTTTGTCATTTTCCCTAAAAATTCTTCTCTTTCACAAACTTCCTTCAATTCATTCAAAATATAAACACTTGTTCCTTAGCTTCTTCTCATGGCGTCCACAAATAAACAAAGCTCTTCAAAGAGCTCTCATCATGGAGCCAAAGCGCCGCCAAAACAGAGCCCTAGGCCAAAAATTCCTTATCAAATTGATCCGGGAGAGACTCGGGACTCGTTCAAGCCACCTCTGGTTCTTTCTGGACCTCATAACTACTCAAAGTGGTCCAAAGAAATGAACGCTGCATTGGCGTCCAAGAACAAGAGAGGTTTTGTTGATGGCTCGATCGCGGCTCCAGCAAAGGACCACAATAGGTATGGAGCATGGAAGCGATGCAACGACCTGGTTCTTGCGTGGATTGTCAAAGCAGTCTCCCCTGAGATTGCTAAGAGCGTCCATGGCAAGGATAAGGCAATTGATGTATGGAGAGATTTGAAGAAACGTTATCACAAAGGTACGTAATGTTCCCTCATAGTTAATTTCATGGGTTGCATAAGAACGATAATTTAGTATTATTGTTACACGGTTACAAAGGATTTTCAATTTTTTTTTCCCGAAAATATCAGCGATTGTTGAATAAAATGAGACGACATGATATGATTTGTGTATTTTTTAAGAGCCAGTAAATATATCACATCATTCTAATTTTGTAGAACAAGAAGATATTCTTACGTGCTCTAAGAGTAAGAGAATACATTTGTTTTGTTCCATTTAATAAACGACACATAAGCTATTGCATTAAATAAGTAGGGAAAATGAGAAATAACAAAGACTCCCAAATTTGATATGTCATTTATTAAATAGGATAGAGTAAATATATTCTCAAATAGTTATTTCAATTTTGATGTAATGACAATACTATAAAAAATTATTTTAAATTTCACATATTTCTTTTTATAAAACTTTAAAGGCAGTAGGTGATTATGATAATACATAGTTGGTGTGAGTACGTATATTTATGTAATGTGTGTGTGTGTGTATATAGGGTGTATATATAAATTTAATCCAATTTTTTTATAAAAAGATCATATAATTTTTTTGGTCCTAAAAGCTCTATATTTCACTTTTGTAGAAAAAATTGACATAATTCTTTCTAGTTGTGTAACAATATTAGTCTCATTCAATCATTCATGGGTATTAATATTCATACCCTTTTCTTTTTCGTAGTTTCAACAAAATTTGCACATAACAATCCTTGTTGTACTATATAATACAGAAGTGAAAACAAATCCTTCCATCCATCCACACTCATTAACTCTGAAGCCCTCCGGAGCACCATACATGTGCAGCGGATGTCGAGAACTCGGTTTTGGACCCAGTTACTGCTGTCAAACTCATAACTGCAACTACGTCCTCCATAAAGACTGTGCCAATGTTATTGCCAACAATTCCCTTGTTTTTCATCGATTCTTCAAAGAAAGCAATTTCGTGTTCTACAAGAAAAAACCCGATTGGCGCGAAAGATTCTGTAATGCTTGTGGGAATGATGTGTTGGGGTTTTTCTACCACTGCCACACTACAGGAAAAGATTTACATCCATGTTGTTTCAAGCTGAAAGATAGTATATCTTATAAAGGGGGACATGCGACACTGAAACTGTGTAATACGGTTCCAAAAAAGTGTCTTATATGTAAGAGTAAGAAAGTTGAGAATGATATCAAAGGCTGGTCTTACGTATCTTCGGATGGAGATTTTTGCTGCCATGTTTCCTGTTTCAAGAAAGCGATTATTGACAAATGGAAGGATAACTATTTCTCCAAGGAAAAACTGTCATTGCAGACAAAGACTCAAATTTCATGGACAGGCAAGGAGATGGTCAAAGTTGGAGGAAGCTCACAGGGGTCGGAGATGACCAAGATTTTTATCAATACAACGATGTCATGGGTATTCAGGATAGTATTTGCGGTCGTATTCGGAAATCCTACTCCTTTGATTCTTGGTGCTCTTGAACATATTTTCAATTAACGTTTAATGTGTACTTAATTGATTAAATGTGATTCAAGAGCAAGCAAAAATGATTATCATCGAAGTTCATGAAAACTGATGTTTTGTCCTTATAATTGGATGTGGGGATGAAGATGACGGTGGGATTAAAAAGGCAACGATCAATAACAATTTGACATTTGAATCCGTACTGCTTTGGAACTCAACATGTTGGTACTCCATCGCATTTCTCGTTTCAGTTTGCCTACTAGATAGATTGTGTTTACAATAATGGGTCAAGCTTCTAAGTGAGTGAATTTGGTGTCAGTTTTAATCCTTTGTATGTGACAAAAAATAAATAAAATGTGGGCAGAGATGTATTAGTGTTAATGCTGCATTATATTATCGATATTTTACTACTGTTAATTAGTGTATGCTTAGCCGTACTACCCGTGGAGAACTATATTAATTGCACTGCATATTGTACCAAAATAAACGGAATATATATGATATCACATTTTCGACTCTGTTATAATGTATAAACTAAATAAAATTTAAAGTAACCATTACAGAATTAACAGTAGTAATAAGATCAAAGCAGATTAACTGGAGAAAAAGAAAAAAATAATAATGCCCGCGACTTGTTTAACGTAATGTCTGGACAAACAAATGCTTGTGCTGATTCCTAGCTAGTCCCAAACCGAATTAGGCCTCGTAGCAAAGTCCCACCCAATTTTGTAGAGGAAAGCTTCACTCATTTTATCAATCTTTCTCAGCCCCAAACCCCCTTGCTGTTTTGGTCTACACAGCGTGTCCCATCCAATAAGATGGGCCTTCTCAATCTCCTGAGTAACCCCCTTGTTTAATACATCAGCCCCAAACCCCCTTGCTCTTTTGCTTGCCTTACAGTCAAATAAAGTGACAAATCATCTGCTTGAACTTTCTGTGGTCTCTTTGATTTTGGGAAGTATATGGCATGCATGATGTCGATGCTATTGTTTTGATGATAAAATATCAAGTTTATCTCAGTTGAATTAGCTTTTTGATATCATATTTTCTAAAGTCAATTTCCGATATATATAAATTTAATTTTAATACATCATTAATATAAAAAAACATTATACAGATAGTTATGTATTATAACATAAGAAAATGTGTTTGATCTGACTCTATTACCTACTATTTGAAAAATGTAACAAATGAAAGTATATGATTGATTAACAGTATAATTCTTACACTAATAGTATATTAAAACTAACATTTTAGTTTATGACATCGAATACTAATATAATAGTTTTGAAATATTAATAAGTACTATTTTAATAATCGTGTGGCCAGAGTTATAATAGTTAATACTAAAATTGACAGAACATGATTATGTGTAATCTGAACATACGTCAATGTCTGAAAATTACGCAATAGAAGTCCTGCTAAGTTTTTTTAGGGAGAAAAAAATCATTGATGAAAAAAACTTAACAGCACTTATATATTGAAAAAGATATATTAAATTTAAATTTAATAAAAAACAAATCTATTTCATATTTATATTATTAGTTATATAATAAATTTTAACAGCATATTTAATTACGAAATACATAAAATAAAAATAATACAATTATATTTGATCATGTATTGCAGATATTATTTTATTTAAAGATATGTTTATCATTTTATATTATTCATAACTCTCTTTTCTTCTCCTTTTCTCTACACTCAATATATATAATATACTTTTTTCTTCATTTTTTTCACTTTTTCATTTTATTTTCTTTCCTTTGGTGAAGAGAAACTACATGAGAGAAAGTCAGAAAATGACAAAAATAAATAATAAAATAGGAGAAAGTTAAATATACAAGGGAGGGGAAATAAAGTAAAAGTGATCAGGTGATCAGAGTGATCAAAACTAATCCCTTAATATTTTACTCTTTATAAGTGTAGGTTAATTTAATTTTAGTCTTCTTAATTATTTTAAGTTTTTAAATCTTTAATTTATTTACTATTATATTTTTATCTTTATTATTAGTTTGTTTTGTTGAATAGTAATGTTACGGACAAGTCTTGGCCTAAATTCTAAACTCATATGGGAAGGCCCATCACAGAAACCCAAAACGGTTAAGCCAATAGATAGAACCACTCAGACATATCGAGTGCTAAACAGAGGCTCGTGTAAGGGATTAACGGACTCATCCTTTGCGGTCTCCCACTTCCTTCACCACAATGAACATGGAGATGAGAAATGGGTGAGCTTGGATGTGGATAACCCGTCCCATCTCATAAATTCGGCCCGGCCCAAAGTTTATTGGGATAGGTTTGGATCTTGAAATTTGACCTGGTACATTTTTTTTGTCGGGTTCGGGTCATATGTCGGGTTGACTCGACTCGACTCAACCTGAAATCAAATAATTTTATAAAATATATATATTTTTATAATAATTTATAAAAAATTATAAGATTTTAAAGGTCAATTAATATATTTTATATATTTTGATATTATTTTTATATTGATATGATTTATTTTGAAATCTATATCGTAAAATATCTCTAAAATTTTATTTCTTATTTGTAAAATTTTATAACTTTACTATGTACAATATCCAAATTTTTGTATATTGTTTGAATGTTGGGTTGACCCGGTACAACCCGAGACATAGTCGGGCCATTATCAGGTCAAGTTCGGGTTTTAAAAATTGACCCGATTTAAAAATCAGGCCGGGTTCGAGTTTTGTCCAACCCAACCCAACCCGTCCATTGTACACCCCTAGTAACTACTCCCTAATGTCTTCTATAAATGCTTCCGAGGATACCAGGTTTGGACACGTTCCTTTCACCATAAATACACTCTGCTAAAATACAAACTCATTTTTTAGGTGGAGTCCTTACGGGTACCCCCACCATTGCCAATTGCGTACAAGGCGCTCGGGAAAGACTTTGTCAGGAGGTTTTCAAAGTACTTAAGTAGCAAGGTAACTTATTCGGTCTCCCTCTCGTTACAGGTAATATTGATAAAGATTAAAAAAAATACTATTAAAATGTTTATAAAAATATAAATATAAATGTGTAAAAATCAAATTTTTTTATTAATACGGGGCTTAAAGCCCAAAGAAAATATTACACACTGATAAGATGACTGCTACTGGTAAAAATTAAATGTATATTTAAAATTATTTATAAAGATTCAATTTTTTTATGCTTCTAGCCAGTATTGTTATTTGTGCGCTTTATAAAAATCTATTTTTAAAACATAGAGAATAAAAATATAATATAAAACATAAAGAAGAACAAAAAAAAACAATTTTTTTAAAGACTAATCAAGATCATATTTAAGCTTAATATTAAAATCAGCTTTTCACAAAGTAAGACTCCTTAGTGGATGAAGAACTTTTCTTTTCCGTTTAAATAAAACTTGTGAATATATATATAAGAAATTGAAAAATAATTGAAAATTGTCCACAAACTAGTGAATTATGTGAAGTAATATAAAATTTTAATTACATTATATATGAATTTAATATCTATGGACAGTCAATGTAAAAAGTTGTACATTGTCATCTAATCAAGTCCTCTATTTTGCATGACTTCTCAAGTAATAGTGGGTGTGGAACTCAGTCATTTTTATTGACATAGTGATATATGATTGAATGATAACGTAAAATTTATTTACACTTCATAAAAACTAAACTCTTATATTATTATTGAATTCACTTGTGAAAAAATATAAGAAATTCATGTATAAAAAATTTAATTTTAAATACAATGTTTGTGTTTTTGTTAGTTGAGTATCTCTAGCAAATTCGATAACTTTCTTTGATGCTTGGGTGGAGCAACCAGGAAGGGGTCAGAGGAGAAAAGCTTGGTAGAGAGGATACTGAAGGCGCCGAAACAATCTCATTTTTCAATTTTGACATAGCAATATTCGCCTGTTGTTGCCTGATATAGTCATAAATATAGCAGGTATCCGAATAGTAGGTGATTTGGATCTGCCAGTTGGCTTTTTTTATTTATCAACTTATACAGGAGATATTATAGGTGATTGTGTATTGCTTAGATGATACAATATTCAGGTGTGAACGTGCTTGATTTTAGGTGGAAGTTTTTGTTTTATATTTGATTTAAGCGGTTATTTTGGATGTATTGTTATTCTCCTTCCTAATTTGATGGGACAAGCACATTGAATAGCTATCTGAAAGAAAAATTCATTTTAACAAATGTATTTAAATTAATTTCTTAATAAAGTGGGGTTTGATAATATTTGTCTGTTGGTTTTTATTAGGATTTTAAAATTTGCCAATGAGGGTTGATTTAATTACTTGATCGGCTTTCTATTTATATACCACCATGATTTAGATTTAATTTTCAAGTTATCCCTTTTCTGAATCATTTGTAAGTACTTATGTGAGTATCTATAAGTATACACGCACGGGCTTACTCCGGATCATCATTAACTGTGATAAAGTGATACTTTACACAAAATAAATAAATAAATAAATATGCATATCGCATATTTAAATTTTTAAAAAAATAATTGAGAAGGTTTCTATTTAACATTTCCATGTTGATTTTTTTTTTTTTTTGAGATGTGTGCCATTTTTTGCAAAGCATTATTCTAATAACCTATTAGGGGAATGATTGAAAGGCTCTGCTTTAGGTGGAAACGGTGAGTCTCTCTGAACGTTGCTTGAGAATATGGAGCAGGAGATGGCAGACATCATAGAGTCTCAAACTACTTACAAGAATGCAACAGTGCAGAAGGGGGCAACTGATCACATCATTCACTTGAGGAATCGTCCTGTAACCCTCAAGGTTTTGTGGTTAATAAAGAAAGTGGTTTTCCTCATAATTATGATTATTACTATCTTCTTCTATGCACAAGTTTCATAATGAACCTCTTATCCTCATAATTAAATTCTAGCAAGGTATACTTTTTTACGTAGCAATAATATATTTCTAATGTTAAAGTGTTTCATAGTCACCAGTTACATTATCTTAATATTTAATAGTATTATATTCAATTTCTGATTTGGGAAAAAAAAAAGGCAAAATGATGATAAAGAAAATTACAACCATGATTTTGCTCATTCTAATTTCGTGGACCCTCTATATTTTGTGCTCATTCCTCTTGCTCTTATATATTGTTATCACTCTAACATGGATGGATACTGAATTTTTCTGATTAATCACTGTATACACAGTTCCTTGATGTTGTCTATAAAATTAAGACCAGAAAAGAGGGATTATTCGGGAAGAAGACAGAGGAGGAAGAGAAATCCATACTGAAAGGAGTGACAGGAATGGTTCAGCCTGGCGAAATTCTAGCCATGCTAGGTGTGCGTTTGTTTCTCTGTTTGTATAGTTAATTTTTATTTTGATTATACTTATTTTATTAGAATTAATTTTAGTTTAGGATGTGTTTTGTTAGAAGATAAACATGGAAACATATTTTCATGAATAAACTCTATATGTAATTTTACAAATGGAACTCATTCATGAAAAATCCCATGCCATTTTTCTTCTCTCAACCTAACAGACCATAAAAAGTGATTTTGAAGCAAAAGTAATGTATGTTTTGTACTTTTCTTGAAAGATGATTTTAACAAAATTAATGTTGTTGAAATAGTGTCAAACGGAAAAGCAAAATGTTTAGGACCAAATCTCCATTAATCTCGAAAGATGTTTTGAAGTAGAATTCCTTTAGGTATAACTTACAGTGTACCCTCTTTCCAAACACACTTTTAGGTCCATCCGGAAGTGGCAAAACAACACTGCTAACAGCATTAGGAGGCAGGCTTGGAGGGAAACTTCATGGAACCATAACTTACAATGGCAATGCCTTCTCAAATGCAATGAAGCATGTCACCGGCTTTGTTACTCAAGATGATGTTCTTTATCCTCATTTGACTGTGACTGAAACTCTAGTGTTCACTGCCCTTTTAAGATTGCCAAATAGTTTCACCAAAGAAGAGAAGATTGTGCATGCAGAAAATGTGATAGCTCAACTAGGCTTAACCAAGTGCAAGGACAGCATCATTGGAGGGCCATGGCTTAGAGGGGTTTCTGGGGGGGAAAGAAAAAGGGTTAGCATTGGACAAGAAATGCTGATAAACCCAAGCTTGTTGCTTCTAGATGAACCAACCTCTGGCCTAGATTCAACAACAGCACAAAGAATTGTATCAACTTTGTCAGAACTAGCAAGTGGAGGGAAAACTGTCGTGATGACAATACACCAACCTTCAAGTAGGATATACTATATGTTTCACAAGGTGTTACTCTTATCAGAAGGGAGCCTAATGTATTTTGGAAAGGGCTCTGAAGCCATAGAATATTTCTCTAGTATTGACTACCCGCCTTCCATGGCCATGAACCCTTCAGACTTTCTACTTGATCTTGCAAACGGTATGCTGCTTGATCTATGTATTTTACCTATAGCATGACCTTCCTTTGTTGTGCACCAACTTTTTCTGCTCCATTATTGTATAGACAACAGTGTCATAGCTTCATTTTTCTGTTAGTACTTTGTGAATTTTGATTTTCTTAGATTGTTTAATACAATGACTTTTAGAATCGGTGCCTTTTGTACCACCAAAAGTATGATCATTGTAGTCAAGGATATGTTTTGCGGAGACCAAAAAAAAAGACTTTGCGAGTTACATCTGATTTTTTTTTTTTTTTTTATAACTGAAATCTGCTCGTAATTTGTTGTTCTTATCATTCAACATGTACACAATTCGAAGCTAGAGACAAGTACTTTCTGTTAATAAGAGTCTCTTGCCGCTAATGCGGTAAAGGTCTATGTGCTAAGCCTCTAAGTTATGTGTTTATTTATAAGAGAATAAATGATCTTGTGGTGTATATTCTTACTAGGCCAAGTTGGGGAAAAATTTGTAGGTATCTATACTAATCAATTGGATGAGGACCTTGCCTTCAATAGGCACAAGTTGATTTCTTCATATAAGAGCTACTTTGATGCCACATTAAAGCCAGTATTTCATGAAAATTGTGACTATGATAAAAGTCAAGGTAGATTTGAAGATGAAGGCTTTGGAAATTGGCCTACTAGTTGGTTGCAGCAATTCTTTGTGCTGCTAAGAAGAGATGTCAAAGAGAGAAAACATGAATCATTCTCTGCCCTTTTGATTTTTGAGGTCATTATGATTGCCATTGTATCGGGCCTACTGTGGTACAAGTCTGACGTTTCACACTTGCAGGATCAGGTATGAATTTTAAATAATAATAAAATTAAAATAATATTTAAATTTCCATTCCAGATTGAAGAAGTGAAGTGTTCCCATGATGTCAGCTTTAGTTTAGTTCATGATCTTGCAAAAAATAAACAAATACAAATATACTTTCTCTGGATGCACATAATTATAAAAAGGATTTGTTGCCCTGAATTTAGCAGAAAAATTGGTATGTAACAATGGTTCTAGAGTAATTGGAAGCTACTAACCATAATTCATGAGCATTTTATCCGCTGAATTAAAAGAAAAAAAAATGTTAGTGTGATTCTTTACTTTTTTTTTTTTTTTAAATATTCACTTTAGTTTAGTTCTTCTGTTATGTTTATATCTATTATTAATGGAAAATAAGCTTATTCTCTGAAATTTAATTCATGTGCAGATTGGGCTTCTATTCAACATTGTTACCTTTTGGTTTGCCCTCCCTCTCTACAAAGCAATATACACCTTTCCCCAAGAGAGAACAGTGCTGGAGAAAGAAAGATCCTCAGGAATGTACAGGCTCTCCTCATACCTGATGTCAAGGGTGGTGGCTGACCTTCCAATGGAGCTTGCCCTTCCCACTGTGTTCCTTATCATAACCTATTTTATGGCAGGGCTTAAAGCCAATGTGGTTAACTTCTTATACACATTGTTCACCCTCTTGCTTCATGTGTTAGTCTCACAAGGGCTAGGCCTTGCCATTGGTGCCATTGTAATGGATTTGAAATCAGCCACGACTCTTGCCTCAGTGATCATGCTAATTTTCTTGCTGTCTGGTGGGTACTATGTTCAACATGTGCCAAAATTTATGGCATGGTTGAAGTACATATCCTTCAGCTACTACACATACCAGCTCTTGATAGGGTCTCAGTATACCTCCAGTGACACATACATTTGTCCTAATTATGGCCACTGTTCAGTTGCAGAATTTCCTATGATAAGGAAGCAAATGGGGCTTCATATCAAAGGACAAATAATTGCTGCATTGGCTCTGGTCATAATGCTGATAGGCTACAGACTTATGGCTTATGTTGCTCTTATGAGGATTGGAGTGACAAAGAAATTGGCTTAGTGGTTCTCTCTGATTCTAAGTAGTACTGGGCTTTATTTATTGGAAATTTTTTTGTCTAAACAAAAATCTAACACATTATGTTGCGAATCATTAAAATTATATTCATGTTAGAGTCTCCCCTGTTTCTGATCAATTGGAACTCATCTCTTTTGGTCCTTTTAAATCATGTATAAGTGGTTAGGTTTAAATACGCTTCTAATCCTATAAATTGGGCCGCTTGATTTTGGTCTTTTTAAAATTTTTATTTTAGTTTTAAACCCCCTTTTTTGCCCTCTCTTTGTTTTTTATCCCTTTTGTTCTAAATTTTGGCCCCAGTAAATAATATACTTTAATATGTATTTAGTCGTTATAGACATAGATCATGAAAATTGTTTTTCTTAACTCTGTATGTGAAATACTCATTACGAAAAGAAAAAAGGAAAAAAATTGAATTTTATACTAAAATTGAATTTTATACTCAAATTTGAATTTACAACAAAACATACAAATAGAATCAAAATTCTAAATGAAAAGAAATTGATAAAATCCACCTAGACTTCCGATTTTTTTTTTAATTTTATTTTTGCCCTTAGAAATATTTCTTTGGATCTTTATAAATGTTATCAGTTAACATGAGTTTATGTAGAAGGACCAAAAACCACGACAGTTGAAAAAAAAAAACAAAGGGACGGAAATCAAACACAGAATTTTAGAGAGACCAAAATCACGATAATATGCACATTTACAAAGTTAAAAACATGTTTAAGCTTATATAAGATATATAGAAATCGGTGGTTATTACGTAATAATTGTTATTTTCAAGAAAAATTAAAATAAAGTTAAGATTGACTTTCTAAAAATAAAAGAAATAAGAGAATAATGTAAAATTGACTTTATCCACTATCAATAGTTCACAATCACTCGCCACAATCTCTCATTTTTATTCTAGTGATTGACAATGTACAATTGTTTGACAACGTAAGTACTCGATACATAGAAATTAGAAATTAAACTCTAACTATATATACTAATAAAATTCAAATACTTATTAGGTAACTTTAAACCATATTATTAAACATTTGAAATCAATATTATATACTCTACTTAACCAATTTGAGATGTAACTAGCGGTGGCGTAGGTTAAGTTAGGCTATGTTTTAACTTAAATAGGTATGACCTATATTTCTAAAAGATAGCTTGAGTCTAAAACTGTTACCTGACATAGAACTTTTTCATATCCTTATCCTAGTCTTCTTTAAAGTCTAACTTGATTCGAAAACCTATTTAAAAGCCTAATTGATAATAAAATTTTCAAAGAACATTTAAATATATTAAAAAATATACTTTTCAATGGACAAAACCTCTATTTTCATCTGTCATTGTTTAGTAATATTTCAATTTCATCCCAAAAGTGTTTTTTGTTTCAATTTCATCGTTAACATTTTGATAATGTCTCAATGTCGTCCTATCTAATATCAATATCAATTTTTCTAATGAAATTTATTAATTTGACTCAAAAGTGGCCTTTTTTATCTCATGCAAATGTCATATTGTATATATATATATATAAAAAAAAGCTTTATTTTTATCCCTAGTCTCTTAAATTTTAGTTTTTGTAGTTAAAAATCGTTTATAAATAAGATCAAATTCATTTTAATAAAACAAATTAGAGAAAAATTGAGTTTCAATTTATGTAATAAGGCATCCACTTAAGATAATAATGAATATTTCAAAGTCAAACCAATTTGTTAGTAAAATTGACAGCAAATAGGTCAATATAGAAACATTATCAACATGTTAGTGATGAAATTTAAATAAACAAAACTTTTGGACAAAATTGAAACATCACTAAAAGATTAGCGATGAAAACAGAGTTTTTACCCTTTTAAATTGACTAAAGGTTTATCAATTAATTTTAAAATTATATTTTTAAATATATTAAAATGTACCTATTATCATTATATTTTTAAATAATAATCATAATAATATAAGTAGACTAGTCTATTAGGTCTAATAGGCCATTTTTATTACTCAAAGTTTGGTCTATTTAGCTTAAAAAGTCTCTTTAGAATACTAAGTATAACTTGTTTACTAAATAAGGTAGGCTAAGTTAGGCTCAATGTAAGCTAGGATAAACGTCCCTCATGAATGGTCTGGTTTACTTCCACCCTAGATATAACCAAAAAAAGAAAAAAAAAAACCAATTATGTCGGCAAAATTAACCTTCTTATATATTTAACACCCTGTAGAGATATCACAATCAGAAGTCACATCATCTTCTAAGTGCTACGCTAGTTTACCCCCTAGTTCATTGTCATTCCAAGGGAATCTAGAACATCAAGATAATGATTTCAAGCATTCTTGACATTCTTTAGGGCCTGCAAAGGAAATATGAACTTACAATAAACATCATCTTAGACATTCTAAAAGAAAACCACTACAAAACTATGGTATTCTATCGCAAAATGTCGATGCAATACCAAATTACTCTGTATCCAAACATTACCTTCTTTTATAATCAATTGATCACTCAAACTGCCATGGAATGATTGTGAGATAGCAGTACGTACGCTGGTTATCCTCCCCACATATAACCCCGATTGTTTTCCCATATATAACCCTACGAAACCTCATCTTTTGCATTTTCACAGCCGTAGTTGAAAAATTCTATCTTAAACTCACTTCATGATAAATTTTCTTCGATATGAATGTATCCACCCTATACTAAAATCTAAGCAAAAATAAAAACAAAAAAACCAAAAAACCAAACTGATAGTGCAAGAAAAAAAAAAAGAATTATCAAAATTTTGTTGGATTGAACCAAATGTATCCACACCCAAAACGATGACTAATCTCTTCAAGATATAGAACTCAATGCATAGATCTTGCCTCTAGCCACGGGGTTCTCTCCAAATTAAATATGAAAGATCAGTATTCTTTAGCCTTGGTCATCAACCGCTTCCCTTGCTTAATTCCCCTAAAGTATCAAGGAAGTGACAATAGATTCTCCCTACAGCAAGCTCTTCCCAAATAAAAAAAAATCATATCTTTACAATATGCACGACTCTTTAGCTGCTTCCCTTTGTAATTAAATTTCAGCAATTCTCTTCGTTGAACCCTAATTTCAATAATTTCACCGTCGTTGTTGTGGCATTGAAGGAAGCAGTCAAAATTACATACACAATACTTAACCAAGATGATTGAACTTTATATTCTGTCATAGCCCATATCTCCTTTTGATTAATAACAGCAAGACATCCTCTTACAACTATCAAACTCAAATCATAGCCAAACAAATCACGTGGAGTATCCATCCTAGAAAAATCCCTTAACCCCAAATCAAAGCATACTATCACATCCTTAAAAACCCAATGAATAAGTCCGTTAAAGTAAATCCAGGATGAGGAGAAGAAAAAACAACGAAAGGAGGATACATGAAATCTTGAATTTCTTTCCATGAGTTGGTTCTCACGGAAAAAATCTCCACGCAATATGTCACCTTAACTTCGTTGCCCCTAAAACATGCTAGAACTACCAGGTAATCAACTGTTGCCACGTCGTAATACTGTTATGGAGGAGAATATGATTTGATGGAACTGTGAGGGAATAGATAGAATTAATCTAAATTAAGAGAGAACTTGAACCATCGACCTCTTAATCACAAGGAATTGGAATCAAGCTATAGAAGGAAGAAAGGAGAAATACCCCAACTAAGGAATAATAACTTCAATTCGCTAAAACTTACTATTACAAATGACCCTACCTCTATTTATACTATTTTGTATCATAACACATGTCCAAAACCTGAAACATAAATCGTATATTTGTGTAAGTCAATTGCAGAAGGGTATGGTATTATTTTGTGGATCCCGGTTGAAGGGTTCCATAGAATGAGTTGGTCGAGAGATTTTCTCAAAAGTAGAAAGCCTTTGCACTAGCCTCGAATGTATACGATGTCAGTAAGGTTTGGTGAAAATGGTGCAACGGAATAATCTTGGTGAAATGATGCATCTATCTATGTATCGAGGTTGGGATTTTCAATGTGGCTTGTAGAGAGACCTTTGACAGGATGGGGTTATCGCTTGGTCAAAGTGTGATTTTGCAAAGTAGTACCATGACATTGCACAAACACTTGAACTGAAGGAGATGCATGACACAACCTCAAAAAGGATTTCTAGTATAATGTCTTATGGGAAGGTGGAGCTGATGTTATTTTTCTCCATGCTCTATTGTGTGTTCTTAATTCCTTTACAAAATAGAAAGATTTATTTATTTTGATTGAAAGAAGGGTTTAAATAGAAAAGTACTTTTGTTGATAATAAGATTCTATTGATTAATCATTATCACTAAGCTATTGTATGGTTAACAAATCAATTTGTAATTATAAAAATCTGAAGATGATATACTTGTGCTAGCATTGAGGAACGGATTCCTTACAATTCAGTTATATCTTTCTTTGGTAAGATAATACTCAAATTTGAATTAAGATTATAATTAGTGAAACTAAATAATTGAAAGATATTTGACAAAATTCTATGTGACTGTTTACATGTGTTTGGAATGATTAAAAAAGATAAATGATTTGATTTGCAAATCCATGAAATTTTCTTCCTTTGCTTTTGAACTTTTATCAAATTTAATGAGATTTTGGTGAAATTGATTTGATTTTAAGGGTAGGTGGTTTGGATGCAATTTTTAAAAAAAGATTTTTTTTTCAGTTAATCTTTATAAATAAAATCTTTTGAAGAAATAAAAGTTATTTTACATTTGGATGTAAAATAAATTTATATTTGAATGTAATATTAAAATATCTTTATTTATTATCAAATATTTGTTTTATATTATAAATGAGATCTTTTCTCGGATGCTACTTTTGATAATTTTCAATTTTTTATGATTCCAAACACTACCTTTGATAATTTCAAAAAATCAATAACACTGTATAAAAAAAATTAGTTATTGATAACATGTGTAAACATAGGAGTTTAATTTCACCAAGGGCTAGCTAGGCCTTGCCATTGGTACTGCTGTAATGGTTATGAAATCTCTCCAACCACACTTGCCTCAGTGATCATGCAATTTTCTTGCGGTCTGGTGGATTTTATGTTCAACATGTGCCAAAATATATGGCATGGTTGAAGTACATATCCCTTAGCTACTACATATACCAGCTCTTGATAGGGTCTCAGTATACATCTAGTACCTATGCTCTAACAATGGCCAGTGCTCAGATGCAGAATTTCCTATGATAAAAAAGCAAATGGGGCTTCATATCAAAGGACAAGTCATGGCTGCGTTGTCTCTAGTCATAATGCTAATAGGCTACAGACATATGACTTATGGCTTATGTTGCTCTTATGAGGATTGGAGTGACAAAGAAATTGGTCTAGTGGTTCTCTCTGATTCTAAGTCAGTAGTAGTACCGAGCTTTATTTTTTGAAAAACTTTTCTATAAATAAAAATCTAACACATTATATTGGGAGTCATTAAAATTATATCCATGTGAAAGTCTCCACTATTTTTGTTCAAATGGGAGTCATCTCTTTTTGTCCTTTTGTCATATAATTGAGTTGCATTCATTGGAATTCTGGAGATACTTAATGATGATACATATATATTGTTAGAAGGGTTAAAGTTTATAAATATGACATTTGAAGCTCTGTTAATGGCTGCTCGAGTGGATTTAATTCAATGAGTTTCTAGCTATTCACCCATAATTTTCTGATTCGGTGTTAATTACATGTTTAAAGTTATGGAGCCATAGATGAAGGGTTTTATTTTTTTAAACGTTACTAACACTAACACAAATATGGTCCCTTATTTTGAAGGTGCTAATAAAGGAGGAGTTTTAGCACTATTAACAAACTTAATGAACTAAATTGCAAGTGCTTAAAACTAAGGAGCAAAGTAAATATACCAGACAATAATCAAAAATTAAAATTGAAGCCCGATTCATTGTAATCTAAACCGGATCGATTTCTAAAAATTTACCCAAGATTGAGGAGAAGTCTTGCCAGTTGATCCCTCATTCATATGAAATAGGTAATAATTTTTATTTTTCAAAAGTTTTGCTCTTGTTTCTTTCTCTAATAGAGACACAAACTGTGGACGTTTTGTAATTATTATTGCTTTACTCTTTTGATGATATTGCTTTACCCGTCAAAAGCACTTCTACAATTATTTTATAAGAGAGTAAGGTTTGTTTCCTCGATTATTGAAATGTCGTACTAATCAAAGTGTAATTAATCCTATTTTTTTAATTATAGAAATTAACAGTGTTAATATTGTCTTTAAAATGAAAGGATATAAAATAACATTTTTCGTGTTTTAATTGTTAGCGTAATCTTGCCGACACAATTCGTCAATTCCACACAATTTCATCTCCCTATTGTGCATGTTTGGTTGGCTGGCTAGAAATTGGAGTTTAAGGCTTGGAGTTCAAGGCAGAAAAGTTAAGAGAAAGTACTTGGAAGAGAGACCGAAAGTGACAAAAATAGGAGAAAGTTAAGTTCAGGGTGGTCAAACACACACCATAAATAAATAAATAAATAAACAAAATTGTCTTGCACTAGAAAGTAAGTAATATCACACATTCATATTCAATAAATATAGTTAAAAGCTTATAAATTCATTTACAATAATGTTTGTCAAAAAATAAATCATCTACATATTTAAATAAATATAATTAACTAAATTTATTTAGGAAACTTCTAAATATATTTAGATACAATTAATACATGTCACTAAATATATTTAATATACAATGTACTCTAATAATTTATCTGAATCATCACGAATGGAGAGAACCGAAAGTTAAATATACGGGAAGGTGGTAAAAATTGAGAAGAAAAAGTAAATGGTGATCGTGTTTTGGATCAAACTTTATCGAGTAAACACCCAAATTAATCCTTGATAATTTCTTTGATGGCCAAATTGATCCTTAACAATTATAAATACCTAAATTGATCCCTTATAATTGTTAAAATAGGACATTAGAAGTCACTGACTGGCCTGTCAATGCTCGGTCACGAGTCCGAGATGAAAACACTTCTCCCAGCTGAGCTCTTTTTTCATCTCTGCCTCCCAGCTGAGCTCTTTTGTCATCTCTGCCTCCTGGTCGAGACTTGACAAGCAGGTCAGGAACCTATAGTGCCTTATTTTTACAATTGTGAAGGATCAATTTGGGTTTTAACAATTGTTAGGGATCAATTTTTTCAAAGAGTAAATATCCAAATTAATCCTTGATAATTTCCTTGATATTAATATTAATATTATTAGTAGCAATCGGCAAGCTAGGCTTACTTAGTGACCGACCCTAATCCTTGGGATTCATAATACACTAGATTGTTTTAGATTTTTCTTATAAAAAGCAAACACGAGCAATATGAAAATACGTTTACGAAGAACTGGATATTAGCTTGTTTTCGTACACAGGATATTAATTAGTTTATGCTATTGTCTAATTAAAACTATAAAAGTATTTTTAAAAATATAATAGTTTATAAATTTTTAATTATTTTCAATTAGTATTAATTTTTAAATTAATGAAATATAACCATATATATATATATAGAGATTTATCTTATAAATAATATTTAACATTGAATAAAAGGATTAAATATGTTTTTATTTCTTCAAAAATAGGTCTATTTTGATTTTGATCTTTAATTTTTTTTTGTTTAATTTTAATCCATATATTTCTAAAACTGTTTGGTTTTAATTTCTATAATGTTAGATGTATAATAAGTATTTATGTATCTAACTCTACTCATCAATTTAAACTTTAAAAAAAAAGTTTATTATTATGACCAAATGATCAATGAGATTCGATTCTTATTATCCCATGGTCATTCTTTAAGCCCAAACAAGCATTTACTTGAGAGGGTCTAGCTTTATCCATCAGTCAAAGCTTTGTAAGACTGAATAACTAGACCCTCCTCCTCTGTTGGCTGATTGAGGTTTAATGATAAGGAAAAAAAGAAGAAGCAGTATTAACAATGTTTAGATTTCAATCAATTTTTTAAAAAAAATAAATTTCAATTATACAACGAGAAAAACATACATAATGCCTAATGAAAATCTTAAATATGAACATTTTACAAGCCTGTTCGGATGCACAGGTTTATCAGAGTCATGAATGATGCTTGAAGTGAGGAGTCGTGATGGTGCGTGTTATTTTGCGAGGAATTAGCGTTACAGGAAAGTTCAGATTTCATTCCTGCGAAAAAGGTGATTGGATGGAGACGGTGACAAAAGTACAAGCATGTTAAAGAAACAAGAAAGTGCGAAAAGAAATTGGAAAGTGAGCATCATGTGAGTAACGTTGATGACTTAGTATAGTGGGACCTAGATTTCGTTACCGACCACCCCCGTCGGTCACAAAAAATCTTAATTGACTTGACTTGACTTGAGAGACATTATACTTGTATAAAATTAAATATTAAATATCTAGTGAATTATGTAAAGTAACTGAAACAACTAAATGATTCCTAAAAGCGTGTGAGGCCGCCTCTAGCTTTTTGAGTATGGTATTCTGTCTTTTTGTTGGACGCGGAAATGCCTGAGAAGGTTCTAGTATTATGTAGCAACATCCAATATCCATAACACAACTAAACTAAGTAGCGTGAGTTTTACGAGCTTCATGGCCTACAAGTAAGCAGCGTGAGTGTTACGAGCTACGTGACCTATATATACCCCCCTCGCCCTGAGGTGTCAACGTACAAAACTCACTCTCCTCGCATTTCCAAAACATTTTTAACTTTCTTTCTGTCTCCCTCCCGAGTAGTAATTCCTCTAAAATTATATTCTCGTCTCTCACTATTTCCTTCTTCATTTCAACACGCACACATCTACTTCTTCTCATCATGGGGTCAAACAAACAAGGCTCTCATGCATTTTCAAACGCCAATGACGACACGAAGAACCTTACCCCAAAAAGTGATTATTACATTGACCCGAGTGAGACTCGGGAGTCGTTCAAGTCACCTCTGATCCTTTCTGGATCTGACAACTACCCGAAGTGGTACCGAGCAATGCTTAGGGGTTTCACTTTGAAAAAGAAGCTGGGTTTTGCGGATGGCAAGATTGCGGTTCCAGCCAGCAAGGACCACCCTATGTATGGAGCATGGAAGCAATGCAACGAGCTGGTCCTTTCTTGGATCCTCAAAGCCGTTTCTCCCGAGATCTCTAAAAGCGTCCGGAAGATGGACAATGCAGTCGATGTGTGGAGAAACTTGAAGGAGCGTTTCTCCCCTGGCGACCAGTTCATGATTTCTGATATCTTGGAAGAAATCTACTCCTTGAGGCAGGGAGAGCGAGATGTGGCAAGGTACCAATTTACAAATTATAAAGCAAGTATAGCATTATTAGCCAGTAAAGATATACTCTCTCCGTCACAATTGACGGTCCATTTAGACAAATCGGTAGATTAAAAAGTCAGTTTATCTATTAACTATCAATTGATCTAGCAGAATGAAATGTTAGATCCCTTGAGCAATATAATGTCCCGGGTTGGAATTTTGAAATTGTGAATGGAGCAAAGCCAATCTATCTACGTGACTAGAATTGTACCACTTTGTTCGAATAAACAGATAACGAAAGGAAGAGAATATTGTCTTAAGTTATTTTTGTAATTGTTATTTTTATGTGACAAGATATATATGAATCACATTTGAGTTGAACTAACATTTCATTTCATTTAAAATGTCTTCAGCTACTTTAATGAGTTTGGTGTACTGTGGAATGAACTGGAACTTCTTCGCCCTCTACCTGTGTGCACTTGCGTGGCGAAAAAGTGCTCTTGCGGTGCTATGCAGAGAGTGAAAGAGCAGAGAGAGCAAGAAAAAGTGGGGAGGTTCCTCAAGGGTCTTGATGACCAACGGTTCGCTGCAATAAGGTCCCGGATAATGCGAGAGGATCCTTTGCCACCTATTGGCGAAGTCTATATTTCGGTGTCTCAGCTGGAAGAAACACAGAGCCAAGATCTGAAGCAACTTCAGAGTCAACCACTCTCTACTTCCAAACAAGCCAGTAGTAAAACCGGACCTGACAAAGGTAATAATTCACTCCCTTCTATTTAATTTCATTTGTCATATTAAAATAACTATATTTAGACCTGTGGAGGGTTTTTTTTTTTTTTAATATGAGATTTTAATGGTGTATTTATATCAATATGGTATTTTGAAAAAAAAATCATTAAATATGATTTCTACTAGTATAGAATTCGCCAAAGGCAGATTCACATATATTTTGTCAAAGTCAGATTAAATATAAAATAAAAGTTAATACAGAATTCGTCAAAGACAGATTCAGAATCGGTCAAAGGTAGATTCAGAAATACAAAATCCGTCAAAGGTAGGTTTAGAATTCACCAAAGACAGATTCAAAAAAATGAAAATAATACAGAATCCGCCTGTGGCGAATTCCATAAACACCATATAAAAGTAAATTTACCTATTATCTCATATAAGCGTAAATCACCTACTAAAACACTATATATAAATTATTTTTCCACTTGTGGAGCACCTTATGATACTCCTGCTTATATATTTCTTAATAGGGATCATCTCATGATAAATCAAAGTGTTTAGCACAATTGCCCATAAGTTATAAATAAAATATCATTACTCCATAAACTATATATATTTTGTAAACTCACAAAGAGCTTTAAAATTTATGAAAAATGCTAATGAATCAGAAATTGTATATGTGAGCTTTGTTAGCATTTGAATTTAGGGTTTAAGGTTTAGCATTTGGAATGATTTAAACTAGGAAATGAATTAATTTGAATTAAAATGATTTGAATTGATTTAATTTTTAAGTTAAATTTTATTTTTTAAATAATTAAATGAAATAGGAAATGAACTGATTTAAAAATTAATTTTTATGTCTAAAATATAGTAGATTATTTTTGAAATCATTAAAATAGGAACAAAATATTTTGATTTGTGTGTAAGTTTTAAGATCAAATCTGTAAAAATCAAAGGATTTAAAAATTAAAAAAAATAGAATTTGATGAAATTATAAATTACTTAATTTTTATTTTTTTTCAATTTCAAGAAAATGATTTGATTAGAAAATTATCTCATTTTTATTTTCATGTGATTTCAAATACAATATTTGTAATTTTTTTTTCACCTGAACTTTTTTAACTACAATTTTTAAATAATATTTGCCACTATATATGTATATATATTTTTTATAAACGTATATATGTATATATATTAATCTTGGAATATTCGTTAATCGTTGTAGTACATAATGCTGAAGTCACAACAATTGATAAGAAGATCCAGCTGGATCGTTCCATCCATTCATGCCCATTGACGTTGAAGCCGGCCGGAGAGTCATACATCTGCAGTGGATGTAAACAACTGGGGTTTGGACGCAGCTACCGTTGTGAAAGCAGCGCGTGCAATGATAAGTGCGGCGTTTACGCCCTCCACGAAGACTGTGCAAATGCTGCTCTTGACAATAATTCCCCTGTTCGTCATCCATTCTTCAAAAAAAGCAATTTCTTGTTCCGTACGAAGCCACCTAGTTACCCCAGAATTTGTGATGCTTGTAGAAAGGATGTGAAAGGGTTTGTGTACCACTGCTCCGACACGAGCATGGATTTACATCCGTGCTGTTTGAAGCTGAAAGATAGTATTTCCGATAGTGAGACTGTGGCATTGAAACTGTCCAAAACAACTCGCACCAAGTGTCAAAAATGTAGGAAAGTTGATAAAAATAATGACAAAGGATGGTCATACGCATCATCAAATGGAGAGCATTGCTATCATGTCTCCTGTTTCAAGGAATTGATCTATGAGGAATATGAGAAGGGTTATTTCTTCAAAGAAAAATTGCCGATGGTGACATATGAAAACCCGGAGACTCGACTTGAAGCAACAGGCAATAAGAAGATGGTCAAAGTTAGAGGAAGCTCAAATGGTTCAGGGACAATCAAGATGGTTTGCAAGATAGCTTCAGTGGTATTCAAATTAATATTTTCAGTCATTTTTGGCGATCCTGTTTCTTTAGTTCTTGGTCTTCTTGAAGCCATGGCTCCAGCTATGGGCTAGGCTAGGAACTGCTGGGGTAAATAAGGGTGTTTGAATTTGGCTGAAACTTCTGTTTGCGTGAATTTTTTAGAGAGTTGTGATCCTTATGTAGTTATATCTGATTCTGATCAAATGGGTGCATATGTAATAGTGTTAGAATCATACATTATTGATAGAGTTTATTTTGTTTTTGACTACTGGTGAGGACAGCAATAGCATTGCTTTTTCAATATAAATAAACATAATATTACATCGCATTTTAGACTTTGTTGTACGAGGAGATTCTATTATATGATGCTTTCACTGTAGCAATGGTGCCTCGCTCATTGGGGCCAAAAAAAAAAAACTGATTTGTCTTGGTTTAAAGAGATGCTGATTTGTAAATTATAATTGTGCCTCAATATTTTTTCAAATTAAATTTACCCCGAAGAAAGTTATCCCAACACCCAAATATTTTGGGTCTAGATCTTACTGCATGTTCCAGTGAAAATCAAATCTGGGGATGGGAGGTGATCATGCCTTTGGTATCTTCTCCATCCAGAAAATAATATACATTAGATAAATCCGAGTATGATACACCAGTACGGCAGCACCATGTCAACAAGTACATTATACTTAGAGTCCGATTCCTCAATGAAGATGCCTGACCACGGAACTATGAAAAGTATCAAACTCAATGCCAGTAATTATGGGTGTATAAGAAAAAAGGACAAAAAAGAAATTACAATTAATCCTCGGATTTGCCTCACCAGACCTAGTTGGATAAGAGCCCTAAGCAATCCAAATGATTCCATAAAAGACTCCAATTAAAGTTTAAAAAAAAAAAGTCATAACAAAAAAGTTCAAAAAAACAGTTCAAGTGATAGTAATTGTTAGCTTCATATTAGTCTCTCTTAGTGAAGCTATCTTAAGGCCTGTTTGGATATCAATGCACTTTTTTCAATTTTTTGGACGTTAAAAGTTATAATTAGAATATAGTTAGTTAATCATTTATTATAACCAAACAGCCATAGTTAGTTATGCTGCCATAATTAACGTGTTAGAGTTAGTTAGTTTGTTAAGTACACTAGAGTTAAAGTCTCAAGGTAGTTATTAATTGTCTCTTCTTTTCTCCATCCCTGTACATATATATTTTGATCCTTCACCAAAGACAATACAATGAGGTTATTCACAAAGTTCCATTCTAATATGGTATTAATTGTAATTTCCTCTCTGCTGTAACTTCCTACAAGAATCCTTTCAAGAATTCTGCTTCTTTTTTGCTCTTACTGAGCTCTTCTTCCTCTGAGTTCTTGCTATGTTCTGCAATTCCTTTTGCTTCTGTTAATCTCGAAGCCATAGCACACAACTCATCTCTCAATGATTCTTGTTATAGATAAGTACAAGAGAGTTAAAGTCTCGAGTTAGTCAGTAACCGTCTCTTCTTTTCTCCATCTCTGTACATATATATATTGATCCTTCACCAAAGACAATACAATGAGGTTGTTCACAAAGTTCCTTTCTAATAGTTCTGTTTGTTTTCTTTGACTATATAACTTAGCTTGCTTCTCAAAAAATCATTTTTAATACTTTTTAAAAGCTTAAAATATCTAACTTCTCAAAATATATTTTTCAAAACACTTAAAATAAGCATTTTGTTACCATATATTTAAATAAAAATAGGTTACATTTATATAAAATCTTAAATAAACCATTTATCCAAGCAGTGAGGCCTTTCTCATTGTCATGTCATATAATTATTTTTATTGGTGAACTCTATGTATAAATTTACTATCGTGTAAACATCTCTTCCAAAAGTTTAAGTTATTGTGTTATGACACATTAGTAGTTTTATATCTAATACGTTCCCTTATACAAACTCTAGACCACTTGATTATAGAGACTTTAATATCATGCTATGAAATCATCTTTTCTAAATGTTTAAGTTGTTGAGTTATGATCGATTAATGAATTTATTTCTAATAATATTTAATTTATCAAATTTGCACAAAGGTAGATATCAAACAGGTTTCTTTCACTTATAGAGACATGATCATATCCTGGAGATATACAAGATAGACTATAGTCACTATTGCTTCAAATCACAGAGAAATTAGCGCAATACATGAAGCTCGTGAATCTTTCTAGCTCAACGCTATGGATCAACATGTTCAAACTATCATGTAGATTCTTTTTCAAGAAAATTGCACAATTTTATATGAGGATAACATGGCTTAGATAGTTCAACTAAAGAGAGGAACTGGTGTCCAATTTGTTCAAGTGATAGTGTTACTACCTATTTCTTCTTTGATCAGATTGAATAGAATCTGTTATAATTTGACGTGATATTATATCTCTCTTCTTTTGGCTATAAATAACCCTTTAGATGCCACATATAAAACACCTTTAAAATTATCAATAAAACTATTCTTTCTTCTCTTCTCAATTATTCTCTCTATTCTTATTTTTTATAACAATATTTCCAAAATATCATTTCTTTAAAAAAACAAAATAGCAATTAAATACTCATTTTTATTATCAATTAATCTATAATTTTATTTAAACATACTGCTATTAGTTTGATAATCATTTGAATCATGTAAAAATGCTTGGGGCTATCATTTTGTGATATTTATATAATCACTAAGTATTATAAGTATTTACAAATAATGTATTTCATATAATTATCTGTACATATCAAATTATTTTTCTAAAAGTATTCTTAATAAATAGTATTTGTCGCAACCAGGATCACAACGAGGACGGCAAGAAAGAGTGATTTAAAATGGAGTCAACACTAAGTTTTATTTAATTGGTAAAAACATGGAAAAATCATTTTATTTAAAAAGAAATGATATTTGAAACCAAATTTTGAGTTAGGGAGTCGATTATAGACAGGGAATGGTAAAAAGTTTATTTTTGTAACACCCCTGATACATCCATATTACTATGGTTACCTTAATTGAATTGTGCTGATTATTAATAACCTTTGAAATATTTTATTTTACCATTTTATTAAAAAAATTCTTAAAAGAAGAAAATTTTGGAACACCAAACTGTCACAGCTCAAATGTTCAAAATACTGAGTTAGCAAGCCATCTCGGCTAAGTTAACATCTTTATTCAAAATAAAATATTTAACAAGTGACTAATTTAAATTTTAAAGAATAAAGTACATCAGAAAAAAAATTACAACTAAAACAAATTATGAAAATTTAGTTTTGGCTTGATAGGAGTATAACTGTTCCTACTTATCCCCCGGTGCAATGGAGAACTCAAAGTCATATAGTTCTTTATAAAATAATTATGAGTTGATTGATTTTATTTCTAAAGATGGTGTTTTAGAGTATTAAGCTGTCACAGCTAAAATATTTTTAGAACATAGAATTAGTAAACTATCACGGTTAATAAAGCAACTCTACTCTTAATCAAGGCAGCAGCCCAAACACTCTGTTCAATAAATTTTTAGATAACACAATGCAAACATTTTATCATTGGGCCTTTCTCTTTTGGATTTGCAACAACTCCAAATACTCCCCTTTTTTTAATCAATTCAAACCACCTCATTTAGCCCCTTTTTTTTGTAATAAAAAACATGAAATGGCCCAATAAGTCCAACATACCCCATATTTAATTGAAAACAAAGAATAACAAGATTTAAAGAATATAATAAAAAACTAGCAAAGAATATGTGAGATGTATCTGGAAGCTTGGGTTTCGTTTTCTTTTTGGGGCTTGACAGAGAGTGTAGCTTTTGCAATTTTGTATACACAAAGCTAGTGTTTGTTTCTTGTCCTACGACAGAAAATATAGAGATGGTGGATACGGAGACATAAAATTTTTTATCTCTGTATCATGTTTGGTTGTGGAGGCGGAGACAGTGTCTAATCGGTCATTGACCACCATTGACTGGCGACAAATCGGCATTGACTGGGCATTGACCGGTGCACGGTCCGGCATTGACCAGTCATTGATCGATGGTCGTCCGGTGTTGACTGGCAGTGAAAGTTTTTGTCTTCATGTCTTGTCCCTATTTTTTGGAGAGACAGAAATACAAAAAAATTTTGTCTCTGGGACAGAAAATCTTTTTGTACTCGTATCCCATCTCTGTCACCAAATATGATACACGGACAAACTGTCCCTGTATTTCTGTCCTGGGACAACATCCAAACGTAACCAAAAAGAGGGAGGGACAAAGAATCGCATGAGAAGCAAACAAAACTGTAGTGCTGCTAGCGGTCAAATCCGTGAAGGTGGAGGCGCCGTGAGCAATGTTCACGATGGTTCAAATTTGAGAAAAAGATGGCAATTTGCAATGGCAAGGGCGGAGGGAAGGCGCGACGCGAAAATGGTGTATGCTAGGCATTGCAGCCGTGATCTCACGGCATGGGTGGCCAAGGTTGGCGGATCTCATGGCGAGATGGTAGAGGCTGGCGATTTGTGGTTGGAGAAAAGAGATCAGTCACGGTGGGGACGGCTCAGCGATTGGATTTGAGCTCCCTGGCCAATTGGGCTTCACGGCAACGAGGAAGGCAGAGGACCATGGCTGGGTTCGAGTTTTGTGGCGATTAGGAGGAAAAGAGCCACACCGGTGTAGAGCCACACTGGCGACGGCAATGAGGTTCTGGTGCCGGCAGTGGTGGTTGAGACGGGGATGGCAATGGCGGTTGATGGTGGTGAGATCCATGTCTTTATTTCTATTTCTACTTCTCTTTTTAGTTGTGAAAATCTTAGATCTGTGTCTGGTCTAGGTGGAGTGATAATTTTTGGCAGATGTGTAGCGAAGACCATGGTAGTTGGTTGTGAAAATCTACGATTTGTGTTTGGTCCAAGTGGAGTGACGGTTTGTGGTGGATGTGCAACGGAGATAATGGCAGTGTCGTGGCCTTCCTCCCTTTTTTTCTGGTTCTTTTTTTTTTTGTTTTTGGTTGAAGGATTGGTTATTTGTAATGATTATGGCTTGTGATTTATAGGCTGTTTGGAAACTTTTTAAGTGATAGAATTGAATTGAATTCAATTCTTATGTTTGGAATGAATTAGTAAATTAATGAGTTGAATTGAATTCCTTAATTTGAAATGTACGTAAAAATGAATTGATTTGTATATTTTTACCATTTTGCCCTTAAGCTAAATAACACCACACTTTCTTCTTCTTCATCTCTCTCCTGATACCCATCAGTTCATCACCATTTCACCACCACACCCTCCGCCACATCATCACATGCTTCTTCCTCTTCCTCCTCATCTTCCACGCTCAGCCCCTTAACAGCCAAGAAGAACCAACCAGGTCATGCCGTTTTGGTCCCAACACCATCATCACAGTTCTCGAACCTCCCCCTGTTTGTCGATCTGTGCCGTCGTATCTTGCTGCCATTCGGAGATCATGCGGCGTCGGCGATTTCGATTATCGAGCAATGGAGGCAAGGAGGAAAAGAGTCGCGGTAATAAGTTAAGAATCATATTGATCTAGCTAGATCACACTTCAAGTTTTAAAGTAATTAAGAGCAAAGTAATTAAGAGTCGTGCTACCTTCAAAGACTCCACCTTTTTTTCCTGGTAAATTCGTCACCCTTCTTTACTCTCTTTAATTTATCTTTCTTTTCCTTTAGTATTAATGGCCTTCTATGTGATCCGGTGTTATATGTCTGTATTTAAATGTCTGCTTAATTAACTCTTTCCCAAAAATGAATGAACTTTATCCAAGGTACGACTTGAATAAGATATGGTCAGTGAAGTTTGTGCAGCCACCCATCTTACTTTCAATCTTATTGATGAAAAGGCAATGAATTCACAAACAAATATACGTATCCTAGGCTATGCCCTACGGCAAGAAGTCAAGAATTATATTGGTCTAGCTATAACACCCTTCAAGTTTTAAAGTAAGAGTTGTGGTACCTTAAAAAATAACCTCTGGTTTTAGTGCTTGTTGTTAACCTATCTCGGTTAAATATTGAGCTGAATAATAAAAAAAAAAAATTACGCCATTCAATCGTACATAACGGCTAGTGATGTTACACATGTTATATCATGATCATAAGAGTCAAAATCACACTATAAAACGGGTGATTGGATCAAGCAAGATGATTTATTACATAGGTCCAATAATTTATTGGGTGAAGATTTTGACACATAAGAGTAGAACATGTCATATAATTAAAATTATTGACCATTTCATAGGACCAGATAATGATGTGATCTTCTATTAACCAGCTCAATATTTAACATAGATAGATTAACAATATGGACTATAATCAAGAAATTTTGAAAATATTTGGATGAAAATAAAAATAAAATATTTTTCATGGAACAAAATCAACATCCGCTTATTCTTAGGAACCTAAACAACATTTAATTAGCTCTTTATTTTTTAAAATTAATTTCTTCAAACTATTATTAAGCTTTTATTGTTAAACCTTATATATATATATATATATATATATTATTGATTAAAATTTCAAATTGGTCTCCCAAATTAGTCCCTTAGGTTTGTATTGGGGAACAAGTTAGCCCCTCAGATTTTGAAAATCCCAAATTGGTCCTTCAAATTTTAAAAAGGGGACAAATTGGTCCCTCTATATAATTTCATATAATTGAAAAGGGGACAAATAAATCCCTTTGTACACTGTACGGAGGACTAATTTGTCCCATTTTTTAAAACTTGAGGGATCGATTTGGGATTTTCAAAACCTAAAGAACTAACTTGTCCCCCAATATAAACCTAAGGGACCTGGCCTGTTTGAGTATTTAGTCCATATTATTAATTATCACAAAGATAAAATGTTTAAAACGTTATAATTTTTTTCTTTAAAATATTGGTTTTTAAATCAAATCAGCCGAACCTTAAATTTGTTTAAAATACTTTTGACATTGGAATAAAAATTAATTTGACAAATTTAATAATTTTGTTCCCTTAAAATTCAAACTAAACAGCGGAGAAAATCTCTATCACACTATAAAGTTTTAGTATTTCTTGAGTGGAAGATTTTTTTTTTTTTTTTGTTAACAGAAAAATACAAGATCTCTATATATCTATAATCTATGTGCATATACTAAAGTAGAATCCTTTGTGGAAATAAAGAAAGCAGACCTCCAGCTCTATCTTTATCAGTTCATGTTCTGCCCAAGTTAATAGTCAAGTCAATTAGATTAAATTATGTTCACCAATGAGGATTAGAGTCGTCCACTAAGGAAACCTAGGTAATATTAGATTGTGCTAGCTGTCTACTGATCAATTTCAACTAAGGATATTAAAATTAAAAAGACTTTTAGAATATTTCAAAAACCATATTTTAAAAGATATCAGAATATTTCTATAATTATTAGATTCGCTAAATAATAACAATAATATAAATAAGTCAGTCTATTAAGTTCAATAGGCTTATTTTATTGCATGTAGCTAGTGTGATAGATTTAGTGAAAAAGACATTTTAAAAAATCTTGCTTTATTTTATTTAATAAAAAAAATAGGCCAAATTAGATTGAATAATATGTAGATTAGGTGGAAGACTCTAAGCGGGTTATCTAACATATTTTAACCTCAATTTGTAACGAAGTTGGCCAAACTGCGCGCTATTACTTGCTACGTTGGCATCAATTTGATGCTCAATTTAGCTTAGATTTCTCAGCTCCTTAGACTCCTTGACGAAAGAGCAAGTCTGCCCATAAATAATAATTTACTAACCATCCTTACCCCAATTCGTGCTTAGAACGGGTATCTAGACTTAGGTATGCCACACGACACATGCCAGTTGATCCAACGTATTTGATGGACAAGGTGGATTACAGTGGCTCATAGAGGGCTATGTTGGGAATGGCTCGCGTTTAATTTGTCAATTCAACATGTTAGAAATTCATTAAACTTCTCGTTATACTTATCATTTTTTTTTTAACTTAACAATGTATTGCTTGTGCCTCTTATCATAAAAAATCTCTTGATTGCATGTCTTACAATTTGCAAGAGACAATAATAATTCTTTGAGTTTCATCATAATTTTTATTTTGTTAGGTGCCGAGTTTCCAAGGAGACACTTCTCCAAATAACCCTTGGCAATGGGGGTACGCACTTATACCATCAATAAAATTCACTAGATATTGCGTATTTTGTTGATTCTTTCTCCGAACGTACTTGGTTATACGAGTTGCATTCGAAATTTCAGATCTTTTGTTTTTAATGCTTCCCAACAAATGGCTGAATTGCAACTTGGTAAAGCAACACAAACTGATAATGCTATGGAATATGTTGGATTATCTAAGCATTTACAGTCTCATGGAAATCCTACATAGGTCTTCTTGTCCTTGTTGAGAATAAAACACAGTCCCTATTTACAAGAATAAGAGGAGGAACAGTAGTGACGTGAAGTGGGCTTACACATTTGGAACTTTTTCCACATAGAAGAAAGCCCAATACCCAACAGTCCTCATAGTACTCATCTATAAAATGATATTGCTGAGAGGAAACATATGGAAATGTTATGGAGATGAGATTGACTCTTACAAGTTGTTGCTTCCATGCTCTTTTACTACTGGGCTAAGGCATTGACTACTATTGTATTGTGTTGAGTGTTGGTAAATCCACGGGTTACACCTTTGTTAAACTATGTCTCCCTTATGAAAAATGTTATTTAATAGAAAGTTCCATCATGCGCCTAGGGTATTTGGTTGCTTATGCTTCCCACTTTCTAGACCTTATAATAAACATAAGTTGGATTTTAGTTCTTACCCCTACGTTTTCTTGGTTGTGGGACCCAGAACAAGCGCTATGAATGTCTTACATTTGGAGAAAGGATTATTATTAGAAAAGATGTTCCATTTGATGAAGAGAAAATTCCTTTTCATGCTAAACATGATTAGTATTGACAAACTAGTGCTGCAGAACCTTCTTCATTTTTACCTCAGATTTCTGTTAATCCTATACTGTGATTGCTCCCTTATATATTATTGATGCTAGAATTCAGATAAATATTCCAATTTCAGTATCTAAACAAGCTTTTGTTAGGGTTGTTGTACCTATTAATCAACATCCCATTTGCTAAACTAGAAGTGTATCAAACTAGTTTAGAACCATTCCTAGTTAAATAAGACTTAATTATCTCTCACTAGAAGCAAGCTATGGATGATCAATTTGCTGCACTTATGAGGAACCAAGCATGGGAATCAGTTGAATTACCCTTTGGGTGGATCGCTATTGGCTATAAGTGGGTATTTTGCATAAAGTCTAATTCTATTCCAGAGACACAAATCGATACCATGATCTAGATTCCTGTTTTAGGCCATATATATAGGGCCCTAGCTATGTTGCACGGATACTGGTATTAGTATCTGATATGATAAGAAGATACGTTATAAATTAAACTATAAACATATAATATATAACCAAAAGTATCATATCAGTATTCGATACAATACATATCCAATATGGGTATATGACTATATATTTTAAAATATCCATGCATCATCAAGCCCTAATGAGCTTGCTGTCACGACCTGACTTGGGAACGTGACCGACATGTAAGGACTCTCATTCCCACATAAGTCTCGTGACTTCTGAATCTCTTTATATGCATAATTTAATAATAAATCTCATTTATAAAATATCATTTCATCTCTAATAAATCTTTATCACTTTTGAAATAAATCTTTATCACTTTTGAAATCATACTCTTCATCAATAACATATTAAAATCAAACTCTAAATCTGTTTCTGTGATACAAAATGTATGAGTTGTTCTCTATACAAAATATCCATAAAACTATAATCATGAAAATACAAAATAATCATGATATATCAATGTAAATATCTCGATAGTCCGAGACCCTGCCCGCATTATACACTGAAGTACTCTATCACTATACAAAATGCAAAAGACACTTCACTTAGGAGTGAAGCTTACCAACCGGAAAAATCTACTACTAGGGAAGAGGTAGCTGAGAAAGACCCACAGTAGCTAATGTTTCTGTAATGGAAAAAGGGAGATGGGTGAGTTTCATCTAAAACTCAGTGAGTAGACCTTCACCCATAACCCTTTTATAGGACAACAACGAGGATATATGTACATATAAAATCATCAAACTGATTAATGCAATAACTCTGAAATCATATGAGATTATCCTCTCAGGACAACTTGGTACCAAGGTTAATGATCGGGGTTCAGCCGTTAACTTACTGTCTATTTCTCTATAGCTACCTTCTAGTCTCTAATTTATAAAATATATTATTTTCTCTAAATCTCTGCTTTGGGCTTTTCTCTAGCCATAAAACTTCATAATACATAATTACATTAATTTTAGAATCATTGGGGAAATTCATAAAATCTCTAAATAAAAATAAAATCATCCTCTGGCTCTTTAATAAAATCGTTTTAACAATAATGGTCCCATGAGTTTATATTTAAACAACTATTTCATGCTTTTGTTGAAAATCATTCTTTTTCATAAATTTGGTAAACCAATCATCATCTCTATTCTCTTAAATAATTCTTTAAAATCATGTAATCATGTTATGATTTAAGGAAATTAACTCTAATGACCAACATAAGGGTCATAGGATTTGAACTTACTCATCACCTGGAGGGGAGGAAGAGGTGGCGTCAACACCAACTGAGTTCCGGGGAGCCGGGAAGGCACCAACGTCAACTATAACAATCATAAAACTCAAGATGAAACTTTATCAACCTTTAAATAACTCTAATATAGTTTTAACAACATTGGGGGAGCACTCCTACTTGACAAAAATAAGAAAAAGAATGAGACCCATATCATGAGAAAGGAAGAACATGGAAGAAACTAACATAAACCATCAATAAACACTTACCTTGGATCTTGAAAGGAGAAGGAATAAAGTGTGATTGAGTGGAAGAGAGTGGAAAAGGGTTTGGAGAGAGTGAGGGAGAGAGGGTTTCGGGTTTCTAGAATGAAACCCAAGCAATGGGGTGTTTTAAAAAGGGTTGGGGGCTCATTTAATGAAATTGTGTCTTTTTGCATTGTGCGGACATCAGATACGCTCGCTGCAGTGAGATTATAGTGAGTAAATCTTGCTGCAGTGAACCTGGAAAATCAACAACTTGCTACAATGAATATATCTCGCTGCAGCGAGGCTGTTCTCCAAAATTATGTAGTAACAGCACCCAAACTGCATCTGTCTGTCAGGTTAGCATTCGGGTTGTCTCAACACTCACTTATTTACATTTATTAATTTTAAGTTAATGTCCTCAAATAAAATATCAAAAAAATCAAAACCCCAACTAATCAAAATCTAATTTTTCATTTTTAGTTCAAATTCTAGAATTCTCAAGATTTTCTAAACTTAGGGGTTAAAACGAAACATCTAGAGGTTTCCTAAAATTCATTAAAAATCACTCTTCAATTCATTTTCCTTTGGAGAGCAATTACCGGGACTTTTGGTCCTAAGAATGTGGCTCTAACATATAGCCCTCCAAGGAGGTATAGGGTCCAGACTTAGTGAAATCCAAGATCTGACAAAAAGGGTGGGTCCCGGGGGACCCTATGACTATATAAAACTTATCTATTGACATGTGTACATAAGATATTACACTTGCATACCAATTTGCCATCTCCCACATCATAGCCTTGGGATAGGGTCATATAAACATCCTCTTATAGATTTCAACTCAAGAAGGAATTACTAATGTCCAATTCTCTAATTTGCCAATGCTTGGATAGCTCTAAACAAAGAATAACCAGAATAGAGATTGGCATCACTACATAACTAAAAGTTTTGGTAAAATCAAAGCCCGACCTTTGATTAAACCTATTGGCAATGAACCTAGCCTTGTATTTTTGTAGGGACCCATCTGATTGTTACTTCATGTACCCACTTGTAACTAAAAGTGATCCTCGAGTAGTGTTTCCTAGTCTAGACAGGTCTATTGTTGGACAATCTACAATATCTCACAGTTATTTGACCTAAATTGGCCTTTCAACAAAGTTTGTTAGTTTACACAAAATGCATTCGAGTTTCATTGGAAATACGTCATGCACATATTTTAAAATATCTTGATGGAACATTTGACGATGGTAGTATCTATAGAAGGTCTTTGATTCTAAATTCACAAGTTATAGTGATTTAGATTGGGGGTCAAGCCTTGATAAAAAAATATACAAGTGGGCTTAATGTATATCTTGGTCCTAATTTGATTTCTAGGTCATTAGAGAAGCAACATTAAATTTTCAAAAGCAACGTTGTAAGCTGAATATTGTATAGTTCTCTATCTAGTATCCTAAGGATTATATTGTTTCCAGGACTATGCTAATACTTAAAGGACTTAGAGACTTACAACAATATCCATACAAATCTGATTTTGAATTTTGATAACAAAGTCTCTCTGCTTAAACCAAATTTTCCAAACTTTTTCATCAGCATTTGACTTTGCTACGTAATAGCAAATTAAAAGCCCTGAAAGTGTTTACTTGATTAGATTAAGATGATGAATAAGTTTATAAACTTTTAAAATAGTACAAAAGACCAAAACTTCAATGAACATTAACTATAAAAATCTAACTCTGAATAACTATATTAACTTGGTGACTTCTCTATCTATGAATTCCCCAATGTAATTATTTTTACTATTTCATTGTATACAATTAAAGAATTAAAACAAATTTTTTCAATATATATTATCACCTTTCAATTATTATTACAACTTTCTTTTTTAAGTATTCACATTAAAGCAATTGAAAATATATAAAACCAAACCCAGTACCATACATTAGAATCACATGCATTGTACAAACATTCTAAAAGTAATAAAAAAAACTTCACTTTTCTCTCTTCAATATATTCTTAGTTCCTTGAAATTCACCTTTTGTGGAAAGCAATATTCTTGGGCATATCACATATGAGAATAAGACATACAAAACCTGTGATCAACAATGAAAAATATAGATACATCACAATCATATTTACATTCTTATAGTTGATGAATTCATTTGATGGAATGTTTTTCCTGTAAAAACATGCGGACTTGTACATAGATAATTGTATATTATGTGCTATTATAAAGTTTGGCCTAAATTAAAGTGATCTGATAAGATAAGTTAATGGGCCCAAATTATCTCATTAAGTGTGAGCTTATTATGTGTAGATACTAGGATTACCCAGTTACTAATTTTATGATGGGTTAAATTCGAAACTAGGGTTTATGGAATTATAAAAGGTTATGGTCCCCAAGTTATACGTATGTATCTTTTCCTAACATCCCATCATAACTGAAGAGAGCCATTATCTCTAGCATACATATCAACTTGGGAGGCCAAGAACCACAGACCCAAACATCAATTTATTCCTATGGATTCAGGTATGCTTTTGCAATTTGTCTCTATTCATTTTCTTTATGATTTAACATGGATGATCTTTGGATTATAAAGAACTATATATCTAACAAGTGGTATCAAAGTGGTCCATGATTGAATCATTGAAAAATAATTGATTTCCCTTTTGTTGATCTTTGGATTTCCATTTAGGTTTAAAAGTAAAAGCTAAATAACTTCTGTTTGACATGTGTGTTGCATATTTGTTTGGCTTTTCTTTTAGCATGGTGATGTGATTGAATAAAAAGTTCAAATTATTTGTTCATTTACAAATAAGGATTTGCCTCAGCAGTAGGAAGTCTAATGTATGCCCAAGTTTGTACGCATCCAGACATTGCATATATTGTTGGGGTGCTAGGCAAATATTTAAGTAATCCAAGAATGGATAATTAGGTAGCAGTCAAACGGGTCTTCCGATATCTCTAGAGAACAAAGCATTATATGCTCACATATAGAAAGTCGGATAAGTTAGAGATCATTGGGTATTCAGACTCTAACTTGGTAGGATGCCAAGACAGTCGCAGATCCACTTCAGGCTATATTTACATCCTTGCTGGTGGAGCAATCTCTTGGAAAAGTGCTAAGCAGACACTTATTGCTTCTTCCACCATGGCTGTTGAATTTATAGCTTGTTATCAAGCATCCAATCATGCAATATGGCTGCGAAATTTTGTCACAGGGCTGCGAATTATGGATGAAATTGAAAGACTTCTTAAGCTATTTTGTGACAATAAGTCTGCAATCTTGTATTCTAACAACAATAGGAGCTTGACAAAGTCCAAGCATATAGACATCAAGTTCCTAGTTGTTAAAGAAAGAGTTCAGAGTGGTCAAGTTTTTACAGTGCACATTGGCACAAACTCCATGATTGCGGATCCGCTTACGAAAGGTTTACCACCCAAAGTCTTTCATGAGCACACTGCTCATATGGCTATGATGTCATTTGATGAAATGTTATACTAGTGGGAGTATGCATTTAAGTGCTCATTTAGTGGGAGTAGGAATTTAAATCCATATTTAGTTAAGTGAAAGACTCTATGTTTATGAATTTCTTTTATGCATAATTAAGATATTCAGTTTCAATTGTTTTTGCTCTGACTCATTATATGATCTCATAAAGAATAAGGTTTTCCCAATTGAAAATAGACATGTTAGATCACATTACATGTAATTTCCATGCTACATATCCATATTTGATTTATGTCATTTGGTTGTGTTGATATACGTGACCATGGATGGACTTAGTTACGATACATGTAACAAAAGTCGCCTTGATCCTATATTGACATAATTGATGGACGAGATTGTTCGGAGATGTTTTGACCATGATAGCAAATTTAACACTCAAAAGTTACGGTTTAATATACAATTTGTGTGTATATACATATGTCCATATGGGAGATTGTAAAAATATGTGGACTTGGATGATTGTATATTTTGTGCTATTATAAAATTTAGCCCAAATTAAAGTGATATGATAAGTTAATGGACACAAATTATCTCATTCAGTGTGGACTTATTATGTGTAGATATTAGGATTACCCAATTACTAATTTTATGATGGGCTGAATTAGAAACTAAGGTTTATGGAATTATATAAGGTTATGGTCCCCAAGTTATACGTACGTATCTTTTCCTAACATCCCATCATCAAAGAAGAGGGCCGTCATTTCTAGCATACGTATCAACTTGGAAGACCAAGAACCACAGACCCAAACATCAGTTTATTCCTATGGATTCAAGTACACTTCCGCAATTAGTCTATTAATTTTCTTGATGATTTAATATGGATCATCTTGGGGTTATAAAGAACTGTATATCTAACATTTCCTTTTTAGTTTATGAATTTGTCTCACATATACTATTATAAGATGTAGATTGAAACCTATTAGGAGAATATAACACAGGTTTGGGAGGATATGGCACTAGTGAAAGTGGTCCTTCTAACATCTCAACTACTTTACTAATTGATGGTCTATCTATTGGATTAGGTTGAATACACCATAGACTCACGAGAGTAATCTTCATTACCATCTCATTTTCTTTTGTGTGGGGCTATGCAACTAGTAGGAATATTGCCTTGCTTGATATCCTTATAAATCATAAGCTTACCTCAAACCATCTCCATTTTTTTTTTCATAGAAAACTAATACCACTCTTCACAATCCCATTTAATAGGAAGAAAAAGGTGATCTTTTTATTTCTGTGCCATATGTTTCCCATCCCATCAAAATTAAAAGATTATCCCTTTTTTTTTGTTTAGTAGTATATTTTTGTCTCACATCTCATTCTTCTGGACGGTACATTTGTATTACTATCCCATTGAAATAAATTGTCGTTACTTCCTTTGCTTGAAAAGATTATCTCTTTTTTCTATTATATACCATTATTGTTTCTTTATATTTATGAAATTTCTGTTTATATAGTTTGTATTACATCAAGTTATATTTATGTATCATCCTATTTTATTTATTCAAAAATTAAATTTTATAATTCAAATTTAAAATATCTTGTCAATAAATTTTAAGATACTCTGTGAAATATGAAGTCATTATAATTAATTGATTTTAGATTAGTTGAATTTTGATTATTAATAAAGAACCTTATTTTTAAAAACAAAATTACATTATGTTTTGTAAACAAAATATAATATGTTAAAATCAAGGTAGTGTAATTACCTCATCTAAATAAAATATTTTACAAATGAAAAAAATGTAATTATCTATCCAAACAAAATATTTTTAAAATGATGGGAATTTAATTGAAACATTTTAATTCCCAAATATTTTAAATTCTTTTATATTTTGGAAATACTCATTCCAAACACACACTAAGGATTGGTGGTTTGGATGCAATTTTAAAAAAAGATTTTTTTTGATTAATCTTTATAAATAAAATCTTTTGAAGAAAAAAAGTTGTTTTACATTAGGATGTAAAATAAATTTATGTTTGAATGTAATATTAAAATATATTTATATTGTCAAATATCTTTTTATGTTATAAATGAGATCTTTTTTGGGATGCTACTTTTAATAATTTTCGATTTTTTATTATTCCAAACACTATCTTTGATAATTTCCAAAAATCAATAACACCGTATAAAATAAAATTAATTATTGATAACATGAATAAAAATAAGAGTTTAATTTCACCAAGGGCTAGGCGTTGCCGTTGGTGCTACTGTAATGGATACGAAATCTCCAACAACATATGCCTCTGTGATGATGCGATTTTCTTGCTGTCTGGTGAATTCTATGTTCAACATGTGCCAAAATTTATGGCATGGTTGAAGTACATATCTGATATCCCTCAGCTACTACACATACCAGCTCTTGATAGGGTCTCAGTATCTAGTACCTATGTTCTAACAATGGCCAGTGTTCAGTTGCAGAATTTCCTATGATAAGGAAGCAAATGGGCCTTCATATCAAAGGACAAGTCATGGCTGTTTTGGCTCTAGTCATAATGCTAATAGGCTACAGACTTATGGCTTATGTTACTCTTATGAGGATTGGAGTGACAAAGAAATTGGTCCAGTAGTTCTCTCTGATTCTATTGTAGTAGTAGTACTGAGCTTTATTTTCTGAAAAACTTTTCTACAAATAAAAATCTAACACATTATATTGGGAGTCATTAAAATTATATCCATGTAAAAGTCTCCCCTATTTTTGTTCAAATGGGAGTCGTCTCTTTTTGTCCTTTTATGATATAATTGATGAGTTGCATTCATTGGAATTCTGGTGATAATGATGATACATATATATCGTTAGAAGGGTTAAAGTTTATAAATATGACATTTGAGGGCTCTGTTAATGGCTTCTCGAGTGGATTTAATTCAATGAGTTTCTAGCTATTCACCAATAACATTTTAATTCGGTGTTAATTACATGTTTAAAGTTATGGAGCCATAGGAGAAGGGTTTTATTTTTCGAAGGTTACTAATACTAACACAAGTATGGTCCCTTATTTTGAAGGACTATTAACAATCTTAATGAACTAAATTGCATGTGTTTAAGATAAAGGAGCAAGGTAAATATACCAAACAATAATCAAAAATTAAAATTGAAGTCCGATTCGTGGTAATCTGAACCGAATGGATTTCTAAAAATTTACACAAGATTGAGGAGAGAGGTCTTGCCAATTGATCCCTCCTTCATGTGAAATACGTTTTGTAATTATATATTATTGCTTTACTCTCTTGATGATATCGCTTTATCAATGGATTTTATGGTGAACCTTTTATTTTTGAGTCCATTATGAACTCCCTATTATTAATTTTTAGATCAAATCATTTAATAAAAATAATAATCATTCAATGATTAATAATAAAATATTCATGATGGTCCTCAAAACTTGAGATCCACCTTATAATTTGCTTTGCTTTACCCATCAAAAGCTCTTCTACAATTATTTTATAAGAGTAAGGCTAGTTTCCTCGATTATTGAAATGTCATACTAATCAAGGTGTTATTTATCCTAATTTTGTAATTATAGAAATTAAGAGTGTTAATGTTGTCTTTAAAATGAAAGGATATAAAATAACATTTTTCGTATTTTCATTGTTAACGTAATCTTGCCGACACAATTCGTCAATTCCACGCAAGTTCATCCCCTATTGTGCATGTTCGCTTGGCTGGCTAGAAATTGGAATTTAGGGCCTTGAGTTCAAGGCAGAATAGTTAAAAGGCATTTATTTCAGGGTATATTTATTTATTTTCAGGAATAGACAATTGGAAATAATATATTCTTATATTTATTATAAGTTTTGGAAAAAAAATTTCGGATATTAATTATTCCATAGAAAAAGATTTTCTATGATTTTTTGAAATTTAATTCCCAAATTGGAGGGGAAAAATATTCTCTTGACTTGGGAATCACAATTATTAAGTACAATTACTAAAATATCTCTCAATTATTTAATTTTGCCTCCACAACTTAGGGAAAAGTTTGTGTACCGTGTTTTATCCACCAATGGTAATTTTTAGAATGTAAATTTGATAAAGATAAATTTATGTGCATTCTTGTGCCCAATAAATAAATAAATAAATATGTACATTCTTTATATTAATTACTTCATTAGTTCTTATATAGTTTGTTTTGGAGTTTGCAGCATCATTTGAATGACTCAAAGTTGGGTTACTTGCATCATGGCTCGAATTGAAAGAAAAAGGCGTGTAATGATGATACATGACACAATAATTATCTATTATTATCACTATGTTGAAGTTGATTATCTTTTGTTATGGTGATGCAAAACTCGCTTTGACGTAGTTGTTATTTTTTTAGCATTTTATTTAATTATTAGATTTGGATTAGATGAATAAATTTTAAAAAATTGATTGTTAATTTTATATTGATTGAAAAATAATTTCAAATTTATGATTATTTTTTCTTTTTTTAGTGTAACTTTCATTTGATTTAAGTGTTACTTTTTTAGAATTTTATTTAATTATTTAATCTAGATGAAATGAACAAATTTTAGAAGTTAATATGTTCTGGATATTTTGAAAATTATGATATGTATTCCCAAAAATATAGATTATAAAATAAATAAATTTTAAATTTATTCTCAGGAATCTCAATAAATAATTATGAGAATACTTAATACTAAACAAATAATTTTTTAAATATACCCGGAAATCATATTTTCATAAATATGATTTTCAGGAATATAATTTCATACCTTGAAATAAATACTCCCTAGGAGAAAGTACTTGGAAGAAAGATCGAAAGTGACAAATTAAAAATAGGAGAAAGTTAAGTCCAAGATTGTCAAACACACACCATAAATAAATAAATAAAATTGTCATGAACTAGAAAGTAAGTAATATCACACATCAGTCATATTCAATAAATATAGTTAAAACCTTACCCATATATATATAGTTAAAAGCTGATAAATTCATTTACAATGTTTATGAAAAAATAAATCATCTACATTTTTAAATAAATATAATTAACTAAATTCATTTAGCACACTTCTAAATATATTTACATACAATTAATATATGTCAGTAAATATATTTAATATATATACAATGCACTCTAATAATTTACCTGAATCGTCACGAACGGAGAGAACCGAAAGTTAAATATACGGGGGAGGGGGTAAAATTGTGACAAGAAAGTAAAAGGAGGTCATGTTTCGTGATCAATGCTCATCCTTGATATTATTATTATTAGCCATAGGCTAGCTAGGCTTACTTTGTGGCCGACCCTAATCCTCAGGGTTCACAATAAACTAGAGTGTTTAGATTTTTCTCATAAAGAATCAAACACGAGCAATATGAAAATACTTAACTAGAAACACTTAACTAGAATATTAGAATTATACGACCAATAATGATACCTAAAAGCATGTGAGGCCGCCTCTAGCTTTTTGAATATCGGTGGTATTCTGTTTTTATTTTGTGGACGCGGAACGGCATTTTTCAATGCCTAACAAGCGATAAATTCTACGGTGAATCTCCTATATTTGGATTCAATATGAATCTCTCATTATTAGTTATTGAATAATTATTATTTTTATTAAATGATTTAATTCAAAGATAATAATAGATGATTCATGATAAATCTAAATATATGAGGTCTTCTATAAAACCCATCCTAAGAAGGGTCTATTATTATGTCGCAATATCCAATTAGATAAAACAATGAAAGCATTCTAACATGGGGAGGATGGAGTCGTGGAGTATGATGGGGAGGGTAGGATAGTGCTAATATAAAATATTTGGTAGACATGGCTTTAATTTAGTGACCAAGTTGTTGTGACTGAGTGAGAAGAGCGTCGGCGCAGCTTCACGTTCGGGCTCTCAATGCCATTTATTTTTTTCCACTGGGTGCTGATTAATTCAATTTTTAAATGAATAAAAGAAAACGGGTACTATAAAAGAATGAAAAGAATGGATAAACTTGAAAGAAAGAAAATTAATAAATGGCTGCTTATGATAAAATGAACTGTATCTTAAAAAATTATATATTTAATAAAATGGTCTTTAAAAGAATTATTTTTGTTAACAAATACAAAAATTAATTGACGTTTTAGTGAATTTATCAAACGAAATAGATATTTAGAGAGCCACAAGTAAATACAGTATTTTTTAGGTGTCATTTTGTCAGTAATATAGATTTTTGAGGATTAAAATGATGATTCTCTCTATTCTTTTAAAATTTTAGAGAATATAAGATAATTCTGAAAAATATCATATGCTCTCAAAATCAACTCTAACTTTTACAAGTTAAGACCAAAAAACACCCAAAAGTTTCTTTTTACCGAATAGAATAAATTGTCTTATGTTGTTATAATTAGAAAATATTATATCAAACTAAATCTAATTTGCATCACAATTATTAATACTAGCAAATTGAGAGACACTTGTGTGTTAGTCAATTTATATTTTTTATTTTTCTAAAATATTTAAAAATAATAATAAATTTAAAAATAATTTAAAAAATGAGAAGTTAGAGGACTTACTATAAATTGTAGTTATTTTTGAATTTGTAAATGTAAAAGTAATTTTTGTGATAGATTTAAGAGAGGTATTTTTGGAATTATAAAAGTTGTGCATCAATAAAAAATTATTGTCTCCTTTATATATATATATTCATTCTCAATTTATTTAAACCATTAAACAGAAATATTATAATACTAATTAAGAAATAAAATATGGGATCAAATGTAATTTTATCATTTTTATTCTATTCATTTTGGGTCATTAATGCAAATTCCACAAATTTATCAACAGTTTGATAATACAAATTTCAACCCTTATTCTTCACGGACCATCATGATCCTTGGCCATGTAAGAAAGATCCACTCCGACAAACTAAAAACTAAGTCAGTCGCGAGTTTTACGAGCTACATGATCTATATATACCCCCTCGCGCTGAAGACAATTTTGTGTTAGTCCTTTTACATAAGTATACCAAGTGTAATGTAATAGCAACACACTCTGCTTCACATTTCCAAAACTTGGTTCGCACCCCTTCTTCTCCACTCTCATTTTGTCATTTTCCCTCAAATTCTTCTCTTTCACAAAGTTCCTTCAATTCATTCAACATATACACATTTGTTCCTTAGCTTCTTCTCATGGCGTCCACAAATAAACAAAGATCTTCAAAGAGCTCTCATCATGGAGCCAAAGCACCAAAACAGAGCCCTAAGCCAAAAAATCCTTATCACATTAATCCGGATGAGACTCGGTACTCGTTCAAGCCACCTCTGGTTCTCTCTGGACATAATAACTACCCAGAGTGGTCCAAAGAAATGAAAGCGGCATTGGCGTCGAAGAACAAGAGAGCTTTTGTTGATGGCTCGATCGAGGCTCCAGCAAAGGACCACAATACGTATGGAGCATGGAAGCGATGCAACGACCTGGTTCTTGCGTGGATTGTCAAAGCCGTCTCCCCTGAGATTGCTAAGAGCATCCGTGGGAAGCATAAGGCAACTGATGTATGGAGAGATTTGAAGAAACGTTATTCGGTGGATCAGAAAGCTCATCAACAGGGTCAAGGTCATAAGCAACAACCAAGTCCAGCCATACCCAAATCTAAACCCAAGAAAGGTACGTAATGTCCCCTTAGTCAATTTCATGGGTTGCATAAGAACGATCATGTTACACGATTACAAAGGATTTTCAAATTTTTTTTCCCGAAAATATCAGCGATTGTTGAATAAAATGAGATGAGATGAGATGATTTTATAGAATGACAATATTTCACTTTTGATACAGTGACATTGTACACTTGTTGACATCTAGATGAATAGTTATATTATGGATTATGTACTTATGAATAATTATTTCAATTTTGATACACTGACCATACTATGAATAATTATTTTAAATTTAATGCATTATAAATAATCCTATAATAGAATTTTATACTTTTATTCATTGATATGTTTCTCTTTATAAAACTTTGAAGACAGTAGGAAGTCATGATAGTAGTTGGTGTGTGTGTATATATATATATATAGAGAGGGAGAGAGATTTGAAGACAGTAGGAAGTCATGATAGTAGTTGGTGTGTGTGTATATATATATATATAGAGAGAGAGAAAGAGGGGGGGGGGAGAGGGAGTATGTATAAATTTAATCCAATTTTTTTAAAAGAAATCATATAATTTTCTTTCCTAAAAGCTCTATATTTCACTTTCGTAAAAAAATTTGACATAATTCTCTCTAGTTGTGTAACAATATTTGTCTCATTCATGGCTATTAATATTCATGCCCTTTTCTTTTTCCTAGTTTCATCAAAATTTACACATAACTATCCTTGTTGTACTATATAATGTAGAAGTAAAAAAAATTCAGAAGCTGAATCGTCACATCCATCCACACCCATTAACTCTGAAGCCCTCGGGAGCACCATACATGTGCAGTGGATGTCGAGAACTGGGCTTTGGACCCAGTTACTGTTGTGAAACTCAACTGCAACTACATCCTCCATAGAGACTGTGCCAATGTTATTGCCGACAATTCCCTTGTTTTTCATCCATTCTTTAGAGAAAGCAAGTTCGTGTTCCACAAGAAAAGCCCCGATAGGAGCGAAAGATTCTGTAATGCTTGTGGGAATGATGTGCTGGGGTTTTTCTACCATTGCCACACTACAGGAAAAGATTTACATCCATGTTGTTTGAAGCTGAAAGATCGTATTTCTGATGATAAAGGGGGACATGCGATATTGTTGAAACTATGTAATACGGTTCGAAAGAAGTGTCTTTTATGTAAGAGTGAGAAAGTTGAGAATGGTATCAAAGGCTGGTCGTACGTAAGTTCGGATGGAGCTTATTGCTGCCACGTTTCCTGTTTCAAGAAAGCGATTATTGACAAATGGAAGGATAACTATTTCTCCAAAGAAAAAATGTCATTGCAGACAAAGACTCAAATTACACTGACAGGCAACGAGATGGTCAGAGTTGGAGGAAGCTCGAAGGGGTCGGATATAACCAAGATGTTGATCAAGACAACGATGTCATGGGTATTCAGGGTAGTATTTGCAGTCGTATTCGGAAATCCTACTCCTTTGTTTCTTGGTGCTCTTGAACATATCTTCAATTAACATTTAATGTGTAGTTCATTAAATGTGGTTCAAGGGCGCGCAAAAATGATTATCATCGAAGTGCATGAGTTCATGAAAACTGATGTTTTGTCCTTTTAATTGGATGTGGGGACGAAGATGACAGCGGGATTAAAAAGACAACGACCAATAACTATTTGACATTTGAATTCGTACTGCCTTGGAACTCAACATGTTGGTACTCCATTGCATTTCTCGTTTCAGTTTGCGTACTAGATAGATTGTGTTTGCAATTAATGGGTCAAGCTTCTAAGTGAGCGAATTTGGTGTGAGTTTTAATCCTTATGTATGTGATAAATAAATAAATAAATAAAATGGGCAGATGTATTAGTGTTAATGCTGCATCATATTATTGATACTTTATTATTGTTAATTAGTGTATGATTGGCCGTACTATCCACAGAGAACTATATTAATTGCACTGCATATTGTACCAAAATAAACGGAATATATATTATATCACATTTTCGAATTTGTTATAATGTATGCTAAACTAAGTTTAATGAAATAAACTAAATACAATTTAAAGTACCCATTACCGAATTAACAGCAGTAATAAGATCAAAGCAGATTAACTGGGAAAAAAGAAAAAACAATAATGCCCGCGACTTGTTTGACGTAATGTCTGAACCAAGAAATGCTTGTGCTGATTCCTAGCTAGTGCACTTGTCCAAATTGTGCACCATGTATATACACCAGACATTTAGAATCCACCTCAACCTGAGCTTTACTGTGTCCCTCGTCCCAAGCCAGCTTTAGCCCAGTATAAACTCCCCATAACTCTTCAGTAATGGCTGAAGAGATACCAATTTTCTTGGCAAATCCCTTCAAACAACGGCCTGCACAGTCTCTAATGACCCCCCCGCAGCAAGCCTCCCCAGGGAACCCACGCTTAGCACCATCGGTATTAAGCTTTACCCACCCAAGAGGAGGATCATTCCAATGAATGTACTCGCCCTATCTCCACAGCTTGATGAAGAATTAATTTGTGGCCCAATGGGGGACGACAGAAACCATCTTCAAACAGCTCCTTGTTCCACCAATTCCACAACCAGGATGTGCAAGGTGCTTTCAACCACATTCCTACAGATGTGACAACATGGAATGCTACCAAACCATTTGCTCCTCTTGGCCGTCATTATGCGATCATGAGCCACTTGCCACATAAAGACTTTCATTTCATTCTTTGAGGACCCCCCCACTTCCATAGCAACTTCCATGCAAACCAACCTTATAAGCACTACTGATATTCGAAGAGTACTCTACCCACGCCCAACCTACCATCGAGAGGTGAGGGGCGAACAATGCTCCTAATGATGTTGATGGTATCCATACTTATTAGAATGGATCTTTGTGAATAACCTCATTGTATTATCTTTGGTGAAGGATCAAAATATATATGTATAGACATGGAGAAAGGAAGAGACACTTACTAACTGACTCAAGACTTTAACTCTAGTATACTGGATAACTATAACAAACTAACTATAACACATTAATTATGACAACATAACTAACTATGGCTATCTAGTTACAATGAATGATTAACTAATACTCCCCCTCAAGATAGGGTGAAAATGGTGTGAACACCCATCTCGGACAATAACTTGGTGAAATGAGGATTTGGAATTGCTATGGTTAAAATGTCTGTAAGTTGGTGTTTGGTTGGCACATGGACAAGTCAAACTAAGCCTTATTGAACCTTTTTTTTGAATGAAATGTAGGTCTATCTCGATGTGTTTAGTTCTCTCGTGGAAGGTGGGGTTGGAGGCAATGTATATTACAGATTGGTTGTCACAGTAGAGTATGAAGCTTGGTATATCAATCTAAAAGTCTTTGAGGAGGCTATGAAACCAAGTGAGTTCACTAGTGATTAAAGCTAGGTACCTATATTTTGCTTCTGCAGAACTTCAAGTAACAGTTTGTTGCTTCTTTAGTTTCCATACAAAATCGTAGAATCTCCAATGAATACACATTGTCCATGTCACGACCCAACTTAAGCCATGACTGGCGCATAGGGAACCTTCCCCAGCAAGCCTTAACACCCACAATTTCCTAGGAAAACAGACAGAGTTTCCTCTTTTTCTTGGACATTCCACAAACAAAAATTTAACCTGCAATATCCCCAAATAAAACTATGGCACTTAGGCATCAAGCATTCTCAGAATGCGCCCTTCCAAAATATGATATTATTTCAGTATAAACCAACATGCATTAACCATAATCCAAATTAACGATCTAACCTTAATACGAAATTAAGTTTATAAATCCTTTCTATAACATATATATATATATATATATAGTTAAGCAACAAAATCTCAAACACAAGAATAATTTAAGTCCAAGGACCCTGCTTGTGACATACAGAGCAACTAACAGACTACCAGACAATATTTCAAAAAGGATTTCAACAATAAAAGAATGCCTTATCAAGAATGCTCACCACTTTAACATCGAATAACAGCTAAGTCGGAGGAACAAAACCGATATTAGCACCTGCATCTGGAAAAAGATGAAGAACAACGGGATGAGTTTTGCAACTCAGTGAAAGATAGGATATCTGTAGTTTACTAGATGCAAGCAGAAAACAATATAAACATAATAACATATATGTACTCTTTGAAATTTTATTTCTAAGCAAATTTTCAAAAAAAATAAAATAAAATTACTAAATCCCATTTCTCACACTTTCTCCAATTCCTCATTATCTCATAAAATTAATTTTATCATCAAATGCTCAAATACTCATAAGGGTTACATAAGAAGCATAAGTCTTATTTGGGGAGTAATCTCAACCCATCAATCACAAGGTTTATTATTTCCCAAATAGCATTCTTTCAAACTATATCTTACTAAGAGAAACTATGTGCACATAGGCCGTTACATCTCTTCGCTACGGCAAGCGGTAATGCCATTATATCTCTTCGCTATGGCGAGCGGTATTGCCATTACTTCTCTTCGCTATGGCAAGCGGTATTGCCATTAATTCTCTTCGCTATGGCTAGCGGTAATTTCATCTTAGAACTCATTATGGTTTTCTTAAGTTTTTATCAAACTCAATTTACAATTGTGAAATTCAATTTTCATATTAATCTAACATTTCAGGTATCAAATATCATAAATTTTTCCAATGCACATTGAAATAACATATGACAAAATCAACAAAGAAAGCTAGCAATAATTTCACTCAATCATCAAGTCATATTTAATAGTCATCATATTTAAGAAAATCAACACATCAAACCAACCAAACACAAGATCATCAAAACCTTCACACTTTATTTCATCAATAATTTTCAATTCAAATTCATAATTTCCCAAGTAACTTCATGACTATTTGTGAATAAAATCCACTAAGTAAATATAAAACACTTTAATAGCATCTTTATAATTAAAATTTGCTATGCAAAAAGTAAAGTACAGATAAAACATCTACTCACAACAATGGTTCCCAAGGAACCGTAAAATACTCCTCGAGCTATCGAAAATCTCCGGTTGACATTCATTTGCTTTATAGCTCTACGAATAAGACAAACAAAATTTTAGAGAGCTAACAATACCATCAATTTGCACCAAATAGCTTCAATTCATAGAAAATCCCAAATCTAAAGAGTTAGGGTTCTTAAACCCCCAATCTACAATTGATAACCATAGGAACTCAAAGAAATCAATTGAAAGCTATGGAGACTTACTCATAGTATCAGAATGAAGAAAAAAGGGAAAAACTATGACCTCAATCATTGAGTTTGAAGTGGTTCTCTCTCTCTAGAGAGAGAAACCATGGCTGCACAGAGGGGAGAGAGAGACGAGAATGGAGGAGAGAGACCAAGCAGCGATTGCCAGCAGCGTCCTCACGGTGGTGGTGGCAATAGGGGGCGGCGATGGTGGCTGGACATGATGGCAAGAGGGAGACGTGAGAAAGCATGAGTGAATAGAGAAAGGAAAGGAAAAAAAAAAAAAAAGAGGAGAAAAGGGAAGTGTTTCGAGGTTCTGTTCGTAAAGAAAGAAAATGGGTGGATTAAAATGTAATGGGTGCGCCTATGGTGCACCCCCCTTTATGGGTGCACCAGTGTACCCTATCTTTTTTTTTTCTGGTTTCGGTTCACCACAGTCCAGATACTGATTTTCTTGTGTCAATGCATGTTCCCAAGTCTGCATCAGCATAAACATTCAATTTTGAGTTGAGAGCTTGAAAAGAAAAGAATGCCTTGTGCAGGGGTAGCTTTTAAGTATCTTAATAAGTGGTGGATGGCGTAAAGGTGAGAAGTATATGGCTTTGACATATACTAGTTGAGTTTGTTCACTATAAAAGTTGTCATGCCTACTGATTGTTAAATATAGCTGTACGTAGAAAAGCATAGGAAATTGGGGGGGGGGGTCAAATCGTGTTTTGCTTCTCTTCTCATTTTAGCATTAAAACTTTGAATAGAAAACTATCAAGCTTTGAGCTTAAAGTGCAGCGAAAAATAGATTAGATATTTCAAAAAGTGACTTTTTGAAGTATAGCTTCAGCAACAAAAAAGTTAACAAGATAAACTTTAACCAAATAATAAATAACAAAAACTGAACTGTGAAAGTAAAGAAATAAGGGAGAACAAGATACTGTATAGAGATTTTTATACTGGTTCGACCTTAATAGACCATGCTGCTTTTTGGATTGACGACTGTCCTCACAAACCAACACGGGTCATTTCAGCATGTTTTGTCCTCACTCACATGCTTCTTGGGAAAACTTTCCAGGAGGTCACTCATCCCAAAATTGCTCCAAGTCAAGCACGCTTAACCAAGGAGTTCTTTAGTGATGGGCTACCGAAAAGAAGATGCATCTTGTTGATATAGGTTGTACAAATCAATTCATATATAAGACATCATTAACTGTATAGTCCCATACCTATACAAGCTTAAGATCACTCTCATTCAGGTGTGTAATAGGTTCATTCATATACCTCTATACTTAGAAGGTCTTATGAGGAGCGCTCCTTATCCGTATCTTTTTTACATCAGTGATCACCCCTCGCCCTCGTCCCTGAGTGTTACATGCCCACCAGCTTCCAATTGGTTCTTCCCTGAATCACATCGTACTGGGGGAGATATGGCTCTGATACCATTTGTAACAGCCTATGCTGCTTTATGGATTGATGATTATCCTTACAAACTAACACGGGTCTTTTCAGCATGTTTTGTCCTCACTCACACGCTTCCTAGTAAAACTTTTTAGGAGTTCACCCATCCCAAAATTGCTCCAGGTCAAGCACGCTTAACCATGGAGTTCTTCAGTAATAGGCTGCCGAAAAGAAGATGCATCTTGTTAGTATAAGTTGGACAAATCAATTCATACAAGACATCCTCAACTGTATAGTCCCATACCTATACAGTCTTAGAATCTTTCTCATTCAGGTGTGTAATCAGTCTATTCATGTACCCCTCTGCTTAGAAGGCCCTGTGAGGAGCCGTTCCTTGTCCTTGCCTTCTTTGCATCTACAATCACTCATCGCCCTCGTCCCTGGGCATTACACGGGCAATCTGCTTATATCTAATACTTAACCACCGCTGAGTTTTACTAAACCTTTCTCAACCAGAGAAAGAGAAAACCAGATAATCTTTCTAGTAGTCTTCCCAAGCTATAACCTGTGGCCAGTAGATAACCCCTACTATCACAAACCATGACCTGAGTAGTTCACTAGCCTCTTTAAGCTGAACTGAGTAGTCTTTGACCAATCTTTCCAAGCTAACCCCGAGTAGTATTGTATTAGCCTCTCCAAGCTAAACCATGACCATTAAACACCTTATTGCCTTATTGCAAGTAGTTTTAACTTAGTTTCTCCAAGCTATCTCACACTGATCATTACGAGATTGAGGTTACAAGACGTTTGTGTTTGGGTTTACAACCCAAACTAACCTACACTCAAGTTTCTTTAAAATATATAGCGAATATCCTAGGATAACTTCAATGACTTCTTTCTAACAATTCTTTCTTGGAAGGACGTATAAACTTTTGAGTAATGTAGAAAGAAGATTTTTACAACCAAGGAAATTGACTACAAGAAGTAATGATCTTCACACAAAAGATAAGGAGAAAAAATTGTGCAGCGAATCAGCACTTGTATATTTTCAGAACTATTTTCTTAAGCTCAGCATCTCTATTTATAGATAATCTCCCTTTGTGACCGTTGCCCTTGATTTATTTTCCAAGTGACATATGTTGATCTTCTACTTGTGTCTTGGAAACGTAGTCTAGAAAAGTAGCTCGTCTGGTGTCAGAGTTTTTTTTCAGAAACCATTGTAGAATAGTGGTTTCTAAACTACCTTCAGAAACTACTTTTTACTTTATGAACGAAGTTTCTGAATACTTCCTTCTAGAAGCTGGAGTGGTTGACCAAGTTGGCATAAGAGATGACGTGCTAGTCTGTAGCTGGTTTTGAGTTCAAATTTGAATTTCAATTTTTCCCTTATTTTTCAATGTAGTACAATGTTGTATTGTGAAAGTACTTTCTGAAATGTCGTATTAGTTCCTTGATAAATCTTTGGTCTTCTAGTCTTCAATTAGAACTTTTTGATAATGAAAATATTGTGGTCATGATGAATTGAAAACTGTGTAACACGTTGTTTTCAGAGATTGTTTGATATCTTAATTTTAAGCATACTTTTTGAAGACCCATGCCTTGGTTTTTTGTACTTGTTGATTTTCTTCAACCTTTAGACATTTGTACGCTCATTTCGCGATATAGTTATCACTTTCATTTAGTTCTCATCTCTTAAAACGAGATAAATCATGCTTTTACATGTAAAATGAAATTATCTATGCTACATGGAGCCATATTATGCTAACGATGTAACATGTTTTCTATCTCAAGAAACTCAAGGAACGTTAGTCATTCTTCAAAGTATTCTCTTAAAATTTGTTATGTCATCATTTAAAACATATATCTATAGCTTTCCTGAAGGGTTCTGCAGCTAACAATAGCAACCTGCCAATCAATCTTTCATACAAGGAATTGTCTTCAATTGGTTGTCCTTCATCTACACTGAGTTTTATATTTGGGTCCATGGGTAAAGTGGCTAGTTTTGCTTTAAGGAATCCAATATCTTCTAGTAAGGAAAGGGTGCATTTTTTTGTGAGAAGAAAATTTCCTTTGAAGATAGAGCTAGCTCCAAGCCTAAGAAATAGTTTAGGTTGCCAAGATCTTTGAGTTTGAATGCTTTCTGCAATTGTTCTTTAACTTCAGAAATTACCTTTGGTGATGAGGATGCTATAATGATATTTTCTGCATAAGCCAACAAGAAAACATGTCCAGAATTAGTGTTTTTAGAAAGAAAAAAAAAGGAATAGTCATTCTTAGATTGGGAAAGTCCTAGGGAGATGAGATAAGTGGAAAACTTTATGAACCATTGCCTTGAAGCTTGTTTGAGTCCATATATGGATTTATTGAGTTTGCACACTAAATTCTCCTCCTTAATTGGATATCAAAGTTGTAGATCAATGTAAACTTTTTCAAATAAATCTCCATTTAAGAATGCATTGTTGACATTTAGTTGAGCCAAATGCCAATTTTGTGAGGCTGCAAGTGACAAGAGAACTCTCACAGTGGTGAGCTTGGCAACTAGTGAGAATGTGTCCATGAAATCTATTCCAACTTGTTGAGTGCACCCCTTAGCTACTAATTTAGCTTTATGTCTATTGATTGTGCCATCAGAGTTGTATTATATTTTATACACCCATTTGCAATCAATATTATGTTTCCCTTTAGGTAGAGTAGTGACTATCTATGTGTTATTTGCCTCCAATTCTTCTTTCATTGATCTTCTTCATTCTTCATGAAGGACAGCTTGGTGATAAAATTGGGGCTCAAAGGTTATGCTAACTTGCATAATATATCTGAAATAATCTAGAGCTAGAGCATCATAGCCAATGAAATAGGAAATTGGGTAAGGTTTATTATTGCAGTGATAATCGAATAAGTAAGGAGGGGTTCTAGATATTCTCAAGGATCCTCTAGGCAGGATGATGTGTTCATTTGAAGCAGTAGTTTCAGTTGTACTAGATTTAGTTGCAGTAGTTTTGGCTTCCTTATCATTTGTTCTGAATTCAGCAGTAGTTTTTGGTGTAGAAACTTCATTTTCTAGACTGTTTTGAGTCAAGGGTGGTTGAGTATGTTGAATCTGAGTTAGTGGTTGGAGCGATGAGTCAAGTATAGGTCTTGGTAAAACAGTGTCAAGAAACACATCTTCAATCTCTATTATTATTGAAGAACAAGCATGAAAGGAGTATGTTTCTTCATAAAACACTACATCTCTTGAGATAAAAAATTTCCTCGTTGTAAGGTTATACAGTTTTTAACCTTTGTACCTTAGAAGGTAGCCAAGGAAAACACAAAGGACAGCCCTTGGAGAGAATTTGTTTATTTGTGATAGGAGAGTTGAAGCAAAAGCAAGACATCCAAAGTTTCTTAGAGCAGTGTAGTCAGGTAATTTATTATATAGTAATTGGTAAGGTGACTTAGAATGGGGTAAATTGGGGGAAGGGGTTCTATTTATGAGAAATTTAGTAGTGGAAAGGTAGTCACCCCAAAAGGATAAGGTACTTTTGATTGAAAGTATAACGACATAGCTACATTGAGAAGGTGTTGATATTTTCTTTTAACAATGGAATTTTGTTCAGGCCTCTTAACACATGAAAACTAATGTAATGTTCCTTGTTTGGCTGGAAAATCTGTTAATGCCAGTGCTTTAGCATTATCAGATATTCCTTGTTCAGGCCTTTCAACATATGAAAATTGATGTAATGTTCCTTGTTTGGATAGAAAATCTGTTAATGCCAATTCTTTTGCATTATCAGATCTCAAGGCTTTAATGGTCAGTCCAAAATATGTCTTAACCATTGCAAAGAACTCGCATATGAGTTGAGGGGCTTGAGACTTATTCTTGATGAGAAAAGTCCAAGTGAATCTTGTGCAGTCATCTACTATTGATAGGAAAAGTCTATGGTTTTTGTAAGTCGGTGTATGATATAGAACCCATATGTCACAATGAATTAAATCAAAGGGATTAGCAGAAAAACTGTTATTTGACACAAAAGATGGTCTTCTTTGTTTTGCTAAGGGATAAACATTACATGTATTTGAGTGGCTACAAGAATTTTTATTATTTCTACATATAGGCAAAACATATTGCAACATTTGGATTCTAGAAAAGGAAATATGTCCTAGTCTACTATGCCAAATGTCAATTGGAATACTATTTGTGTAAGTACAAATATTAATAGCAGGAACAGAGTGATCTATGGCAGGAACCTTCAAAATATACAGGTTGTTCTTAAGGTTAGCCTTCACAATCATCTGAGAATTGAGGTCCTATATGAAACAATGGTTAGTATTAAAGGAAAAATGTGCATGTGAGTGAGTGGTAGCTACAAAAATAGAAACCAAATTAACCTTAAAGGAAATGATGAAAGAGTAATATCTTCCTATTCCTTGGACTAGAACTGAAGTGATCAGGTAGCAAAACAAAGGTGTTGGTTACATTGGTTAGAGATGTAAAGTGTTTTGGAGAGCAAGAAATGTGTTTTGTTGTTCCTGAATCTATAATCCAAGTGATGAACAAGGAATTATGAGTTTCAAAAGTGGTGTTGAAAACTATACTTCCTAAGGGATTGTTTAGATTCTCTGTAGGTTTGGTGGCGTATGAGATTTGAATAGTAACCATTTGGAGTAAGTTCTGGTATTGTTGTTCAATCATGCCAAGAGTATGAACAATTTCAAGGGCTTCAGAGACTTGGTTGGTTGAAGCAATGGAAACTTTTGATTTACTTTTGTAGTTAGGAAGATATCCTACCAATTTGTAGCACTTGTCTATGGTGTGTTCAATCATGTTGTAGTATGAGCATTGGGGCCTATCTTTCTTTTCCTTTTATCTTGAAATTCTCATGTGCAAATTTCACAACAAATGCAACTTGAGAGTCTTGTGCAGCAAAGGAATTTCCAACTTGCTGTTGCTTTTCTTCTTGAAGAATAAAAAAGAAAGCCTTTGTTACATCAGGTAAAGGATCTTAAAGCTGAATTTGACCTCAAATTGAAGAGTAGGAGTCATTCAGCCCCATGATGAAGGAAAGGAGATATTCTTGATTAGCATGATTAATATGAACATGGGAACCTCCACAAGTGCATGTGCAAAGTGGTTTTGAAGAATTTAACTCTTCCCAAATTGATTTCAACTTGGTGTAGTATTGGCTAACAGAGAGTGAGCCCTAAATGAAGGACATTACTATTTTTTGAGGTTCAAAATCCCTTGGACAATATTGTTGCTTGAACCTTGTCTTCAAATCTTGCCAAGCCTCAGCAGTAGTGTTGCCAAAGATAATGTTCTCCTCAATGCCTTAGGAGACTGTGTTGAGGATCTAGGACATGATAAGTTGATTATTGTGATCCCATGAAGCATGAAGGACAGGATCATCTAGCCTTGGAATTGAACCATTGTGGAAGCTAAATTTGTTCTTGGCTGAAAGAGCAATGGTTATTGACCTATTGCAAGAGGCATAATTATTTGTGTGGTAAGTGCCTAGGTGACTAGAATGAGCCTAGGTTGGTTAGAACAATGAAGAGCATATGGACTGAAAGCATCATTGAGAGATGAGTTGTGTGCCATGGCTTCGAGATTCACAAAAGTAGAGGAAGTGCATAACAAAACAAGAACTCAGAGGAAGAAGAACTTAGTAAGAGCAGAAAGGAAGAAGAATTCTTGAAGGGATTTTTCCAGCAAGTTACAATGGAGAGGAAATTACAACTGATGTCATATTATAATGAACATTTGTGAATAACCTCATTGTATTGTCTTTGGTGAAAGATCCAAATATATATGTACAGAGATGGAGAAAAGAAGAGATAGTTACTAAATGACTTGAGACTTTAGTATACTGGCTAACTCTAACAAACTAACTCTAACCAACTATGAAATTATCTATGCTACATGGAGCCATATTATGCTAACGATGTAACATGTTTGCTATCTCAAGAAACTCAAGGAACATTAGTCATTCTTCAAAGTATTTTCTTAAAATTTGTTATGTCATCATTTAAAACATATATCTATAATTTTCCTGAAGGGTTCTACTGCTAACAATAGCCACCTGCCAATCAATCTTTGATACAAGGAATTGTCTTCAAGTGGTTGTCCTTCATCTACATTGAGGCTAGTTTTGCTTCAAGGAATCCAATATCTTCAAGTAAGGAAAGGTTGCACTTTTTTGTGAGAAGAAAATTCCCTTTGAAGAGAAAGCTAGCTCCAAGCCTAGGAAATACTTTAGGTTGCCAAGATCTTTGAGTTTGAATGCTTTCTGCAGTTGTTCGTTAACTTCAGAAATTACCTTTGGTGATGAGGATGCTATAATGATATTTTCTGCATAAGCCAACAAGAAAACAAGTCCAGAATTAGTGTTTTTAGAAAAGAAAAAAAAAAGGAATAGTCATTCTTAGATTGGGAAAGTCCTAGGGAGATGAGATAAGTGGAAAACTTCATGAACCATTGCCTTGAAGCTTGTTTGAGTTCATATATGAATTTATTGAGTTTGCACACTAAATTCTCCTCCTTAATTGGATATCAAAGTTGTAGATCAATGTAAACTTCTTCAAATAAAGCTCCATTTAAGAATGTATTGTTGACATCTAATTGAGCCAAATGCCAATTTTGTGAGGCTGCAAGTGACAAGAGAACTCTCATAGTGGTGAGCTTGGCAACTAGTGAGAATGTGTCAATGAAATCTATCCCAACTTGTTGAGTGCACCCCTTAGCTACTAATCTAGCTTTATGTCTATTGATTATGCCATCAGAGTTGTATTATATTTTATACAGCCATTTGCAATCAATATTATGTTTCCCTTTAGGTGGAGTAGTGACTATCTATGTGTTATTTGCTTCCAATTCTTCTTTCATTGCTCTTCTCTATTCTTCATGAGGGGCAGCTTGGTGATAAAATTGGGGCCCAAAAGCTATGCTGACTTGCATAATATATCTGAAATAATCAAGAGCTAGAGTAGTTTATTGTTGCATAATAATCGAATAATTGGGTAAGGTTTATTGTTGCAGTGATAATCGAATAAGTAAGGACGGGTTCTGGATATTTTCAAGGATCTTCTAGGTATAATGATGTGTTCATTTGAAGCAGTAGTTTCAGTTGTAGTAGATTCAGCTGTAGTAGTTTCGGTTTCCTTATCATTTGTTCTGAATTCAACAGTAGTTTTTTGGAACGATGAGTCAAGTATAGGTCTTGGTAAAACAGTGTCAAGAAACACATCTTCAATCTCTATTATTGTTGAAGAACAAGCATGAAAGGGGTATGTTTCTTCAAAAAACACTACATCTCTTGAGATAAAAAATTTCCTCGTTGTAAAGTTATACAATTTTTAACCTTTGTACCTTGGAAGCTAGCCAAGGAAAACACAAAGGATAGCCCTTGGAGAGAATTTGTTTATTTGTGATAGGAGAGTTGAAGCAAAAGCAAGACATTCGATGTTTCTTAGAGCAATGTAGTCAAGTAATTTATTATATAGTAATTGGTAAGGTGACTTAGAATGAGGTAAATTGGGGGAAAGGGTTCTATTTATGAGAAATGTAGTAGTGGAAAGGTAGTCACCCTAAAAGGATAAGGTACTTTTGATTGAAAGTATAACGACATAGCTACATTGAGAAGGTGTTGATATTTTCTTTTAACAATGGAATTTTGTTCAGGCCTCTTAACACATGAAAACTAATGTAATGTTCCTTGTTTGGCTGGAAAATGCATTAATGCGGTGCTTTAGCATTATCAGATATTCCTTGTTCAGGCCTTTCAACATATGAAAATTGATGTAATGTTCCTTGTTTGGATAGAAAATCTGTTAATGCCAATTCTTTTGCATTATCAGATCTCAAGGCTTTAATGGTCAGTCCAAATTATGTCTTAACCATTGCAAAGAACTCGCATATGAGTTGAGGGGCTTGAGACTTATTCTTGATGAGAAAAGTCCAAGTGAATCTTGTGCAGTCATCAACTATTGATAGGAAAAGTCTATGGTTTTTGTAAGTCGGTGTATGATATAGAACCCATATGTCACAATGAATTAAATCAAAGGGATTAGCAGAAAAACTGTTATTTGACACAAAAGATGGTCTTCTTTGTTTTGCTAAGGGATAAACATTACATGTATTTGAGTGGCTACAAGAATTTTTATTATTTCTACATATAGGCAAAACATAATGCAACATTTGGATTCTAGAAAAAGAAATATGTCCTAGTCTACTATGCCAAATGTCAATTGGAATACTATTTGTGTAAGTACAAATACTGATAGCAGGAACAGAGTGATCTATGGCAGGAACCTTCAAAATATACAAGTTGTTCTCAAGGTTAGCCTTCCCAATCATCTGAGAATTGAGGTCCTATATGAAACAATAGTTAGTATTAAAGGAAAAATGTGCATGTGAGTGAGTAGTAGCTACAAAAATAGAAACCAAATTAACCTTAAAGGAAACGATGAAAGAGTAATATCTTCCTATTCCTTGGACTAGAACTGAAGCGATCAGGTAGCAAAACAAAGGTGTTGGTTACATTGGTTAGAGATGTAAAGTGTTTTGGAGAGCAAGAAATGTCTTTTGTTGTTCCTGAATCTATAATCCAAGTGATGAACAAGGAATTAGGAGTTTCAAAAGTGGTGTTGAAAACTATACCTCCCAAGGGATTGTTTAGATTCTCTACAGGTTTGGTGGCCTATGAGATTTGAATAGCAACCATTTGGAGTAAGTTCTGGTATTGTTGTTCAGTCATGCCAAGAGTATGAACAATTTCAAGGGCTTCAGAGACTTGGTTGGTTGAAGTAATGGAAACTTTTGATTTACTTTTGTAGTTAGGAAGATATCCCACCAATTTGTAGCACTTGTCTATGGTGTGTCCAATCATGTTGTAGTGTGAGCATTGGGGCCTATCTTTCTTTCCTTTTATCTTGAAATTCTCATGTGCAAATTTCACAACAAATGCAACTTGAGACTCTTGTGCAGCAAAGGAATTTCCAACTTGTTGTTGCTTCTCTTCTTGAAGAATCAAAGAGAAAGCCTTTGTTACATCAGGTAGAGGATCTTAAAGCAGAATTTGACCCCGAATTGAAGAGTAGGAGTCATTCAGCCCCATGATAAAGGAAAGGAGACATTCTTGATTAGCATGATTAATAAGAACACGGGAACCTCCACAAGTGCATGTGCAAAGTGGTTTTGAATAATTTAACTCTTCCCAAATTGATTTCAACTTGGTGTAGTATTGGCTAACAGAGAGTGAGCCCTAAATGAAGGTCATTAATATTTTTTGAGGTTCAAAAGCACTTGGACAATTTTGTTGCTTGAACCTTGTCTTCAAATCTTGCCAAGCCTCAGCAGTAGTGTTGCCAAAGATAATGCTCTCCACAATGTCTTTGGAGACTGTGTTGAGGATCTAGGATATGATAAGTTGATTGTTGTGATCCTGTCGCAACCGGGATCACGACGGGGACGGCGAAAAATAATTTTTGAAAATTTGGGAGTCGCCACCAAGTTTATTCAATTTGGAAAATCTTGGAAAAACCAATTTTATTTTTATGAAAATAGCGTTTGAAAACCAGATATGAGTTCGGGAGTCGGTTATGCATAGGGAAGGGTAGGAACTTAATCCCACGCACCCCTAATACACCCGTCCTTGGACGGTACCTTAGTGAATTATACAGATTAAATAATAACCCCTTTAAATTTCAAATAAGGAAGATAAAAATTATAATTTTAGCACATAAATTAAGAAAAAATTAATTTACCAATAATATTTACAATTTAAACACATTAATTAAGAAAATTTAATTATGGAAAATACATTTACAATTTTAACACATGAATTAAAAATGATTTACATAAAATATTTACAATTTAACAAATAAATTAAAAAATTAATTTTTGCCAAATATATTTAAAATCTAAATAAATACATCAAGAAAAATTTGTTTTAGAAAATACATTTACAATCTTAACACAAAATATTTACAATTTAAACATATAAATTCAAGAGATTAAATTTACCCAAATCTATTTATAATTTGAACATATAAATTCAAGAAGTTTAATTTACAAAAAATTTATTTAATTTAAACACATAAATTAATTTACATAAATATATTTACAGCTTAAACATAGAAATTCCAGAAATTTAATTTACATAAATATATTTATAATTCAAACACATAAACTAAGAATTAATTTTGACAAAACATATTTACAATTTTAACAAGTACATTAACATAAATTACTTTCTTTTTAAAAAAAATATTTACAATTTTAACACATAAACTAGAAAATAAATTAAAAAAATTACTTTAGCAAAATATTTATAATTTAAACACATAGATTAAGAAGAATTAATTTAGACAAATATATTTTACAATTTGAAATGTATAAATTAAGGGAACTAATTTATATAATTATATTTACAATTTAAATAAATTTAAGGAGATTTAATTTTGGCAAATGTATTTACAACTTGAATCCATAAACTAAAAAATTTTACATGAAATATTTATAATTTGACAAATAAATTAAGAAAAATTAATTTTTGAATTTATTTGTTAAATTGTAAATATTTTATGTAAATCATTTTTAATTCATGTGTTAAAATTGTAAATGTATTTTCCATAATTAAATTTTCTTAATTAATGTGTTTAAATTGTAAATATTATTGGTAAATTAATTTTTTCTTAATTTATGTGCTAAAATTATAATTTTTATCTTCCTTATTTGAAATTTAAAGGGGTTATTATTTAATCTGCATAATTCACTAAGGTACCGTCCAAGGACGGGTGTATTAGGGGTGCGTGGGATTAAGTTCCTACCCTTCCCTATGCATAACCGACTCCCGAACTCATATCTGGTTTTCAAACGCTATTTTCATAAAAATAAAATTGGTTTTTCCAAGATTTTCCAAATTGAATAAACTTGGTGGCGACTCCCAAATTTTCAAAAATTATTTTTCGCCGTCCCCGTCGTGATCCCGGTTGCGACAGATGGCGACTCCACTGAGAGAGTCAGGCCTATTATAGTTAGTTGTGCAAATTAAATATAAACCCCATTTATTCTTTTTTTTCCTTCACTTTATTTTGTACAGTATTTCTTTAATTCTCTTTTGTATAGCTTAATTTTCTTGATGTTTATATATAATATTTGTTAAAACTCTAGGATAGACGACTATTGTTATTCTGTATATACCTGTGGTTTGAATTGTGTAAAATTTTCTTTATTTATTAAAATCTTAGGATAGATGACTATTTTGTATATATGTGTTGTTTGTATCTTGTTTTGTGAGTGTTCAGAGTGATAGGATCGGAAGGTTTGTATGCTCCCAGCACACACTTCACGATCACTTAATTCACACACTATGTTCTTGGACTCTATACCCGAGCCCGTACGAGCTTAGGATTAGGGGGTTTCTTGACATTGCCATGAGGGGCTTCATGCTCACTTGGTAGTTGTTGGGACACCACTCAGTTATTCTTGACCTTGTGAGTCAATCATATTGAGAGGGTTTATCCCTACTTATGGTTGGTTCAAAGGTCGGATCCTTGTCTGTGGATAAGGGCAATCTGGGGACCATGGTCATTAGAAGTCTAGACCCACCATGAATGTGTACACGTATAGTCAAACCTAGTAGCTACCACGTTAGGGATTTTGGCCTTAGAACATCCCACCCATTAGGTTTTACCCGACTAGGACAATGGGAGCATGCTTCTTTCATCCTTTTACACTGCACTCCTTTATGCTTTATTTTAGTTATTGTTACATCAAACATTGTTACATTGCATTTAGGTTAGCTAGTTGCTCATCTCATAGCTTAATGTTGACATTCATCCTCAAGATGTTTAGGCATTTTGTTCATTATCACATGCATTCATTCCATTCGTTTCTCATAACATAACTTGTTTTTACATGAAATGTTTCTTCAGTTTTGTTCACTTACATAGGTTTGCGCATCATCAAATTCTCAAGGAAGCATCAAAAATTTTTTTATAAAAGCATGCATTCTTATCTCTTCCATCTTTTTAATTCTACTCAATTATTTCATTCTTGTACACAGTGTGTCTGGTTTTTGATTCATCATCAGTTCAAAGCAAATGGATGCAATAGATGAACACTAGCAATGTACATGACTGGAAAAGAAATATCAAGGTTACTGTGACGAGCAATGAGCTAGAGAAAGTAAAAGAAATAGTTCAGCTGATGCCTCGTGAAGTCCGATCCTCTTTCAAGGATACCTACGGGTGCATATTGGATTTGTTGTCCATTCCGGTGGAAGCGCCGGCATTGAGTGCTCTCTCACAATTCTGGAACCCTTCTCTTTGTTGCTTTGAGTTGCCCGATCTTGATGCTGCGCCAACCATAGAAGAATATGTGGTCATAATGAGACTACCGATCCAAGAAAAATCAGGTGTATATCTATACCAAGGGCATTATGTTAATAAGGAGAACATTGCCAAGATAATCGGAGTTGATTCAAACCAGATGATAATGGAAGTAAGGGGGTCTACTCAAGGAATCAGAAGAAGTTTGCTAGAGACTCATATGCAAACTTTGGCTCAACAAGGAGATTGGGATTTCTTAAACGAACACTGGCACTGACTATCTATGGGTTGGTTTTGTTTCCATTCACGCCCGATGTCGTCGACCAAGCTGCCATGGATGTGTTTTTCAAGTTCGAAACATGTGGCATGAATCCTATCCCGGCCATGCTAGCAGATACATTCCTTTCTTTAGGGGTTTGTACTCAAAAGAGGGGGGGAAGGCTGCGCTGTTGTTTGCCAATGCTATACGTGTGGTTCATGACTCATGTATATGCTAATAGCCGCATGGGCCTTCTTCCTAATCCGTTAAGGGACTTCCATCGCATACAGATAAAGTGTCAAGAAGCTCAGGCATGGAAAAAAGAATTCTCACAGATCCAATCAAACACTTTCAAATGGGTATGTCCTTGGTATCATGGAGACAATGTTATCTACAGCTGTGGTGACTTCCATAATGTTCCGCTGATGGGTCCAAGGGGATGTATTTCCTATACACCTGCTTTAGTGCTTAGACAACTCCACTGGACTCAGACAAAGCCACAAGAAGAATAACTTAAAGTATTCAGTTTCCTATACCAAAAAGATAAGAGTTCCCTGGAGCAAGAAAGGAAGATCAAAATGGCATGGGGTGATGTCAAAATCTTAGGGAAAATAGAACTCGGCCAACAGCGTTTAACCTCTTCTCAAGAATACAAAGACTGGAGGAAGGCAAGAGTCGGGAAAGATAATATCCCAAAGGATATTCCCAACAACCTAGCTCCCACACAAACTCCAGAGTCGGCCCAACAGATGGAAATGATGAAGGCCCAAATGCGGTTTCTGGAGGAGAAAAAGGAAGCGGCAGACCTGAAGGTTGACATCCTTCAAGATCAATGCAAGAAAATGGCCAAAGAAATTGAGGCCCTAAAAGACGAATGTATTGAGGCAGAAATCACCAAGTCCAGGAAGGGCAAAGAGAAAATCTCAAGCATGCATCTGGCCAAAATCCAAGAGCTAGAGGGAGGACTCCACAAGCTTGTGAAGGAAAAGAATCAGCTGGAGAGAGAGGTTAGTAAGAAAAATCGCATGGTGGAAAGAGTAGAATTGGAAGTCAGCCAACGAGATAAAGATATTTGGAGCTTGAGAATGGAGGTCAAGAAAGAGAAAGGCATGAGAGAAAAACTGGAGGGACAAGTGAAGCACCTATCAACCATGTTGACACAGACTGAGCAGAAGGCTACTCAAGGATGGGCATCAGCAAACCAATATCATGATTTGTTTGTCGACGCAACAGAATTCGGGAAGTCATGGAGAGAAAAGGCATTAGAATGGGAAGAAAAATGTGGAAAGCTCACCAGTGAATTGAGTCATTACATTCCAAATTTTATTTACCGTTTCGAGCAAGCCAAGAAGCAAATTAATAAGTTGCCACCATTTAGATTCCCTCAAGAGGTGACAGAGTTCATGGATTCATGCGAAAGGATCACTAAAGGCCTCAAGAGGAAGAAAATGAAAGCATTGATGTAATCATCTGTCATGAGTCAAAGATTGTTGAATTTCCTTGTTAAGAAGAGAGGATTGAAACTCATGAAAAATATCTTGAAACGATTTGTACTCAGAACTTCACCCAAGAATGAATGAAACTTTAATGTTTGTACTTTCACTTCGACTGTCAATTGTGACTTCTTAAGCTCGCCAGATACTCTCTATAGAGGAATAGATGTTCCCTTAGAAAGTAATCAATCACATTTTTACCTTGAGATAGTTCGTCCTTGTGTAAAAGTGTGAGAATGCTCAGACATATGAAAAGGAACCACATTGCTGGTGTTCATTAGATAGTACCTATAGAGGAGTGAATCCTCCCTTAGATTTGCTATCAACCGCACCTCGACTTATAGGGTGATATATCCATAAGAATGGGTGCAGGGCATCCTTGCTTTTAAAAATAAAATAAAAAAGGGAACTTTTTGATCTCTTTCGTTTGTTTTATATATATATATATATATATATAAAAAACATAAAACAAGATTTTAACTTCTTGACATACACAGTTTGTGAAAGCGCAAGATTCGTAACCATTGGGCGCCCAAGGAAAGAGGATACCGATCTAACTCGTGTTCATAACACTAGAGCTCGAACCAAGATGGCCGGCGGAAACACGGAACCAGGAAGGACCATCCCGTCTGCAATTACTTCTGAAGCGGGAAGAACTATTCCAGCTGTAACCACCTCGGCTATAATTACTTCTGAACCCGGAAGAAACTTAAGCATGGAAGTTGATGCAGTGAGAGGAAGACTGAACGAGTTGTCAAATAACCAGGGAAGAATGGAGGAGATGATGCGGGCTATGATGGAGTCACTCGACTTATTGAGAGCCCACCAAAACTCAGGAGGGGTACAACCAAGAGCTACAACGATAACCATACCTGTGGTATCGGATGCGACTCACGAATGTCACGCAAGGGGTGAATGATAATCCCCACGAACAACCACCACCGACAATGCCTATTACTATTCCCGTTGGAGAAGGATATCACGCGGTAGAGAATACACATGCTGAAGGGCATGGGCACGCTACCCACATTTGGGAGCAATCTCCGAATGTCTTCCCAAGGCAACTATCTTCCTCGGGGAATAATCGTGCAGAAACAGGGAAGGACAAGTCGAGAGAAGGATGGATGGGAAAAATTCAGGAACAAATTAAGGCAATCCAAAGGCCAAACAATTATGGCTACATGGAGATTGAGCAACTTTGCCCTCCCATTAGCACTTTGTCCCTAAAGATTTTAAAATTCCTGATTTTTGAAATATGATGGAACCGCAACCCACTCTTCCATTTAAAGAGTTACTGTACCAAGATGTCAATCTGGTCCAAAGATGAAAAATTTCTCATTAGCTTTTTCCACGAGAGTTTGACCGGTCCGGCTCTAGAATGGTACATCCAGTTAGATCATGCAAAGATTTCCTGTTGGGGAGAGCTGGCTGACCAATTCATGAACCAGTATAAGTTTAACTTGGAAATAGCGCCCAGCCGTGAACAGCTGAGTACAATGCAAAAGAAGAAAGATGAATCCTTTAAACAATATGCTCAGAGATGGAGAGCTTTGGCCGCTCAAGTGCAACCACCACTCATCCCATCTGAGATGTGTTCATACTTCCTAGCAACTCTAGGGTCTCCTTACATCGGGGCAATGGCGGGAGCAGCATACCGAGATTTTTCTGAGTTAATAACTGCTGGAGAAAGAATTGAGAGCTTGACTAAAGCTGGAAAGCTCCCGATGAGCAATGAAGACACCAAGAGGGGATTCCCACCCAGAAAGAAAGAAACGGAAGTAAATTATGTGCAAGGTCAGCGGCCACTCACCCCAAGACATGTATCCACATATTCAGGACCCCAAATGTCATCCATCCCTCCTTACCCACACTACCAAACCACAAATCCCACCCCATACCACCAGCCTCAAGTCAACAACATCCACATACGGCCATACCAACCCGCCTGTCCAACATATCCAACCATACATGCTCAGAACTTCCTAAACACAACACCTCGACCCAATTCTCAAAACCAAAATCGCAATCGTTTCCCAAACCTACCACCTTTTCCAAAGTTAGCCATTTCCAATGCCGACCTTTATCAACGGTTGTTTGATGCTCATTTGATTTCACCATACCCTGTGCACCCATTACAACCTCCGTTTCCGACTTGGTACAATCCAAACCTGACTTGCAAATACCATATGGATGTCGCGGGACATTCGATTGAAGATTGTGAAGGCTTTAAGGCAGCGGTGAGAAAACTAATTGCTTGTGGAAGACTGGATCTCCAAGAAGATCCAAAGCCTGATATTGTTAATAACCCAATCCCAAATCATGAAAGAGGAAGTCGTGTGAATGCCTTGGAAGTGGAGAAACAATTGATCAAAAAGGTTTTGAGTCTCCGAACACCCATGGAGAAAGTGTTTATTGCTTTGAAGGAAGCTAATTATAACATCACAAAGACTGCCTCTATGATGAAAGAAGAGGAGAAATATGATATGGAATCAAGATGTGCATACCATTGTGGAAGTCTGGGACATGATATTGAGACTTGTTGGGATTTCAAAGTGCGTGTACAAGAACTACTCACTTTAGGTGTGATACAGGCAAAAAGAAGCGACTGTTGAAGAGGTGAATGTGATTGAGCGTTTTGTACTCAAAGTGCCTCCACTTAATCAAACTCCAAAATTTGAAAAGATAGTGATCACTGTGAAGAAGCCAACACCTTTTAGTTATGAGGACACACGTGCTGTTCCTTGGAATTACGAGACTCAGGTCAAGACAAGTGGAGACATAGGAGAAACCTCGAAGACCCGAGAAAACGAGGAAGTGACAGGTGTCATGGAAGTAAAGGGAATAACAAGGAGTGGAAGAGTTTATGGGCCCAAAGAGTTGGAGAAGGGGAAGTTTGTTGATGAAGGTAACATTGACAAAAGCTTAGGCTCAGAGAGAAAAGAAAGAGAAGAGGAGGAGGAGGAGTTTTTGAAGATTATGAAGCAAAGCGAGTATGATATTCTAGATCAACTAAAGAAGACTCCCGCTAGAATATCACTCTTGTCACTAATCTTGTCATCTGAACTCCACCAAAAGCAAAGTGTTGAAGGTGTTAAAGGAGGCCTATGTCAAGCCAGATGCATCAATGGAGAATGTAGTAAACATGGTGGACCCGGGGAAGCGTGTTAACATGATCACATTTTCAGATAAAGAGATTATATCTCAGAAAAACCCCAGAGCACTATACATAACTCTTAAATGCAAGGGTTACATTGTGCCCAGAGTCCTTATTGATGGAGGGTCAGGGCTAAATGTCTTGCCAGTATCAACCCTGCACTATTTGTCAATGAGTAAGGATGATATACTGCCACAGTTAATGGTAGTGAAAGCATTTGACGGAGCTAAGAAGAGCATCCTTGGAGAAATAACACTGTTACTTGAGATGGGCCCGAGCAGATTTGAAGTATTATTCCAAGTGATGGAGATTGAGTCGGATTATAATATGCTACTGGGAAGACCATGGATTAACAACGCCGGAGCTGTCCCCTCAACCTTGCATCAAAAGGTGAAATATGTGGAGAATGGAATGGTCGTTACAATTCATGGAGAAAAAGAAATCTTAGTGTCCAAACCAGTGGCATTGCCATATGTGGAGAATGTAGAGCTGGTGGAGAGTAGTTCATGGCATAACCTAGAGGCAGTAGGGCTGAAGCAAGAGCATAACAAGCCCCCTGTAGAAAATCAAGTGGTGGCCCACATCATGGCTAAGAACGGATATTTGGAAGGTAAAGGACTGGGATCGTGTTTGCAGGGCACCCAAACCCCTATATCGGTCCCTGAAAAGTTCAACCGGTTTGGTTTGGGGTACAAGGACTCGTTGAATGAAGAGATGAGAACTTTGAGTCTAGAACGGGAAAAGCAAAGTGAAAAAATGAAGCAAATCCCTCACTTAAGAGAGACGTTTCATGGCCCGGTTGAAGTAATTACAATGGAATAGTTCGCTCGCCTTGCTACCACTTCACCATCAACACCTTGGACTCTGAAACGACTCAAGGAGACAACAAATTTCAAGATGTCAGCAATGATGAAATGCTGATGAACTGGACTGCTGAACCAGTGATTGATGTTATCGCTGCAAAGTAATTTGTTGGGTTGTATTAATTAAGATTTATGCTTTTGTTTATGCTACTGTGAGACATCGTTTAAATAAGCTTACATGATTTTTCAATAGCCTTCCTTTATGTTTTCCGTTTTGCTTCATTCCTTTTTCCTTTCTTTTGTTTTCTCATTTCCCTTATTTCTTTACTTTTCCATTCCCAGCTCGTTAATTCGTGTTTGTCCTATGTTGTTCGTGATCCATTTTAGCATTCCAACCTACCATAATTACTTTCCAGGAACATGAATGACATAGAAATTTTGCCACAAGAAAAGGAATTTGGAAACTTATCGATTGATTCTCTTGCTGCATTTGATTGCGATAACCATGAATCTGAAGAGGATGAGGGAGATATTGAGCAGTTTTCAAGCTTATTAGAACACACAGAAAGAGGATTTGATCTGGACAATGAGGTGATCGAGGTGATTAACATGGGCACTGAAGAAGAGAAAAAGGAGTTGAAAATAGTGGCAAATCCTGAACGTATAGAGATGATTGCGTTGTTTAAGGAATTCCTGGATGTATTTGCATGGTCCTATCGTGATATGCCAGGATTAGACCCAGATTGCTTCACACAAGATCCCTTTGTATCCTGAAGCTGAACCGAAGAAGCAAAAGTTGAGGAGGATACGGCCTGATATGTCATTGAAGATAAAGGAAGAAGTGACTAAACAGCTTGAGGCTGGGTTCCTGGAGGTTTCAAGACATACTGATTGGGTGGCTAATGTTGTGCCCGTGCCTAAAAAGGACGGAAAAGTCAGGATGTGTGTAGATTATCGGGATTTGAATAAAGCTAGTCCAAAAGACGATTTTCCTCTCCCTCACATTGACGTCCTTGTTGATAATACAGCTAGAAGTCACCGATTTTCCTTTATGGATGGATATTCTGGGTATAATCAGATCCCTATGGATGTTCATGACAAAGGAAAACTACTTTCATAACGCCGTGGGGAACATTTTGCTATACAGTCATGCCATTTGGATTGAAGAATGCTGGTGCCACCTACCAACGTGCTATGGTCACATTGTTCCATGACATGATGCACAAAGAGATTGAAGTGTATGTAGATGATATGGTCGCCAAGTCTAAAGAGGGAGAAAGCCATGTGGCGGTTCTGCGAAAGCTGTTCGAGAGGCTCAGAAAGTATAAGTTACGATTGAACCCTAATAAATGCATTTTTGGGGCTTCTACAGGGAAGTTACTCGGGTTCATCGTCAGTAGAGAAGGGATAAAAGTGGATCCTGACAAAGTAAAGGCGATACAAGAAATGTCTGCTCCCCGAACTGAACGAGAAGTGAGAAGTTTTCTTGGAAGGCTCAACTACATTGCTAGATTCATTGCCAATTTGACTAGTACTTGCGAGCCTATATTCAAGCTGCTGCGAAAACATCAACCTGGGGAGTGGAATGATGAGTGTCAAGAAGCTTTTGATAAAATAAAAGCTTATTTGATGAGACCTCCAATTCTAGTCCCACCTGTACCAGGTCGTCCTTTAATATTATACCTCACAGTGTTGCCCACTTCACTTGGGGCAATGTTGGGTCAATATGATGAGTCTGGCAAGAAGGAACGGGCAATTTATTATCTGAGCAAGAAGTTTAATGATTGTGAATCCCGTTATCTGACGATTGAAAAAACTAGTTGTGCATTAGTGTGGGCATCCAAGAGGTTGAGGCAGTACATGTTATATTACACTACTTGGTTGATTTCTCGAATGGATCCATTAAAATACATATTTGATAGTCCACATGTTTCGTTGAGAATGTCAAAATGGCAAGTGGTGCTATCCGAATTTGATATCAAATATGTGACTCAGAAGTCTATCAAGGGAAGTGCAATTGCCGATCATCTAGCTGAAAATCCTCTTGAGGATGTACAACCTATCGTGCTTGAATTCCCCGATGGTGAAGTATTAACGGTGGAAAAAGATGAGATAGAAAAGGAGAATGTATGGAAAATGTACTTTGATGGGGTCATAATATGAATGGATGTGGAATAGGAGCCGTAGTGGTATCACCCAGTAGGAAGCGATCTAGTTTCCATCAAGTTGGATTTTGAATGTACCAACAACATCGCGGAATATGAGGCTTGTGCGAATGGTTTGCAAGTTGCAATTGACTTAGGGATCAAAGAATTAAAGGTGTTTGGAGACTCTGCGCTCATAATCTACCAAGTTATTGGAGAATGGCGCACAAAAGATCCAAAATTGATACCTTATCAGAAGTATTTATCTCGACTAATTGAGCATTTTGATGATATATCATTTTCTCACTTAACTCGAGACAAAAATCAATTTGCGGATGCTTTAGCCACTTTGGCTGTGATGACTAAGTTGGAGATCCACGCAAATGTACAACCTATTCGCGTAGAGGTGCAAGATGAACCGATATACTGTGACAGCGTAGAGATTGAACTAGACGGCCAACCATGGTATCATGACATCAAACAATATGTTCAAAGAGGAGAATACCCGATTGGAGCAAATGAAGTGCAAAGAAAAACAATGCGAAGGTTGTCCATGACCTTTTTCCTAAATGGCGAAATCCTTTACAAGCGGAATCATGACACCACTCTCCTTAGATGTGTGGATGCTCATGAAGCTCAAATGATCATGATCGAGATCCACGAAGGAATCTGTGGAACTCACGCAAATGGGCACATGATGGCGCGCAAGATCCTAAGAAGTGGATATTATTGGTCTACCATGGAAAATGACTGCATAGGTTATGTTCGAAAGTGTCACAAATGTCAAACATATGCAGATCGAATCAATGCTCCTCCAGTTCCATTACACAACATGGTATCTCCTTGGCCTTTCTCAATGTGGGGCATGGATGTCATCGGCCCGATTAATCCCAAAGCATCCAACGGCCATCGTTTCATTTTGGTCGCAATTGACTATTTCACAAAGTGGGTGGAGGCTGCTTCATATGCCAACATCACACAAAAGGTGTTTCTCAGGTTTATTAAAAGGGACATTATTTGCAGATATGGGATTCCAGAAAGAATTATCACAGATAATGCTCCTAACCTTAATGGTGCCGAAGTTCGAAAGTTCTTTGAAACTTTCAAGATCAAGCATCACAATTCAGCTCCTTATAGACCTCAAATGAATGGCGCAGTTGAGGCCGCAAATAAGAACATCAAGAAGATCGTTGCCAAGATGGTGATGAATTACAAGGACTGGCATGAAGTGCTACCATATGCTTTACACGCATATCGAACCAACATACGGTCAAGCATAGGGGCAACTCCCTTCTCATTAGTATATGGAACGGAAGCTGTATCTCCCATAGAAGTGGAAATCCCGTCCTTAAGGATTTTGATGGAATCTGACTTGGAGGAATATGAATGGGTGAGGGCTCGATATGAACAGCTCAACATGATAGAAGAGAAAAGATCAAGCGCTATTTGTCATGGCCAGTTATACCAAAACAGAATGGCTAAGGCTTTCAATAAGAAAGTTCGCCCTAGAGATTTTCATCCAGGGGATTTAGTTTTGAAGAAAATTCTCCCTAATCAAGAGGACGCACGGGGCAAGTGGGCTCCAAGTTATGAAGGTCCTTACATTGTCAAGCAGGCATTCTCAGGTGGGGCGTTGGTTTTGCAAAACATGGATGGACAAGAATTGCCTAAACCAATCAATACCGATGCAGTCAAAAGGTTCTATGCTTGAAAAGATGGTGAAAAAGCCCGTTAGGTTGAAAACTCGAAAGAGCAACCTAAGCAAAAGTTAGGGTAAAACGAAAGAAAAGAAAAAGAAAAACAAAAGAAAGAAAAGCTCGTTAGGTTGAAAACTCGAAAGAGCAACCTAGGCAAAAGTTAGAGCAAAAAGATAAGCATCATCTCAAGCAACCTATACTGGGGCAATTTTTAGTGTTGAATTTGTCCAGTGAATCAAATAGCCCAAGAGTAAGACTGGGGCAATTTTTCAGAAAAAGGGTTGAAGACATCTTCATAGATCAGGGTTATGGTATTCAACTGCTGTAAGAAATCGATTGAATGAGCCACAAAGAACCGGAACTGGGGCAAAATTTCATGTTTTTCACAATCTTGTCTTTCACTTTTATGATTGTTCCCACCTTTTGTCATCCAATACACCAAGCAATAAAGATGTCTATTCGGCCACTCTTTTTATTTTCTCTTTAAATGCATGTTTAATTATGATGTCTCAAGTAAGCATAAATTTAAGTTTAAAGTTATACAATCCTAATAATTCTCATAGCTATGCATCCGTGACTAGCATCACACCAAGAAAATTTAGAAGTTTTAGTCAAACTTGGCAGAAAAGCGATCATCATCCTAAAAAAGGGGAAAAAGGGAACGAAGTAAGCAAAGTCACAGAAGAAAAGAAAACTTATGCCAGAGGATCCAGTGGGTGAATTACGAGTTTGATCGATTATAGTCTCCCTTGAGGCTTGCTCGATTTGGTTACGGACAGTTTTACTGAAATAAACTGAAAATTGATGTCTTGTGCATATAACTTGGAAAAAAAAGATAATGTGAAAATCGTTGTTTTCCATGATTGCCAGTTTACTTTTCAGTCGGCCTCAGTTTGCCACTTTACTTTCAGTCGGCCTCAGATTGCCACTTTACTTTGATCGGCCTCAGTTGCCAAACTTACTTTTCACCTGGCCTCAGATTGCCAAATTTACATTTTCAGTCGGCCTCAGATTGCCACCATTTAATTTTCCTGTCGGCCTCAGATTGCCACTTTACTCTTCATGTCGGCCTCAGATTGCCACCATTTAATTTTCCAGTCGGCCTAAGATTGCCAATTTACTTTCTAGTCGGCCTCAGATTGCCATCATTTAATTTCCCTGTCGGCCTCAGATTGCCACCATTTAATTTCCCTGTCGGCCTCAGATTGCCAATTTACATTGCCTCAGATTGCCCATTTACTTTTTAGTCAGCCACAACATTTTGGTTTCATTGTTCTTATTTGCATCGCATGTAACTTTCTGAAATGTCTAGTTTCTCTTATTTTGGATTTCATTTTTCTCGCATTTTCAATTTCATGCATCACCGAACAAAATCATTGTTCATGTCTTTACTCATCCCTTATGAAGACAGTATGCAAAACTCACATTTTTTGTAATCTCTCATAAGAAATGAGCAAAGAGGGGCAACTGTGAACACCCGATTTTGTCCGGCCATTTGAACAGAAAAACCCAAAAATTTGCATCTTTCATTTCTTTTGAACAACAAAAAAATATAAAAAATAAAAAATAAAAAAATAAAAATGCTAGAGTTTGCATGTGGTGACACTTGTCTTGAGTTTGCGTTTAACTAACAGACAGTGAATGGTGGTTTCATTTTAGTTTTATCTCACATCTCAGCCCATTTCCACTTGTCTGATACAAAAAAAATGAGGGGGCATGGAGTGCTCACAGTAGTGCCACGTCCACGAGCAAGATACAGAAAATCATGGGCATAGATGGGCAATACCAAATAAATTAAGAGCACGTTGGAGGCACTGCCTTCTCCATTCCCTGCACTCCCTGCTAACAGAATGGGTTCTTGGCCAAGAAAATGGAATATTCAGCAGCTGCAGAAGCGTGGGGGACAAGTCAGTGTGGAGTTCTTCAACAGCATGGGAATGGATATTTAATTAAGGAAAATGAGCTCAATATAAATAGGGGAGAGCTTTTGACATCAGGGGGACGATCCCTTGATCCTGATTCCTTCCCAACCATCACAACATCCTGACCACAACAACTCTAACCATAATCATCACTACCCATCATCATCCATAAGCCAGCATTCAAAACCATAGCCAAACCAATACAAAACCATACACCAAAGACAAAATCACGAACTCATCATTAGCAAAGGGGTGAGGAGTATTTTTCAGCAGTGAGACTATCTTCAATCAGAGGTGGCAGCACCCTCCTAACAATATCACCTCATTCCCCTCCATTATAGCTACACCACTGTCCACCACCCACAACCTCCTCCTTTCGCCGCAAACTAAGCCACCGGTACCACTGCAAGGACAGCTCCCCAATGAACCTGTCCAGCCCCCTTCCTCCCTCTTGATCGTGTGTATTTGAGCTCTTTTGAGTCTTACAGCAGGTTGAGCCAGAAGCTTAGGAAAAGTCAGTTTCCTTCTTCGTTATTTTATGTACGCGTGTATGTGTGTGAAGCCATCACATGAAAGATGAAATATCTGGTCCCTTTTTCTGCGTCTGTGTGGCACTTCCTCATGAAACACACAATTAAAATCCATAGTTCCCAAACGTGACCAACCCTTTTCTAGCTTTGTTGTTTTACTCTAATATTTTATGTGTATAGTTGTTGATACAGGAGCTTCCTTACTTGCTTGTCGTTATTTTACTCTATTATTTCAGGTGTGAACTTCTCTAAATGGATAACATCATTTCCTTTAATTGCTTTTAACCTATTATTTTATGTGTGAGTGTGTATGTGTCACGCTGTGCATGTGTGCATCCGTGAGTGAGTGGCTGTGTGTGTGAGAGTTGTCCCCAACCCCAAATGAAAGGAAGAAACAAAACCCCAATCCCTGTTTATGTCTGAAGCAAGCACTCGCTCATGGAACCCACACCTCAAAAAGTGCCGCTGACCGCTTTACTTTTTGTTGCATTTCATCCATTAGTTTATGTGAATTTCGGACAGCTTCATTCCCTCTTTTTACTTTATTTTATGTGTGCATTGTGGACAGCTTCACTTCCTTTTTCTTGTTATTTTATGAGTGACCGTGTGTGTGGGTGAGAAGGGGGGACCACGTGAGTGTGTGTCTATGTGAGAGAATGAGAGAAACCCATGCCCCAAGCACAAAATACCACTGACCCTCTTTACCCTTTGATTGTATTTTCATATATTATTTTATGTGTTTTTCGGACAGCTTTACTGCTTCTGTTATTACTTTATGTGTGAATGTGTGTGTGGGCATGTCCGTGTGTGGGTGGGGACTCTCTTTATTTTTTTATCTATTATTTTATGTAGGAACTTTCAGCCTCATTCACTTCGCTGCTCATATCTTATGTGTGTGTAACGTTCAGGAAGGTTAGAGAGGGAGAGAGTTTGGATTTTTAAACAAATATAAAACCTATGTTAGAGCCAATATTGCCTCCCAAGACCATCCCTCAAACCGTGAAACTCAGTCCCCAAATGTCCCATATTCTTTTCTGCCTTGCTGTCCTGAAAGTGCATATTATTATTATTTATGTGTGGGAATCTCTTTCAGCATAGTGCATGTGCATAAATAGGTCGCTCCTCCTGCAATACTAATGGTTTGATTTTTTTTTTTTTCTTTCATTTCTTTTGTCAATAACCATGCTATTGTGGGGTCAAGGCACTACCTTTTAAATCTGACCCAAACCAAGTAACGAGGATGTTTAGCTTTTATATATATATATATATATATTATTAAATTTATCTATAGCATAAATCATAAGCATGTGTACAGTATGTGATAGACATGGTATGTATTGCTAAAGGAATATGAGAAAGTTACATAAATGAGATTGGAATTTCTCACAGCAGGGGAATATCAATCCAATCAATTTTATGATAATTTTGTTTTAATTCTTACTCTGTTTTCTACAGAACTACGTAACTTTGAGTTCCTCATTGTACCGGAGGATACGTAGGAGCAGATAACCTCTGTCAAGTCAAAAATTAATTTTTCTTAATTTATTTGTCAAATTATAAATATTTTATGTAAAATTTTTTAGTTTATGGATTCAAGTTGTAAATACATTTGCCAAAATTAAATCTCCTTAAATTTATTTAAATTGTAAATATAATTATATAAATTAGTTCCCTTAATTTATACATTTCAAATTGTAAAATATATTTGTCTAAATTAATTCTTCTTAATCTATGTGTTTAAATTATAAATATTTTGCTAAAGTAATTTTTTTAATTTATTTTCTAGTTTATGTGTTAAAATTGTAAATATTTTTTTTAAAAAGAAAGTAATTTATGTTAATGTACTTGTTAAAATTGTAAATATGTTTTGTCAAAATTAATTCTTAGTTTATGTGTTTGAATTATAAATATATTTATGTAAATTAAATTTCTGGAATTTCTATGTTTAAGCTGTAAATATATTTATGTAAATTAATTTATGTGTTTAAATTAAATAAATTTTTTGTAAATTAAACTTCTTGAATTTATATGTTCAAATTATAAATAGATTTGGGTAAATTTAATCTCTTGAATTTATATGTTTAAATTGTAAATATTTTGTGTTAAGATTGTAAATGTATTTTCTAAAACAAATTTTTCTTGATGTATTTATTTAGATTTTAAATATATTTGGCAAAAATTAATTTTTTAATTTATTTGTTAAATTGTAAATATTTTATGTAAATCATTTTTAATTCATGTGTTAAAATTGTAAATGTATTTTCCATAATTAAATTTTCTTAATTAATGTGTTTAAATTGTAAATATTATTGGTAAATTAATTTTTTCTTAATTTATGTGCTAAAATTATAATTTTTATCTTCCTTATTTGAAATTTAAAGGGGTTATTATTTAATCTGCATAATTCACTAAGGTACCGTCCAAGGACGGGTGTACTAGAGGTGCGTGGGATTAAGTTCCTACCCTTCCCTATGCATAACCGACTCCCGAACTCATATCTGGTTTTCAAACGCTATTTTCATAAAAATAAAATTGGTTTTTCCAAGATTTTCCAAATTGAATAAACTTGGTGGCGACTCCCAAATTTTCAAAAATTATTTTTCGCCGTCCCCGTCGTGATCCCGGTTGCGACAGATCCCATGAAGCATGAAGGACAGGATCATCTAGCCTTGGAATTGAACCATTGAGGAAGCTAAATTTGTTCTTGGCTAAAAGAGCAATGGTTATTGACCTATTGCAAGAGGCATAATTATTTGTGGTAAGTGCCTGGGTGACTAGAATGAGCCTGGGCTGGTCAGAACGATGAAGGGCATATGGACTGAAAGCATCATTGAGAGATGAGTTGTGTGCCATGGCTTCGAGATTAACAAAAGCAGAGGAAGTGCATAACAAAACAAGAACTCAGAGGAAGAAGAACTTAGTAAGAGTAGAAAGGAAGAAGAATTCTTGAAGGGATTTTTCCAGCAAGTTACAATGGAGAGGAAATTACAACTGCTGTCATATTATAATGAAAATTTGTGAATAACCTCATTGTATTGTCTTTGGTGGAAGATCCAAATATATATGTATAGAGATGGAGAAAAGAAGAGACAGTTGCTAATTGACTCGAGACTTTAGTATACTAGCTAACTCTAACCAACTAACTCTAAAACATTAATTATGACAGCATAACTAACTATGGCTATCTGGTTACAATGAATGATCAACTAACTATATTCTAATAATACTGGGATAGACCCTCAAGTGGTTCAATTTCCAATTCCCAAACCAAATTGGGCCTCGTAGCAAAGGCCCACCCAATTTTGTAGAGGAAAGCTTCATTTATTTTATCAGTCTTTCTTAGCCCGAAACCCTCTTGCTCTTTTGCTTGCCTCGTAGCTTTGATGGGCCCTCCTCTTGAACTCGGTATACCCGCAAATAAAACCACGTTGCACCTTCTCAATCTCCCGAGTGACTCCCTTGTTTAATCCATCAGCCCCAAACCCCCTTGCTCTTTTGCTTGCCTCGTAGCTTTGATGATAAAACATCAAGTTTATTTCAGTTGAATTAGTTTTTTTATATTATACTATCTAAAGTCAAATTCCGACATCAATTTAATTTTAATACACCATTAATATAAAAAAATTATACAAATAGCTATGTATTACCCCATTAAAAAGTGTGTTTGATTTGACTCGATTACCTGCTATTAAAAATCAAAATACAATTAAATAACAGTATAATTTTTACATTTATAGTATATTAAAAATTGCATTTTAGTTTATGACGATATCAAATACTAATATAATAGTTTTGAAATATTAATAAGTACTATTTTAATGATCATGTGGCAGATCCATGTCTAAAAATTGCGCAATAGGAGAAGTCCTGCTGAGGTTTTTTAGGGAGAAAAAAATCATTCATGAAAAAACCTTAACAGCTCTTATATATTGAAAAAGATATAGTAAATTTAAATTTAATAAAAAAACGTATTTCATATTTATATTATTATTTATATAATAAAATTTATAAACAACATATTTAATTGTGAAATACATAAAATAAAAATCATACAATTATTCTCCATAAAATAATAATACAATTATATTTAATCATGCGTTGCAGATATTATTTTATTTAAATATATTTTATCATCTTATATTATTCATAACTCTTTTTTCTTCTCCTTTTCTCTATTTATATAATAAAATTTATAAACAACATATTTAATTATGAAATAAATAAAATAAAAATCATACAATTATTCTCCATAAAATGATAATGCAATTATATTTACTCATGTATTGCAGATATTATTTTATTTAAATACATTTTATCATCTTATATTATTCATAACTCTTTTTTCTTCTCCTTTTCTCTACACTCAATATATATATACTTTTTTCTTCATTCTTTCACTTTTTTTCATCTTATTTTCTTTCCTTTCGTGAAGAGAAACTACATGAGGGGAAAGTCAGAAATTGATAAAAATAAATAAATAAAATAAGAAAACGTTAAATATACGTATAGATTAATTTAATTTTAATGAGGTGATCAAAGTGATCAAAACTAATCCCTTAATATTTTACTCTTTATAAGTATAGATTAATTTAATTTTAATCTTCTTAATTCTTTTTAAGTTTTTAATCCTTTAATTTATTAAATATTGTATTTTTATCTTTATTATTAGTTTGTCTTGTTAAATAGTAATATTTATAATGATAAAAAATATTATAAAAATATTTATGAAAATATAAATATAAATATTTGTAAAAATAAAATGTTTTTTTTTTATTAATACTGGGCTTAAAGCCCAAAGAAAATATTACACAATGATAAGATGACTGCTAGTAGTAAAAATTAAATGTATATTTAACATTATTTATAAAGATCTAATCTTTAACCAGTATTATTATTTATGCTTTATAAAAATCTATATTTAAAACATAGAGAACAAAAATATAATATTAAAGATGAAGAAGAACACAAAAACTATTTTTTTTAAAGACTAATCAATATAATATTTAAGCTTAATATTAAAATTAGCTTTACACAGAGTAGGCTTCCTCAGTGGACGACTTTTTCTTTTCCTTTTAAATCAAACTCGTAAAATAATTGAAAAATGTCTGCAAACTAGTGAATTATGTAAAGTAATAGAAAATGTTGATTACATTATGAATTTAATTTCTATACACTAAAAATTATACATTGTTATCCAATAAAATTCTACCTTTTGCATGATTTTTCAAGTAATGAATGTGGAACTTATCCATACTTATGTTACAATACATAATTGGATGATGGTGTATAATTTCTTTACATGGACAGTACATAGAAATTAAACTCTTATATTATTAGTGAATTCATTTGTGAAAAAAGTATAAGAAATTAAGGTATAAATAATTTAAATTTGAAATACAATGTTTGTGTTTTTGTCAGTTGAGTGTCTCCAGCAAACTCGATAACTTTCTTTGAAGCTTGGATGAAGGCACCAGGAAGGGGTCACAGGAGAAAAGCTTGCAAGAGAGCATTCAGAAGGTGCTGTACAATCTCATTTTCCAATTTTGACATAGCAATATTCGCTTGTTGTTGCCTGATACAGTCATAAATATAGCAGGTATCCGAGTAGTAGGTGATTGTGATTTGCCAGTTGTTTTTTCGATTTATCAACTAATTCAGGACATATTATAGGTGACTGTGTGTTGCTTAGATGATGCAATATTCAGGTGTGATCGTGCTTGACTTTAGGTGGAAGTTTTTGTTTTATATTTGATTTAAGCGGTTATTTTGGATGTATTGTTATTCTCCTTCCTAATTTGACGGGACAAGTATATTGAATAATTATCTGAAGAAAAAAAAATTCATTTTAACAAATGTATTAAAATTAATTTCTTAATAAAGTGGGGTTTGATAATATTTGTCTATTGGTTTTTATTAAGACTTTAAAATTTGCCAATGATGGTTGATTTAATTACTTGATCGGCTTTCTATTTATACACCACTGTGATTTAGATTTAATTCCCAAGTTATGCCTTGAGTGAACCACTTGTAGGTACTTATGTGAGTATCTATAAGTACACGGGCTTGCTTCGGGTCAATATTAATTGTGATAAAGTGATACTTTACACAAAATAAATAAATATGCATATTGCATAGTTAAATTTTTCAAAAAAATAATTGAGAAGGTTTCTATTTAATCTTTCCATGTTGATTTTTTTGTTGGAGTTGTGTGCCATTTTTTGCAAAGCATTATCCTAATAACTTATTAGGGAAATGATTGAAAGGTCTGCTTAAGGTGGGAACGGTGAATCTCTCTGAACGTTGCTTGAGAATATGGAGCAGGAGCTGGCAGACATCATAGAGTCTCAAACTACTTACAATGATGATAAAGAAAATTACGACTATGATTTTGACTGTAGTTCATTGTCTTCTTTTGACTTATCATTATCAATTAGCTATTGTACGGTTAACAAATCAATTTGTAATTATAAAATCTGAAGATGATATACTTGTTGTGCTAACATTGAGGAACGAATTATTTATAATTCAGTTATATCTTTCTTTGGTAAGATAATATTCAAATTTGAATTAAGATTATAATTAGTGAAATTAAATAATTGGAAAGATATTTGACAGAATTCTATGTTTCTATTTGCTTGTATTTAAAATGATTAAAAAAGATAATTGTGTGTTTGGATGGAGTATTTCCAAAATACAGAAGAATGTAAAATATTAAGAAATTAAAATGCTTCAATTAAATTCCCTTCAATTATATTTTTTCATTTGTATTTTAAATTTTTTATTTGGATAGATAATTATATTTTTTTCATTTGTAAAATATTTTATTTAGGTGAGGTAATTATATTACCTTATTTTAACATATTTTATTTGAAAAATATAATATATTTTTTTTCCAAAATAAGTTTTTTATTAATAATAAAAATTCAACTAATCTAAAATCAATTATAATGAGTTCATATTTTATAAATTATTTTAAATTTCATTGATAAAATATTTAAATTTGAATTATAAAATTTAATTGTTATACAAGTAAAATGGAATGATACATAAATATAACATCATGTAATATAAATTGAATATTAAAAAATTTAAAATGCAACAAAATAAATTAAAAATAATATTAAACAAAAATATAATAATTATATAGAAATTGTAATAGAATATAATAAAAGTGAAACTTATCAAAATAAGAAAAGTGTATACTTGTGCGTGTAAGAATTTTCAAAATTCTCTCTATAGGTAGAAATTAAATTCCTCTGTTTTAGGTAGATAAAATTTATTTTTTAAAATCCCTTGAATTCTATAATTTCTTCTAAGTGAATATTCAAATAGAATATATATCATGATAAATTTTAAATCATTTCAAAAATTATATTTCCCTATATAATTGCTCCATCCAAACACAAATAATTTGATTTATAAATCATTTTTTGTGTTTAAATCTTTTCAAAAGCTTGATTTGTTTTTTTTTTTTGTGAGATTTTCTTCATTTGTTTTTTAAATTCTATCAAATTTAATGAAATTTGAGTGAAATTGATTTGATTTTAGGGCTGGTGGTTTGGATGCAATTTTTAAAAAAAGATTTTTCTTCCTATTATTCTTTATAAATAAAATCTTTTGAAGAAATAAAAGTTGTTTTACATTTGGATGTAAAATAAATTTATGATTGAATGTAATAATAAAATATCTTGTGAAATATCTTTTTAATATTATAAATGAGATCATTTCTCGGATTTTGATGATTTTCAATTTTTTATGATTCGAAATACTACCTTTGATAATTTCAAAAAATCAATAACACCGGATAAGATAAAAGTAGTTATTGATAACATGTATAAAAATAAGAGTTTAATTTCACCAAGGGCTAGGCCTTGCAGCTGGTGCTACTGTAATGGATATGAAATCTCCAACCACACTTGCCTCAGTGATCATGCAATTTTCTTGCTGTCTGGCGGATTCTATGTTCAACATGTGCCAAAATTTATGGCATGGTTGAAGTACGTATCTGATATCCCTCAGCTACTACACATACCAGCTCTTGATAGGGTCTCAGTATACATCTAGTACCTATGCTCTAACAATGGCCAGCGTTCAGTTGCAGAATTTCCTATGATAAAGAAGCAAATGGGCCTTCCTATCAGAGGACAAGTCGTGGCTGCGTTGGCTCTAGTCATAATGCTAATAGGCTACAGACTTATGGCTTGCGTTACTCTTATGAGAATTGGAGTGACAAAGATATTCGTCCAGTGGTTCTCTCTGATTCTAAGTTAGTAGTAGTACTGAGCTTTATTTTTTGAAAAACTTTTCTATAAATAAAAATCTAACACATTATATTGGGAGTCATTAAAATTATATCCATGTAAAAGTCTCCCCTATTTTTGTTCAAATGGGAGTCATCTTTTTTTGTCCTTTTGTGATATAATTGAGTTGCATTCATTGAATTCTGGAGATACTTAATGATGATACATATATTTCTTTAGAAGGGTTAAAGTTTATAAATATGACATTTGAAGGCTCTGTTAATGGCTTCTCGAGTGGGTTTAATTCAATGAGTTTCTAGCTATTCACCAATAGTTTTTTTATTCGGTGCTTAATTACATTTTTAAAGTTATGGAGCCATAGAAGAAGGGTTTTATTTTTTGAAAGGTTAGTAATACCCACACAAATACGGTCCCTTATTGTGAAGGTGCTAATAAAGGAGGAGTTTTAGCACTATTAACAAGCTTAATGAACTAAATTGCAAGTGTTTAAAATTAAGGAGCAAAGTAAATATACTAGACAATAATCAAAAATTAAAATTGAAGCCCGATTCATGGTAATCTGAACCGGATCGATTTCTAAAAATTTACCCAAGATCGAGGAGAAGTCTTGCCAGTTGATCCCTCCTTCATATGAATTAGGTAATAATTTTTATTTTTCAAAAGTTTTGCTCTTGTTTCTTTCTCTAATAGAGACATAAACTGTGGACGTTTTGTAATTATTATTGCTTTACTCTTTGGATGATATTGCTTTACCCGTCAAAAGCTCTTCTACAATTATTTTATAAGAGAGTAAGGTTCGTTTCCTCGATTATTGAAATGCCGTACTAATCAAAGTGTAATTTATCCTGATTTTTTTAATTATAGAAATTAACAGCGTTAATATTGTCTTTAAAATGAAAGGATATAAAATAACATTTTTCGTATTTTAATTGTTAGCGTAATCTTGCCGACACAATTCGTCAATTCCACAAAATTTCATCTCCGTATTGTGCATGTTTGGTTGGCTGGCTAGAAATTGGAGTTTAAGGCTTGGAGTTCAAGGCAGAAAAGTTAAGAGAAGGTACTTGGAAGAGAGACCGAAAGTGACAAAAATAGGAGAAAGTTAAGTTCAGGATTGTCAAAAACACACCATAAATAAATAAATAAAATTGCCATGCACTAGAAAGTAAGTAATATCACACATAAGTCATATTCAATAAATATAGTTAAAAGCTTATAAATTCATTTACAATAACGTTTGTCAAAAAATAAATCGTCTACATATTTAAATAAATATAATTAAATAAATTCATTTAGGACACTTCTAAATATATTTAGATACAATTAATATATGTCACTAAATATATTTAATATACAATGTACTCTAATAATTTACCTGAATCATCACGAACAGAGAGAACCGAAAGTTAAATATTGGGGGAAGGTGGTAAAAATTGCGAAGAAAAAGTAAAAGGTGATCGTGTTTCGAATCAAAATTTATTAAGTAAATATCCAAATTGGTTCTGATAATTTCTTTGATAAATAAATTGATTCCTAATAATTGTAAACATATAAATTGATCCTTTACAATTGTTAAAATAGGATATTAGAGGTCCCTAACCGGCCTGTCAATGCTCGACCACGAGTTCGAAATGAAAACAGAGCTCGGCTGGGAGAAGATGGAGCTCATTTAAGAGGAAATAGAGCTTAGACAGGACTAGGAAGATCGGCTGACATGTGGCCGGGACTCATATGCATGTGATAGAACTCAGTTACCTGTCATCCGAGCTCCACCTCCTCTATCAAGCTTCGCCTCCTCCTGGCCGGGCTCTATTTCCTTTCTGACGAGCTCCACCTTCTCCCAGTCAAGCGTTTTTTTTTTTCATCTCTATCTCCAGGTTGAGACTTAACAAATCGGTCAGGAACCTATAGTGTCCTATTTTTACAATTGTGAAGAACCAATTTGAGTTTTTACAATTGTTAGGGATCAAAATTTTTAAAAAGTAAATACCCAAATTGACCCCTGATAATTTCCTTGATATTAATAATAATAATAATAATAATAATAATAAGAATAATATTGTTATTATTAACTAGATTGTTTTAGATTTTCCTTATAAAAAAAAAGAAAAAACGAGCACTATGAATTACGAAGAACTGGATATTAGCTTGTTTTCGTACACAGGATATTAATTAGTTTATGTTATTGTCTAATTAAAACTATAAAAATATTTAAAAAATATAATAGTTTGTAAATTTTTAATTATTTTCAATTAGTATTAAGTTTTAAATTAATGAAATATAACCATATATATATATATAGAGAGAGAGAGAGATTTATCTTATAAATAATATTTAACATTGAATAAAAGGATTAAATATGTTTTTATTCCTTCAAAAATAGGTCTATTTTGATTTTTTTATCTTTAATTTTTTTTTTGTTTAATTTGGATCCATATATCTCTAAAACTGTTTGGTTTTAATTTTTATAATGTTAGATATATAATAAGTATTTATATATCTAATTTTACTCATCAATTTAAACTTTTAGAAAAAATAATTTATTATTATGACCAACTGGCCAATGAGATTCGATTCTTATTATCCTGTGCTCATTCTTTAAGCCCATGCAAGCATTTACTTGAGAGGGTCTAGCTCTATCCATCAGTAAAAGCTTTGTAAGATTGAATAACTAGACCCTCCTCCTCTGTTGGCTGATTGAGGTTTAATGATAAGAGAAAAAAAAGCAATTTTAAAAATATTTAGATTTCAATAAATTTTTTTTTAAAAAAAGTAAATTTCAATTATACAACGAGAAAAACATACATAATGCCTAATGAAAATCTAAAATATGAACATTTTACAAGCCTGTTCAGATGCAGAGGTTTATCAGAGTCATGAATGATGCTTGAAGTGAGGAGCCATGATGGTGCGTGTTATTTTGCGAGGAATTAGCGTTACAGGAAAGTTCAGATTTCATTCCTCCGAAAAAGGTGATTCGCTCGTGGATAGAGACGGTGACAAAATTACAAGGATGTTAAGACACAAGAAAGTGCGAAAAGAAATTGGAAAGTGAACATCATCTGAGTAACGTTGATGACTTAGTATAGTGGGACCCAGGTTTCTTTAGTCGACCACCCCGGCAGGTCACAATAAGTTTTAATTGACTTGACTTGAGAGCCATTATTCTTGTAACAGAACTAGATATTAAATATCTAGTGAATTATGTAAGGTAACTGAAACACTTAACTAAATGATTCCCAAAAGCGTGTGAGGCCGCCTCTGGCTCTTTGAGTATCGGTGGTATTCTGTTTTTTCTTTTGTTGGACGCGGAAAGGCATTTTCCAATGCCTAAGAAGGATCTAGAATTATGTAGCAACATCCAATATCCAATATCCATAACACAACTAAACTAAGTAGCATGAGTTTTACGAGCTACTTGGCCTACAAGTAAGTAGCGTGAGTTTTACGAGCTACATGACCTATATATACCCCCCTCGCGCTGAAGTGTCGACGTACCAAACTCACTCTCTTCGCATTTCCAAAACACTCTTAACTTTTTTTGTGTCTCCCTCGCGAGTAGTAATTCCTCTAAAATTATATCCTTGTCTCTCACTGTTTCCTCCTTCATTTCAACACACACACACATCTGCTTCTTCCTCTCATCATGGGGTCAAACAAACAAGGCTCTCATGTATTTTCAAACGCCAATGACGACACGAAGAACCTTGCGCCAAAAAGTGATTATTACATTGACCCGAGTGAGACTCCGGAGTCGTTCAAGTCACGTCTGATCCTTTCTGGACCTGACAACTTCCCGAAGTGGTACCGAGCGTTGCTTAGGGGTTTCACTTTGAAAAATAAGCTGGGTTTTGCGGATGGCAAGATTGCGGTTCCAGCCAAGGACCACCCAATGTATGGAGCATGGAAGAAATGCAATGAGCTGGTTCTTTCTTGGATCCTCAAAGCCGTTTCTCCCGAGATCGCTAAAAGCGTCCGGAAGATGGGCAATGCAGTTGATGTGTGGGGAAACTTGAAGGAGCGTTTCTCCCCTGGGGACCAGTTCATGATTTCTGATATCTTGGAAGAAATCTACTCCTTGAGGCAGGGAGAGCGAGATGTGGCAAGGTATTAATTTACAAATTATAAAGCAAGTATATCATTATTAGCCAGTAAAGATATACTCTCTCACGGTTCATTTAGACAAATTGATAGATTGAAAAGTCAGTTTATCTATTAACTATCAATTGATCTAGCGGATGAAATGTTATATCCCTTAAGCAATATAATGTCCCGGATTGGAATTTTGGAATTGTGAATGGAGCAAAGCCAATCTATCTATGTGACTAGAATTGTACCACTTTGTTCGAATGAACAGACAACGAAAGGAAGAGAATATTGTCTTAAGTTATTTTTATAATTGTTATTTTTATGTGACCAGATATATATGAATCACATTTGAGTTGAACTAACATTTCATTTCATTTAAACTGTCTTCAGCTACTTTAATGAGTTTGGTGTACTATGGAATGAACTGGAACTTCTTCGCCCTCTACCTGTGTGCACTTGTGCGGCGGCAAAGTGCTCTTGTGGTGCTATGCAGAGAGTGCAGAAGCAGAGAGAGCAAGAAAAAGTGGGGAGGTTCCTCAAGGGTCTCGATGACCAACGGTTCTTGGCAATAAGGTCCCGGATAATGCGAGAGGATCCTTTGCCGCCTATTCTCGAAGTCTATATTTCGGTGTCTCAGGTGGAACTGGAAGAATCACAGATGGTCATAGCAACGCAGCAGAGCCAACCAGTCTCTACTTCCGAACAAGCCAGTAGTAAAACCCAACCTGACAAAGGTAATAATTCATTTCCTCCTATTTAATTTCACGTGTCATATTAAAATAACGATATTTAGACTTGTGATCACCTTATGGACACATTCTTGCTTATACATTAATCAATGAGAACGATAGATAAAAGTGTATTAGCAAGATATTTTTTAAGTTATAAATATAAATATTTTTACTCCATCAACTATTTATATCCCGTAAACTTTACAAGGAGCTTTAGAATTTATGAAAAATGCTAATGAATCAGAAATTGTATATGAAACCTTTGTTAGCGTTTGGAATGATTTAAACTAGGAAATGAATTAATTTGAATTAAAATGATTTGAATTAACTTAATTTGAATTAACTTAATTTTTAATTTAAAATTTATTTTTGGAATAATTAAATGAAATAGGAAATAAATTTATTTGAAAAATTAATTTTTATGTATAAAATAAATAGATTATGTTTGAAATTATTAAAATAGGAAACAAAATAATTTGATTTTTGTGTAAGTCTTAAAATCCAGGTTAAAAAACTGACCGGACCAGGCCAGAATCGATTGAACTCTTTACCTCCAGTCCGAGTTGGCCCCCAAAACCAGTGGAAATCAAACCGGTCGAGAACCGCTTTGAACCGGCTAGGAAAAGGGTAAACCAGCCCGGGCGGTCAAACCGGTTTTTTTTTTTTTTTTTACAAAATTGGTGCAAAATGGCCATTTTTGGGGGTTTTTTTAATAAAAAATAAATCTAAAATCTCATTTTTCCTAATTCTTTTCCTTTTCTGGTTTAGGAATTAGTAATTTGAGATATTTAATCCATATGAAAAATGTTTATTTTGATTAAGATATAAATTATGTTATATTTTATGAGTTTTGTTGATACCTAAATTAATTTTTAGTTATTTATGACATATATTTTATTTTGTATTTTTATATATTTATATAAATACGTGTTTTATTATATACCGGTTGGACCCCCAATTGAACCAATTGAACCTCTGAACCCTTACCTTGACCGGTTCAATGTCTGGTCCGGTTTTCAAAACCTTGCTTAAAATCAAACCTATCAAAATCAAAGGATTTGAAAATAATAAAAATAGAATTTGATGAAATTATAAATCAATAAAAAAAATTCAATTTCAAACAAATGATTTGATTTGCAAATTATCTCATTTCAATTTTTATGTAATTTCAAACACAATATTTGTAAAAAAAAAATTTTGACATGAACTTTTTTAATTACAATTTTTAAATAATATTTGTCATTATATATGTACATATATTAGTCTAGGAATATTTGTTAATCTTTGTACTACATATGCAGAAGTCGCAAGAATTGATAAGATCCAGCTGGATCATTCCATCCATCCATGCCCATTGACGTTGAAGCCGGCTGGAGAATCATACACGTGCAGTGGATGTAACCAACTAGGGTTTGGACGCAGGTACCATTGTGAAAGCAGCGAGTGCAATGATAAGTGCGGCGTTTACGTCCTCCACGAAGACTGTGCTAGTGCTGCTCTTGATAATAATTCCCCTGTTCATCCTCCATTATTCAAAAAAAGAAATTTCTTGTTCCTTACGAAGCCACCTAGTTACCCCAGAATTTGTGATGCTTGTAGAAAGGACGTGGATGGGTTTGAGTACCACTGCTTTGACACGGACATGGATTTACATCCGTGCTGTTTGAAGCTGAAAGATAGTATATCTGATGGAGAGGGAAATGTGACATTGAAACTGTCTGAGACAACTCGCACAAAGTGTAAAAAATGTAGGAAAGTTGATAAAAACAATGACAAAGGATGGTCATATGCATCATCAAACGGAGAGCATTGTTATCATGTTTCCTGTTTCAAGGAATTGATCTATGAGGAATATGAGAAGGGTTATTTCTTCAAAGAAAAATTGCCGATGGTGACATATGATAACCCGGAGACTCGACTTGAAGCAACAAGCAATAAGAAGATGGTCAAAGTTAGAGGAACCTCAAGTGGTTCAGGGACAATCAAGATGGTTTGCAAGATGGCTTCAGTGGTATTCAAGTTAATATTTTCAGTCATTTTTGGAGATCCTGTTTCTTTTGTTCTTGGTCTTCTTGAAGCCCTGGCTCCAGCTATGGGCTAGGCTAGGAACTGTTGGGGGTAAATAAGGGTGTTTGAATTTGGCTGAAACTTCTGTTTGCGTGAATTTGGAGAGAGTTGTGATCCTTATGTAGTTATATGTGATCAAATGTGTGCATATGTAATAGTGTTAGAATCATACATTATTGATAGAGTTTATTTTGTTTTTGACTACTGATGAGGTCAGCAATAGCATTGCTTTTTCAGTATAAATAAACATAATATTATATCGCATTTTAGACTTTGTTGTACGAGGAGATTCTATTATAAGATGCTTTCACTGTAGCAATGGTGCCTGGCTCATTGGGGCCAATAAAAAAAACTTATTTGTCTTAGTTTAAAGAGATGCGGATTTGTAAATTATAATTGTGCCTAAATATATTTTCAAATTAAATTTACCCCGAAGAAAGTTATCCCAACACCCAAATATTTTGGGTCTAGATCTTACTGCATGTTCCAGTGAAAATCAAATCCGGGGATGGGAGGTGATCATGCCTTTGGTACTTTCTCCATCCAGAAAATAATATACATTAGATAAATCCGAGTATGAAACCACCAGTACGGCAGCACCATGTCAACAAGTACATTATACTTGAGTCCGATTCCTCAATGAAGATGCCTGACCACGGAACTATGAAAAGTATCAAACTCAATGCCAGTAATTATGGGTGTATAAGAAAAAAGGACAAAAAAGAAATTACAATTACAAGTAATCCTCGGATTTGCCTCACCAGACCTAGTTGGATAAGAGCCCTAAGTAATCCAAATGATTCCATAAAAGACTCCAATTAAAGTTTAAAAAAAAAATCATAACAAAAAAGTTCAAAAAAACAGTTCAAGTGATAGTAATTATTAGCTTCATATTAGTCTCTCTTAATGAAGCCATCTTAAGGCCTGTTTGGATATCAATGCACTTTTTTCAATTTTTTGGACGTTAAAAGTTATAATTAGAAATAGTTAGTTAATCATTTATTATAACCAAATAGCCATAGTTAGTTATGCTGCCATAATTAACGTGTTAGAGTTAGTTTGTTAAGTACACTGGATCAGTTAAAGTCTCAAGGTAGTCATTAATTGTCTCTTCTTTTCTCCATCCCTGTACATATATATTTTGATCCTTCACCAAAGACAATACAATGAGGTTATTCACAAAGTTTCCATTCTAATATGGTATTAGTTGTAATTTCCTCTCTGCTGTAACTTCCTACAAGAGTTCTTTCAAGAACTCTGCTTCTTTTTTGCTCTTACTGAGTTCTTCTTCCTCTGAGTTCTTACTATGTTCTGCAATTCCTTTTGCTTCTGTTAATCTCAAAGCCATAGCGCACAACTCATCTCTCGATGATGCTTATTATAGTTAAGTACAATAGAGTTAAAGTCTCGAGTTAGTCAATAACCGTCTTTTCTTTTCTCCATCTCTGTACATATATATATTGATCCTTCACGAAAGACAATACAATATGAGGTTGTTCAAAAAGTTCCATTCTAATAGTTATGTTTGTTTTCTTTGACTATATAACTTAGCTTGTTGCTTCTCAAAAAATCATTTTTAATACTTTTTAAAAGCTTAAAATATCTAACTTCTCAAAATATATTTTTAAAACACTTAAAATAAGCATTTTTGTTACCATATATTTAAATAAAAATAAGTTACATTTATATAAAATCTTAAATAAAACATTTATCCAAGCAGTAAGGTCTTTCTGATTGTCATGTCATATTATTATTTTTATTGGTGAACTCTGTGTATAAATTTATCATCATGTAATAATCTCTCCCAAAAGTTTAAGTTATTGGACTATGACACATTAGTGGTTTTATATCTAATACGTTCCCTTATACAAACTCTGGACCACTTGATTATAGAGGCTCTAATATCATGTTATGAAATCATCTTTTCTAAATGTTTAAGTTGTTAAGTTATGACTGATTAATGAATTTATATCTAATATTTAATTTACACATGGAGTCATAGAAAATTTATGCCATTTTTATCCTTGAACAAAACACACCTGTTGTATATGTTAGAGATGCATCACAAATTTACGATTGACTTCAAATGACCAATGGGACTGAAAAACCGTGACACTAAAATGCACTGATAAGCTACATACTCATGGATTGCTCTTATATGAGAACCGAAGTGACAAAAATTAGCCTAGTGGTTCTCTTTTATATTGCCTTATTTTTTGAAAAAAATATCAAGAGTACGTTTAACATCTTATATTTAAACACATTCACCGTAAAACTGGTCATATAACTCATTAATAAGTGAGTATATTTTAAATATGAGAGGAGAAGAATTTATGTAAAAAGAATTTAAGAGGTATTGGAGAGAAATGAAAATAGTCATGAGAAAAATAAAAATTGAAAGAGGTGATATTTGTAAAATAAAGTAAGAAGAAGAAAAATCTAAATAGTAACCACAAGGCTAATAAAATGGATAGTTCGTTAGATGGTAAAATGTGGTGGTTGCCCAAGTATTCACAGTCATACAATGACTAATCCCTTCAAGGTTGAGCTTCGTCTAAGCTGTGAATCTTTAGTCATGAGACTCGATCTTTTCATACATATATACCGTCAGGAATTAAATATTGTCACAAGTCTCTGACTAAATACTTAAGTAATCTATCCAGCTAGCTGTATATCAATTGTGCTAGGCCACCATCACATGGTTTGTTAGATGGTAAAATTGATACAATTAAAATTTGTAATGTGCTAATGTTACTTGCAAGGAAAAAAAAACACTTTGGATTTTTAAAATGCTACAAAGGCATGTGTGATCAACGAACATCTCATTGTGTGAAAATGTGCACTCATGAAAGAGAGAAAACTGAGAAAACATACTCAGACTAAATTCATTAATTAGAAAGAGAGCTTGTTGTTCATTTACATAAAGAGCTTAGTATATATACATGCTAATTCTATATCAAACTAACTAACTAATGCTTGTCTTCCAGCTATACATAACTGAACTAACAAACTGTGAAATAAACCAACTGAATTAAATGACTATTCTACCCACCCTCCTTGCTATCATTTTGTGGATGTGTATTAGGTAAGACCCCCTGCAAAATGGGCCATGAAAGTTTATTAGGCCAAGCTTGGAATGAAGAAAAGAGAATGGGCTAGGAGCTAGAGGTTTGGTGAGGATGTCAGCAAGTTGCTAAGTTGGGGGATCGGAAGGAGGTGGATGAGCCCATATTTCACATTATCTCTCACCGCATGATAGTCAACCTCAATGTGTTTTGTTCTTTCATGGAATATTGGGTTAGTAGCTATGTGGAGAGCCAATTGATTATCACAAAAAATGGGACAGGCCTTTGTCAATGGGATTTGAAAATCCTGCAATAGGTACACTAACCATTGTGCCTCACATGTGGCTTGGGCGAATGACCTGTATTCTACTTCTATAGATGATCAAGTGATTGTAAACTGCTTCTTCTTTTTTCCATGAAATGAGAGCACCACCATGGAAAAGCAATAACGAAAGATGGATATTCGAGTATCCAAGCATGCTCCTTAATCAAAGTCAACAAAGCCTTTCAAATTCAGGTCTAACTGACTAGGAAATAACAACCTAGTGGTAGGAGAATTTTTTAGGTATCTTGAAATTCTATGAGGTTCTTGATGGTGACTGACAGAAGGATAGTCTAAGATGAACTGACTAAGCCTCCCCACTGCATAGCTTCTATCAAGTCTAGTATGCGTGAGATAAAGTAGTTTGCCAATGAGTCTTTGGTACGATGAAACATCATAGAATGGAACATCTGAATCCTTGGATAGTTTTTAATGTAGTCCATGAGTGTTCTACTTGGTTTGGAATCAAGCATACCTATGTTCTAAAGTAAATCTAGGCAATATTTCCTCTGATATAAGGTAATACCTTGTTTACTCCTAGCAATCTCCATGCCTAAGAAGTATTTAAGATAGCCTAGATCTTTAATTTTGAATTTATCATCAAGTAAGAACTTCATTCGTTGGATTTCCTTGCTGTCATTGCTAGCCAATACCAAGTCATCAACATAGACCAATGTGGCTATGAATCCAGAAGCAGTAGACTTTGTAAACTGTGAGTAGTCAACCTTGGATTGCACAAAACTCGACTCAAGGAAGACTAAAGTCAGTTTGGCATTCCACTGTTTATTGGCCTACTTTAAACCATAGATGGACTTTTGAAGCTTGCATACAAGTCCTGGATTTAGGAGATAAAGACTAGCTGAGGGCTTCATGTAGACTTTTTCATCCAAATCCCCAAGGAGAAATGTTGTGTTAATATCTAACTGCTACAAAAACTAATTCTTTGCTGAAGCTATGGCTAACAACATTCTTAATATGGTCATTTTTACCACTAGGCTAAAAGTTTCTAAGCAATCAATGCTAGCAGTTTAAGTAAATCTTTTTACTACCAATTTGGCTTTGTGGCAACCAATTGCCCTTTTTCCTTAAGGAAGAGGAGTAAGTGTCCAAGTCTTGTTTAGGTCTAGAGCAGAAAGTTCAATAAAAATAGCATTTTTCTAGTAGCTATAGGCCACAGCCTCCTCATAAGTCCTAGGTTCAGGGTTAGTTGACAAGGTAAAGGAAAATGCATATGATTGTGACAAAGCTAAATATGAAAGGTGATTAGATATAGGATATCTTGTCTTATGAGATGATGATGGACGTAGATGTTTAGTGGTCAGCATGCAATGGTAATCTTATAAATAAGATGGAAGTTTCCAAATCCTATTAGATTTCCTGATCTATGACTGTGCAGTTTGTGTTAGGATGAGGTTTTGCTAAGAATGCTTGGGTGATGCACTAAAGGATGGATTAGGTTGTGGTGGTGATAAATGTGTATAAAACTCATTTGGTGTGTTTACTGTGATATGTGATGTGCTATCATTTTGTAAGGGTTGGGTAACATGTGTTGTAGGCTGTGTGTTTAATGGAATAGCAATAGTGTTTGATGGTAGAGGGGTGATGGTGAAAATAGGATCATAGAGAGAGTAATTAGGATGTAAGGTGTGAGTATTTTGTGCTTGTGTATCAGAAGATGTAGTAGGTATAGTAAAAAAAGGAAAATATATTTCATAGAAAATGACATTTCTTGATATAAAAATTTCTCTTGTTGAAACATCAAACAAAATAAAACCTTTAACACCAGTTCTATAGCATAAGAAAACACATTTTCTAGACCTTGTTTCTAATTTCTTTCTCTGGTTAGACAACGTTGATGCATAAACTAGACAATCAAATACTTTGAGGTGTTGCAAGTCAGGTAGCCTGTCAAATAAAACTTCATAAGGAGTGTGATTATTCAGAAATAGAGTGGACTGTCTATTAATGATGTGCACAACATGTGAGACAGCAAAGCTCCAAAAACAATGGGGAAGTTTTGACTGAAAAACAAGGGCTCGAGTAACATTTAATATATGTTGGGGTTTTCTCTCAGCCACACTATTTTGTTGTGATGTTTCCACACAACTTGTTTGATGAAGGATGCCCTGTTGATTGTAAAATGAAGTAAGTTTAAATTCTGCCCCATTATCTGATCTTATACATTTAACTGAAGTGTAGAACTAGTTATTAACAAGCAGATTGATGAAAATTTAAAGAAGGTCTGAGATTTCTGACTTATTTTTCATGAAGAACACCCAAACGAATCTAGACTTATATCATAAAAAATTGTCAAGAAATACTTATGTCTAGCCATCGAAGGAGTGGCAAATGAGCCCCAAATATCTACGTAAAGAAGATTAAAGATTTTGTTAGATGTAGAGATGCTTACAACATAGGGTAACCATTTTTGTTTGGCCAAGTGGTAGCAATCACAAGGTTTATTTATCGTAGAACCTTGGATAAAAGGAAAAAACCTTTTCATTACAAGAAGCCTATCATCTTATATGTGTCCTAGTCTATGATGCCATAGTGACGAATTTGAAATTGTACAAGTGCTAAGAATTTGATGTTAAGGTTATGTGTGGGCTGATTGTGCAAGCTTTGACATTGCATATAGACTTCCTTTGCAACAAGCTGCACTAATCATCTTCATAGTAGAGCAATCTTGTATCTTACATGATGTATCATTGAAATAACACGCATAATTTAGGAAAGATGTCAGTTTTGAGACTGAGATTAATTAGATTGAAATTGAAAGAGGGTGTGAATAGGACATTGGTTAAGGATATATAGTTCTTGTGAGAACATAGTGGTTCCAACAGTGTCAATTATTGTAAAGGTTCCATCAAGTAGTTTAACTTGTACTGATTTAATTTTGTGAAAACATTGAAACAAGGATACAATGGGACTTGCACGGTCAGTGGCACCTGAATCAAGGATCCAGGTGCTAGGTATTGTGCATGAAATAGAAAGAATACGAGCTGAGTAAGAAAAAATTCTAGTAATACCTAAAGAAGTGGTGTCCTGGTTTTGGTTTGTAATGACTTGATTGACTGCATGAGGAATGACTTGTGGCTATTACTGCTGAAGCAATGTTATTAAGGTTTCTCTTTGCTCTAGAGTCAACATGGCTTCATCACTTATTCCATCTTCCTTTGAATTGGGCTACCACTGACTTCTTTAATATCACCATCAGTGGACATGTAGTTGATCGAGCCTTGGTTTCTTGGTTTTGAGTTCAATGGTCCACCTATTTTTGTAACGTGTGTCTACTGAATGACCAAATTTTCCACAAAAAAAAAACATACTTTGGTGGGTTGACCTCTCTTATTTCCTTATTTAACCCACAATTCCAAACTTAACCTCTACCTCTTCCTCTACCTCTCGAGGAAGTATTGTAAGTGAAGTTGGGAGCAGAGTTTGTACTGCTAACCAAGATCTGAGGCTCTATGTTTCCATAATTCATTTGCCTTTCTTGTTATGTCAAGAAAGAAAAAGACTTCATATATGTCTGGCATAGGTTTCATTAGGATAATCTAAGACTTAACATGAGAGTATTGTTCATTCAATCCTCTCAAAAACCTTACTACAAAATCACAGCTCTTGGAGCTTCTAATTGTGCCAAGACCACATGAGCAATTCCCTATGCAAAGACAACCTAGAATCGGCCTGAAGTTGTCAAGCTCATCCAAGATAGATTTCAACTTGGTGAAATAAGTAGTGATGCTAAGATCACCTTGCTTGATGGCAAACAACTTTTCTTGGAGATCAGCAACACGATACACGTATGCTTGATGGTATTTCTGTCACGACCCGACTTGGATTGTGACCGGCATGTGAGGAATCATATCCCTATATCCCTATATAAACCTCGTGATCGCTACGCCGTACTATATGCATATTTCAATTACAAAATCCATTTTCTAATTATAAAACCAATTTCATAATTAATCCAAATAGTTCTTTTCCAGAATTTAAATTTGAAACTATAGCTGTAATATAAATCCATATGAGTTGCTCTTTTACAAAAGAACCATGAATGCTATATAGTTTAAATACAAATAAATCATGGTAACAAAAAGCAAAACATGATGTATGCATGTGGTCAGGGACCCTGCCCGCAATCATCATTGGAGCACTCTATCAAAACAAGTACTTCACAGCAATGTGAAACTCACCCAAAAATAAAAGTTACTGCTACTGAGGAGGAGGTGGATCCAAAGCTGCTACTAAATCTGTGAAGAAAAGGGAAAAGGAAAAAGAGGGGTGAGTTTTATCATAAAACTCAATGAGTGGATCTTCACCGATAACCGTATATGGGATAAGAAGGACAGATACATAAATAATAATGCAAAACTTATAAACCATTCCTATATAAATTGTATAATAGCTATTGAATAATAAATTTGCAATAAACATAAAATCATCGTTATTATTTTCTCAGGAATTACTAAAAGAATAGACTATCCATGAACTGAAGGATAGGTGCTCAGTTCCTCGAGAACAAGAGTCATTAACTAAGATGTTAACGGTCCCTTGTGGGCTGATCTAACCTGTGGATAAATGCCTCTCCTAAGCCTTTGTATACCAAGGTTAACGGAATAACTGCCATTAACTTATGGCTCTGTTTCTCGTAGTAATTCTTTATTCTAAATTCATAGTTAGTATAAAAAGGGGAGTTCTATCAATTCTAAGTTCAACATGTCTCAGTTTTCATAATAAACATAAAGTCTTAAGTTTCATTTCATCAATCATAATTCTTCCAAATATTCATAATCAATCCAAGTCATAATTTGAATCATATAAAGCTTTTATAGAGTAAATATAGTTCCATGCATATTCTAAAATCAAAACTTTCATGTATGAGCTCAAATGGAGCATTCCAACTACAACACACTTTATATAAACACCATATCATGTAAGAATCCATTTCCAATTCTCCAAATACTCTATAATACTAGAAAATAATATATAATGACCAAAATAAGGCCATGAGATTGAACCCACTTATCTAGAGGGGTAGACTGTGAAGAGCTAGCACCACAGGATCTTTGGGGAGGAGAGATGACATCAATATCTGTCATAACAATCATGAAACTCATCAAAGATCTAAGGGTACTCCTAAATTACCCTAAAACAACTCTAACAACATTGGAGGAGTACCCTCACTAGCTTGACAACAATGAAAGAAATAACAACAACCCAAACCAAGAACATGAAAAAAATGGAAGGAAGGAGACATAATCTATCAACATTTACATACCTTGAAGTTTGGGGGAGGAGGATTTGTGTAAGGGGTGAGTGAGAAAGGGTGGGAATGTGTTTGGGAAAGCAAGGTTTCTATTTGGGGAAAGGGAAGCCAAATCTTGGAGTTTAAAAAGGGGTGGGGGTATCATTTATCAAAACTACGTCGTTCTAATACTGATAGGACATTGGGGTGCTCGTTGCAACGAGCCTACTACTACTTACACTCACTATAGCGAGACTGTTCTGCATAATTTTGCAGATTCAGCTTCCATGGGGTTTTTTTGTTGTATCGAGGGTTTTTAAGGGTACCTTAAGGCTACTAGGCCAAGCTTGAGACACGTGGACTTGAGTTATTACAATCTTCTCTTCAAATCATGCCACATATCAGAAGCTATCTCAATCCAAAAAACACTTTGCAAGATCTCAACACTTAAGGATTGTTGCATCCAAGAAACCACAAAAGAATTGCACTTATCCCATATCAGGAACTTCGAATCTTCCTTACTTGGCTTAAAGATAGTGCCATCAATGAAGGCAATTTGTTTTTCGACTTTAATGCCTTCCTCATTGCCATAGACCAGACATCGTAATTTTGAGCTGTTAAAGTTAGGGAAATTAGAGAAGTACTTGGGTTCTCAATGGGATGCAAGAAGTAAGGGCTCAAAGGATCTGACATTGGATTGTATGCTATATTAAGATGCTGATTCATGGACGACATTTGATTGAACAAGGGAACTTGTGATGGTATTTGACCCATCACTGGAACTTGTTGAGAGATGCCACGAAGGGATGCATTATTGGAATTGAACCCACTAATGGAGCTTGTTGATTCAACTGTGGAAACTGATTCATAGGTGGAGTTGAACTCGGTGGAACTTGTTGATTAGCTATGGGGGACTGTGAACCCTCCTATTGCGATGAATGAACTTGATCTGCCATTAGAATGGTGCAGTAAAGCTGTTATTGGCTCTTGATACCATGTGAAAATGTGCCCTCATGAGAGAGAGAAAACTGAGAAAACGTACTCAGACTGAATTCATTGATTAGAACGAGAGCTTGTTGTGAATTTGCATGAAGAGCTTGGTTTAGATAGATGCTAATTCTGTATCAGACTAACTAACTAATGCTTATCTTCCAACTATACATAACTGAACTAACAAACTAACTAAACTAACAAACTGTGAACTTAACCTACTGAATTAACTGACTATTCTCCCCCCCCCCCCCTCTCCCTCCCTCTTGCTGTCGATCATTTTATGGATGTGTATTGGGCAAGACATTGGTTAATTTGGAAATGAAATCGGCCCCTACTGCAAGAGACGCGTTCCCCTTATTTAATTTGCATCCCAATGTTTTTTGCTCCAACTGTTGTCTCCGAAGTGGGACTGAAATGTGGGGCTCTTGTACCGTATTTGAGATGGTAAATTTGACTTGTAGAAGACGCCTTGAATCAAGAACTGTTTACAAGTTAAAATCACTGGGGCTTCATGATAGTACGTGCTAGACGTGTGGGGGAGGAATTGGGCTTATGGGGAAAGCCGAAAGAACTTACTTTGGGAGAAAAGGACAGGACAATGGGAAAAATCGAAGAAAGTTAAGCATAAGGACAAGGAGGGTGAAGGGGAACTGCGACAAGACTTCAAAGAAAAAGAAAGAAAGAAGGAATAAAAAAAAGAAGGTGATTACGCGGTCGAGATTGATGGGTTGATATTAGAATCATCACTGCTTTACTCGTCTAAAGTTAAAGTTGTTCCTCTAAAGGAGCAATAGGATGCTGGCTTCCACGAAATCAGGATTATCTGAAGTGCCACACGGATCAACATGTTACTAGTGCCTAGCACCTCCAACGCGGTGCAAAACTTGTCTCCGTTCCTTGTGTGTCAAGGAGAGGACGGATCACCCCACTGGAGAAAACAATTCTACCTATCTTGTAAAGTATATGAACAAATACAGATACCAAGAAAGATGATCACAAATAATATGTAATTGAATATTCTCATATAAAGCTATAGTTTGTGGCACCTTTATCAATTTTTTAACAAACCTTTTTAATATGCAAATAATTATTAATTATGATAATTAATATTAGGAATATTATTAAAATAAAAAATTATACTTTATTAAAATATGAAATTAATAGATATTTTAAAAAATAATTTTATCTAAACATGAGTTGATATTCTAAAAGAGAAGAAGTAGAAATTTTCTTTGATAGACACGAGACACACTCACGTAAAGCGGGCTTGATACTATGTGTGAGTAATTATACGGTGAATAAAATTGATAAATTTTATTTTTATATGAAATATTAAATTTGTGTATACGTAAAAATGTCTCAAAGAAATATTGGGGATGTGACTCAAATTTCAAAGGAGCTCAGTCCCGGATTAAAATATCATCAATCAATATTTTTATTTTTATTTTCATAACTATTTTTCAATCTTTTTCAATACTTTTTAGATTTTTAAAATATATCAATGAATTGTCTTAATTTATAAAAGGGTTAAATGCATTTTACCCCATTGAATTTTAGGTCATCTGCAATTTAAACTCTAACTTTTTAAAATGTACTTTATGACACCCTAATCTTTTCAAATTATGCAAAAAAAATGCTATGTTTTTCAAACAGTGCATTACGACACCCTGAACTTTTCAACCTGTGCAAAAATCCCCTCAAAAAATTTAAGCTATATCAGGGTGTCGGGTTACACACAATAAAAAAATCAAGGAGGGTTAATTGCACATATTATTTATGGACAAGGAGTTCGGTTGCACAAACTGAAAACTTCAAGGGGTTAAATACACATAAATCTCACCTTTATTAATTGTCAAAATTATACTAATAGGTTTTTGTACAGTTTTAAAAGTTCAGGGTGTCGCGATGCACATTTTGAAAAGTCAGAGGATAAATTACATATGATCTAAAATTCAAGGGGTAACATGCATTTATTCCTTTATAAAATATTTGTTTTTAATAATTTAAATTTTAGAAAAATATAAAAAAAACTTATTTTCATATTTTATCAAAAAACAAAACAAAAATTACATAATATAATATTAAAAAATAAAATATTTCATAAATATATTATTTTTTCAAAGCAAAAAACAAATCTTTCTGTTGATAGATAATAATAATATACTGTCCTACACTATAAACTTAAAACAAGTTACACTTTAATCCAATTTCAATTTTTTTATTAAATATCTATTTTCTCAAACTTATTATTTTATTGTTAACCAAAGTACCCTTTTATTAATAGTTATAGATATTAATGTTTTATAAAATAAAATAATTGTGACTTATAATAATATAAAATATTAATATTTATGCATATATTTAATACAATTTATATATATAGTTAGTATAATTTACATTTTAAAAGTTTTACTATATTAAGAAAAAAATTATTCATAATAAAAATATTTTTTAATAATTATTTTTCAAAAAGTAAAAATTTTATATGTTATCAACTATTAATTTTATAATGTTAATATACATTTTTATAGTAAAATCATGAAATTCTTCTCATTACCTTCTTCGTAATATTCATCTTTATATACAATATTAAAAAATTATTTTTATGTATATTAATTCTGAAATTAATGGCTAAAAAGTTGTAATTTTTATTTCTTAAAATTATTATTTTAATTATTTGTTCTCTTTAATTTGTACAGTAAAACAATTAAAAATAAATAATATATCAATGTCTTATATTATTATAAGTCACAAGTATTTTATTTTATTAAAAAGCTTAATATATATAACTGCTAATAAAGGGTAGTTTGGTAAAAAAAGAAAGGTAATAAACTTGAGAAAATGGAGATTTAATGAAAAACTGAAAATCAAGTAAAATATAACTTATTTTAAAATTGTATGAAGGATAAGTAGAAGGTGTATGTTTTAGAAATTGAGGAAATGTGTAATATTGTTATCTTTCCAGGAAAAGATTATATATATTTCATTCTTTCTTTAATTTGAAAAAAACAATATGTGAAATCATAATGGGGATCAAAGTTAGTCTCTTGTATTGAAGAGAAGATGAATACTATGGTCTCCATTTATTTATTTATTTATTGACACAAATGTGATGTGACTATGTAGTGGGGACAAAAGAGGAATTCCGTCCCATAGAAATGCTCTTAAATTATTAGGGGTGATTTTGCAGTAACTATATCCTTTATTATGCAAATGTCGTGCAATTCAAGAAAAGTAGGTTATGCAAAAGGATGTTGTACGGCAAAGGATTGTAGTTATTTTAATTTTAGAGTAAATACTTTGTCTAGTTTTAATATTTACAAGTTGACGACAATTCTATTTAAATGTGGGTGGTATATTTCTTAATACGAAATTACCAGAAGGAACTAGAAATGTGTACCAACATCTAATAACATAATTCAAACACATGTGAAAGGACAAAAATAAATGAAATTTTGTAGGTGCTCTAAAAATAAAAAATATTTTATCTGTTTATCTATAATTAATACACCAATTATTATATCAAAAATAAAAAAATGAGAGAAAATAATAGTTCAAAATAAAGCAAATGTGTCAATAAATATTTCTCAAAATATATACACAGCATGTGTGACATTTATGAGTTACTGAGCCAAATCTATTTACATCATATAATATCACGATGGCTTGGTTTGATATTAGTATGATTTTCTCGTGAGTTGCTCAGTCTTTAAGATTTTTCAAAAACTTCTCTCAAAAAGTTATAGTATTGTTTGGTGAAATAAAAGTTGTTCTTAATAAGGAGAAGTCACCATTATAATATTTGATAAATATATTATAGAATTGCTTTTAGAATAAAAAAAACTATAATAAATAAAAACATGAGAGGGCAAACCAAAAAACTATAACAAATATAGACACTAAAGAGGATAGTTTCTATTTTTATTACCATTAATTATAATAAGATTATACTAGTCTTTTAAATGTTAAGTTGGCTCTGAAAAATATTCAATGAGTTATTCTCAAAAATACATTTGATTTGTAAAGTCAGGAGCAAAAACACCTAAGTTTTCCTTATATCAAATAAAAAAAATTGATTTGATGTTTTTTATAAGTCAAAGCATTCCCTTAACAAATTGATAACTTAGAAAATTTAATTAATGTATCCAAGTTACTATGCCTTATTCATTCTCGATTTGAACTATTCTTGACTAAATTTGTTGAGAAAAAAATAATAAAAATCTCTTTATTGATGATTTCAGTGAGTTGTTAATACTTAGTATTAATTGATTTTATTAGCAATAGTAGTCACTAATTTGAATCAATTTGTGGAATGGAAATGGCGCACTATCAATGATGGTTCCGGAAAAATTAGATGATGGGGCAAAAAATACATGAGCGTGATAAAAAGTTTCACATAATTTTGATGATCTCAGTATGCGATCAAACATAATAAAATATCGTGGACAATATATACACACACGCTCTTAAAGAAATCTTCAAATTATAATGGGGGCACAAGCTCAAAATGTACATGGATCCATCCCTGTGCACCAGTAATTTGATGTATGGAATTTGAAACAAAATAACCAAATCAATATTTCAACAAGGATGATGCAGCGCCAATGTGGATACAAGCAATAATGTTATGTGCACACCACCTAACCATACACCCACGGTTGGTGAAGGAAGAGGGCAAAATAGTTGAATGCATATGAGGACAATTATACAAAGCAATTATGAAATCCAAAAAAAAAAAACACATTTCTTTATTTCTCTTTCTCCGAGCTCTCACTCTCTTTCTATCTTAGCTCTCGCGCAACTTTCTTTTCTCGCATACAAGAGAACAACAACGTCACTCCCACCAAGCCACTGCCATGTCTACCATGTCATCGTCAACTACTTCTATATGATCATCTCACAGTAAGAACAATAACGCTTGAGGTTGATTGTAGCTCTATCGCTCAAAGAAGAACATTAACAACAACAAACATATGGTATATGGGTTTCTCATTTGTACTTCTTGTTTCTTTTTTGATAGGTCTGTGATTTTTTTTTTTTTATGGATTCCTTATTTGCACAGTTTAAGCTAAATGTAATTACTAAAATGAGAATGAATAGTTTAATAAACCTGTAAAATGGTTGTAAAACTCGTAAGTAATGCTAGTTTGTTGTCATTTGTTTACAAGGTTTTTTTTTTACCTTGAATTACAAGTTTTTTGCACTATATATACAAGTTTCAAATATGAGTTTACAAGTATTGTAAACCAAGTGCAAATAATTTTTAAAATAAATTATTGCTTAAAATCTATAAATTAAGAGTTAAAAGTTTGTAAACCAAAAGTAAAAAACTTGTAAATTTGTGTGTAAGACTTACCAACCAAGTGTAATATGCTTTGTAAACCAAGTTTATTGCATAAAGTGGTGCTATAAAGTTCTAAAATGGCTGTAAATATTTGGAATCCAAGTCTAAATCATGATTTACAATATAATGTATTTGGAAAAGTTTTTTGCCATTAGTTTACAAGGTTTTTTGCCCTTGTTTATAAATTTTTAACAATATGTTTATAAGCTTTAAGCATAAATTTACAAGTCTGATAAATCAAGTGTAAAGAATTTGTAAAATTTTGCATCGCATAAAATCTATAAACCAAGTGTTAAAAACTTGTAAACCAAGAGAAAAATATTTGTAAACTTGTGCTTAAAGCTTACAAATCAAGTGTAATAAGCTTTGTAAAGCAAATTATTTGCACAAAGTAATGTTATAGAGTTCTGAAATAATTGTAAATACTTGAAATCCAATTCTAAATAATATGAAAACTATTTAAATTATAATGTATTTGGGAGAGTTTTTTAACATTGGCTTACAAGCTTTTGGCCATTGGTTTTACAAGCTTTTTGTACTATGTTTAAAAGTTTTAAGCATGAATTTACAAGTCTTGTAAATCAAGTGCAAATAATTTCTTAAACTAAGCATTATTTAAAATCTGTAAACCATATGTAAAAAACTTGTAAATCATGGGGGGAAAACTTATAAACCCATGATTAAGATATACAAACCAAGTGTAATAAGCTTTGTAAACCAATTTTTTTTACATAAAGTGGTGCTGCAAAGTTCTAAACTAATTATAAATACTTGGAATTCTAAATATTGTGAACATGATTTACAATAAAATGTATTTGGTAAAAAAATTTACCATTAGTTTACAAGTTTTTTTGTACTATATTTACAAGATTTAAGCATGGGTTTACAAATCTTGTAAACCAAGTCCAAATAACTTGTAAACCTAGTGATAAATATTGTATATGTAGATGTTGTATCACAACTTTATTATAATCTATTTGGGGTTATTTTTGTGTTATAGATTTTGTGTAACACTCTATATGTAAAGTATGGAGGATTCAATGAATGTAAATATATATATTTTGATATTGAGGTTTATATTGATTACCATGATGGTGATTGTGACTTATCGATACTTGCTGTTAGAATGATATTTAATTCAGAAAAAGAAGTGAAATCATTTTACAAGGCTTACTCAATTAAAAAAGTTTTGTATTTAAAGTCAGAAATTCAAGGAAAGAGTTGAATGAAGAACTCAATTATTTGATTATTGCATGCTTATGAGAGGGAAGTTATACATTCAAAATCCCTTCAACACTTTTCAAATTTTGGAGGATGAGTGTTGAATATTGTTCTGTATTTGAATTTTCATGATAAAGTATGTAGGTTGTTTGCAACTTGAACTAGCTCCACCAATGTTTAACAACTGGTTCCGCTAATGTTTAACATTTCCCGTTTACAGTCCTATTCACACTAGTGTACAACTTTTTAGTAAGAGTTAAAACTTTTTTCTTTCTGACTTACAACTTTTTAGCATAGGCTTACATCTTTCAAGCACAAGTTTACAAGTTTTAAGTATTGGATTTACAAGTTTTTTACACTTAGTTTACCAATTTTAGCATGAGTTTATAAGTTTTTGGCACTTAGTTTACAAGTTTTGTAGCACACGTTTACAAGTTTTTTGCAATGGTTTACAGCATTTTACCACATATTTGCAACTTTTTTCTAAACTCGCATCAATTTTTCTGTATATCAATAAATATTTAGATACCATATATACCAATGTAAGTGCTACGTGCACTTAATATACAAAGTGTGGATTTTGAAATCCAAATTTACACTATGCAAAACAAAATAAAAAGATTTTACATGATGCTTTTATGTTATTAAAGACTTCACAAATTGTCGTATTTTTCCATAACAAAAAGTGTGTATATTGATAAGCATTCCTTTATGCTCATGAAGCCCACAATTGTTATTCTGAAATACGACAAAACTTGAACAAGAGAAACAAGCAAATCAAACCATGCTCAATGAGATGCTAAGTAATCCATGCATTTAAATCCAGCCTTAAAATTAAAACATTGGATGTGACACCAAAATTCCAATAAAATCCTCGAGAAAATTTAAAACCTTTTCTTCCTTGTAATCAATTTCACAACCACATATCAATCAATACTTCCATGTCATGAACTAAAAAATCTAGGTGATCCATGTTGAAAAATTTGTGTAAAACTTGTAAACCAAGTACACAAAACTTGTAAACTCATGCAAAAAACTTGTAATTAAATAAAGTATAAAAAATTTGTAAATCCGTACTTAAAACTTATAAACCAAGTGCCAAAAAACGTATAAATCAAGTTTAGAAACTTGTAATCCCATTTATAAAACTTGTAAATCAAGTGCAAAAACTTGTAAATTCATTCTTAAAACCTATAAACCACGTACATAAAACTAGTAAACTAAGTATAAAAAACTTGTAAAGCTAAGCTGTACTTAAAAATTATAAACTCATGCTTAAAACTTATAAACCAAGGCAAAAAAAAACTTGTAAATCAAGTGCAAAACCAAGACGAAAAAATTCATCAAGCCAATCAATTAACCTTACACAGACAAATGAAAAAAAAAAACATCCCCTAAACCATCTTTTCTTTTTTTATTTCCTCACTAAACTTTCTTTTATGAACCCCAATTGTAAGTAAATACAAGGAAGAAACATACCTTGCTTGGAGACGATGATTAAGCGGCAAAGGTAGAGTTTTGTGATGGCAATAGAGGTGGCGACACTATCAACATTGCATTCACCAAGCTCATCCTCAATGGAGTTTAGAGATGATGATGGGTCGCACTTGTTCATGGTGGATAGAAGCTTGCCATAGATGTCGAGGGAAGGGTGTTCATAGAGGTCCTCGATGGAGTTTGAATTGTGTTGACAGTTAAGGGAGATTTGGGACACTTATGTTTTGAAATGAAATGTTTTTAGGATGAGATGATGAGCAATGTAGGTTTGGAGATTTTGGATGTTTTATTGTTTTGAAATGAAATGCTTTATTTTAAAATTATAAAAATTTCAAATTTGCCATCGCTTATCTGTACACCCCTATTTTGTCTTCTTCTTGTATTTTCCTATGGTGGAATTGTAGGTGTGCACCACCAAGGTGTGCAAATAACGTCGTTGTGGATACAAATGAGGAGATTCCAACATCAAGACACTAATTTTGGTGCTAGCAAATGTACCGTAAATTGAAGCTTGCGCATAAGCCAAAGGAAGCCAGTGTTGAGACACCAATTCTAGCATTGCCATGTTGTGACTTCACCATTTCACAAGGAACATTAGTGTTTTAATGCTAGATTCATGTCAGAATGCTAGCATGAAGCAAAGCCTCACAAGTTTTTATAAATTTAGAGTTGCAATGCTACAATTGACATTATAATGCTAACTTAAGGATATTAAGTTCCCAAATAAGGAGGGGACCAGCTAGTGGAAGCTTAAGAGAATAGGGATACACATCAACTTTAATTTATGTTTTAGTTTATTTTGACTTTTCTGGAAAGATAGATTATGATTTGAATATAAAGAGGCAAAAAACCATTTAACTTGGACCCTTTTTAGACTTTGACTATCACTTTTACACAGCTCTAGAGTCATGGGAGCTGCGAATTAATCTGCAAATTTTTTTGGGTGAGATTTCATAGCTCTTTGGATTACTTTTTTCATTTCTTTCCTCCATATCTTTCTAAACTCCTAAAGGTGTTAGGGAGACAGATTCTTAGAGAATTGTTTTGCGCCCATTTTGTTATTTGAATTTCCTTTTAATTTATTTCTTATTTAATTTCTAGTGATCTTAATGTTGTTCTTGGTTTGGCCACCTAATGTTTGGTTTTATATTGTCGAAAAGGATTTCACTATATTAAATAAGTTAAAATAAAATTTAACATAGGTTAATGCAGCTAGGAATTAAAGTGATTATCTGTGTGGTTTTTGTGAATTTTTATTCTTTATTCGTAGGATAAATTTAAAATGGTACAAGAAATTGATTGTCATGTTCATCTTAAGAGGGTTATAGTATTGAAGGATCATGTTATAACTATTAATAATGAGTAATTAGAGCAGAAATCATATTATTAGGAAATGATTTTAACAATTAATTAGTACATGTTAGAAATTTAGTTCTTTATAATCTCAAGATTATCCATGTTTAATCATTAACAAAATTGGAAGATGACTAGATGCGAAAGCGTATTTGAACATCCATAAGAGTTGACTAGGATTTGGACATGTGGTTATTGATCTTTCAAGTTGATATGTATCCTTTTGTGACGATGACTCTCTCTTTTGTGATGATGGGATATCAGGAAAACATGCACATGTATAACTTGGGGACTATAGCCTTTTATAAATTCGTAAAACTTAGTTTCTAATTTAGCTTATCATGAAATTAGTAACTAGGTAGTATAGTATTTATACATAATAAGACCATATTCAATGATATGATTTAGGTTCATTGACTTGTCCTTATCAAATCACTCTAACTTGGGTCAAACTTTATAATAGCATACAATATACAATAATGTACAAGTCCACAGATTCTTACAATCTTCCACTTGGACGTACATATATATATATATACACACACACACACAAATTGTATATTAAATTGTAACTTTATGAGTTATAAATTTGCTATCATGATCAAAACATCTACCAACAATCTCGTCCATCAATTATGTCAATATTGGATCAAGGCGACTTTCGTTATATATATCGTAACTAGATCCATCCATAGTCACATATATCTGACATAGATCAAGTATGGATGCATAGTATGGCATTTATATGTAATGTAGTTTAACATATCTATTTTCCAACTGGTTCAACCATATTCTTTATAGGATCATATACAATTAAACCAAATACTTTATTTCTGCAGAAAATATACATAAACTTAAGATTTGTCTAAACCATATGAGCATCTAAATGTAGACTCCCACTGAAACAACATATCATATAAAATGATATCACATCCATATGAGCAATATGCTCATGAAAGACTTTGGGTGTCAATCCCTTAATAAATAGATCCACAAGATGGAGTTTATGCCAATATGCTCTATAGACATTTTGATCACTCTATACTCCTTTTAATGTATATGATTGCTAATATATTGTTAAAAATAACTTAAGTTGTCTTTCAATTCCATCCATAATTTTCAGCCAAGAATGACCATTACATTTTCTTTTCATTTCCTAATGTCGGTGTCATTTGATATAGGAACAAACTGATATTGATAGATGCAACACAAGCACACATCACATAAATTCCATAAATTCAAATATTGATAGGGCCCATCATAAGATACCTAGTACAACATTAATATTTAGTTTTTGGATAGAAATATTAACTTGTAAGTGGTACTCTCAATGCAGTAATGAGTATTGATAGTAAATCTTATGAAACAAAAAGTCTATCTTTGGATTGACTTATTGCCCACATGAAACCTAATAACTATGACATACTCATGACCATAATTGTACATATAATTTCACCAGATATAGACTTTCCTTTGGGACAGTCAATATCCACATGAAGTATTTATGTAGTAATCAAATATTGACGATAAATCCTATCAAACAATAAGCCTATCTTTGGACCGGTTTATCATTCACATGGAATTTGATAATCATCACATATTGATTACCACAAGTGTGTGCATATAATTCAGCCAAATAATGATTTTCCTTTGTATCAATCAATATTCACAGGAGCCACATACTCACAATCATCCTTGTGTTTCAAAATAAATTGACTTAGACAAGATATGCTACTTTGGTAGTATGTTGTATCACTTAATTCATTTCAAAACCTGCAAAATTATTATCGAATTTCCTACATCATAAGAACAAAATATGTGTTCCCTATATAGTTGAAATAATTAAGAAAATCATATATAATGTGCTGCATAAAAAAAACTGCATATATAAAGTATTCCAAATAACAATAAATTAAATCCTTGTTAGTAATAAAACAAATAATTAAACCTTTTTACTTTACACATCAATATGCCAAAAGACCAAACAAAAGTGACAACTCAAATGCCAAACAAAAATTATTCAACTTTTTCTTTTAAGGCTAAATTGAAATCCAAATATCAATAAAAGGGAAATCAATTATTACTCAATGATTCAATTATAGACTACTTTGATACCACTTGTTAAAAATTCAGTTCTTTATAATCACAAGATTATTCATGTTAAATCATTAAGAAAACTGGAAGACTAGATGCAAAAGCATACCTAAACATCCATAAGAGTTCATTGATGTTTGGGCATATGATTATTGATCTTCCAAGTTGATAAGTATCCTTCAAAGATGATGACTGTCTTTTGTGATGATAGGATATCAAAAAAAGATACATGTGTATAACTTAAGATTAGAACCATAATCTCTTATAATTCTGTAAATCCTAGTTTCTAATTTAGCTCATCATAAAATTAGCAACTGAATAAGTCCATACTTAACGAGATGATTTAGGCCAATTGAATTTTCCTTATTAAATCATTTAATTTGGGCCAAATTTTATAGTAGAATACAATATACAATTATATACAAGTCATACTTAATGAGATAATTTAGGCCAATTAACTTTTCCTTATCAAATCATTTTATTTGGGCCAAACTTTATAATAGAACACAATATACAATTATATACAAGTCCATTTATTCTTACAATGCAATCCAGGGTACTTTGATGGATTGAAATCAAACCCTAGCATCTGTCTTCAATCCATATCTCTTAATAATTTATTTTTAGTTTTCTAGTTCCTTTCAAATTTGAGTTAAAACATTTGTCTATTTTATTTATATTTTTCATAGATAGTAAAATACTCAATTAAACTAGTATTTGATTTAAATTCTCATGAGAATAAGACTTTATTTACTCTTTATTACTTGTGACTGGGAATACTTCTCAGAACCAATTTTTTCAAATTAACTATCACGAACACTAACAAATCGAACCAGTATCATACAACAACAAGCTCACTAGCCTCATGTTTTTGAAACTTTGTTCATAGTCTTCCTCATTCTCTTCCTTTCTACTTCTCTCAAATTCTTCTCTAACCGAGTCACATTGTCTTCACTATAGTTGTACATAAATTAATATAAATGTTTTATATCTCTTTTATAATGTCCATTTTATGTGTCCCCTTATTTCAAGTACAAGTATAAATAAGTGCACATACCATTGCTAATATATATGAGTATACCAAAGAGGCATGCAATGATAGAGAGATTCTTACACGAGTATAAATAAAATATTATATTTAGATACATTAACAGTAAAAATGGATCTCGTCGGTTTTATTTTATATAACTCATTTATAGATGAGTTTCAAGAGTTTTTTTTTTTAATGAGTATGTTTAAGAATTTATTGCTAGAATTAACATGCTCACTTATTTATTTATAAATAATTATAAAATTAATTATAATAATTGATGAAATTATGAATTTGGGGAGAGGTGATTTCGATTTAAGTTCTACTCTTATAGGTAACTGAGGTACATCAATTCATACATATATTAGTTTATGAAAAATCAACATTATACTTTCATTGGTCCACAATATAGTCAATTTTGAACTGGTCTAAAATATAGGTCCTTTTGACATTTTAATGACTCATCATTTCGTACCAATTTTACCCGTCTATTTAATAGGAGAGAGAATGAGCGTATGTGAGTTTATTAAAATATTTAGTTGGAGAAAAAATGTGTGAAAATTGACGAATAAAGTGGTATTTCTGCCTTTCACTTTCATTTTTTAGAAGATCAATAAGAATTAATCATTACTTTAATTCATGTGTATAATAATCTAAAAATTACTTATATTGAATTCAAAGGAAGTGTTTATCAAAGAAGAAGTGAGCATCTACGTACTAACCAACTTCTAGGAAGCTTCCTACAATTGATAATGGAATATATGTATATTTAGATGATATAATACTAATAATAATTCTCTATCCGTCTTTGAATAATTGTTCAATTTTCAATGGACACTAAAATTAAGGAAATAATTGGAAATATACCAAAATTAGAAAAAATTAAAAATAATTTATTGAATTGTTCTTATTTCTTTTTAATAATCTAACTTTAATTTATCTCCCCTCATCTACTATATCTCTATCCTCCCCTAATAGTATTTAATCAAAGTATTATCGAAAAGAAATAGTTAATTCTTCTTAAATTTTTTGAAATCCACAATTATTTATATAAAAAAAATTTCAGATTGATAATTGTTAAAAAAGACAGACGGAGTACTATACTAGTAATCGTAAGTGAGGCTTCTCAGTTCTCACCGCCTTTGCACAAGCCTATAAATAGGTATTGTGGCGTGTGCTGTGACAAGTGAGTGTGCACAAAGTGCGAGCCGCGAAGTGCCTATGTGTGTGAGAGAAACAGAGTACTTTTTCGAAACGTGCGAGTGTGAGAGTAGCAGAGACAGTTGGTGAAGGGCCAAGTGAGTGGCTAGCTAGTGTGTGTGCATAGCTCAAGTGATCGAGGCTCATAAATAGTCAAGTTAGTGAATGGAGACTGAGACTCGGACTCGTTCAAGCCACCTCTGGTTCTTATTATGTTTCGCAGTTTTTCTCTCACTGCCCCTTCTTCCTTCAGGCGGCAGCATATACACCACTGTGTTCTTTATTCTTGTCATGGATATTCTCAAGGATAAGGCAGTTGTTGTATGGAAAAACCTGAGGGAGAGTTTCTGCCCAGCCATAGTCGTCTCAGATCTCTTGGTTGAAATCGACTCCTTGAGACAGGGGGAGCGAACCGTAGAGGAGTATTCCGAGAAGTTTGGTGTACTTTGGAAGAAACTGGAAGCTCTTTGCCCGCCACCTGTGTGTACTTGTGGGGCAAAGTGCTTTTGCAGTGATGCTTTGCGGGAAGAGAGGAAGAAGAGGAAGGAGCTGAAATTGGTGAGCTTCCTCAAGGGTCTCAATCACCGATCTCGGATAATGCTTTTAGAGGGTCGTTTGCCGTCTCTCAACAAAGACTATGATTCGGTGGCCGAGGAAGCACCACAGATGGAGACGGTCAGCGCAGATCGGCAGAGTCAGAGTCAACCACCCTCTACTCTCAAACTAGCCATAATACCTGAAATTAAACCTCGACAAGGTGATTTATAATTTTCAAATCATCCCCTCGCATTTAATTTCGTGTAAATGTCACAGAAACTATATATATATATATGTGCGCGCGCGCGTGGGGATATTCTCATTGCATATATGGTTAAGAAATGTTTACTTACAAAGATTTTTTTAAGAAACATGAAAAATTTTAAGCATAAACGAAGAAATGTAAATATGAAATAATTTTTATTTTTTTGAAAAATTATCATTTTTAGAAGCTCATACAAACGAGCCATATATAATTTTGACAAAATACATATTTTGACCCCCTAAAAAATATATTAGAAAATAAAATAATCTCTTAAAATATGAAAGTTGTAAATTGATCACTTACCTTTTAAAAAATGGATCAAATTAGAATTCTATACGTACACATTTTTATTTAAAGGGACTAATTTGTTTATTTTTTATTGCACAGAAATGTATAGAAAAATCAATTTATCTTTATTTTTGAAACGTGAGTGATTAATTTATGTTTTTTAAATTTTAAATGATTAATTTATCCCTTATATATTTTGAGAGATAAATCTGGGTATTTGGACTTTAATTCTGTAACAAATTTTGACAATTCTTTCTAGTTGTGTAACAATATTAGTCTCATTGGGGTATTCGTGACCCCTTTTTTTCTCCCTTGTTTCAACAAAAATTTGCACAGAACTAAGTATTCTTTGTACTATGTAATAGAAGTAAGAGAAGTTCAGAAGCTGAATCGTTCCATCCATCCACACCCATTAACTTTGAAGCTCTCCGGAGCACCATACAAGTATAGCGGATATCTGGAACTGGGGCTTGGATCCAGTTACTGCTGTGAAACTGATAACTGCAACTACATTCTCCATGAAGACTATGATTCGGTGGTCGAGGAAGCAGCACAGATGGAGATGGTCAGCGCATATCAGCAGAGTAAAGGTGTTAAGCAAAATCAGAGTCAACCACCCTTTACTCTCAAACAAGCCATAATACCTAAAATTAAACCTCCAAAAGGTAATTTATAGATCATCCCCTCGCATTTAATTTCGTTTGTATGTCACAGAAACTAAACTATATATATATCTTGCACGTACGGATATTCCCAATGCATATATAGTTAAGAAATGTTTACTTAAAAAGATTTTTTTAAGTAACATAAAAAAGTGTTTAAGAGTAAACGAAGAAATGTTATTATTATCTCCAAGTATGAAATAGTTTTTATTTTTTAAAAAAAAAAATTATCATTTTTAGAAGCTCAAGCAAGCCGGCCATATTTAATTTTGACAAAATGCATATTTTAACCTCTAAATATTGTATTACGGGATAAAATAGTCCCTTGGAATATAAAAGTTCTAAATCGTTCCATTCCCTTTTAAAAAAGAGGCCAAATTGAAATTCTATACACAGTTTTATTTAGGGGACTAATTTATCTCTTTTTAATTGTACGAAAGTATATAAAGAATCAATTTATTTCTATGTATAAAATATGAGCGATCAATTTAAGATTTTAAAATTTTAAATAACTAATTTATTCCCTTATGTATTTTGAGAGATAAATTTGGGTATTTGGACTTTAATTCTGTAACAAATTTTGACAATTCTTTCTAGCTGTGTAACAATATTAGTCTCATTGTGGGTATTCATCCGCCTTTTTTTTTTTCCCTTCGTTTCAACAAAAATAGCACATACCTAACTATTCTTTGTACTATGTAATAGAAGTAAAAGAAGTTCAGAAGCTGAATCGTTCTATCCATCCACACCCACTAACTTTGAAACCCTCCGGAGCACCATACAAGTGTAGCGGATGTCTGGAACTGGGGCTTGGACCCAGTTATTGCTGTGAAACTGATAACTGCAACTATATTCTCCATGAAGATTGTGCCAACGTTGTTGCTAATAATTCCCTTGTTTTTCATCGTTTCTTCAAAGAGAGCAATTTCATGTTCTACAAGAAAAAACCTGATGATGGGGGCGAGAGATTTTGCGATGCTTGTGGGAATGATGTGCTGGGGTTTGTCTACCATTGCGACACTACAGGAAAAGATTTGCATCCGTGTTGTTTGAAGCTGAAAGATAGTGTTTCTGATGAAGGGAGACGTGTGACGTTGAACTTGTGTGAGACGGTTCCCAAAAAGTGTGAAAAATGTAAGGGAAAGAAAGTTGAGAATAATATTAAAGGCTGGTCTTACGTATCTTCAGATGAAAAATATTGCTTCCATGTTTCCTGTGTCAAGGGATTGATTCTCGAAAAATTGAAGGAGGGTTACTTCTCTGAAGATAAAATGTCATTGCAGAGATATGACAAGGCTGAAATTCTTCCACTGACAGGCAATGAGATGGTCAAAGCTGGACGAAGCTCGAAGAGATCGGGGAAAATCCAGGTGTTCATCAAGATAGCCACTGTGGCACTCAAGCTAATAGTTTCAGTCATTTTTGGAGATCCGTCTTCTTTTATTCTTAGTGCTCTTGGAGCCATTTCAGCTAATTGATCGATTGGGAAATCCAATGTCTTATAGTTTCTTGTGGGGTAAGGGTGTTCCATTGTGTGTTTGCGATTAACGCGTCAAGCTTCTAAATGGATGTGTGAATTTCGTGTGACTTGTAATCCTTCTGTACATTAACAATTAAAATGATGTGAGCAGATATATTAGCGTTAATGTCACATTATTGATAGCTTATTATTTAATTATTCTATAAATTCCTATAGTTTCGGTTAATTTTCAATTATGTTTTTATAGTTTAAAACTTATAATTAGATTTCTATAAGGTATAAAATTTTTCAGTCACATTTCTACCATTATAAAAAAAGAATATTTCATGAATATATTATTTTTGTCTCTATCTTTACCAGATACTAAATATTTCGTAAATACTAAGGCACCAATGAAAAGGGAGCATAGGTCAATTGAGTATAACGAACATCATCATAAATTCCTATGGATGATGATTCTCTTGCGACGTTATCAATTTAATTTGATTTAACTACGATTACTTTGAGGTCTTTACAGTTTCACTTAATTTTCAATTAGGTCTTTCATAGTTTAAAAATTCACAATTAAATCTCTATATTATATGAAAAAAACTTCAATATAATTAGGTCCGTGTAATTGAAGAAATTGTGATCAAGTTCTCATAATTTATGCAATTTTTTAATTAAATTCCTATATTGTACAAAATTTAACCAAATCCCAAAAAGTTATGTATATTTAGAACCTTGATTGAAAATTTTTAAACTATAAGGACTTGGTTATAAATTTCTAAACTATGGAGAGTTAATTGAAAGTTGAATAAAACTAAAAGGACCTTCTTAGTAATTAAATTATTTAATTTCAATATATAGATAATGTAAAAAAGTTTTGTGTAACACATTCAATCTAATCATATATTATGATATTAAAAAAAAAAAATAACATAATTATCTACTCTTTGAAAAGTCTTATAAATAAATAAAAGTATGTGATTGAATAATAGTGTAAATAAAGATACACAAAAAATTAGTTACTAATTTTTCGTAGGGTCATAAAAGTTTGTTCTTGTTATTTTAGCTTACCAATTTTTAATTTCAACATTGTTTTACCTTGCAATTCCGTTTGGTCTGAGTTTTACTTGACAAAAAATGAAATAGGTCCTTTACTCGTCAAAATAAATGGTCGCTTTTTTGGTTTTTTGGTCGAGAAATAAATGGTCTTTCTTCAAAAGTAGGTCCATATGTTGAAAAATAGTACTTAGAAGGTTAAGGCCCATATTAGTATCATTCAGCCACCACATTTGACCCAAAAAAAAAATAAAGGAACGCACGACCAAAAACGTAAAAAAGAAGAACTCTCCGTAACTTGGAATAATCTATAGCATCATAAATTTTCTGGAAAGCTAGACCCCAAAAAAAAAAAAAAAATTACAAATTCTGGTAACACATGGAGCCTATATCGGTTTCTACTTGGTTTACTGTACATGATCCGCTTGATGAAATGTCTGAGTTGATTTTCTAGTGCTGTGTTGGAAATTGATTTCTGTATTTAAAAATAATTATTACAACTTGTTTGATGTAATGTCTGTACAAGGGAATGTTTGCTTAATTCTTTCCTTTTTGGTTTGGATTTTGCAGTTTGTTCAGCTATCTGTGGTGTCTTCTTGGAGTTATGCACAAGTAGTTTTGTCTTTTAGATTGTTTGCTTTATTAGGAAGTGACAAATCATTTGCTTGAACTTTATATCTTGTGGCAATTTTTGACTGTTTGATTTTGAGAAGTATGGCATGGTGACAGTATATGCAATTTGTTTGATGATGAAATGTCAATTTTATCATTCCGGTGTGGATGTTGATTGAGCTTTCTGTAAAATGAATTTGAATGATCCACTCATTTTTTTTTCTGATCTGCATTTAACTATTGATGGAGACCATTGAAAACTTATTTGTTCAATTTGTGCCTTTGATTGTTTTGAAGGTCTTGTTTCGCTCAATCTGCTTTTGAATAATTTTGGGGGACACCAATAGCCGGAACATCTTGTGAGGATGAATCGAAAATTTGGAGGAGGAAGGCAGCCGACGGGGACTCCTTCACTGGCTTGGTTCTTGGGTTGTCATTGTGTGCTCTCCTCTTGCTGGTGCCTCTGTTGTCCACAACATCTACAAGCCTGATCTTGTAAGCTTTTCTCACTACCTTTTTCACATTGTCATTATTATCATTATCAGTTAAATATGCATGAGGCAGCTGTGCTTTATTTGGTGAATCTGGAGTTTTGAATGCTTCGTATTTGTTATAATGCATAGAGAGGTTATGTACTTGGTTGAAACCTATAACATTTGAAATAACATTTCTTTTTCAAATTGATAAATAAGTGTTCAGTTATATTATGAGTTTCTAATGTAATGCACAGTTGAGATCATTGCCTATCATTTATTACGGTTCTATTGTCCATTTCTTAAATATGTTATGACTTATGACACTGGAGCATATAGGACCATAGCTTGAGCTCAACTCCTAATTCTCGGCAAATTGCGTTGCAGAGAGTGAAGTGCGATAACCATAGATGACAAAACCATTTACAATTTTGTAAAACACAGAAACTTGGATAAAAAGTCATGGATATTAGCCAATATAATCCCTTGATTTTGTGATCAACTATTATCACTTACTCTGCAATGTGCAAAGTGCTCAAGGTGAAGTTTAGAGGATCTAGTCTAGATCTTCTTGCTATAATATTATTTACCCATCCATTTTTTCCTATGTAGACGTTACCTCCTGTTGATGGGACCAAGCAGAAACTAGATGAGAAAAAATGATGATCTCTTTCTTTCTTTAATATCGTGAAGACGACCGGGCCTAAAATTTGCCGTCTCCGACTGCATGTAAGCTTGAGATACATGGGCTTGCTTTCTTCATATTGTTTCTTTTTATTATATTAGTTTCGATGGAGAATTTTCAACTTTTATTGTTTCTTAAATTTTGTTTCTAAGGAGTGAGGACTTATGTATTAAGGATGAGCAATTATGTAACCACAGAAAAAAGGGAGTTTGTAGAAATATTAATATGTTTAGGGCACAATTGGATTCACTCTTTTTGTTTTTGTTCATTTTGTTTTTACAAGAAAGCACTCAAGGGTACTACTAAATGTGTCAAGTATATATACTGCGATGCAATCCATTTTTTTTTTATAAAAAAAAAAAAAGCGAAGTGACAAAGGACAAGTCAAACATCCTGTTATATTCCCATGATATAGGAATTCTTTTAATTGCAAAAGAAAGAGGAAAAAAAAAGCCTATTACTATCACTTTCCCTCACTCCTTCATTCATTTCACCATTTTACCATACTTGTAACCTGTTAATTGTACTATTATCTTGGTTTCAATGGAGAGAAAAAGTTGTATTAGTTAACTATTTTGAGCTATTTGATGAAGCAAGTTTGATATTGATTGGTGAAGTCTTTCTTTGTTTGGGGAAAAAGTAATCATATGTGCAAATATTTAACTCGATTCCACTCATGGTCGGGGTTGGGTAAAGGCCTTTAATGGATTGTTGGTTATGCGTATTCCATTAAATCAATGGAAAGTTAACTGATTAGTTAGCCAGTAAAGCTAAGCTATGGTCCCCTTTACAACATAACTACAAATCGGTTCCCTCCAACTTCAAAATCCCTTTATAGGAAAGTGTACAATGCATATGTCATTTTTAGGTCATGGAAGGACCATAAGCCCAAGGCAAACTTAAGAGACAAACCAGTTAGCACGAGGCTAAGGAATCCATAAAAGGAACAGCTGATAGCAGCTTGGTTAAAGTCCTAGGGAGAGAGTTCTAGATTTGAAGTTCGTTGTTATTAGTAAGAGGACCAATTTGCCATCCAATCTGTACAACTGTTACCTTCTCTGCAGGCATGAGAGGAAATTATGTTCCACTCCCTTGTTACTGGTCCATTGCTGTATGTGTTTTTCTAGTCTGCCAAGGTCAGAGTGGCTTGTGAGGAAGAGAACTCAGATTTCCGACAGAGATGCCTAACTATGGAAACTCTCTTTAAATTGGATTTTGAAGAGGGGAAAAAAAACCTCTGCATAGACTGATATATTCATTTCTACACAGCCAGAGTATAGTGTTTTATGATGCCTCAGATAGATTTGAGATATGACGTACTTACCGTTGCATTTGTGAATATATTTGTAGTGTGTGATAGTAGCGTCCATATTGAGCATTCTATTGAAGCTATGTGATCATCATTGATTAATTTTCTAAACTTAAGCTTCAGTGTCAATACAATTTGTTGTATAGTATCCATGTATTTTACTTGATGTTTTGTATTCAGGTTTAGACTTTTGTATTCTATACGAAGAGATGTCAAAGAGAGAAAACATGAATCGTTCTCTGCCCTTTTGATTTTTGAGGTCATTGTGATTGCCATTATATTGGCGCTACTGTGGTATAAGTCTGATGTTTCACACTTGCAGGATCAGGTATGAATTATAAATAATAATAAAATGAAAATAATATTTAAATTTCCATAATATTCAAATACAAATATAGTTTCTCTGGAAGCACATAATTATAAAAAAGATTTGTTGCCCTGAATTTAGCAGAAAAATTGGTTTGTAACAGTGGTTCTAGAGTAATTGGAAGCTAGAAACCATAATTCATGAGCATTTTATCCCCTGAATTAAAAGAAAAAAAAATGTTAGTGTGATTCTTGATTTTTTTTTTTCAAATATTCACTTTAGTTTAGTTCTTCTGTTATGTTTATATCCATTATTAATGGAAAATAAGCTTATTCTCTGAAATTTGATCCATGTGCAGATTGGGCTTCTGTTCAACATTGTTACCTTCTGGTTTGCCCTCCCTCTCTACAAAACAATATACACCTTTCCCCAAGAGAGAACAATGCTGGAGAAAGAAAGATCCTCAGGAATGTACAGGCTTTCCTCATACCTCATGTCAAGGGTGGTGGCTGACTTTCCAATGGAGCTTGCCCTTCCCACTGTGTTCCTTATCATAACCTATTGTATGGCAGGGCTTAAAGCCAATGTGGTTAACTTCTTATACACACTGTTCACCCTCTTGCGTGATGTGTTAGTCTCACAAGGGCTAGGCCTTGCTATTGGTGCCATTGTAATGGTTTTGAAATCAGCAACCACTCTTGCCTCAGTGATCATGCTAATTTTCTTGCTGTCTGGTGGGTACTATGTTCAACACGTGCCAAAATTTATGGCATGGTTGAAGTACATATCCTTGAGCTACTACACATACCTGCTCTTGATGGGGTCTCAGTATACCTCTAGTGACACGTACATTTGTCCTAATTATGGCCACTATTCAGTTGCAGAATTTACTATGATAAGGAAGCAAACGGGGCTTCATATCAAAGGACAAATTATTGCTGCATTGGCTCTACTCATAATGCTGATAGGCTACAGACTTATGGCTTATGTTGCTCTTATGAGGATTGGAGTGACAAAGAAATTGGCCTAGTGGTTCCCTCTAATTGCAAGTAGTACTGGGCTTTATTTCTTGGAAACTTTTTTTGTATAAACAAAAATCTAACATATTAAATTGCGAATCATTAAAATTATATTCATGTCAAAGTCTCCCCTGCTTTTTGATCAATTGGGAGTCATCTCTTTTTATCCTTTTAAATCATCAATAGCTGGTTAGGTCTAAATATGCTTCTAATCCTATAAATTTGGGCCGCTTGTTATTTTAGCTTTAAACCCCTTTTTTTGCCCTCTATTTGTTTTTGATCCGTCTTGTTCTAAATTTTGGTCCTGATAAATATATTTTAATATGTCCTTAGTTATTATAAATATTAAAAATTTTATTTTTTCTCTTAGAAAAATATTTCTTTTGATCCTTATAAATGTTATCAATTAACATGAGTGTATGCGAAAGGGACAAAAAAATACAACGATTGAAAAAGAGGAATCAAAACCAAAAACAAAATTTTAGAGAGACCAAAATCACGCCAATACATATTTACAATAGTTAAAAAACATGTTTAAGCTTGTATAAGATATATAGAAATTAGTGGTTATTACGTAATAATTGGTGTTTTGAAGAAAAATTAAAATAAAGTTAAGATTGACTTTTCTAAAAGTAAAAGAAATAAGAGAATAATGGAATATTGACTTTCATCCACGATCATAAGTTCATAGTCACTCACCATAATCTCTCATTTTTATTCTAGTGATTGACAATGTACCATAGTTTGACAGTGTCAATACTCGAAACATGGAAATTAGAAATTAAACTCTACCTATATATACTAATTAAATCCAAATATTTATTAGGTAATTTCAACCATATTATTAAACATTTGAAATCAACAATATATATTGTGGTTAAACAATTTGAGATGTAACTAGGGGTGAAAGTAGACTAGGTTAAATTAGGTTTTAACTTAAATAGGTCTAATCTATATTCCTAAAAGGTAGCCTAAGTCTAAACTTGTTATTTGACATAAACATTTTTTCATAGCCTTAGCCTAATCTTCTTAAAAGTCTACGTTAAATCTGAAAACCTATTTAAAAGCTTAATTGATTATAAAATTTTCAAAGAACTTATATATATATATATGGCAAAAGCTCTAATTTCGTCCTTAATATTTTGATAATATCTCAATGTTGTCTTATCTAATAACAATATTAATTTTTTTAATGAAGATTGTTGATTTGACTTAAACGTAACCATTTTTATATATAAAAAAAAGCTTTATTTTTATCTTCAATTCCTTAAACTTTTGTTTTTATAGTTAAAAATTATTTATAAATAAGATTAAATTCATTTCAATAAGGAAGATTAGATAAAAATTGAACTTCAACTTATATAATAAGACATCCACTTAAGATAATAATGAATATTTTAAAATCAAACTAATTTGTTAGTAAAATTGATGGTGTTTGCAGATATGTCAACATAGAAATGTTATCAAAACATTAAGGACGAAATTAAAATTAAAAAAAAAAACTTATGGGACAAAATTGAAACACCACTAAAAAGTTAGGGATGAAAATATAGCTTTTACTTTTTTAAATTGACTAAAGGCTTATTAATTAACTTTAAAAGTATATTTTTTAAATACTTTAAGATATTCCTATTATCATTATATTTTTAAATAATAATAATAATAATATAAGCAGGCTAGTCTGTTAGGTTTAATAGGCTATTTTTATTACCTAAAACTTGACTTGTTTAGCTGAAAAAGACTTTTTAAAAAGAAATTAAATCTATCTTATTTATTAAATAAACTAAGCTAAGTTAGGCTCAATGTATGCTAAGCCAAAAGTTCACAATGAGTGGTTTTGTCTCCTTTCACCTCTAAATATATATAACCGAAAAAAAGTGAAAAAAATCCAATTATGTCGGCAAAAATAACCTTGTATTTTTAACACCCTGTAGAGATATCACAATCAGAAGTCACATTATCTTCTAAGTGCTACGCGATTTTGCCTGGTAGTTCATTGTCATTCCAAGGAAAGCCAGAACATCAAGATAATGATTCCAAGCATCCATGACATTCTTTCAGGCCTGCAAGAAAATATGAACTTACAATAAACATCTTCATCTTCGACATTCTAAAAGAAAAACACTACAAAATTATGGTATTCTATTTCTATCGCAAAATGTCGATGCAAAACCAAACTACTCTGTATCCAAACATTATCTTCTTTTATCATCAATAGATCACTCAAGCTGCCTTGGCATGATTGTGAGATAGCAATAAGCTGGTTATTCTCCCCACATATAACCCCGATTGTTTCCCCATAAATAACCCTACGAAACCTCATCTTTTGCATTTTCACAGTCGTAATTCAAAATTCTTATATGATATAGGTGTATCTTAAACTTACTTCATGATCAATTTTCCTCGATATGAATGTATCCACACTATACTAAAATCTATGCAAAAATAAATTTAAAGAGAAAATCATAGTGCAAGATGAAAAAGGAAATAAACAATTATCAAATTTTTTTTGGATTGAACGGGTGTATCCACACCTAAAGTAATAACTAATCTTCTTGAGGCGAAAACACCAATAAATAAGTTTTATCTCTATCTATGAAGCCCTCTCCAAATTAAGTACGAGAGATCAGTACTTAGTTTTTTCGTCGTAATAGGCTCTCCCCGTAGCAAGCTCTTCCCAATAAAATCACATCTTTACAATATGCACGACTTTCTAGATGCTCCCCTTTGTAATTAAATTTCAGCAATTCTCTTGGTTGTGCCCTAAATCGAACAATTTCACCGTCGTTGTTGTGGCAATGAAGGAAACAGTTAACATCACAAACACAATACTTAACCAAGATGATTGAACTCTATATTCTGTCATAACCCGTATATCTTTTGATTAATAACAGCAACACATCCTCTTACAACCATCAAACTCAAATCACAGCCACGACCAAACAAATCATGTGGAATATCCATTCTTGAAAAATCCCTTAGCCCCAAATTAAAGCATACTATCACATCCTTAAAAACCCAATGAATAACTCCATTAAAGTCAAATCCAGGGAGTGGAGAAGAAAAAATAACGGGAGGATATATGAAATCTTGAATTTCTTTCCATGAGTTGGTTCCCACGGAGAAAATCTCCACGCAAGATGTCACCTTAACTCCGTTGCCCCTAAAAAATGCTAGAACTACCGAGTAATCATCTCTTGCCACGTCATACCCAAAACCTGAAACATAAATCGTATATTTGTGTAAGTCAATAGTACGAGAGTATGGTATTATTTTGTGCGTCCCGGTAGAAGGGTTCCATAGAATGAGGTGGTCAAGGGAATTTCTCAAAAGTAGAAAGCCTCTGCATGAGCCTCGAATAATCTTGGTGAAGTGATGCATCTAGGTCTATGCATCGAGGTTGGGATTTTCGATATGGCTTGTAGAGAAGCCTTTGAGAGGATGGGGTTAACGCCCGGTCAAAGTGTGATTTTGCAAAGTGGGGATTGGAGATGAGGGAGTACACCATGACTTTGCACACACACTTGAACCGAAGGACATACATGACACTCAACCTCAAAAGGAATTCTACCATCATGTCTTGTGGGAAGGTGGAGCTGATGTTATTTTTCTCCATTTTTCTTAATTCCTTTACAAAATAGAAAGATTTATTTATTTTGATTGAAAGAAGAGTTTAAATAGAAAAGTACTTTTGTTGATAATAAGATTCTATTGAGTTATCTTATCAATTAGCTATTGTACGGTTAACAAATCAATTTGTAATTATAATTAAAATCTGAAGATGATATACTTGTGCTAACATTGACGAACAGATTACTTACAATTCAGTTATATCTTTCGTTGGTAAGATAACATTCAAATTTGAATTAATAAGATTATAACTAGTGAAACTAAATAATTGAAAAGATATTTGACAAAACTCCATGTGACTGTCTGCTTGTGTTTGAAATTATTAAAAAAGGTAAATGATTTGATTTGCTAATCCGTGAAATTTTCTTCCTTAGCTTTTGAAATTCTATCAAATTTAATGAGATTTTGGTGAAATTGATTTGATTTTAAGGCCAGGGTTGGTGGTTTGGATCCAAGTTTTAAAAAAAGATTTTTTTTCAATTAATCTTTATAAATAAAATCTTTTGAAGAAATAAAAGTTGTTTTGCATTTGGATGTAAAATAAATTTATATTTGAATGTGATATTAAAATATCTTTATTTATTATCAAATATTTTTTTTATATTATAAAAGAGATCTTTTCTCGGAAGATACTTCTGATAATTTTCAATTTTTTATGATTTCAAACACTACCTTTGATTATTTCAAAAAAATCAATAACACTGTATAAAATAAAATTAGTTATTGATAACATGTATAAACATAAGAGTTTAATTTCACCAGGGGCTAGGCCTTGCCGTTGGTGCTGCTGTAATGATTATGAAATCTCCAACCAGGCTTGCCTCAGTGATCATGCAATTTTCTTGCTGTCATTACAAGAAAAATGAGTATTTTCAACAATTCTCATTAATAAAGTATTGTCAAGAAATGAAATTTCGATATAAAATAACCGTTGAAAATATTTATAAATTTTTATCGACAATTAATACATGTAAAAAATACCCAAAAGATGTATTTTCAACATGTACTAATTGTTGATAAAAATTTATAAGTATTTTCAACGGTCACTTTATGTCGAAATTACTTTTCTTGACAATATTTTTATCGATACTTTAATTATCGAGAACCATTGAAAATACTCAATTTTCTTGTAGTGTGCGGTGGATTTTATGTTCAACATGTGCCAAAATTTATGGCATGGTTGAAGTACATATCACTCAGCTACTACACATACCAGCTCTTGATAGGGTCTCAGTATACATCTGGTATCTATGTTCTAACAATTGTCAGTGTTCAGTTGCAGAATTTACTATGATAAAGAAGCAAATGGGGCTTCATATCAATGGACAACTCATGGCTGCGTTGGCTCTAGTCATAATGCTAATAGACTACAGACTTATGACTTATGTTACTCTTATGAGGATTGGAGTGACAAAGAAATTGGTCTAGTGGTTCTCTCTGATTCTAAGTTAGTAGTAGTACTGAGTTTCATCTTTTGAAAAACTTTTCTATAAATAAAAATCTAACTCATTATATTGGGAGTCATTAAAATTATATCCATGTAAAAGTCTCCCCTATTTTTGTTCAAATGGGAGTCATCTCTTTTTGTCCTTTTGTGATATAATTGAGTTGCATTCATTGGGATTCTGGAGATACTTAATGATTTTACATATATATCGTTAGAAGGGTTAAAGTTTATAAGTATGACATTTGAAGGCTCTGTTAATGGCTGCTCAAGTGGATTTAATTCAATGAGTTTCTAGCTATTCACCAATAATTTTTTGATTCGGTGTTAATTACATGTATGTTTAAAGTTATGGAGCCATAGAAGAAGGGTTTTAGTTTTTTGAAAGGTCACTAATACTAACACAAATATGATCCCTTATTTTGAAGGTGCTAATAAAGGAGGAGTTTTAGCACTATTAAACTTAATGAACTAAATTGCATGTGTTTAAAATTAAGGAGCAAAGTAAATATACGGGACCATAATAAAAAATTAAAATTGAAGCCCGATTCATGGTAATTTGAACCGGATCGATTTCTAAAAATTTACACAAGATCGAGGAGAAGTCTTGCCAGTTGATCCTTCCTTCATATGAATTAGGTAATAATGTTTATTTTTCAAAAGTTTTGCTCTTGTTTCTTTCTCTAATAGAGACACAAAGTGTGGACGTTTTGTAATTATTATTGCTTTACTCTTTTGATGATATTGCTTTACCCGTCAAAAGCTCTTCTACAATTATTTTATAAGAGTAAGGCTCGTTTCCTCGATTATTGAAATGTCATTCTATTCAAAGTGTTATTTATCCTAATTTTTTTAATTATAGAAATTAAGAGTGTGAATATTGTCTTTAAAATGAAAGGATATATAATAACATTTTTCGTATTTTAATTGTTAACCTAATCTTGCCGACACAATTCGTCAATTCCACACAATTTCATCCCCTATTGTACATGTTCGTTGGCTGGCTAGAAATTGGAATTTCAGGCTTGGAGTTCAAGGCAGAAAAGTTAAGAGAAAGTACTTGGAAGAAAGACCGAAAGTGACAAAAATAGGAGAAAGTTAAGTTCAAGATTGTCAAACACACACCATAAATAAATAAAATTGCCATGCACTAGAAAGTAAGTAATATCACACATCAGTCATATTCAATAAATATAGTTAAAAGCTTATAAATTCATTTACAATGTTTGTCAAAATATAAATCATCTACATATTTAAATAAATATAATTAACTAAATTCATTTAGCACACTTCCAAATTTATTTACATACAATTAATATAAGTCACTAAATATATTTAATATACAATGTACTCTAATAATGTACCTGAATCATCACGAACGGAGAGAACCAAAAGTTAAACGTACGAGGAAGGTAGTGAAAATTGCGAAGAGAATGTAAAAGGTGATCATGTTTCGTGATCAAAGCTAATCCTTGATATTAATATTATTATTATTATTAGCTATACGCTAGCTAGGCTGGCTTAGTGGCCGACCCTAATCCTCGGGGTTCATAATAAACGATATTGATTTAGATTTTTCTTTTGAAAAATCAAACACGAGCAATATGAAAATACGTTTACGAAGAACTCGATATTAGTTTGTTTTCGTACACAGGATATTAATTAGTTTATATTATTGTCTAATTAAAGCTATTAAAATATTTTAAAAAATATAATAGTTTATAAGTTTATAATTATTTTCAATTAGTATAAAGTTTTAAGTTAACGAAGTATAATCATATATATATATGTTACCACTCATTTCCTCGGAAGATGGAGGAAACATTCGCCGGGTACTTTGATCCTCGGACCACGGAGAGAAACCTCTGTGTCTTATCAATTGAACACTGGAGTCAGGAGTGCCGAATAGGCTGGGAAGGTGTAGGTTCCGATTAACGACATCTTGAGCTAAGATCCTTCTGATCGGTCTAACGACCCAGTACAAGAAGGGCACGAAATCTATACGGATTTTGGTGGGCCTTCTAGAAGGATAGATCAATTTTAATTCAAGGGTGAAAACTTTTTTACTTTTTTATTTTAGAGAGTCTAAATCTATTAATAATAATAATAATATGGTGAACTGCAATACACTTATTTCAATGTTCTAATCAAAATTTACATAGCCACATCTCGGACTCGTGGTAGCATATGTATGCTCACATATATTGGATCACCTCCCTTTAAAATTAAATTTTACACTAAACTCAGAATGTCCAACTTTTGTTGGTTTTTTAAACACAGTATTGTAATAAAAGATATAAAAATATTATTTTATTACTAAATAAAATATTGAATTCGGATGTTCCGAATTCATTACAAATTTATTTTCAACCTCCTATGCTCGATTATAATTTAAAATTTGTATAAATATAAATTAAAGTGATACTGAGATCCTTTCTTTCTTTTATTTGTTTGTGTGTAATGGCTTCATAGCGAGTGTGTGTGTGTGTGTGTTTATCTGATTTCAATTACAAGTCCTTTCCTTGTACATCCCTTTAATAAAGTAAAATATTAATTTTAAAATATATGTTACAATTAATATGTAATAATTAGTAAAAAATCTTATATAATCCTAATTTAGATCATCTCAATTATTAGAGTAGTATATCACTTATAATATTATTTTTAATAAAAAAAAGTAACATGATTATTTAATTTTTAAAAAATTAATAAATATTTAGCATCATTATCAAATAAGTATAAATTGTGGAATTGATTTTTTTAAAATATCCTAATGTTGAAATATTGATGGTTTTTTTTCAAAAAAATTAGTATGAAAAAATTATGGAATTGACAAATTGGAATGTTTAAATTGCAAAAAATTAAATAGGGTATAGTGAGATAAGTAGATAGATAATTTTTTTTATTATGATTTTCAAAAGTTCTAGATTTGAAGTCAAAAATTTTTCCTCTAATCCCGCCCTTATTTAAAATTTTGCCCCCACTCTCATTCTCTCTCCTATAACGGGTTCATATTCCTCATTCCACGTAGAGATTTGAATCCCTACTGATATTTACGGGTTTATTAAAAAAATTTAAAAGAAAAAAATTTAAAAATACTTTGAAATTCAAAACATAAATTTCCATAATAATAAACATTACTAATGAAACATAATCCAAATTAAAAATGAAAATACATATATAATATAAATCTAATAAAGATAATTCAAAAATAAATGTGTGATAAGGTTTTCTTGTTATCATTAATTATCATAATTATAATATGTTTACTATAATTAATCCTATCATTATAATCCTTAATTATAATAAATATAATCAATATATTTATTGTTAATTGTAAGATTTTCTTTGTAACATAATTATAATATCTTTGTTATCATTAATACAATAATTATATATATAATTTTTATGGTATAATATATTAAATTATAATTTTGTTTATGTTATTTTTTATTTTTTATATTACTTTTTTTTAATGGTACAGAGACACGAATGTATGGTTGAAAAAAATAATTGATAGTTAGAAGGTAAATTAAATTCAAAAACTTACTTTAAATATTAAGATTATGAAAATGATGGGGCATAATTTTTTTTTATGAATAACACATGGAATATTTTCCATGTAATGAGTGTTAATTAAATAGTAGTATTATATCAATTATTATCACATTTAATTAAGAATAAATTATCATATTAGTATTATAATGAGCCTTAAATATTCAATTAAGAATGGATTTGGAATAAATTTAATTTTGAATTATTATCATATTAAAATCAACCAAGTAGCAATTCGTTAACAATTTGACCTGTCTGTTTTATTTATAGCAAAAAATATGCTGATCTTAAAGGTTGTTTATTTTGAAAATATTTTCTTTTTAATTTTTTATATTACCCTCATAATGTAAAGCTATTAATGATTCTTAATTTTAATTGTAGATCGTAATTATATTGACATAGATCCTCTCTTAGTGCAAATTGTTATCTATAATGATTGTAATATTTGATTCTTTAATGATTGTAATATTTGATTTTATTTCATATGAAAAATAATTAATAAGTAAATTGTAAATTAAGTTTAAAAAAAACTTTAGATATAAAGATTGGAAAATATGAGGCCTAAATCACAAATGATAGGTGAAGTATAAATCACAATATGAATGACATCTGTAATAATTTCCATAAAAGAAGTTTGAAATATTAATATAGTAGATTTATTTAGTTGTACCACCGTCTCAAGCCCTAGCCCATCATCTTGGATCACCTTCCTTTTGTTGTTGAGCAGCCTTAGGGCCCTCATTAATCTAGGGTGTATATTGAAAATTGCACGAAAAGGGGAGTTGAATTATGCTTTTACTTTTCTTTCCCTATTTTCGAAAACTTTTAAATAAAGACTAACAAATATTCACTTGAAATTTAGCACAACGATTATCAGTGAGTATCAGAAAGTGACTTTCTGAAACAAGATGAAAAAATGATTAATTAAAAGCAATTTTCCAGAAATGCGTTGAATAAAAACACAAAGCAAAATCTAAAAGAGATTAAGGGAGAAACGAGATATTGCACAGGGAGTTTTAATACTGGTTCAATCAACCTACCTATATACAATTCTCAACAACATGTTGAGTTCCACTAAATCAACTTTTTCTCAACCTTAAGAAAGTTAGATAGTATTTTAATAGCCTTCTTAAACTATCTCGCGTGACTAGTAGCTCACTTTGTTTTCACTTCAAAGTAGTTTTTGACTAGTTTCTCCAAGCTAAACTCACAATAATCATTACTGGATCATGGTACAATGATTTTTGAAGGTTGATTCATTTCAACTAACAAACACTCATGTTTTCTTAGTATAGAATATGTATGAGGTGAGTTTCTATCGATTCTTCCTAGGAAGAAAATGTTATATAATAAGAACTTAATAAGAAGATTTTTACAGAAGTAAAACTAATTACAAGTAGTGATAGCTTTACAAAAGAAAAAAAGGATTCTTGTGTTCTTGAACAAGTTTGCGAGCATTTTAGCCAAAAGTCTTGAGTTGTAAGCACATGAACTCCTTTTATACTTGATTTTCAAATTCAAATTGTTGCCCTTAATCTATTTTTCTAGTAACACATGTTGATCTTTATTATTTTATTTTTCTCATATTTGTTTGTTAATAGATTCAATTTTTTTATTAGATCTTCTAATTTTTTGTTAAATTTAAAAAATATATATTTTGCTATTAATGAGATTATCTTTTAATTTGCATCTTATTTTAGTTTTCATATTTAATTAGTAGATATTCTCATAATTTTTATTTTTGTAGAAAAAAAATAAAAAATAGCAATAGTAGTTAATAATTTCAATAGAATATTTGAATAAAAATTTGAAGAGATGAAAATTTGCCTAGAAGTCAAAGGAAAGAATCATAGAAGATAAAAATCTAGTTTTATATAATATTTTCTTTTTCTTTAAATAGATTATTCTTTAAATAGAAGATACAAATCCAGTTTCTTTTTCTTTATTATATTAAAAAGTAAAAGAATAAAAAAAAAAACAATACATGGAATCCAGTAGGTCCAAATTTGCTTCTTGTTGGCTTTTGATATTTTAATAATAAAATATAAAATATTGTTTAAGCATTTAATTCGGATTGTTCGAATTCTTTGCAAAATTCTTCCAAAGATGAGCAAAGGGCACCTTTACAAATTAATAAAATTTATACCCTATTAAAAAGTTACACAGATTGATGATTTTATTATTTTTTCAAGATAACCAATGTTTGTCATTATTGTAATTGTATCCCGTACACTGCCATCTTGCACTTTTAAGAAGGTTATTATATCCTATTGCAATAACTTTTCATATTTAACCGTAGTACTCTATATTTACACATGTTAATTGGAGAGCAATCCATATTACCATAGCTACCTTGGGCATTGATTGGACGAGGGATGTGAGCAATACCGCTTACAACTAGTGGGTCCGCGATAGGCGTCTGCACAAGAGCCCCAGGCTAAATGCCGCCCGGAACAGAAAGACTTTCAAAGCAAAGGCATGAAGGCAGGATAAATAGCTGTACTAATGTGCAATCAGCTAGGTAATACAGTGAGTCAAATTTCCTGTGCTAGCCATAAGTAGCAATGCGGGAGAGAGACTAATTGAATTCTACTGCGCTTTAGAAGAGATAGAGAATTCAATTAGCTAACTTTCCCCACAGAAAGTAAGAAAGGCAATCAATGAAAGAAGTATTGGTAAGAGTGATGTTACCCTATCCGTGAGGCCTGGAATCATGAACCGTTTACAATTTAAAATCAGTGTACGCTGGGGCTTCGTGACAGTGCGTGCTAGCTGTGTGGGGGGGGAATTGGGGTTAGGAAAGTTCAAAGAACTTACCTTGGGAGAAGGGGACAATACAATGGGAAAAATCGAAGAAAGTTAGCCATAAGTACGACGAGGGTGAAGGGGAACCACGACAAGACTTAAAAAAAAAAAAAAAAAGAAGGTGATCACGGGGTCAAGATTGATGGCTTGATGACTTTGACACATGTGATTCCATTCTTAGAGATGCTCTTAAATTATTTGTGTAGGCCGGGGTGATTCTGCAGTAACTATATCCTTTATTATGCAAATGTCATGCAATTCAAGAAAAGTAGGTTAATTGGGCTGTTATGCCCCGTAGTTAATCAAAAAAAAAAAAAAGAAAAGTAGGTTATTGCAAAAAGATGTTGCAGGACAAAGGATTGTGGTTATTTAGTAAAGACCTTTTTTAAGTTTTAATATTTACAAGTTGGTGACAATTCTATATAAATGTGGGTGGTATATTTCTTAAAAGGAAATTCCCAGAAGGATCTAGAAATGTGTACCAACATCTGATAACATAATTCAAACACATTTCAAAAGATAAAAATAAATAAAAATTTTGTACGTGCTCTAAAAATAAAAAAATATTTTATATATTTATCTATTAATTAATATACCAATTATATATTAAAAATAAAAAAAATAAGAAGAACAATAATAGTTCACAATAAAACATATATGTCTATAAATATTTCTCAAAACATGTACATGACATGTGAAACTTTTATGGGTTATCAAGCCAAATCTATTTACATCATATAATATCCCGATGGCTGGGTATAATATTACTATGATTTTATCGTGAGTTACTCAATCTTTTGGATTTTCCAAAAACTTTTCTTAAAAAGCTATGGTATTGTTTGGTGAAATAAAAGTTATTCTTATTAAGGAGAAGTTTCATCATTATAGTATTTGATAAATATATTATAGAGTTTCTCTTAAAACCCAAAAAACTTATAATAAATATAAACATTAGAGGATAATCTAAAAAAACTATAATAAATATAGACATTAAATAGAGTAATTTCTATTTTAATTGCTATTAATTATAGTAAGGTTATAGTAGTCTTTTAAATGTTAAGTCAGCTTGAAAAAATATCCAATAAGATACTCTCAAAAGTAATTTGATTTTTAAAGTCAAGAGCAAATTTAAAACACCTAAGTTTCCTGTGTATCAAATGAATAAAAAAATTGATTTGATGTTTTTCGTAAGTCGAAGGATCACCTTAAAGAACTAACAACATAGCAAATTTAATTAATTTGTCCAAGCCATTATGCCTTAATCATTCTCAATTTGATCTATTCTTGACTAAATTTGATGAGAAAAATAATGAAAATCTCTTCGTTGATGATTTCAGTGAGTTGTTAATATCAAATGATTTTATTAGCAATAATACTCACTAATTTGAATTAATTTGTGGAACGAAATGGCACACTATCCAGAAAAATTAGCTGATGTGGGTTAAAAAACACATGACCGCGATAAAAGGTTTCACATGATTTTTATCTTAGTATGCGATCAGATATAACAAATATTGGGGACACAATATATACATACCTATACACTCTTAAAGAAATTTTCAAATTATAGTAGGGGCATAAGCCCCAGATACTATGTACATGGATCCGTCCCTGTGCACAATTAATTTGATCTCTAGAACTTCAAACAAAATAACCAAATCAATGTTTCAACAAGGATGATATAGCGCCAACATGGATACAAACAATAATGTTATCACATAACTACACACCTATGGTTGATGAAGGAAGAGGACAAAATAGCTGAATGTATATGTGGACAATTATACAAAACAATTATGAAATAAAAATAAAAAACCACATTTCTTTCTTTCTCTTTCTCTGTCTCCCAGTCTTGCTCTCTATCTATCTCAGCTCTCGCACAACTCTCTTTTCTTACGTGCAAGAGAATAACAACATTATCCCTGCCATGCCACCGCCACATCCACTGTGCCATCATCAACTGCTTTTATGTGATCATCTCACAACAAGAACAATAACTCTTGAGGATGATTGTAACTCTATCACCCACAAAAGAACAGTAACAATAACAAACATACATCTCTTTTACTTTTTTGCAACAATCTTCTTCGTAAGGTATGTGGGTTCTTCATTTGCACTTCTTGCTTTTCTTTTAATGGGTTTGTGGTATTTCTTTTGATGGGCTCCTTATTTGCACAATTTGAGTTAAATATGATTATTAAATTGAGAATGAATAGTTTAATAAACCTATAAAATGACTATAAAATTCATAAAGGAATGGTAGTTTATTGCCATTGGTTTACAAGTTTTAAATATGGCTTTACAATTTACAAGTATTTTAAACTAAATGAAGATAATTTTTAAAATTAACTATTGCTTAAAATATGTGAACCAAGTGTTAGAAGCTTGTAAACCAAAGGCAAAAAACTTATAAACTCATGCTTAAAACTTACAAATCAAATGCAATAAACTTTATAAATTAAATTTATCGCACAAAGTGGTGCTACAGAGTTCTAAAGTGATTGTAAATATTCGGAATTCGAATCTAAATCATGTGAACACGGTTTACAATATAACGTATTTGGGAAGGTTTTTTGCCATTAGTTTATAAGGTTTTTTATCTTTGATTTACAAGTTTTTAGTATAATATTTATAAGTTTTAAGCACAGATTTACAAGTCCTGTAAACCAAGTGCAAAAAATATGTAAAACTATGCATCACTTAAAACCTATAAATCAAATGTGAAAAACTTGTAAACCAAGGGTTAAAAACTTGTAAATTTGTGCTTAAGGCTTACAAACCTAGTGTGATAAGTTTTATGATCCAAGTTATTTGCACAAAGTGATGCTACAAAGTACTAAACTGATTATAAATACTTAAAATCCAATTCTAAATAATGCGAAGACGATTTACAATATAATGTATTTGAAAAAGCTTTTGGCTATTGGTTTATAATTTTTTTTGCCCTTACTTTATAAGTTTTTTGCATTATGTTTATAAATTTTAAGTACTGGTTTACAAATCTTGTAAACCAAGTGCAAATAATTTCTAAAACTAAATATTGCTTAAAACTTGTAAACCATATGTAAAAAACTTAAAAACTATGGAGAAAAAACTTATAAACTCATGCTTAATATTTACAAACCAAATGTAATAAACTTTATAAACCAATTTTTTTTTTACAAAGTGGTGCTACAAAGTTCTGAACTGATTGTAAATACTTGGAATCCAATTTTAAATATTGTGAACACGATTTACAATAAAATGTATTTGGTAAAAATTTTTACATTTATTTACAAGTATTTTTGTACTATATTTACAAGGTTTAAGCATTTGTTTACAATTTTTGTAAACCAAATGTAAATAACTTGTAAACTTAATGATAAATATTTTATATGTAGTTGTTGTATGACAACTTTATTATAATTTACGTGCATTTTTTTTGTTATAGATTTTATGTCATACTCTATATGTAAAGTATGAAGGATTAAATAATTGTAAATGCATGTCCACTCAGTTTCACACTTCATAAATATCTGGGTAAAATAAATAAAAAAATAAATTATATTTTGAATTCGATAAAAAAATCCAAAAAACAACTTATATTTTTTACGGTAAGGAGCAGTATTAATTCTAGCCGAGGCTTGTCACCGCCTTTGCAGAATACTAAAAAGGCATTGTGGCTCGTGTTGTGAGTGTACCCGCAAAGTTCAAACCCGTGTATGTGTGGCTAGTCCCAACAGAGAGTTGCCTAGCTAGTGTGCACAGCTCAAGTGATCGAATGGGGAGTCCCTCAAGCTACCTCTGGTTCTTATCATGTTTGGCATGTTCTCTCTCACTGTCCCTTCTTCCTTCAGGCGTTATATACGCCACTTTATTCTTTATTCTTCTCACGGTCCTTTCATGGATAGTCAAAGCTGTCTCCCCTGAGATGGGTAATGTTTGCGAGGATAAGGCAGTTGATGATCGGAGAAAGCTGAAGAAAAGTTTCGCACCATGGTCACGGGATGTGGTCATAGTCTCGGATCTCTGGGCTAAAATCTACTCCTTAAGACAGGGGAAGCAAACCGTGGAGAAGTATTTTGAGGAGTTTAATGTAGTTTGGGAGAAACTGGAAACTATTCGGCCGCTACCTGCGTGTACCTGTGGGGCAAAGTGCTCTTGCTGTGGACATTTGCGGAGAGAGAGGAATGAAAGGAAGAAGCTAAAAGTGGTGAGGTTCCTCGAGGGTCTCAATGGTGACCGGTTCGATGCAACAAGGTCTCGGATAATGTCAGAGGGCCGTTTGCCGTCTCTTAACAAGGTCTATAAATCGGTGGTCAACGAAGCAGCACAGATGGAAGGTGATTATTTATTTATTTATTTTGGTAATAAAGCTAAATAAGGTAATTAATTCTCCCCTCACTTTTAATTTAGACAAAATATAATTGTCCTTCTGAGATGTATTGCGGATAAATAGTCACTCAGGTGCTGTTTACTTTTAATTTTCAGTTTTAATTTTTAGTCTAAATCTTAAACTGAAAATTCTTAAAGGACTTGTTTGGTTTGCTGGGCATGTTTTCAGTTTTTAATTTTTGTAAAAAAAGAATTAAAAAAATTGAAAGCTAAAGGCCTTAAAGTCTCAAATCAAATTCTCATATTTTTTAAAAAGCGGAAAATTAGTCTCTGGATAATATCCTTTGATATAGACCTTACTATCCCTTTCAAATTTTGTGTTAATCAAATTGGACATTGTGAAAAATAAAAAGTCAGATAAATTAGTCACTAAAAAGTAAATTATTAGATAAGTTAGTTCTTCTCACCTAACTAATTTTATCGATTATTCAATTTTTTAGGAATTAATTTGTCTAATTTAAAGTTTTTACCGTTTTTTTACATGGATTATTTAATTGATGTGAAAAGGGATGAATTTAATAGTTTTGTCTTAAAATAGAATAGTAATTAATTTGCTTAAATTTCATTTTTATATATCTGCATTAAATTAAATAAATTTTTTCTCTTCTTTACATCTTTTTTAACCGGTCATAAATTTTCTTTAAAAGATACAATTTAATCTTTTAAATTAACATTTTTAAAGGATAAAAACTATTCATGATTTTTTTTAATTTGTCACAGTAATTTTTAAATGACATTCAATTTAAAGTGGATAGAGTACTAATTGGGAAAAAAGAAGAAAGCACACTTCTCTGTTGTTAAGTAGTTCATGTATTTGTTTGGGTACATACCCATTTCCTTTTAGCCACGAATTTATGTATGTTCAACACCTTTGTACTATGTACAAAAGAAGTTCGTGCCCCTTATTTTTTCTTCGTTTCAACAAAAATTGCGCATAACTAACCATCCTTTGTACTATGTACTAGAAGTTAACGAAGTTCAGAAGCTGAATCGTTCCATCCATCCACACCCATTAACTTTGAAGCCCTCTGGAGCGCCATACATTTGCAGCGGATGTCGAGAACTGGGGCTAGGACCTAGTTACCGCTGTGAAACTGATAACTGCAATTACATCCTCCATGAAGATTGTGCCAATGTTGATGCCAATAATTCCCTGGTTTTTCATCGTTTCTTCAAAGAGAGCAATTTCATGTTCTACAAGAAAAAACCTGATAGGCGCGAGAGGTTTTGCAATGCTTGTGGGAATGATGTGCTGGGATTTTTCTACCATTGCCACACTACAGGAAAAGATTTGCATCCATGTTGTTTGAACCTGAAAGATAGTGTTTCTGATAAAGGGGGACATGTGACATTGAACTTGTGTAAGACGGTTCCCAAAAAGTGTGAAAAATGTAAGGGAAAGATAGTTGAGAATAATATTAAAGGCTGGTCTTACATATCTTCAGATGAAAAATATTGCTTCCATGTTTCTTGTGTCAAAGGATTGATTCTTGACAAATGGAAGGAGGGTTACTTCTCTAAAGATAACATGTCATTGCAGAAATATGACCCGAAGACTCAAATTCCACTGACATGCAAGGAGATGGTCAAAGCTGGACGAAGCTCAAAGGGATCGGGGAAAACCAAGGTGTTCATCAAGATAGCCACTGTGGCACTCAAGCTAATAGTTTCAGTGATTTTTGGAGATCCTTCTTCTTTTATTGTTAGTGCTCTTGGAGTCATTTCAGCTAATTGATCAATTGGGAAATCCAGTATCTTTTAATTTCTTGTGGGGTAAGGGTGTTTCATTTTGTGTTTATGATTAACGGGTCAAGCTTCTAAGTGGATGTGTGAATTTGGTGTGACTTGTAATCCTTATGTACATCAACAAATAAAATGATGTGAGCAGTTGTATTAGCCTTAATGTCACATTATTGGTAGTTTATTCTAGGATTAATTATCTGTAAGTTCTTATAATTTTATTTAATTTTTACTTAGGTTCCTCTAGTTTAAAATCCTTGTAATATATAAAAATTTTCAATCATGTTCCTACTATTATAAAAAACAAAATATTTCATGAATATATCATTTTCATCTCACTCTTTATTCTCTCATGGATATGGAATATTTGATAAATATTTTATTTTTTATAACAGCGAGACCTGATTGTAAATTCTCAATACAGATCAAATAACAAAATTTTTAAATTATTGGAATCTAATTAAAAATTGAGTGAAATTATAAGGACATATAGAATAATTAAATGTTTGTTTTATTATTTTATCTCTTTTAGAATATCTGTTAACTTTTAGACAGAGTCATATTTCAAAATATTTATCAATTTCACATTATAATAGATTATAATTTTTTATTCTAATAGTACTCTTAAATAATTAATGATTAGTAGTGTAACCTTTCATTTTCAACCATCTGATATGCTCCTCAATTGATTATCATTAAGGTATATTAGTCTACATACTATAATTTGGTATTAGAGTACTCTATTACCTTATTATTTATCATTTTTTAATACCCATATTTATCTAAATTTGATAAATATTTTACAAGGGAGGAAGTATTAACTAGTGTGATCAGCTGTATTATCCACGGAGAACTATATCAATTGCACTGCATGTTCTATCAGAATAAACGGAATGTTTTATAAGTTTGCTTTACGATTTTGCTTAACACCTTGACTCTGCTAATAATCAACACTTCCTCAAGAAAATTCTGCCCAGGGCCAAAAACCACACGGGAATAGCCCAAAAAACTATATTGCAACGCGACCCATCAAACAGGCAGCTTAACCGGCCGACGCGAAACACAACACTGCAGTATCCTGCTTCATACCAAGCAATCCTGAGGCACCATTAAAAGGAAGCATAGGTTCCTGAATACAAGAAGCATCGTCAAAAATTCATATGGATGATGATTCTCCTGCTACGTTATCAATTTAATTCGGTTCAACTATTTGGGAGTTTTCATAATTTTACTCAATTTTTTAATTAAGTTTTAATAGTTTAAAAATTTACAACTAAGTCTCTATATTATATAAAAAAGGTTTAATCATACTGAAAATTTCTATAATTTCACTTAATTTTTAATTAGATACCTATAATTTAAAAGTTTCTAAGTAGGTCCCTATAGTGTATGAGATTTTTCAAAACAAGTCTCTGCCGTTATAAAAAAATAGAATATTTTTTGGAATATAAAATATTCCATTGGAATCTCTCTCTTTACATAAAGGCAGGAACTTGATTGAAAATTCTCATACACTATAGGGACTTAATTGAAAATTGACTGAAACTATAGGGACTTGAAGAATAATTAAACCTTTAAAACCCATAAAGTTTCAAATCATTATTCTAACATTCTCTAAGTTTATAAAAAATAAATAAATGAAAAGAAATTTCCTAAGTGTTGGTATTTAACATTTCGAGATAAATTGTATACTAATCAAAATCTTATATACCATGAAAGAAATTAACTAGCTAGAATTGGTTTTTAGAATGATTTGTTATTGTTTTTTCGCTTTCAGATAGATTAATAGTCTCCATTATATATGATGACTTATCTGATCATAACCATTATACTTTGGTAAATTTTTGGAAAACAATATATCTTGGATGAATATTTTACAGAGAGACATTAGTATTTGGTACGAAAAGATGGCACCAAATTTCACAGTGCCAAGTATAGTGTTCGAGGAACGAAAATCACGATGGACAAGTGGTAATATACAAGTTTATCGGGGAAAAAAGTAGCAGTGCTATAAAGAAAAGAAATTAATACCTCTTAAAAAGTGTATATGCAAAAAGTATGAAAAACTTTTCATAATAAATGTGACTTCTTTATGTTATACTAATGAGACTAATTGCAGGAAGGAGAAATACTTATTAGGTGCATCAAGAATAAGAAAAATATTTATTCTAATTCATTTATTAATTGATATATAAATTTTATAGGTCATTATTATCTCATATATCCCCTATATTTTTAATACAAAATTGCTATGTCAATTAATAAATAGAGTAGAGCAAATATTTTGTCTTGCTCTAAGAGCATCTAAGAATTTCTTTTGTAGAAAAATCTTCTTTTATATTATTAGATTCACACAATAATTATCAATTAATTATTTTGTTCTCTTGATACCCTTATAAGAGAGAGCGTTAGTGAATAGATTAATTATGAGAGACAGCATTGGGGTATATGATAATGGTAATATTATAAAATATATTTAAATTTACTCTAATTTTAAGTTCATTCAATTATTTTCTTAATATGTTTAATTATTCTTCAAGTCCATATAGTTTCACTCAATTTTAAATTAAGTTTCTATAATGTATAAGAATTTTCAATCAGATTCCTGCCGTTATGCAAAAAGAAAGATGAAAATAGAATATTCTATTTTTTATAATGGCAGGGACCTGATTGAAAATTTTCATACACTATAGGGACCTACTTAGAACTTTTAATCTATAGAAACCTAATTGAAAATTGAGTGAAATTATAGGGACCTGCAGTATAATTAAGTCTATAAAAAAAATTCAATCAAATCCTTGTTATTGAATAATTTGTGATCAAGTTCTTATAGTTTATATAATTTTTTAATTAAATTCCTATATTTTATAAAACAATTTTAACCAACTCCTAAAAAGTTATGTACGTTTAGAAACTTGATTGAAATTTTTTTTTTGTGTTGAGCAATATGCTAGGCAACCCGATCAGGGTTTCAAGCTATCCAATATTATGATTCCCAACTAATGTGCTAAAAGTGTATTGAAAGAGGAAAATGATAACAATATATCGATGGGAGAAAAGGAAAATTGTTATAAATTGCCAACTTAGTCTATCGATACTGTTTATCGAACTAGCTAGTATTTTTTATTTTTGTCTGAGAATGGCAAAATTATTGAGCCATTTCGTTTGTATTATTTGATTAAAGTCACCTCTTTCGTGCTTTTTGGTTTGATGTTGAAAGTCACCTCAAAAGAGTGCTTCATTGTCGTTGCTTTATTGTTGCTGTGGTTGTTGCGCTGTGACAATTTGGTCTCTGTGACAATTTCATGGATAAAGTAGTCCATGACAGAAAAATATTAGCATTAAAGTCTCCCAAAATTTTAAAAATAGAGTATTATAGGTCCTTAATAATTTTGTTGATGGATAAATTGGTCTTTGATAATAAAAAGTTAGTATTGAAATCCGTTACAATTATAAAAATAGGATATACAGATCGTTGACTCACTTGGAAAATATTAAATGCAGATGTAAACTTTAATTATTAATCTATATGATATCTATTAATCGTAATCAATATTAACTAAAATACATCCTTTTATTTTATTTTTTATTTTTTTCCCAAATTCCTCTCCCTAATATTTCAATATTTCGCTAGACACATTATCAAGGAAGAAATCCTTAGCCCACAAACTTCCATTATGAAAAAATGAATATGATTTAGAATTGAATTTCTTATGCTTTATTACTATCTTATTATGAAGTACTATAATACTAATATCATTAATTCATAATCATTTTTCCAAAAAAATATAATGATTTCATATTACAAAATAACACAATAGGGTTCTATTTTTATATTTGTGAGAGACCTCAACACTAATATTTTTTTATTAAGGACTAATTTGCCTATCAATACAAAAATGTCAATAATTTATAATGTCCTATTTTTACAATTGTGAGGGACCTCAACATTAATATTTTTTTGGCCAAAAACCAATTTGTCCATAAATGAAATCGTAAGGGACCTATAGTATTCTATTTTTATAACCATGAGGGACTTTAATACTAATTTTTTTTATTAGAGATTACTATTATTAGGGACTATGTTAAAAAACAAAAAAGTGGTTCAATTATGCACTTCGAAGATCGACGTACGAAAAGTCGAAAACTACTTTTGCAATTAACGAGTGTTGAGTTTTGGAAGATAATCTTCTCTCCTTCTTTCACTTTTCAAAGGCCAGAATGACTCAAATTTTCAAGCGTTCGTTGCACAAGTAATGAATTATGGATTCAAATTCGTACTGAATAGAGCAAGGCTCTTCTCCTCAATCGAGTTACATTCAGATAGCTAAGTTCTTTTTTTTTGTTTCTTCGGGAAAAAAAAAAAACGATAGTGAAGTTCTTTCCTCATCTAATAAAGGAAATAGTTTTTTACTCCACACATTATTTTCGCCCTTCATTTTTGTTGGGGCCCATTACTTTTGTATTTTAACATTCTCCTGTTGATGGTCCTGATAGGGTCTACTGCTTTTGTATTTTCTAACATTCTTCTTTCGATGGTGCTGTTGGGCCTATTACTTTTGTATTTTTTAACACTCTTTTCTTCTGATGGTGCTAAATCAAAGAGGACAAGGATGTCTTCCACCGCGAAGGTACAAGGGAAATTCCATTTAGGCATTTTGATAAAATGCATCCCACTACAAGTTAATTTGCACCGCGGTGAAGATCAGAGGAGTCAACTGCAGTGGAAAGGTCAAGTCGATGGGCTCTTGGAAGACCTGGTCAGCGAGTGACGAAAGATGACTTGAAAATTAAGGGGTAAACAAGGTGAAACTTGAAAGAGAGAAGGAAAAAAAAAAAAAAAAGCATTCTCTATTTTGACTTCTGAATCAGGTGTAGATGAAAAAAATATTTGAGTGAAATAGGTTAAAAGACTCCTAGATTTATTTTGTTTTATTAGAGTTTTTTTCTCTCTCATATAAGATATAAAGTATCTACACTTTTATCATTCTAAAATTTTTGTTTTAACACTTAAGTAAAGGTTAAATTTTTTATGCACTTTAATCCTCAAAAGTTTTTATATAAAATACATCAATTCTAATAATAGAAAAATTATTTTTGGTATACCATAATTTGAAAGTAATGAGATGTGAATATATGACTTCATATATACTACCTAAGTTACTCACTACTAGCCTAATCCTGATAGCTCAATTATAGAAAAATTATATGCACATTTCCAAAAATATTGATTTGTAACATATTAGTCCTTGAAAGATTCAACTTTTAACATTATCTTTAGTACGTAAAGAAATTGGCCTTTAATATATTAAGTTTTCATGTACTAATGTTTATATGATTTTCCTGTTAAGAAATTAATATGTTATAATATGAATCTTTTGAGAATAAAAGTATATGCATTTAATCTTTTAAGAATCAATATTTATATGATTTATTTATTAAGATATTAATATTTTATAATATGAAATCTTTTGAGGACTAGAAGTATATGTTTAATCTTTTAAGGACTAAAATGTTTAAACCAAAGTTTTTTAAGAATTAAACTACAGATTGACTCAAAGATATATAAGCTCCCTAATAATCACAATAATCATATACAATTATACGATAATTTTTTTAGGAACAACGTGTATACATTAATGTATAGTTAAAAAAAAGAACCTTTGGGGGAGGGGCCACTGTTAGCTTTTTAACCCAAAAAAATTGATTAAATACAGTAATCCATCGATTTTGATATTATTTATCAATATATATATTTAAATTATAGCAATACAGCTCGCAGTTAAACGAAATAGATGATATAATACACGTTTGGCTAGCAAACGAATTACTACTTTAAAACGGCTAGCTCTGCAACATATTAAATAGGTCAGATAGACCGTTGCTGTGTGTCAGACCAATTGCAATGGCTAGGTGCAAGCTGTGTTACTAAAAAGGCCGATAGTCAGCCATTTTATTTAAGGCGGATTCTCACACACAGTTGAGAGTCAATGCCTATTATGCAGTTGTCATTTAACCACATTTAAAAATTGTGGCTAAACAACAACACATGCTCTCCCTTTTTGCTCACTGCTCCACCTTCGCCACCACCATTACGCCACTCTTTCCCCCACTCCCAATCTGAAAATTCATCAATGCTTAAAGATTTTAACATATATATGAATACACTTCCAACATGACAACAATAAAACCATAGCACCATAAATCGAAATGGAGAATTCATCAATTGCGCTGCCGTGCTGCCAAGCCATGGTGGAAAACACCAAGAATGCAACCCAGATCGTGATGTCGCAGCTCGAGGACGAGCTCCGCCACGCTCCTGTCCGCAGCACCGTCGGTATCGACGCCGACAGCCTCTACGTCTCGATGTGTAGTGTTTTATTCGAATGATGAAGAAATAGAGAATTGGGGACGAGTATCGAGCAAGGTCAGGTATCCATCCTCGTCAGGTAGAGCCATAATGTGGAAAAATTTGGAAATCTGAAGTTTACAACATAAAAGAAATTAAAATAAAAAACAGAGGTTACCCATTGAATGCTTTGTGGGGGAAAAAAAATAAAGGGTCAAGCTCAAAATCGAAACTTGAGAAAGGTTACAAAGGGGGGGGGGGGGGTGAGTGAGGGTACCTTGCAAAAGGAGAGAGATAAGGGGATGGTGTTTGTGGGGAGAAGATGCTGTTACTGTTGCAATGAGGGGAGAAGATACAGGTACCGCTGATGAGTGCTATGTTTGGCGACACTTTTATCTACATTTAACCACACTTGGGAAATGTGGTTAAAATCAACTGTAGAGATCCGCATTGACTCTCAACTGTAGGGAAGTGGGCACCTTTATTTAAACGTTGGGCAGCTAGCTGCATTAGGCTTTGGCCCACTATATAAAACGAATCCATGGTGGATCACCCCATATCTTTTTTTTTTTTGTATTTTTTTTACCTAGAGAGTAAAAGAGTTTAGTAGTAGGAGAAACGTTTTTTGAAAGACATGGAAAAAAAAAATCTATATCCTCAGAATCAGTGTGAGTATATCTCTATAAATCTGGATGCACATGTAATTTTTTTTAGTTAATTATTATAATTTTATTTATTTTATATAGTGTAGTGTATTTATTTATTTGAATAGCGTAGTGCATTTATTATAATTTATGTAGTTATAGAAACTAATTAGTTGAAATATTTTTACAAATTTTTTTGAGTTTACGTAATTTAATTAGTGTAGTGTATAGATTTAATTTAGAGTAGTCTATAAATTTATTTATTTTTATATTATACATGTTGAATTTTAGTGTGCAAGTTTTGTTTATATTCTCTACTTTTTAATTAATTTTGTTTGGTTTATAGATTTTAATATACTAAATTTATTTAAATGTTTGAGATTGCTAAGAAATTAGAAATGTTTGTTTTATTAATTTATATTGATTCATGTTTATTTTTAGTCTGTAAGTTTAGTTTAGTTTAAGTTCATTACTGCTTAACTAATTTTCTTTACTTTTGAGATTTTATTTATATTTTATTTTTGAATAATTAAGCTGGATAAGAATTTGGTAATTTAGCTTTATTTTATTTCAGTTAATTTTATTTATATTGTACAAGTTTAATAATAGTTTGTAAGTTTACATTAGTGCAGTTTAAGGTTTTGCTTAACTAAGTTTATACTATAGTTTATGGTAAAATAAATTAAAAATTATATATTTCTTTTGTGCACCCAAGTTGAGTACCACGTGGTCATTTTGATTTTATGTGTGTTTAGTTGGATCCACGTATTAAGCTATACATGATTCAGGTTGGGAGTTGGCATGCTGAATGCATTCCCTTTTATGAGTATGATAATGCGTTGCTGTCGGCCTTTGTAGAGCAATGGCGGCCCAAGATGCACACGTTTCATTTGCCTGGGGATAGTGTACTATCACTCTACAAGACATATCCCAATAGCTTGGGCTTAGAGTTGATGGAGAGCCCATTAACGGCTGCACTAGGTGATGGCTCGACTATATTGGAGAGGATATATGGGTTATTTGTGAGTGCTTGCTGGGGACTATGCCATCAGAGGATTACTAGAGGCATTATAAGAATACGCTTACCGTGTCATGGCTCAGGACTGTAGTGTGTAGTTAGGTCCATAGGAGACTGATGCTTGGATTTTGCAAGAAGCATGAGCATATATTTTGAAGCTGATTGGAAGGATGCTACTTCTTGATAAGTCATCAGCTAGGGTCCATGTAAGATATCTCCCGTTACTAGAGGACTTTGCACATTGTGGTAGTCTTAGTTGGGTTTCAGCTGTGCTATGTGTACTATACCGCAGATTGAGCTGAGCATGCAGCATGCATACCCCAAATCTTTCTAGATGTCTGAATCTACTACAGTCATGGAATTTAGTATAAGTTGCCAAAGCTAAGGCCCAGAGTTGATTTACGTATTTCCTTTCCACTAACCAGGAGGTGTGATTATTTTGTTTGTCATTATTTGTTTTTGGTTTATTTCTTGTTTTATTATTTTGTTATCTTACTGAACCAAAAAAAAGTAACCATAAAAGTATGTAAATATTTTCAGTTAGTGCAGATGTAGATGTCCACTGGACGGTGCGGTCACACCACTGCAGATGTTGAGGATGTGCATTGACCTATTGACCCATGATGATGTAAGTTTATTTGTTTTCGTGCCAGTTATCTATTACTTAAAATTTAAGTTTTGATAAAAACAGTGATCAGGATTCTTTATTCTTGCAGTTCATATGGACTCCGTATAACAACCAGGAGGTCTTACATGCCACATCCAATGGTTTATCATGAGTCACGCATTTGGGCTTTCATAACTTCCCTCTTCTGCCTCCCCATACTTGAGTGGTATCATGGGGATCATGTACCGAGACAATTGGCTGCACAATAGCCCATTCCGAGTGAGCCAATAGACATTGATGGCCTGATTGGGAATGATGCTTATGGACAAGCACCTTGGTACCTGAACCATTATACTGTTTAGTATAATTTATGAGGAACATGACTATAGAGATGTGTTACGATCTAGCAATGGCGGCCTGGCTTAGTACAAGGTCCATCATGGGAGTACTTTGCTTCGTATTTCTGAGTTGCACGTAGGGGCTTGACCCTCGACATCCCAGCATACACATATTTGCCACCTGATGTACCCATGCATGGGCCAATGGTGTTGGTCTTGTCCTTGCCTGATCATGTTCCTAATAGGCATTGAGCCAATCAACAGGCTCGTGTAGGGACCAAAGTTAGACGTGGCTTGAGATACCAGATGATGGTGACGACAACGATGATGGTGATGGAGGCAAAGATGGTGATGGTGACAAGGTTGGTCATGGTGGTGGGGGTGATCCACATGGCAAATATTACACGGTAGGCTTGGACAACACTCAACCTGAGTATGGTGGCAACACTTCCTATATGGCTAAGGGTTGCACTCCAATTTCATATGATTTTAACCTGTTCTTCTAGTCACTGTTTCATATCAGTAAGTCTGGCTCACAGCTCGTATCGCATCCATGTGATTGTGTTGACCCTGCACATGAGTTGACCTATGGGGACCTTGATGATCTTTATCGTATCCTGGGACTTTCCCCTAATCAGCTTAACCCTGGTATCACGATTCTGCACATGACAAAGGACTTTGAGCCCACTATGGCTCATGATTTTGATTTAAATGTTACACTACTGAGACAGCCTATGATATCTCCAGTACATGGTAGTAGACCCCTACATATGGGCTCTATTCCGCCATTTGATATCTTAGGCAACACTCCAACCTCGGCCCACATACACCGGGAGGACTAATGGAGGATGTCGCAACCTCTTCAAATTAGAATTAAATGATTCAAGTATGGAATACACCAAAACTATAGTTATGGTGTAACTCAGGTTGTCTCTCAAAGAGGTTATGTCACTTAGTTGGAAAATTTTGGGGGGGGGGTTTTAAGACTAAAAATTAGTTGAGAAAAATCAAGAATTGAAGAGACTAGTGCAAGGTATTCCGAGGATTGAAATTAATTATCATTGACCAAATATTAAACATATTAGTGGCTATTAGTAAATATTTACTAGGAATTATACTAGTGATCAACTGACCTCTAGAATTTGACCAATGCAACTAACTAATAAATGAGATCCCAATTTATTTAGAAATCACATTGATTTAACATACCAATTGTTGTATCCTAACTGCCAATCGAAAGATTAATTCTAATGTTCTCCTTTAAACATAAACCAATTGATCAATCAATTTATGCCGAAAAGGCTTCCCTAAACGACGATGCCAACTAAGTTATTCCAATAAAAACTGTAACAATAGCAAAAACAATTATAAGAATAGAAACTAAAGAACATTGAGAAACTAATGTATTCAATATAAAAAGAAGGTTTCAAAAATCATTCCAATCCATTCAGAAACCCTTACGCTAGTAAGGAAAACTAATCCGCCATCTCTAGAGGATTACAACAGTGAAATAAAGAGAGTTCCTAAAGAGAATAACAATGATCCTTGTCAAAATCTCCAAGAACAAAAGAAACTCACCAATGAAATCCCTAAAGAGAGAAGAATAGAGGAGAAGAAGATAGAGAGAGAGAATGTGGCTACCAAAGGCTAAAAACAATTAAGTCAAAAGTAGGTTAAAAGTCTGTGCTAATCCTATTGGTGAAAAGCCAAGCGGGGCCCAAATTAGGCCAAAATATAGTCTCCACGCATTTTCGTATGAGGATTGCTACGCTAAATGAGCGGTGCAGTGCTCTGCAATGAGCTACACTCTCTAAATCTTTTTTCAGGCGTTGTCGAACGCTATGACGTTGGGCATAATGTATGTTTTCCTTTTTTGGTTAGTTTTACCCCTTAAACATCTGAATCTCTCCTTGGTACTAGAAATAGAGATTGTATCCCTTTGAATAAGCTTTCTAAAACCATAAGAATCACCCTAATCGGATATCTATAGCTCCAGATATTGCAAAATGCTAATTGAGGGTTAAATTGGACAGCATTAGAACATTAACAACCTTTAATCTTGCAACTTGATTTTCACCAAGATGCTCGTACAATTGGGTTTTGAGCTGAACATGAAAATTTTAGAGAACTTCTTGAACTTTCAAAAGCATCATTATTTGTCTCCATTCGATCCTTGTAGATTGAAATATAGATTTTTCATTACAATACTTTTTACAAATATGCTTAAATAAGCTCAAAAACTCTTCTATTTAGAACTCCCAAATTGATTGCTACTACAAGCTCATGCACCTCTATGATATTCATATACCAAAATGGGAAGTCCCTATAAAATTACACCTACAAGGAGGATTAAAAATACAGGAAGCTCTCAAATATCAGTAATCTTTAATCTTGCAACTCGACTTTCACCAAGATGCTCTTAGAATTGGGTCTTGAGCTGAACATGAAAGTTTTAGAAGACTTCTTGAGCTATCTAAAGCATCATTATTTCTTTCAATGTGATCCTTGTAGAATGAAATACAGGTTTTTCATTACAATATTTTTTGTAAATATGCTCGATGAGCTCGAGAACTTTCCCATTTAGCTCCCAAAATTGATTGCTACTACAAGCTCATGCGCCTCTATGATCTTCATACACCAACATGAGAAATCCTTGTAATAAAATTACACTCATGAGGAAGATTAAAAGCACATAAAGCTCCAAAACACATTTATTCATTAAAGTGGTGCAAATAATTATGATTATACTCAATGACACATAATGAGGACTAAATATAATTCAACCAAATATCAACCAATTAAGCACATAAATAATGCAATATGCCTAGAGTTATATAGGAAAAGGGATACATGAATGCAATCCATGAAGGACCACACTGCAAAGATCAAAGACACCACCACCATCGTGATCGAAGCATTAGTAGTTATAGCATCAGTAGTTGAAGCGAGGACTTGATAAACCCCTGCATAAGATTTGTCTTCTTTGTTGTTACATTGAAGGCCAGATCGAAGAGCCCATTAATCGAAGCTAGGACAACAAGTCATCGAGGTCATGAGTTACATACTTACATAAATGAATTTTATATTTTTGTAATTAAATTTTCCAACTTTTTTTGTTTTTGGAATTTTTAAGTTAAATATGATTTTTAAGCTTTTGTAAGTATGATGGACAACCCCCTTGGCAGTGAGGCTAGCATACTAGGACAATGAGGATATTTATCTTATGTATCTGATTTGTTTTGTAAAGTTGTCATACATATGTTAACATGGCACTTATTTACTTGTGTCATACATATGTCATACATACAAGTAAATGAACTCATTCAAAATATAAATACTAGGTAACAGTAAATAAAACTAATCAAAATAAATATACTTGGTAACAAAAAATAAACTCATTAAATAGAAATGTTAGGTAACAATAAATAAAAACTATTGCGATCCTCCAGCCTGACTAGAGGTGGAACCTAAAACCTGAGGGCATCAACACTTGCTGTGACCTGGCTTCCAACATAGGCCACAACGCTTTCAATGGCCAGATTTAACCTCGTCCACTTCATCGCAAAATGTAGTTGATACCAGTCGGCCCTTTTTCACTCGCCTAAGTTTGGGATTGGGTTGAAGTTGACAACCGTTGTATTCTGGAAAAAAAAAGAAGCTTCATTCGAAATAGGTTCAAACTCCATGCTATAGACATTAAAAGCACTCTACAAGCTATACACATCATCAACAAAAGAAGTCCAATCAAGGTGAACTTCTGGATATCCACACGTTGCAATGATGACATATTTGAAGATCGTAAGCAAGAAAGTAGCCACTGGCTATGGAAAGATGATGAACTACTGATTAGTGCATGATTAAACATCTCAATGGAATCTGTAGTTGGTACCGACCAAAAGGGTGGTAAATTTTAGAACCGGATCTATGCATATTTCCTGGAAAGCAACCCCAATATGAAAAGGGAGGTTGGTGGGATTAGGAAACGATGACATTACATCAACTAGTTAGTTCAAGTATTTGGTGCTTGTCACGATCAAGTATCTTGAAATGTAAAGAGTGGTTCAAACAGCGACGATATAATGGAGTCGGCTCATCAACTCTATTTCAAAAGGTTTGAGAAGAAATTCACTCTTGAACGATATTGGAACATGCTCCAAAGAGAACAAAAATGGAGAACCTAATCAACACAGAGTAGGGGTTCCAAAAGAACAAAAATAGGTGCTTCTGGAGCATACTCATCCTCATCAAATCTAGAAACACTAGTGGGTGAAGATATTGATGTGGGGTTTCGAATTCATCCACAAGGAACAAAAAGTTCCAAAAGGAAAGGAAAAAGGATATCAAAGGTGCTCGAGGATATAGATGAAAAAGTTAACGTGCTCAAAACTGTTACTGCTAGGAGACTATCCCTCATACAGAGACAAGTGAGTGCTAAGGAAATGGAGTTAGTTGACAGGGACAAGGTTTAGGAGTTTAAGTATGAGATGATGACGATCAAGGAAAAGGAACTAATGGATAAAGCAAAGGAAAGAAACATGGAAATACTTCATAAGGATACATCGACAATGACTGACAACCAACGATCTATTCAAGATAAGCTTGTGGAGAAAATTGTGGCAAAGTATTTTTAGTTAAGTGTTGATTGTATTGGTAGGGTCAATGTTTATATCAAATTTTGCAAATTTGTTGATCATGTTTTTGGTTTTTAGTTAAATGTTGATTGTATTGGTAAAAAGGATATTTGTTTCAATTTGTTATGGTTGTGATGATGTATTGTATTTTGTAATTATAATTTTATTATTTAATTTTAAAAATCATTCAAGCTTATTGAAATATGACCGTTGCAAAACTAGCTATTTGAAAACTATTCATTGCAAAACTAATTGTTGTGTGCTGACTTATAATTTTACTACTCTTCCATAATTGCTCACAACATTTTCCCGCTTCTTACTATCAAAAGCCTTAAATCTCGGAAGTTTCATGGACAAAAATTTGGATTCACCTTCCAAAAAATGCCTAGCCTAGTGTTTTTCAAATGTTGAGTATGAGCTAAATAAATCTCGGCTTCCAAATTAAAGGTGCTCATAATCTGTTGGTGGGGACTTGGTGCGCGCAAGGATGATGAGGCCGCACTCGGATCCCCTAACACAGCAATAGCCTTCCTCCAGCAATAAACTCTCAAAATGCAATAGGGGTTATCTACAATTTAACAGACTTGGAGTCCCTTTCCAATAACATGCGGAGGGACTCTTTTGTTATTTTTTGAGTGAGATTATTGTTGGACCCCAATATAGGGGGACCAACTAATCCTGGCCCTGGAAAGTGAACATCACGTGAGTAACGTTGATGACTTTGTACAGTGAGCAATAAACCCCCGCTGGTCACGATAAATTTTAATTGACTTGACCTGACTTGAGAGTCACTTTTCTTGTATAAAATTAAATATTAAATATCTAGTGAATTGTGTAAAGTAACTTAAACAACTAAATGATTCCTAAAAGCGTGTGAGGCCGCCTCTAGCTTTTTGAATATCGGTGGTATTCTGTCTTTCTTTAGTTGGACGCGGAAAGTAATTTCCAATGTCTAAGAAGGATGTAGTATTGGGTCCTTCTAAGGTGGTCCAGGTGCTCCATGATCCGTGTTTGTTGGAGTGGGTTAACTTTGGGGAATTGCATTCACACAAAAAGCATGAAATTATATTGTGAAACCAGATTATGTTTTATCCATTAGTGATAAAGGGTTTAATAAAATGGTGATGGATGTTAATACGTGAATAGTAACGAAAGATCCATAGATTTGATATTAATTATTTGACCCAAACAATATATGCAAAGAAAAAAAATTTATTGATCAGTATAAGAAAAAAAATTATTAACGTAGATTAGGAAAAAAAATAAATAATCCTAATTTATTTTTTTGTAACGTCACAAATGGATTATAGTTTTAGATCATTATCAAGGTAGAAAACATATTATAATAGCTATTTATATAAGTATATAATAGTTACACATGATAAATAAAATTTTCATTAATTATAGTAGTCTATTTTTTTTGTGGTGACATAGTTATAAGGTAAATTAAATTAAATAATTACTTTAATTATTAAGATTATAAAAATAGGGATAAAAATTTTCTCTATTAATGACACATGGAAACCTTTTCATGTAATTAGTCTTAAATATTAGAATTACATATTCTATGATTTAGGACCTTTAAAATAAGTAGATTGGTAAAATGTAAGAGCGATGAGTTAGTCATTTTTGGAAAAATAACTCTAATCATATAGTTGTATTATGTGTAGATATCACTAAATAATATAAGGGTGATTAATCCTGTATACTTTAGCAAGAAATATATTTAATTTATAACTTTCTAGTAAATTAAATTATTTAATTTATGTAATTTCAATTACACGTCCTTTCCTTGTACATTCTTTTAGTAAATTAAAATATCAATTTAAAAATATATGCTATAATTAATGTGTAATAATCAGTAAAAAAATCATATATAATCCTAATTTACATCATCTCAATTATTAGAGTAGTATATCAATTATAATATTATTTTCAATAAAAATAGTAATGTAGTTATTTAATTTTATAAAATTAATAAATATTTAGTACCATTATCAAAGAATTGTAAATTGTGAAATTGATTTTTTTCAAATATTTTAATATAAAAAAATTGAAGGGTTTTTTTTTTATAAAAATTAGTATGAAAAATTATAGAATTGATAGGTTCAAATATTCAAGTTGCAAAAAATTAAATAAAGTATAGTGAGATAGATAGATAGATATTTTTTTATATGATTTTCAAGAGTTGTATATTTGAAGTTAGAAAATTTTTCCTTAATCTCATCCTCATTTAGAATTTTGCTCTCATCTCCAATCTCATCCCCGTCATGGGTCTTCATTCCTCATTTCACATGGAAATTTGAATCCTTATTGATATTTAGGGGTTTATTTAAAAAAATTTTAAAATACAAATTTTAAAAATACTTTGAAATTCAAAACATAAATTTCCATAACAAAAAATACTACTGATATAACATAATCCAAATTAAAAATTATAATACATATATAATACAAATGTAATAAAGATAATTAAAAAAAATAGGTGTTATAAGGTTCTCTTGTTATCTTTAATTATCATAATGATAATAGTTTTGTTATAATTAATCCTATCATTATAATTGTTAATTGTGATAAATATAATAAATATATTTATTGTCAATTGTAATTCTTTTGTAACGTAATTATAATAGTTTTGTTATCATTAATATTATAATTATATGTGTAAAATTTTTATGGTATAGTATATTTAATTATAATTTTTTATGTTATTTTTTATTTTTTATATTACTTTTGTTAATGTAGAGAGATATGAAGGTGTGATTGGAAAAATAATTAATAATTGGAAGGCAAATTAAGTTCAAAAACTCACTTTATATATTAAGATTATGAAAATGCATGGCATAATTTTTTCTATGAATAACAGATGAAAGACTTTCCATGTCATGAGTCTTAAATATTAGTATTATATCAATTATTATCATATATGATCAAGAATAAATTATCACATTAGAATAAAATGAGTCTTAAATATTTAATTAAGAATAAATTTAGTAGAAAATGAATTTTGAATTATTATCATATCAAAATCAAGCAATTAGCAATAATTATTTGATTGGTTAATAAAACTTTTCAGAGAAAAGCCCCAACTATCTACTTATGTTATATAGTAACAATTAAAACTCATTTCAAGGAATCTTTAACACATGTTATTTGTCAAATTAATTTAAGACCTACAATTTTTATAACTATACTTATTAATGATTTTTAAAAAAATTATCTCCATATTTCTCTGTCAGTAGTATGAGATGAATATTCTAGATTAAAGAGTAAATTTCAAACTATTATAAATTTTAATTTTAATCATAAGGCTTATCAATATGCTAGTCAAAATTATTTAACATTAAAATATTAACAAATGATAGCAACGAAACATAAATCAATATATTATATAACATTAAAATATTAAATATTAAAATATTATAGATAAATGCATTTTTAGCATCTAGGATTTTGGCATATTATATATTTTTTTAAGCTATTTTAAAAAATAGCTTTTGCTTATGAAATGAAAACGGATTTGAAGAATTTAGTATAAAAGAAATGTAAACTAAAAATTTTTTGTTACATTTTTGATCACTTTGGAATTGGGTTTATCTATTTGCGTTGTTTAGAATAAAAGAATAAATTTTTTTATGAGAAAAAGAAAATGGATTCTTAATTAATATGTGATATATTATACCTTTTAGTTAAAAATAAATAAACAAATTATCTAAAAAAATTAATTTAAAAAATCAATAAATTATGATAGACAGTTATGTTATACGAGCAATTAATTAAAACAATCAATCTAATATCATAGCAATTTAAATTGATGCATATTCTTTCAATATTAAAATTAAACCACCTTCACACAAGCCTAATTTATGGAAACCATAAGCATGAATGATTTGATATAATATGCTTTTTAATATTTATTCAAGAGGTTCCTTTTCAATAAATGATTTGATATAATTTACTCTAGAAGATTGTGTTTTCTATATCCGTTATGAAATATAAAAAAAAAATCCTATTTACATAAATATTTGACTATTTTAATCCGTAATAACAACAAATTTGGTGCATTATTATCTCGAATTTTAATAATTATATATTTTTGCACCTCTCTTTTGAACTTCAAACCCTCATATTCTCTTCACTATATTTGTTCTTTCTCTCATCTTCATTCTTGTCCTTAGTCTTCTCTCTTTTGTATTAGTCTTCGTTATAGACATTCTTCTTCTGCATTTATATATGTAATACATTTTTTCGTTGCTATCATTTTCATTCAATCTCACTTTTTATTTAATGGATTTTTTTTTACATTAATGGAATGACTTCATTGTCCGTATGTCTTTTAGTTTTTGTTTTTATCTTTTTTTAATGTAAGTGGTTACTATTCTCAACAGTTATACTATAGCTATCAGCAATGACTTGTGTTGGGACTATCATATTTTTTTAAAAAAATTGTTATCATTGTATTCAGTGATGATATATGAGCTATTGTTGATATAAAAGCTTCCTTTTAAGGAATGAACCTTCAGAGAAGGATAGTGCATCATGACAAATAAAGGAACTAACAGGGTAACTAGAAGAGAAAATTGTGTATAAGTTTCTTTTTATACAGTTATTAGAATAACTTTAGGCTATTGTTAAAACTTTATTTAACAATTTTTCTATCATACGAAGTTATTTATTTTAAGTATCATATTCAAAATACTTTAAACTTTTACTTTATTTAATTTTTAATGTTTTATTTGAGAGAAAGTATTTGGTTAATTATTTTCATTTCTTTTTTTATTATGTGGTTTATTATTTTAATTTTATTATATTTATTTGAGCTTAGTTTTTGCAAATCACTTTAGTATTTTGTGTTCTTTCTCTTTTTTCTTTTTCTTTTTTTTTTATCTCTATTGGTGTATTGATGCCGTGATTTTATTTTTTATCTATTTTTTTCATATTTTTTTTGTTTTATGCTTATTACTAACTATGCATCTCCTTCATTTTTTATGTTTTTGCGCAATTATTGATTATCTTTCATATTAAACATAATTGTTATTCTAAATAGAGTGATAGTAAAACTATATACAACATCAGTAACCTTTGTTTTTACAACTATTAATATGGCAATATATATGGTAAGGGTAATATCTATAATAATAATGTATATTGGTCCAAAATATATCCATATTCTAGTCAAATAAAATAAAGAAATCCATTGAATAAAATACAAAATGTTGCAATTGATATGAATTTGATTTTATTATTCTTATTTTATATGAAAGTAATGAAACTATCCTTAATTGATATTAATTTAATCTGAAAACAATTTTGATTTAGATGCTAAAATTCACAAAATTAATCTAATGTATTGAATTGCTATTACCTTACCTTAACATGCCCACAAAAAAAAAAAACTTGCCACTACTCTTGATTGATATTAACTTCATTTGATGCATATAGTTTTAGCAAGTATTCAATCTAATTAATTATGATATGACAATAATTCAAAATTGTAATTTATGCTATTAATAATTTAGGCTCATTTCAAGGAAAATTTTTCCATGTATGCGTTGAGAAATTTATCGCGCCATTTTCTTAATATTTCTATTTAAAGTAAATTTTTAATGTTTTATTTGCATTATAATATTTTGTTAATTTTTTAATTGTACTTTCATATTTTTGTTCTATTAACACATAGTCTATATTGAATAATATGCCAATTAAATGCTTGGAAATCTCTAACATTTAATATGGCCACCCTACAATATGCATAGAGGCCATATTGTCAACATTATCATTAATGGTTTTTTTTTTTTCATGCTTGCTTTTCATTAAATGTAGTTGTTGAAGCTTTTGTTTTATTCGAGGCTTGTAATCTATAATAAAGGAAGTGTATGGTCATTGTATGTGTGGTCAAATAAAATAAGTAAAGCTACTATCTGTATCTTCTAATTCTCTTCCTCTATAAGCTTCTGTTACTACAAGATTTAGAAGTAATTATATGGATTTGATATCAATTTTCAATTAGTATTAAGTTTTAAATTAATGAAATATAATCACACACACACACACACACACACACATATATATGTATATATTTATCTTATAAATAATATTTAACATTGAATAAAAGGATTACATATGATTTAATTTTATTCCTTGAAAAATAGGTCAATTTTGATTTTGATTTCTAATTTTTTTGTTTGATTTCGATCCTTATATTTCTAAAACGGTTTGGTTTTAATTCCTATAATGTTAGATATAAAACAATTATTCATGTATTTAACTTTACTCATCAACTAAACTTTTTAAGAGAGATAATTTATTGTCATGACCAAGTGGTCAACGAGATTCAATCCTTATTATTCCGTCTTCATCCTTTAAACCCAAAAGTACATTTACCTGAGAGGGTGTGCCAAAGCTATGTAAGACTGAATAACTAGACCCTCCTCCTCTGTTAGCTGATTGAGGTTTAATGTTAAGTTAAAAAAAAAAGCAGTTTTAAAAATATTTAGATTGCAAACTATTTTTTTTAAGAAATTAAATTTAAGTCATATATACAACGAGAAAAGCATACATAATGCCTAATGAAAAACTTAAATATGAACATTTTACAAGCGTGTTCGGATGCACAGGTATATCAGTGTCATGAATGATGCTTGAAGTGAGGAGTCGTGATGGTGTGTGTTATTTGGCGAGGGATTAGCGTTACAGGAAAGTTCAGATTTCATTCCTGCCAAAAAGGTCATTGAATAGAGACGGTGACAAAAAGTACAAGGCTGCTAAGAGACAGGAAAGTGCGAAAAGACAGTGGACATCATGCGAGTAATGCTGATGACTTAGTGGGACCTAGGTTTCCTTAGTCGAGCAACCCTGTGGATCACAATAAATTTTAATTGACTTGACTTGAGAGCCATTAGTCTTGTAGAAAAATTATGTATTAAATATCTAGTGAATTATGTAAAGTAACTGAAACATTTAACTAAATGATACCTAAAAGCGTGTGAGGCCGCCTCCAGCTTTTTGGGTATCGGTGGGCGGTGGCATTCTGTTTTTCTTTTGCTGGACGCGGAAAGGCATTTTCCTGTGCCTAAGAAGGGTCTAGTATTATGTAGCAATATCCAATACCCAATATCCATAACACATGAACTAAGCAGCGTGAGTTTTACGAGCTCCATGACCTGTATACCCCCCCTCGTGCTGAAGTGTCAACAAAACTCACTCTCCTCGCATTTCCAAAACACTTTTACCTTTCTTTCCGTCTCCCTGGCGAGTAATAATCCTCTAAAATTATATTCTGTCTCTCACTGTCTTCTTATTCATTTCAACACGCACACATATACTTCTTCTTATCATGGGGTCAAACAAACAAGGCTTCCATGTATTTTCAAACGTCAATGACGACACGAAGAACCTTACGCCAAAAAGTGATTATTACATTGACCCGAGTAAGACTCCGGAGTCGTTCAAGTCACATCTGATCCTTTCGGGATCTGACAACTACCCGACGTGGTACCTAGCATTGGTTAGGGGTTTTGTTGGAAAAATCCAACTTACTTGTTGATATCCATCCTAAAGAAATAAATAAAATAAAAACACAATTATAATACAAAAATTTAATATGGAAAACTCTTAAATCAGAGGAAAAACAACGGCCATTGTCAAAAAATAACAAGAGAATATTATTATGTGAAAATTATTATAATCACAGACTTCTCTCTTAAACACTCACACCCCAGTACACCCATATTTTCTAAAGTAAATATTTAAACTACACCTCATAACACTTTAAAATAAGAGTATAGAGGAAGAAAAATCAAATATAAACTTAAAATGTTTTCGACTATTGCAAATTAAAATGGAGAATTTGGGCTCATATTTATAACCTTAGCAACCCCCTTCTATCTCAATTCTTAGTAATGTGAGACTTCTTTCCCAACTCAATTTTAATAAAAAAAAAAACTAACAATCTCTACTTTGATTGAAATAAACACAGCTTTAGCTTTCGTTGTCAACAACAACAACCATTGCTGTCATTGTCTATACCGACAATCACAATTTAAAGAACTATCATACTCCACCATAAAAAAAATATATACTCGCTCAGAATGGAACAACTTCAAGAATTTTACCTTGACACGTATCGAAATCTTGCTAAAAAATTTATGGTGACCTTCCATGTTGGCTTTCTTCGGAAGTTCCTTAGCCATTAACATAACCCCCACCATACACCTAGTATCCCAACACCACCCAATGCCTGTGTGCAATTGTGGATCCGCTAGCAACAACTTATCTTTTCCATACCAGCGCGATAATGCCATGAGATACACTTCTTACCTTCTAGCAAAGATCATCCTCTATCCCTAGGAGAGCAATGTTGCAAGCATCAGATTGAGAGTCCCTTTCCAACACCGCACCACTTGGACAATTTTTCTTTACATGCCTAGGCTTTCCGCATGTCTAGCATGTCACACTCCTTCCACCATTCCTTTTATAAGTGTCACTTTTAACTACCAATAATGAATTTGATGAAGTACTTCCCTCATTTTTCATTCTTCTTTCTGCAATAATAACTTTACAGATAACTTCTTCAAAATTCAGAATTTCCTTTCCATTCATCAAAACAGGCTTGATATGCCTACAGGAAGATGGAAAAGATAATGTAAGCCTTAGTGCCTTATCTTTATCATCAATCTTCACTCCAATAGCCTCTAATTCAGAGACAATACCATTGATAGCAGTAAGATGGTCGGAGACTTTCACGCTATCATCCATGCATAGATTATGAAACTGCTCCTTCAACAACAACCGATTTCAAATACCATTTGCCTGATATAAGCCTTTGAGTTGTTTCTCCCAAAGTTTCCTAGTTGTCAATATTCCTTAAACATTTGCAAGAACACTCTTAGTCAAACATAGATGAATTGCACTTGCTGCTCTATGATAACCGAAGTACACGTGTCAGTAGATTTTTTCTTTCATACAACCTCGAGATCCCCCGAGACCCACCCATGTTGCCGAGTCTTGAATTTCACTGAGTCTAAATTCTACACCTCCTTGGAAGACTATTTGATAGAACCATTTTCTTGAGATCAAAAGTCCGAATAATTGTTCCCCAAAGGAAAGTAAGTTAAAAAGCAATTTTTAATAAATTTTATGAAACATTTAAACATTTCATTTTTAGCTACAAGTTTAGATAGAAAGTCTTGAAGATTCTCGGATTTGAATTAAAACCCAAAATTTGGATTTTGAATGGTGGGGATTTTGACTTTTATGATATTTTATTTGAATCTAAATGGGAGATATTTCCTTATTTACATTTATTTTTAAAGTTAATGGAGCATTAACTTAAAATGAAGAAATGTAAATAAGTTAGTGCTGAGACAACACAAATACCAAAATGACAGAAAAATGCAATTTGGGTGGCATTGCTCATAATTCTACATAACAGCCTCGCTGTAGCGAGTTAGTGAGTTATGTTCGCTACAACGAGTTGTTGTTTCTCCAGATTCGCTGCAGTGAGTTTTATTTGCTAGAGCGAATGGGCTTGATGTCAGCACAGTATAAAGTGATGTAGTTTTGATTAGTCAGCCTCCTAACCCTTTTTAAATCCTCATACTTGGGTTCCTTTAGTAGAAACCGAAACCAAACACCCCAAACCCTAATTTTTTCTCCTTATCCCAAATCCACTCCAATCCAACATCAAATCCTCTTCCTTCAAGATCCAAGGTATATGATTATTGTTGGTTTATGTTAGTCTCTTCTATGTTCTTCCTCCCCCATATTACGTGTTATTGTTTTTCCCCACTGTTATCAAGTGAAGGTGCTTCCCCAATGTGGTTATAGTTAATGTAGGGATTATCTAGAGAGTATTAGAGATTAATATAGAGTTTTATGGTTGTTATGGTAGACTTTGGTGCTCTATCTACTCCCCGAAGCTCAATTGGTGTTGGCACCATCTATTCCTCCCCTCTAGGTGAGTAGGATCAATCCTATGACCTTTGTTTTGGTCATTAGAACTATTTTTCCTTACAAAGTGACATCATTGCACAATTGTAGAGATGGTTCTAAAGAGATTATAAATTATTATTGGTTTTGGCGAGTTTATGAGATTATGATTTTCAAAAGAGCATTAATTATACGTGTCACAACGTACCCGGAGGACGTCATAACACAAATGACATGTTTTGAAAATGATTGGGAGTCGCCACCAATTTTAATTCTAGAAAAATTAAAAAACCTTTTAATTTGTAGACTGGTCTTTTAAGAGTTTTAAGGTTCGGGAGTCTGATTACGATTAAGGAAGGGTGGAAACTTAATTCCACTGCACCCCTAATACGTCCGTATAAATACGGTTACCCTAGAGTTTATTATGCAAATTAATTATGACTTTAAAATATTTATTTTCCCCCAAAAGTTAGCAATTATGTAAAATATAAAGTAAAATAAAATAAAGAAATTAAATTAAAAAGAGAACGTAATTTAATGAAAAAATTAATTTTGGTTTAATAGTTGTAAGCTACGCCGACGTATCCTCTGGTGCAATGAGGAACTCAAAACCACGTCGTTCTGTAGAAAATATTGGTGTGTTAATGAATTTTAATTAACATACAAAAAATAAAAAATGTGTTGGTTGCTTTTAATATTGAACAGAATTTTGAATGACAAGTTTTTTTTTAAAAAAAAAATTCACTATCGATATATATATACTTTAATTATTATTATTATTATCTTTTCAAAATTTTTTAGAAAGAAGTTCAAAAATGAACAGCCCAATATCTTTTAGTAACTCTCGCCCAAAAATCACATTCTGGAAACAAACTAAAAAAAAAACTAATTTTTGAGAGCCAGCCCAAAGAACTTACTCCGAACAAAAATTTAATTACAAGAACTTTTCAAGTCCAGTTTTTGACAAAAGAAACAAAACCAATGAAAAAGATGTTGGCCTAACAACAAGTTTTTTTTTTTATATAATTAGACTCCTAGCCCAAGGTAACACAACCCAAGCTAGTTTTCCTTTTTTTTTTAAAAAAAAAAAGACAAAAATGAAAAACGGAAAGAACGGAAACTAAATAACAACTAGAAGACTCTATAATGCATTTGGGGTTTCAGAATGGGTTTGAGGCTACATGTGGAAAGAGTGTGTTGTGCAGAAATTAAGAGAGAAATAACGGGAGAGTGGCAGCGGCGCACATGAAGGCAGCAAGGGGAGAGGGGTCGCGCCGTCAAATCGCGGCGGCTGCTGGAAGGCGCTGGCTGGACGGAGGGAGCACAAGAGCTCGCGGTTGGTGGCGCAAGAGGCAGAGGAACTCACGGCGGTGGTCTAGGATGAGGAGGCTTCATGCGGTCTCCTTCGGGGCCGAGCTTCGCAGTGCTGGATGCGACGAAGGTAGGAGATGGCCGCGACTGGAGTGGTTTGACGTGGAGGTGCTATTCGCGGTGGAGTTGACGGTGCGACGGGGGAGAGTGATGTCAGGTTTTATAGCTGCAGGTGGCTAGCGAAGCGCGCAAGGGGAAGAATGTATGGTGGCGTGGTGAGCTTGTGGAGAGAATGCAGGGGCAGTTCACGGCATCTTCAGATGGATCTAGCTGTAGCTGGATTTCACACAGCAGAACTCGCGAAGAAGGAGGAGAGAGGGCACGGCACAGCACGGCAGTGAAGAGCTGACGGTGCGGTGGCCGGTCAAAAGAGATGACGAGCTATGATGTCCTTCCCTTTTTCTTCTGTTTGAAATCTTTGTTGTTATTATTTTTTATTTGCTTAAGATTTGAAGACAGTTTGGTTTGTGTTCTTGAGATGCTTCTGTTGGGTTGTGATTTGGGTTGAAGTGTAGATTGCTATTGTTTGTATTTTTTTTTTTATGTGGTTTGGGCTTGAGTTTATTGAGCTTGAGTAGCTGTTATAATGGAAGCTTGTGATGGGAGATGATGGCTGTCTTTGTTGATGGAAGGGCGTGATGGGTTTATGATGATGGTGATGATAAATTGGGTAATGGAAGTGTGATGGCTATTAGATGAGGGTGATGGTTGCTGTGTAAGGAGAAAATGAGATTGTTGAGTGGCGGTTTCACAATTGAGGGAGGTTAATCTAATGGCGAAAATGTGGCTGTCCTAGAATAAGGTAATGAAATTGATATTTTGATGATGGAATTGTGATGATGATGAATTCGTGAACCCCCCCCCTCTCTGTTGTCAGTGGATCTATAATTGTTATGACTCAAAGGAGTTTAGAGCTTTGTTTTATGTGTATATACATGGGATTACTAGAAATTGTTTTAAAGTTTGTTTAATTATTGTTATTATTATTATCATGATAAATATAAACATTAGAGGGTAATCCAAAAACCTACAATAAATATAGACATTAAAGAGGGTAATTTCCATTTTTATTGTTATTAATGATGGTAAGGATATACTAATCTTTTAAATATTAAGTCAGCTCTGAAAAATATCCAATAAGGTACTCTCAAAAGTACATTTGATTTTTAAAATCAAGAGCAAAAACACCTAAGTTTTCTGTATATCAAATGAAAAAAAAAAATCTATTTGATGTTTTTATAAGTCGAAGCATCCCCATAAAAAACTGATAACTTAGAAAACTTAATTAATTTATCAAAGTTATTATGCCTTAATCATTCTCAATTTGATCTATTCATGACTAAATTTGATTAAAAAATAATAAAAAAGTCTTTATTGATAATATCAGTGAGTTGTTAAGATTAATTGATTTTATTAGCAATAATACTCACTAATTTGAATCAATTTGTGGAATGAAAATAGCACATTATCAGTGACGAACCAGAAAACTTAGCTGATAGGGGCAAAAAAATACATGAGCATGATAAAAAGTTTTGCATAATTTTTATCTGAGTGTGCAATCAAACATAATAAAATATTGGGGACAAAATATATAGACACCTACACACTCTTAAAGAAAATTTCAAATTATAGTGGAAGCATAAGCCCCGAATACTATGTACATGGATTTGTCCCTATGCACCATTAATTCGATCTCTGGAATTTGAAACAAAATAACTATATCAATGATTCAACAAGGATGATGTAGTGCCAATGTAGATACAAGAAATAATGTTACGTGCACACCGCATAACCATACACCTATGGTTGGTGAAGGAAAAGGATGAAATAGATGAATGCATATGTGGACAATTATATAGAACAATTATGAAATTAAAAAAAAAAACCCACATTTTATTTCTTTCTCTTTTTCCCAACTTTTGCTGTATTTCTATCTCAGCTCCTGCGCAACTCTCTTTTCTCACGTGAAAGAGAACAACAACGTCATCCCTGCCACGCCACTACTACGCCCACCACGCCATCATCAACTGCTTCTATATGATCATCTCACAGCAAGAACAATAACTCTTAAGGATGATTGTAACTCTATCACCCAAAAAAGAACAATAACAACAATAAACATTCATCTCTTCTACTTTTCTATAACAATATTTTTCATAAGGTATATGTGGGTTCCTCATTTGTACTTCTTGCTTCTCTTTTGATGGGTTTGTGATATTTCTTTTGATAGGTTCCTTATTTATAATGTTTGAGCTAAATATGATTACTGAATCGGGAATGAATAGTTTAACAAACCTATAAAATGGCTCTGAAACTTGTAAAGTAGTGCTAGTTTGTTGCATTGGTTTACAAGTTTTTTTTACCTTGGTTTACAAGTTTTTTACCCTCGGTTTACTAGTTTTTAGCACTATGTTTATAAATTTTAAGCACGGATTTACAAGTCCTATAAACCAAGTGCAAAAAATTTGTAAAACCATGTATCAAATGAAACCTATAAACCAAGTGTGAAACACTTGTAAACCAAGAGCAAAAAACTTGTAAACTTGTGTTTAAGGCTTACAAACTAAGTGTAATAAGCTTTATAAACTAAGTTATTTGCACAAAGTGGTGCTACAAAGTTCTGAACATATTGTAAATATTTGAAATTCAATTCTAAATAATGTGAAGACGATTTACAATATAATGTATTTGGAAAATTTTTTTACTAGTGGTGTACAAGTTTTTTACCCTCGATTTATAAGTTTTTTGTACTATGTTTATGAGTTTTAAGTACAGGTTTACAAGTCTTGTAAACCAAGTGCAAATATTTCTAAAGTAAGCATTACTTAAAACTTGTAAACTATATACAAAAAACATATAAACTATGGGGAAAAATCCACATATAATGAGGAAACATATTGGATACAAGAAAGCATTGGAGAACTACACTGGGAAGATAGCTCTTGTGTAGATGCAAAGATTGGAGAAGTTGAAGGAAAACATCAATAAGTGGACTCTTCAATGGTCAGGGGACAAACATGGAACAATTTATGAAGTATTTAGATGTGGGAACAAAGTGAAGGTGGATTTATCCCTGAAATGTCGTTCCTACAACTTGTGACAGCTTACAAGACTACCTTGTCAACATGCCATTTCTGCATTGGCTCACAAAAATCAACTTGCTGAAGACCTTGTCCATCCCTTACTTACTATGGATGCCATCAAGGCAACTTATGACCACAACATACAACCAGTGAATAGTCAACAATACTGGATACAAACTAAAAACCCTCATCCAGTTCCACCAAAAATCAAGACTAATTGATCATCTAAAAAAGCATAAGAAAAAGGATGATCTAGAAGAAGTTCCTGCTAAGAGTCACAAGTTGAAGAGGACATATAAGGTGACATGCTAGAAGTGTGGGAAAACTGGACAGTACCCCAAGACATGCAAGGGACCACCACTGCCAAATGCAAAGCTAAGATGGCCCAATAGGAAGAAGAAAGATGAAATTTCCCAAAGACAGTCATATCCTTAATCAGAGATTGATTCTCAAGTATAATTTATTATATTTCCTTATTTATTAATACAATGTCAAGTTATTGTATTTTCTTAATTACTAATTTTGTTGGCATTTTTGTGAGCAGAGGCAACAAGGTGATGAAGCCTCATCTGCTGAAGCGTTACTAGGTGAACCCTAATTTACAGAACAAGCTATAGCTCTAGCCCCATTTGCTAGTGGACCAACTAGGCCCAAAAAATAAAAAAGAAAATAGAGGACACAAATGAGGTCCAAGTTAGTAATATGTGATAGCTCCAGGACCCTTCAGAAAACTTTAATGAAATATTGTGAGTAATGACATAACAAACTTAAAGAAAATATTTTGAAGAATAACTAATATTTTTCCTTAAGTTTCTTGAATCATTAAACAAGTTCTTCTGGTTGGATGCCATGTTTTATCTCGTCTAAAGAGATAGGATCTAAATAAAAGTGAATATTATATCGTGGAGTAAACAAATACATGCTTAACAGACTAAAATATATCATCGTATGCAAGAAACCAAGGCTAGAATCTTCAGAAAGTAGAACTTGACTTCAGAAATTACACCTCAAGTGAAGATCTCAAACAAGCTCTAAAGCAAATATGTTCTGCAATCTTCAATCATCATCATCGCAATCAATTCATCATCTACATATTCTGATTGAAGATTGAAAGATCTTTTTTTTATCAAGGAACTGATACCGCTCTTCAGAAAGTTCACTACACAGTGGAATGATGTACTCTACAGGAAAAGAAGGGAAATTTGAATTTCAAATTTAAAGTCAAATCCAGTTACAGATTGGTGTGTCATCTATTCTACCAACTTGATCAACTATCCCTGCTTCTAGAAGAAAGAGTTTATAAATCTCAATTAGAAAGTAAAAAGGTAATTTCTGAAAGTGGCTTTATAAACCTCCATTTCAAAACGGCTTCTGCAATAACTTTGAAAAAATACGAGCTACTCTTCTAGGTTATTTCTCCAAGACATAAACAAATTATCAATATGTGTTACTTGGATAACAGATCAAGGACAATGGTCATAAATGAAGATTATTTATAAATAAAGATGTTGTGTTTTCAAACATAGAGATCCTGACATTGCATAAGTGCTAAAACGCTAAAAAAAATTTTCCTCATCTCCTGTAAAGATCATTACATCTTGTAATTAGTTTCCTTGTTTGTAAAAATCTTCTTTCTATGTTCTTGATGGTTCATATGTTCTTCCTAAGAAGAATTGTTAGAAAGAAGTCATTTAATTTTTTCCCAGGTGTGTTATTGTAAATCTTACCGAAACTGAATATAGGTGAGTTTGAGTAGCAAACCCAAACATAAAACTTTATATCATCAATTCAGTAGTGATCGGTGTGAGATAGCTTAGAGAGGCTAAATAAAGACTACTTGCAACGTGATAGTAGAGTGTTTTACTGGTCACAATTTAGCTTGGAGAGGCTAGTAAAAGACTACTCAGGTTTCAACTTAGAGAGGCTAGTGAATAACTATATGGTGTATGACAGCAAAGTGTACTTGTTGGCCACTGTTTCAGCTTGGAAATCCTGGTGAAAAACTATTTGATTTGTGACAGTAGAGGTTGCTACTAGTCACAAATAAGAGCTGAGGAAGGCTACTGCAAAGACTATCCTGTTTTTTTCTCAGCTTGAGAAAGGTTTAGTGGAACTCAATAGTGGTTGAGAACTGGATATAGGCAAGTTGGCTAAATCAGTATAAAAATCTGGGTATAGTATTTACTTATCTCTTAACTCTTTTAATATTCACTGCTTTGTGCTTTTTATTCCATATCTACTTAAAACTTATCTTAATCACACTTTATCTTTTACATGGTAGTTCAGAAAGTTATTACTTTTTGAAGCTCTTAATCCTGTTTCCACTACACTTCAAACTCAACTCTTGATAGTATTTTATTTAAGTTTTTTCAAAAGCTAAGAAGGAGAGAAAAGGCGAAGCATGATTCAACCTTCCCTTCTTATGCGTTTTTCTCCGTACAATATGTTCCTTATGTGTAATGGTTTCCTTATTTTCTTTCTTCATTAGCCCAAATGGTTCAAAAACTAACATTTTAGGCATATTTCTATTTTACACTCAGCCTGCAATAGTAAGCCCACCCCTGCCCTATCTTCACTTTCACAATATGCAGCCTAAATGTCTAATTCAAGCCATATTTCACAGCATCATGACTATGTGAGCCTTGTTTTGTACATGCCTTATTTATTTGTTTTGTTTACATTCACATTGTTCACAATCTATAGCCCAAATGTGCGATCTTTTCAAAAAAAAATTTCTTTTAGGTCCTTCCCTCTACAATTCAGCCACCCCCAATAAGGCCTAAGATGCCACTGCAACAAAGGCACAGTCATCCAGTTCCAAAAGGTGTTGGTCACCACCAAGCTTTAGTTCCCTACTTGTTAGGCCTCCACTTGCTAGGCCTCCACTTAATTGACCAACTAACAACTTAAGTGGAGGAGAAGCCTTTGCAAAAGCTGTTGGTGTTTCAACAAGCCTAGGAACAAGCACAAGGAACCTGAAGTTCATGCAAACTAGAGTGCTCAACTCAAATCATGCAAGCAAGAAATGAGATCTTAAAGATGTATTTTTTGTTTTCGATTTTTGGTCATCAAGTTGTAATATCCTTATGTGCGTAGGACAGATTCTTTTATAACCACTTGGTTGATATATGAACTTAGATGTAACTTTGGTTGGTCATCAACACTATGACTGTGACTAGTAGTTGATTTGCTTTTGTAACCAGTTGTTTTATAGTGGTTGTAAGTATAATATTAGTTATGTATGACATTATGTATTTTGACTTGATCAATAGAAAAGCATAACTTGCTTAATACTAGTGCTTAATCAATGCCAAAGTTGAATTTGATGAATGAATGAGGATCAATAGCTCCTTATGATATTGCTATATTTCTTTTAATTGATAAGTTTTTAGATATACAATATTATATTAGCAAAATATTCATTTCAATTAGAAAATACTTGTTGTTTGCATCTTTTCCATATAACTTGTTAATGGAAAATTACAATGGCAGTGACTTTTGAGTACAACTACATTGATAATTACAGTCATTATTTCCAAAACAACCCCAACTCCTAACATCTAATCATTGTGGGGGAGGAATTGGCGTTATGGGGAAAGTTCAAAGAATGTACCTTGAGACAAAAAAGAAAAAGGTACAGAAACAGGGAATGAAAAAGTTGAAGAAGTTAAGCATGAGGACGAGGAGGGTAAAAGCGGAATACGACAAGAGAGAGAAAATGGTGATCTACTGGTCAAGGTTGATGGCTTGATATTAGACTCCAAAAATATTAAATGCTGATGAGTAGATATTTAATTGAAATAATTTTTTTTTTTCATGAAAAACTCATTTTATTACCTATAAAATAAGGCTAGTTGGTTTAATATATATATATATATATATTATTTATCACATATTATAAATTATTTTTTTATTAAATAATTATATTCATATCTATTTATTTTTACTCTTCATAAATTTTTGGGTAAAATGAAAAAAATATTTTTTAAAATATAAAAACGATTTATATTTTAAATCCAATAGAAATCCAAAAAGCAACTTATATTTTTACGGAGTAGCAATTCTACCTGATGCTTGTCACCGCCTTCGCAGGGTATTAAAAAGGCATTGTGGGTCGTGTTCTGAGTGTCCGCACAAAGCGCAAACCGTCGAGTGAGAGTGTTTGTGAAAGTGCAAAACGTGTGTGTGGCGAGTCACAACAGAGTTTTGCCCAGCTGGTGGTGTGCATAGCTCAAGTGATCGATGGGGAGCCGCTCAAGTCACCTCCAGTTCTCATTTTGGTTGGCATGTTTTCTCTTACTGTTGCTGTCCCGTCTTCCTTCAGACGTTATGTACGCCACTATATTCGTTATTCTTTTCTGGGTCCTTTCTGAGATGGGTAATTTTGGCGAGGATAAGGCAGTTGATGTTTGGAGAAAGCTGAAGGAACGTATCCCAGAAGGGTCACGGCCCGTGGTCGAAATTTCAGGTCTCTGGGCTAAAATCTACTCCTTAAGACAGGGGGAGGAAACCGTGGAGAAGTATTTCGAGGAGTTTAATGTAGTTTGGGAGAAACTGGAAACTTCTCGCCTGCTACCTGCGTGTACCTGTAGGGCAAAGTGCTCTTGCTGTAAATATTTGCAGGAAGAGAGGAAGGAGAGGGAGAAGCTAAAAGTGGTGAGGTTCCTCGAGGGTCTCGATGGTGACCGGTTCGATGCAACAAGGTCTGAGATAATGTTGAAGGGCCCTTTGCCTTCTCTTGACAAGGTCTATAATTTGGTGAAGGAAGCAGCACAGACGGCTAGCGCAGCTAAGCAGAAGCCAGATGTTAAGCAAGCTCCCGAGCAAGCTAAAACTACACCTGGAAAAGGTAATTAATTCTCCCCTCACGTTTAATTTAGACAAAATATAATTGTCCTTGAGAGATGTATACCAGATAAATTAGTCACTCAATATTTAAAAGTCTCTAATCGAATTCTCATAGTAAAAAAAAGGGATAAATTAGCATATTTGTATTACTTCGTCCAATAAAAAAAAAAAATAGCCCTTTCATATATTATATGGGTATCAATTTGTCTAAGTTTTAGACTAATTTATTGCCTGATATATTTATGGAAACCAATTTCAATATTTAGTATATGTGCCTAGAAAGGATATTTATATATCATGTCATGATCATCCATGGATATAGAAAAAATTCTTCGGAAATCCATTTTTTCTCCACAATCTCATCTCAGCACTTGATTTTTTCCATTCTCCCTCTCTCTCTCATTCACCCAAGAATAATCAAGGGCTCACATGCAATGTGGAGTAAATCCACTCCTCCTCCAGGAGGAGGAAAGAATGACGAATGACTCTGGATATAGACATTGTCTCTTACAAAAAGTATTCCCTTCGTTTCAAACTGGTTGTTGTTTTAAGATTTAATCTTTGTTTCAGAATTTCAATAAAACAATAATTAATTTGCAAAAATTTTATTTTTATATATCTGCATTAAATTAAATAAAAAATTTCTCTTCTTCTTTACATCTTTTTTAACCAATCATAACTTTTCTTTAAAAGATACAGTTTAATTTTGGGGTATATATTCAAACCGGCCATATTTAATTTTAACAAAATACCTACTTCGGTCCTTAAAAAACATATCACTGGATTAAAATAGTAAAATTTTAAATTGATTCCTCACCTTTCAAAAAGAAATAAATTGGTACCCTGTATACAGTTTCATTTAGTATACGGATAGACCAATTTATTTTTTTTTTAATTATGCGGATGGATCAATTTGTCTTTTTTTATAAAATATGAGTGATCAATTTAGGATTTTGAGTGATTAATTTATCTCTCAATATATTTCGAAGTGATCAATTTGGGTACTTGGACTTTAACGGAGCGTTTGTTTTAGAGTATATCTAATTATTCTCGAGAATAAGTAATTGAGAATTATATATTCTTATATTTATTATAAGTTTTACAAAAAAAATTTCAAGTATTAATTATTCTATAATTTTTTTTTATTATTTAGTGAAGTCTTATTCCCAATTATTTGACTTTTTCCTCACAATTATTTGACATAATAGTATTTTGAAAATTGTGATATATATTTTTAGGAATATAAATTATAAAATAAATAAATTTTAAATTTATTCTGTAGAATCTTAACAAATAATTACATAAATATTTAATGCTAAATAAATAATTTTTTAAAGATATCCAGGAATAATATAATAAAAAATATCATTTCTTATAATGCAATTCCCGATAATATAATTTCAAACCTTAAACAAATATCTCCTAATTTTTGTAACAAGTTTTGACAATTCTTCCTAGTTGTGTAGCTACGTTACTCTCTCTATTTCATATTGATAGTTGCTGTTCAGAAACCGTATAATTTTGATACAGTAAAAAGTAAATGTATGTAGTTACAAATAATAGTCAGGTACATTCACTTTTCAATATTATAAAATTACATAATTTTTCAAGTAGAACTATTAATATGGTATTGAGGGATAGTTTTATTGTGGGTATTCGTGCCTTTTTTTTTTTTTGTTTCCTTCGTTTCAGCAAAAATTTGCACATAACTAACTATCCTTTGTACTATGTAATGGAAGTAGACGAAGTTCAGAAGCTGAATTGTCCCATCCATTCACACCCATTAACTCTGAAGCCCTCCGGAGCACCACACGAGTGTAGCGGATGTCTGGACCTGAGGCTTGCACCCAGTTACTGCTGTGAAACTGATAACTGCAATTACATCCTCCATAAAGAATGTGCCAATATTGATAATTCCCCTGTTCCTCATCGTTTCTTCGAAAACGGCAAATTCAAGTTCTACAAGAAAAACACTGATGATTGCGAAAAAGTTTGCACTGCTTGTGGGAATGATGTGCGAGGGTTTTTCTACTATTGCGGCACGACAAAACAGTATTTACATCCATGTTGTTTGAAGCTGAAAGATAGTGTTTCCGACGAAGAGGGGCAAACATTGAAACTGCTTAAGTCGGCTCCCAAAAAGTGTAAAACATGTAAGCATAAGAAAGTTAATAATATTGAAGGCTGGGCTTACGTGTCTCCAGATAAAAAAAATTGCTTCCATGTTTCCTGTGTCAATGGATTGATTCTCAACAAATGGAAGAAGGGTCATTTCTCTACAGGTGAAATGTCATTGCAGAGATATGACCTGACGACTCGAATTCCACTGACATGCAAGGAGATGGTCAAAGCTGGAGGAAGCTCAAAGCCATCGGGGAAAACCAAGGTGTTCATCAAGATAGCCACTGTGGCACTCGAGCTAATAGTCTCAGTCGTTTTAGGAAATCCCGCTCCTTTGCTTGTTAGTGCTATTGGAGCCATTTCATCTGATTGATGGATAGGGAAATCCAATATGTTTTAATTTCTTGTGGGGGTAAGGGTGTTTCATTTAGTGTTTACGAATAACGGGTCGAGCTTCTAAATGGATGTGTGAATTTGGTGTGAGTTGTAATCCTTATTACATCGACAAATAGAATGATGTGAGTAGATGTATTAGCTTTAATGTCACATTATTGATAGCTTATTGTAGGTTTGATTATTCTACAATTCCTTATAGTTTCAGTTAATTTTTAAGATTTCTACAATTTAAAAATTTATAATTAGATTCATATAATGTATAAAGGTTTTCAATCATGTCCTTACCGTTATAAAAAATGAATTTTTTCATAAATATATATTTTTTATCCCCATTTTTACCATTACTAAATATTTCATAAATATTCTATTTTTTATAACAGCAAAAACTTCATTGAAAAATGTCAGACAATATGGAGATCAAATTACACATTTTTAATTTATAGGAACCTAATTAAAAATAAAGTAAAATTATAAAGACTTATAGAATAATTAAACATTTATTCTATTATTAACTAGTGTGATGGGCTGTATTATCCAGGGAGAACTGTATCAATTGCAGTGCATATTCTATCAGAATAAACGGAATGTTTTATAATGTTTGCATTACCTTTTTGCTTAATACCTTGACTCTGCTACTAATCAACACTTCCTCAAAAAATTTCTGCCCAAAGCCAAAAACCACACAGGAATAGCCTAAAAAACGAATCAAGGTCGCCGATATTGCAGCGGGACCCGTCAAATAGGCAGTTTAACCCGCAGGGAAAAACAACACAGCAGTATCCCGCGTCATACCAAGCAATACTAAGGCATCAATTAAAACAAAGCATAGGTTGTTCAGTACTCGGAGCATCGTCATGAATTCATTTGGATGATGGTTCTCCTGCTACGATATCAATTCAATTCGGTTTAACTAAAACTACTTTTATGGTATTTATAGTTTCATTTAATTTTTAATTAGGTCTTAATAGTTTAAAAGTTTACAATTAAATCTCAATATTATATAAAAAACTTCAATCGGGCGTTGTAATCAAGTCCTTATGGTTTATACAAAGTTTTAATTAAATTTTTGTATTGGACAAAAAAATTTAACCAAGTCCCGAAAAGTTATGTAAGTTTAGAAACTTCATTGAAAATTTTTGTATAATATAAAGATTTGATTAAATTTTTTTTAAATAATAGGAACTTGATTGAAACTTTCATACAATAAGGATTTGATTATAAATTTTGAAACTATGAAGACTTAAATGAAAATTGAATAAAACTATAGGAGTCTTCTTAGTAATTAAATTATTTAATTTCGATATATATATAATGTAAAAAAGTTTTACCTCATATATCCAATCCAATCATATATTATGATGTTAAAAAAAAATTTTTGACTTAACCATCTACTCTTTGAAAAGTCCTACAAAAAAATAAAAATATGTGATTGAATAATAGTGTAAATAAAGTTATGCGAAAAACAAGTCATTGTGTCTAATAATAGATACATTAGGGGGAGAAAAACAGCTACATTCTTTTCGTAGGGTCATCAAAGTTTGTTCTTATTATTTTACCTTACCAATTTTTTTGCTTCAACATTGTTTAACCTTACAATTCTTTTGGTCTGAGTTTTACTTGACAAAAACAAGTAGGTCCTTCTTCAAAATTAGGTCCATATGTTGCCCAATAGCACTTAGAAGTTTCAGGCCCATAATAATGTCATCTAGCCACCACATTTGACCAAGAAGTAAGGAAATCATTCGACATAAAAAAGAAAAACATAAAAAATAAAAACTCTCCCTAACTTAGGAATATTCTATAACATCATACATTTTCTGGTAAGCAAGACCCAAAAAAAAAAAAAAAATTCTGGTAACACACGGAGACTATATCGATTTGTACTTGCTTAATTGTTCATGATCTGCTTGATCAAATGTCTGAGTTGATTTTCTAGTGCAGTGTTGTTGCATTGATTTCTGTGTTTAAAAATACTGCTTACAACTTGTTTGATGTAATGTCTGTACAAGGGAGTGTTTCCTTGCTTTTTGATTTCAATTTTGCAATTTGTTCTGCTATCTGTGGTGTCTTTTTGGAGTTGTGGACAAGTAGTTTTGCCTTTTAGATTGTTTGTCTTATAGAGAAGTGACAAATCATTTGCTTGAACTTTCTGATGACATCTCGTAGCAAATTATGACCATTTGATTTTGAAAAGCATAGCATGGTGACGGTATACAATTCCTTTGACGATGAAATGACAATTTTATGTTGATTGTAATCATTCCGGGGTGGATTTTGATTTAGCTTTCTGTAAAATGCATTTGAATGATCCATTCATTTTTTCTGATCTGCATTTAACAATTGATGGAGGCCATTGAAAACTTATTTCTTCAATTTGTGTCTTTGATTGTTTCGAAGCTCTTGTTTCGCTCAATTTGTTTTTGAATAATTTTGGGCGACAGATAGCTAGAGCATCTTGTAAGGATGAATCGAAAATTTGGAGGAGGAAGGCAGCCGACAGGGACTCCTTCACTGGCTTGGTCTTGTGTTTTGTCGTTGTCTTCTCTTTTCTTATTGGTGCCTGTGTTGTCCACAACATCTACAAACCTGATCTTGTAAACTTTTCTCACTACCTTTTTCACATTGTTATTGTTATCAGTTAAATATGCATGAGGTAGATGTGCTTCATTTGTTGAATCTGGAGTTTTGAATGCTTTGTATTTGTTATAATACATAAGAGAGGATGTGTATTTGGCTAAGACCAATAACATTTGAAGGATGATGCATATGAGAAACGACATAAATCGATTTTAGTTTTATAGAAAAATTGGCCAAGGAAATCGATTCAAATTGCTTTATTACTAGCATAGAAAAATAGACATGTCCCAAGAATCGACTTAAGTTGATTTTAGAAGACATACTCTTGTGATCATTGCTGACACCATGAAAATCGATTTAAGTCAATTTTTATTTTGTGTGCTGCAAAAATTTGAACTTATTACCGAAAGATTTAAGTCAATTTCTATGTAATACAAAATAGGACATACAAAATTGATTTAAGTCGATTTTTATTTTGTGCATTGCAAAAATTTGAACTTATCACAGAAATCAATTTAAGTCAATTTCTATGTAATACAAAAAAGGACATATACGTAATTGTTATTGTAGAATTTGAAACTTTCATGTCGACAACAAATAATTTGATGGTTTCCTTATGTAGGAGGCCAAATTGCTTTAAACTAGGTGTCAAACAACAAACTTAGGAGTTTGGATGTCAATCTTTCCTTTTCAAGATCTTAATTCAGGGAGTAAAAAGTTACTTCTTTTGGGTTCCACACCAAAAGAATCAAGTGTCAAATAGATGTGTTAATGAAATATGGATGGAATAAGTGGAGCGATTTGTGTATTGCGTGAGATGTTGATTGACAAACATAAATGCAAAAGAGTTACTAAATATAAAGGAATTGATTGACAAAATGTAAGTAAAGTACAGGAAATGTAAGAGAATTAAAGGAAATCTAACCCTAAGAAAGCAAGAAATAGGGTTGAAAACAATACTTAGCGGTCTCTGGGTTTGTCATCTATGTGATATTTGTAGAGTGAGTGTGTGAATAAAAATTTCAACTCTTTACAAATGTATAAAACTAGTATTTATAGACAACCTAGAACTCTAAGATCTTGACACTTGTCTTTGGATACATGCTTAGATGTTGTCCACGTGTCTTTGATAGTTTCTTTGTTTGTCATATGCCTTCATCGTTGAATAGCCACTACTTTGTTATGTTGTCGTCAAGCTTTTGTCAATAACTACTAATAAATGCTATAACCATTGATCAACTCATATTTGTCTGCCTTTGAGGACCATGACACATCTTCCAAGATATTCAAAACTTTCTAAGTCTTGAATGACAAACATTCATTTCGACTAGTCGAGCCCAAGCACAATAATTTGTCATCACTGACTTTCAATTCAAGCTCCATCCTAAATGATTCCCATAAGTTTTGACCAAGTGATCGACAAATCCAAATTTGTCAGCTTTGTTACGGTTTTGTCAATTTCAAACATTTGTCATACATAGAACCTGCACATTTTTTACAATCAAACTCTTCCCAATGGCTTTTAGCCTGGTATGGTCGAATGCCAGTTCGACATTTTGACACTTAGTGAAATTCTTCATGCATTGGTTTTTGGCAACGCTAGCTAGAGGAACTCAAGTTCGACTAGAAAAATTGTTGGATTTGCCATCCACCATAACAACAGTCTTCATTTTTTGATTGACTTGTCCTGTTCCAAGTTTAAGAAACATAGGATCAAAAGGATTGAAATCAAACATTGACTTAACTGCTACTTTCCTTCTTAGTTACAACTTTTCCTTCTCTTTTTCAGTAACCAGCTTCTCCATTCTTTGTTTTTCATATGTTGACAGTGCAGTTCGATCAAACACAGCACTGCACCTTGGACATAAGGAAACATCTTGATCATTATCTTTCTATTTGATCAGAAAGTTCAAAAAGTCTTCCCATGCTTTCAGGTAAACTATTTGTTCAACAGCCTTAAAGAAGTTGAGTTCATAGTCACGTCGAAACTTCTTTTAAGCATCATGGTTAGACATTCCCAATCCACTGACATTGATATCCATGAAGGTTGGTTCGACAAAACTTGAATAGATTTGAAAATAGTCAGTGTCCATTTTCATGGGCTTTTCCTTTCCTTCAAATATCAAACATCCTTTGTTGATTGCCTTTTGAATTAGGTCCCTGAAACAAACACAACTGTTAGTAGCATGTCCTATTGATTGATGAAATTTACAAAACTTTTGTCCTATTAATTATGAGATCGAAGGAATTTTCTTCCCTTAAGGAAGAATAATTTGTTTGTCTCTTAGAAGCATGTCAAATATTTTGCCAACCTTAGTAATGTTAAAAGAATAAATTTTTAATGTTGGCATCTTTTCTTTATTCCTTACTGGCGTTAAAGATTGACAAACATATGGTGGCCCTAATTTTAACTCGACCACATGAGCTTCGTCACCATTACCATTGATTTCGTCGTCACATTGGTTGACGTCGACATAGGCAAATTTTTCATGACGAAGTGTTTTCTTCTTAATCTCTTCTTTTTCTCCCTTTAATTGCTCTATTTGATGCAGTTTTTTGGCCAATTAGCCAAGATCTATGAATTGCAGGTTATTGAGTTTTTTTCCTTATATCATAGTCTAAACCATCAATGGCCATTTTGACAACTTCAGACTTTGGCACAAGAGTACAACAGCGATTTCTCGCATTTCTGAACCTAGCCAAATAGTCATCAATAGTTTCCCTTAGGAAACATCGAATAGTAAACAAATCAGTCAGGCTGACTTTGGTCTCGCCTCAAAAGAACGAATTATGAAAACTACTTTCTAACTAGGCCTATGTCAAAATAGAATTAGGCCTTAGATTTGAAAACCATGTGAAAGCATTCTTTGTCAAAGAAGAGGGGAAAAACGCATTTTAGGTGCTCATTTGATGCTATTTCCCCTATCTCAATTGTGTATCAAGTGATGTGCTTCACGGTTGATTCCCCATTTTCACTAGAAAATTTTCTCAAAGACTTTGGAATCTTCTAACCCTAGGCATTTTAGCATGTTGAATATAGCCTGGGAATGCAAACACAGAGAGGTTGGTTGGCAAAGCCAACATTGAAACCAAATCTCTTTAAGACAGTTTCGACAGCACACTGAATATTTTGATTTTACTACAAATTTTGAATTTGATGCGCATGATGTCCCCTTACATTTTGTTGTCAAACCCTTTGGACTTCATTGTCAGCGTCTTGTCCTTAACGGACAAGGCTAATAGTTGGGTCGGCATTGTCATTTTCATTTGGATGTGGGTTATTGATTTCATCATAGAGGTCATTTGGATTGTCATCCAAAGTGATGGCATGGGCCACCCGCCCCATTTGTCGAGTCAATTGCTCAAATCATGTATTGTTTGTTTCGATCAAAGGTGTCAATACTATCACCATATATTATGTCAATATATTGACAAGGTCTTGATGACTTTCGCCAATTTGTTGTCGAACCACAGCCATTGAATAGACCGTATGTGTAAGAGTTCCCGTCATGCTAGTTCTAGGCATGTCATGGAAAACTGGACTAGTATTTGGTTGTCATGTGGTGGTTGGCCTTGTCAATGATATGTTCTATAACGTCTCAATTTTTCTTATTGTGCAAAATTACCAAAATGCCTATGGGATCTTTTTTGCACAAGAATTGAGGATGGCCAGTCCAGACCATCCTCAGTGGGGTAATTTAATGTTAGAATGAGACTATATGTGGTTTAGATAGCAATTTGTGTGAAAATTGCCCCTGAGATCATTTTTGCTGGGAAATTGAGGACAATCGGTCCCGGATATCCTCAAGGGATTAGTTTGATGTTTGAAGGGGACTAGATATGCTTTGGATGGCAATAAATGTGAAAAACTCAATTGCTGGTTTTTTTTTCATGAATAAAATTACTAAAATGCCCTTGAGGTAATTTAATACGGGATTAAGTGACGACTGGACCTGGTCATCACCCGAGAGTTAAATATGGCATTTATAAGGGATGTTCCAAAGAGTTTTTATGCAAAATTACTATTTTACCTTTAGTTAGTGCTAATTAAGCTTAATTAAAGTTATTGAGGAAATATAGGTAATATTAGGCTCTAATTAAAGATAAATTAATTTTACTTATTAGTTTTGAGTCAAAATAAATTTTGAAATTAATTAAAGCCCAAAGTTGCTTAGGGAAAGTTTAATCCCATTCTTATTCAAAGATATTTCATAAGACCAAAAGGCGAAAGTAAAAGATAAAAATTACACTCCCTCCCCTTCTTTTCCTTAAGATTAGGGACATATTGGTGTTTAAAATTTGAATTAATCAAGCTTAGTCCAATTAAACATGCAAGACAACTCTCTTACCTTGTTTTGGAAGCCATAAACACCTAATTACTAATTCATAATCATTCTTCTAATTAAACCTACCTTTAATCCTAATTCCAACACACACAAAACACAAAAATATATCCCACCTAACCCCCTAATGAATTTTGGCCAGCCCTCTCCTTCATTCCCTAATATATTTTGATTTCTCAAACACTCTCACACTCACTCTCTTTCATTCTTACTATTAACTTTTTTTGTCAAGACTTGTCCATCAAGTTGTGTAAAAAGAAAAAACACTCATATTCTCTCCGATCCAACCTTGAGTTCTCTTATTCCTCTTCTCCTTTACCTTCAAGAACCTCCATTCTTGATCTTCATCTATGCTTCAAACATCAAACCAACACATCACCACCATAGATTTTCTCTAAAACACATAAATTTTCATCTCTACACATCAAACTAACACAAAAATCCTCCCTCCCATTTCCTCTTGCCTTGGTTGAAACTCAACAAGCCTCCAAGAGAAGATTTTTCTTCTCTTTTCCTTGTAAAAGAGAAAGCATTTTCACTTTCAACAAGAAAGCACACTTGGTAGGGATTTTATTCTTGACTTTTCTTTTCATTTCTACTCTTTTCTTTTGTTTTGGTTGTGGTCAAGGCCATATCTTGATGATGGTTGTGAAACCATCATGCTTTTAACTTCTAAAGCTCAAGACTTGATCTTTGGTTTCAAAAAAAAGAGAGAAAGAATTCTTATTTGTTTTCTTTGATGATTTTTGAGCTTGAAGGTGAGTCTAAGAGAATGAGGTTCTTGGAACCATGAAGTTAACGGACTCTAAAGCTCATTTATTTTTTTAAAATTAATGGGGTTGAAAGTTTTACTCTTTAAAGTCTTGAGTTTTTAAGCTCTAATGAGATATAAAAATGGACTTGCATTCATGTTTATGTTCCAAGTTTTGCATCTTATATTTATGTTTTAAGCCTTGCATATCATGTTTATGTTTCCAGTTATCGCATTATAATCTTAAAGACTTAAAAATGATTTTGCATATTCATGTTTATATTTCAAGTGTTGCATTTCATGTTTATATTTTAAGTTGTCACCTTATAATTTTAAAGACTTAAAAATGGGCTTGCATATCATATTTATATTTCAAGCTTTAATTTGAACATCACGTTTATATTTCCAAGTTGTCACCTTAAAGACTTAAAATAAGTTTGCATGACATGTTTATGATTCTAGTCATCACCTGTGTCTCTAAAGCTCAAGACTTGCCCCTTTGTCTTAAATGAAAATTTTGATCATGGACATATATATATATATTAGCCATATAGGAATATTGGGTTTGAAGTTTGTTTTATTTTATTTTAATACTTGAATTTTGTGTCTAGAGTATACAAAGAAATTTTGAAGGAGTTAGAAACTCAAGAGGAGCAAAATGTGAATTTTAAGTAAATAAAACCTTATTAATGAAATTTTAAGTTTTGCCACTGTTTTAATATTAATACTTGATCTCCCAAAGCGATAAAATAATTTCAAGTGTTTTAAATGTCTTATAATAGCTTTTGAGAAAAACTAGTATTTAGTTTTATTACTGTTAGCCACCGTTCATCCTTATTTAGAATTGTTCATGTGGTAAAAAATGTGTTAAAAATTATTTCATGTGTCTTAAATATCTTAGAATGACTTTTGGAAAAACTAGTAATTGGAGAGGGTCAAAAATGTAATTTCGAAAGCTTTTGTAATTTTAATTTTTGACACTGTTTGGCAATGTTCAGTACTATTTGTTACTGTTCACATATTAAAAATTATTAATAATTGTAAAAACTATTTATAGCATCTTAGGAAAAACTAGTAACTAGAAATGATTAAAAATATAATTACTAAAGCTTTTGAAATTAAAATTGTGATATTGTCCAGCACTGTTCAGTATTGTTCACGTGATTAAAAATTATTTTTGGCATCTTAGGTGGTTAAAAGGATAATTACAAATGTTAAGTTGAATAGTTTTGCAAAATATGGAAAATTGTATCTTGAACTTCTCATTATGGAATTTTGGCGAATGGGTTTAATTAGAGTTATTAATGATTTTGAATGTATTCATGTATTGAAATTACCATTTATGATGTTAAGAATATTTTTAGAAGCATTGGCACTTGCTAAGTGTCCATAAGTGAAACTTTGCGCTTTGACCTCTAAAATCTAACAAAATTTGGCCAATGGCCCAAAATGGTTTTATGATGAATTTAAATGATTTCTAAGTAGTGTGAGTCTCTTAAAAATGTAAACTAATTTTGAGAATCATTAGTTTAAAAAAAATATGTTGAAAGGGAAAATTTACACTTTGACCTTAAACTTTTGGAAATTGCAGTTTTGATCCTTTTTGGGGCTAAAGTATAATTATCAATAACTTGATGAATGATATGTTATGAAGGCCATGTTCATGTGATTTGGTTGAAGATTATATGACTTCAAAAACTTGTGCAAGATTATGTATTGATGACTATGCATGCTTAATTATTGAATTATGCAAGTAATGATTTCTATTATGTTGTATATATCCTGTTGAGCATAGGATATGCATTAATTAAGTCCGGCCCTTGATTTCAGGCACACTGGGTGGAAGCATGTTTACTTTTCAATGAGATATTGATGCTAATATGCTTATGGATATATGCAAAGAATATGATGCATGCTTATGTGATCAATGACATGATGATTTGTGGCATGTTGTGGTTATGAATACATAATTGAGATGTATGATTGATGTGTTCTATGGAATGAAACAAAATTGGAGAAACTCCATTTCCAGCCGTTATGCTGTCGGATTTCCGCTAAATTTGTGGACTTAGAGGAATTATGAAGTTTATAAGCATGAAATGTTAAATGTTAAGTTATGATGATCACTATGATTATATGATTATGCTTGCATCTCTAATGATATGCTAACAATAAAGGTGACATAAGACACTCGGAAATGATCCTTCCGTAACGGGCTGGGCCTGGCATGAGGTGATCCAAGGATATGATCCTTCCGTAACGGGCCAGGCTCGATGGAAAGTGATCCAATGCCCCCTATCCCATACTCTGGGAGTCGAGAAATAGCTTATCGAGAGGATAAATATAGGCTACTAACTACTAGCTAGGTATGAGCTCATAACCTTAGAACTCTCAAAAGGGAGAAAGTATTAGGGTGACCCTTATGAAAGATTAAGAAAGTTAAGTTACCTAAGAAAGGGAAAAAGGAAGGTTGTGTGCTATAGTTGTTCATGTTTCCTTATGTTTCTATCTTATGACATTGTGTGTATGAATATTGCATAAGGTATTGGCGTGCATTCATAATATATGATAATGCATCCATGATATTAAGATTCTAGCTAAAAGATACGGGCATCAGCTAATGGTATTTGGAACCTGATAAATGAACATTATTTATGTCCACCATTTTCATAATGAAACCCGATGTTCCTAGGAAGGATGACGATGACACGTGTGTGGAGATGGAAACTCTACTAAGATTTTTGTATAAGTTTCCCACTCCCTCTCTTTTTTTCCATCTTCATTTTCAGACAAGGTTGATGGCGATGTCTGTGGATTTTCTAGAGATGCCAGCATGTGAGTTGCACTATGGTTCGGATCAAAGTGGCACAGCAAAGCAAGGATATAGTCCTTCTATTTACAGTCAATTAGGGGTTGTCTCGTCTCCAAGCACGTTTATAACTTAATTATTTGGTAGATGTGCACCCATGATGGGTTTAGCTATGTCATGGTTATGCTTAGCTTTTAAATTATTGTATACTCACCTCTATAGGTGGGCTCAGTATTTTTGTTATGATATTGTACTTGTGGAATACCTTTATATTATTATTATAAGACATGATAATTACAGTTAATGTTATGCTATGGTGATGTTTTTAGTTTATGTTATCCTCTGCTGTGTTTTGCATGTATGTTATGTGATGGTTGGTTAAGAATGCATTGATGAAATGTACTATTATCATGTATTATATAACGAATACTTATGCACTATAACTTATTCGCAAACGGTTCATAGTTTGGTCTTTAAAAAAAAAGGGTCATATTTTCCATAGACTTATTTTCTAAGTTTAAAACCAAGTAAAGTTTTGAGACGAAATAGTAACAACTAATGATTAACCATTATGTGTTGTAGGCGTATTGTGTTGAAAGTTAGAGTGTTACATGTTCCCTATTCTAAACATAGAAGGCCCCATCAATTAGGGGCCGATAAAATCAAACGGTGGTATATTTGTACCAAATTGTGGTACATTTGCTACAAATGGCATGCTCTGACTCTGAAATAGAGGATTATATATATGTTAAACATGCCACTATTGCCAACATTTGATAGATTCCCCAAGTTTGGCGGATTTCCCATGTTCGGCGGCTGAGGTGGTACGCACCTTAAGGGTACATAGTCCGGAGGAAAACCATATGGAGGCCATGTTGTCATGACAGTGGTGCTCACATTTGTTTGTGGCACATTGTGATTTGTCTGACTAACAAAAGCCAAGACAAGCTTCACAAAATAAGGGGGATTATTTTTTACTTCATTTCATCCATCCTCTGATGAAGATGATACTCTTGACATATTTGACACAGTGGTGCCGCTATGCAAACGAATGCACTCTGTCTTTGTTTGTTTTATCGATTTGACACGTTTTTCTTTTCAACCAATGTGTACCATCGGGCGTGTCGATTTGTTTATTGCAGAATTTGACATTTTCACATTGACAACAAATAATTTGACGGCTTCCTTATGCAGGAGGCCAAACTGCTTTAAGCCAAGTATTCGTCAACAAACTTAGGAATTTGGACGTCAACCATTGCTTTTCAAGATCTTGATTCGGGTAGTGAAAAGCTACTCCTTTTGGGTTCCATACCAAAAGAAGTAAGTGTCAAATAGATGTGTTAATGAAATAAGGATGGAATAAGTGGAGTGATTCGTGTATTGTGTGAGATGTTGATTGACAAAGATAAATGCAAAAGAGTTACAAAATGTAAAGGAATTGATTGACAAAATGCAAGTAAAGTATAGGAAATGTAAAATAATTAAGTGAAATCTAATCCTAAGAAAGCAAGAAATGAGGTTGAGAATAATACTCAACAGACTTTGGGTTTTGTTTTTGTCATTTGTGTAATGACATTTGTCAAGTGAATATGTGAGTAAAAATTTCAACACTTTACAAATTTACAGAATTAATATTTATAGACAACCTAGGATTCAAAGATCTTAAAACTTGTCTTTAGCTACATCCTTAGATGTTGTCCACGTGTCTTTGACAATTTCTTTATTTGTCATATGCCTTCATCATTGAACACTTGCCACTTTGTCATATCTTCACCAAGCTTTTGTCAATAATTGATTATAATCGCTATAACCGTCGATCAACCCATATCTGTCTACCTTTGAGGACTATGACACCTCTATTAAGATCTTTAAAACTTAATAAGTCTTGAATTACAAACATTCATTTCAATTGGTCAAGCCTGAGCATGAAAATTTGTCATCACTAGCTTTCTATTCAATCTCTATCCCAAATGATTCCCACCAGTTTCGATCAAGTGATTGACAAACCCAACTTTGTCAGCTTCGTTACGGCTTTGTCAATGTGAAACATTTGTCATACATAGAACCTACGCATTTTTTACAGTCAAACTCTTCCCAATGGTTTTTAACCTGGTATGGTCAAATGTCAGTTCGATATTTTGACACTTGATGAAATTTGGTGCCAATAATAATAATTTTCAGTTCCAAGCATATATATAATATGCTATTTTTTATTTTATATGCGTAAAAAACTCTAATATTTGAATGGTTAATTTGAAAATGGGACGTGTTCCGCTCATTTGCGTGCCAATTTTTTTACTTCAACGGTTATCTTGGAAATGAGACTAGTTCATGCTTAGCATTTGGGACGGTGAAAGCCAGGGTTACCCGTGATGCCTAGGGTGGTCATGATGGTACGTGCCAGCTACTGTATATGGGGGATGAACTGGGGTTATGGGGAATGTTCAAATAACTTACCTTGAAAGATAAACTGAACACAGCCGTGGGGAAAAATTGAAGAAAGTTAAGCATAAGGACGGGAGGGTGAAGGGGGCTGCGACAAAAGAGAGAAAATGGTGATCACGCGGTCAAGGTTGATGGCTTGATATTAGAATCATCGATGTCTGGAAATTTACAGCTGGTAGTTAGGTGCTCGCATTTATTGCTTTACTTCTCTACTAAGAGTTCTTCCTCTAGTGGAACAATAGGTTGGCTGCTTCGACGAAATCAGGATTATTGAAGTGAAAATTTCTTGGATAAGCATAAATTTAGCGCCTCATGTTTATATGCCCTTACGATAAAACTGATGGATTCTAATGAGTATGTCACAAATAAAATTAATTGGATTCATTTTTACTATAAGTGTTTAAAAGAAGAGTTTTGTTAACTAATATCTTAAAAGCATCGGTTAAGAACACTATACATATATAGTAATAAATTTTAAGAGTTGTAAACATAAATATTCATCTTCTAAAATAGAAATGTCTCTTTTTAATTTTTTTAATCAGTGCCTTTAGAATATTAATTAGATAAACCTTAAGAAAATGAGTAATATATTCATTCACTTTTATTTGTCTTCTTGAAAGATAACTAAAATGTGATATATTAAAAAAATCAATATACTTGAACGTAAATTATATCTGAAGATATTAATTTTTTTAATTTATCAAATTTTAATTTTTCTCCAAAAAAATGAATAAAGAGGACGGAAGGAGAAATAAATTTGTAAAAAATATTATTTGTACTTATCATATATTGAATATTGTTTCAACTCACATTCCATTCACTATTGAATTAGGGAAATGGCTATTGCCACTCCCATTATATTAAATTTTTATTTACTTTCACCAAAATACCTTTCTTCTTTCTTAATTGCATAAATAATTACTATAAAGTATTTATTATTTACAATAATATTTCCTCTATTTTGGTGTGGTTGAGCATTCATTTCATCCTTTTATCAAAAAAAATTAACACTTATTATTTTTAATTTAATTAAAAATTAATTTAATTAATTCAAAATATTATATATATATATCTTTTTTTAACTTTTTATATAATCAATATATATTATGCATATCATATCTGGCACAAACCTTAGTGATGAGGACACTGCGATGCTGAGGCTCCGAGAACTACCGCACAGGTGTTGTCTATTTTGTGAGATGAAAGCCACATGACTAAGCATGGTTTATCAAAGAATATAAGTTCTCAATTTTGGTCTTCCTTTTCTTTAATCACTAAAAAGAAAATTTCGCATATTTAGTATAATCACTTATGTTTATTAATTTTTTAAAATAAAATCTTAAAATAATAGATATTTAAACAATATATATATAGCTATGCATATTGAAAAAAATACAAGTAAATAATAATAATAATTATTATTATAAAGATAAATTACTAAATTATAATATACAAGATACATATTATATTTTATTATATAATGTTTATATAATTTTTAAAATTATTAAATAAACATATGATATTAAGCTATATTTGCAATCGCTTATTTTTTATTATAATTCTTTTCGTTTAACAACTCTATTAAAATACATTGAACTAGTTATATATATTTTGTCAATGTGTATTACCATGACTAATATATTGAAAAATAATTACAATAAGCATCCATCCATGGTTTTTGAGTTTTTAATTCATTATTAGTATTAAAGTATTTAAATTATTCTAATTTCTTAATATTATATTATTTAAATAATTATTAAATAAAAGATAAAAGATATTTATATATTTAATTATATCAAATAAATTAATTATCAATATTTGAAATACCTACGAACTATCTAAAAATAAAAACATGAGATACATATTAATTTTATAAATAATTAAATTAATATAAATAATTTTTTATAATATTATGATAATTAATAAATAGTTCATTTAAATTATTCATGCGATTTAGAAAGAAGGATAACATAATATAAGTAAATGAAAATTTAATACAATTAGAATAATAATAATCATAATAAAGTAACAATAATCACTCCCTTAAATTAAATGTAAATTGGTATGGTATCCGGTACTAATGCACCCGTATTGAAGTGCCAGATGAACGTGTTACTCGTGCGTAGAGAGAGAGAGAGAGAGAGAGAGAGAGAGAGAGAGAGAAAAGGGGGAAGGGTCGCACACGGATCCAACACGGTGCAAATTGCAAAACTTGATCCTCATCCCTTGTGTGTCAGAGAGAGAGAGAGAGAGAAGGGGGAAGGATCGCACAAGGATCCAACACGGTGCAAATTGCAAAACTTGATCCTCATCCCTTGTGTGTCAGAGAGAGAGAGAGAGAGAGAGAGAGATGGGGGGATGGATCTCACCATTGAAGAAAAAAATAATGGGGACGTGGCCGAAATCTCAAAGGAGCTCTGTCCCTTTGAATGCGGATCAAAAGGTTACAAATCAAAGGATAAAAGATTTAATAAATACTATGTCCAATATACTCCTTTCATTCTTTAATATATTTTGATATATCTACAATAAAAATAAATTTATAATCATTCTATTTAATATATATTTAGTTTTAGATGAGTTTTAATAATTTTTTATAAGTATGCTTAAAAGTAATTGCTAGAATTATTCTGTCTATATAAAAAAATTTCTATTATAACATGCTCACTTATTTATTTATAATTTATTATAAAATCATTTATAATAATTGGTGGAATAATGAATTTGGAGAGAGGTGATATCAAGTTGTAATATCCTTATGTGCTTAGGACAGATTCTTTTGTAAAAATTTGGTTGATATATGAACTTAGATGTAACTTTGGTTGATTATCAAAAGTATGATTGTAACTTGTGGGTTTCTATCTAGTTGATTTGCTTTTGTAACCAATTGGTTTATGTTGGTTGTAAGTATAATATCAGTTATGTATGACATTTTGTATTTTGACTTGATAAATAGAAAAGCTTAACTTGCTTATTAATACTAGTGCTTAACCCATGCCAAAGTTGAATTTGATGAATGAATGAGGAATAATAACTCCTTATGATATTGCTATATTTCTTTCAATTGATCAGTATTTAGGAGTAATTCTTCCATCCTCAAGGAGGAAGAAATTTTTTCCTCCAGCTCCTCTTTACACCACAAGATATATGGATTGTGTACTTTCAAATGGGTCTCACAATACCATCTGAAGGTCATAACACATGAAGGAGGAAGAAATGCTTTTCCTCCCGGAGGATATCAGAATTTTTGCAGTTTTTAGATATGCAATATTGAATTAGCAAAACAACCATTTTAATTAGGAAATACTTGTTGTTTGCATCTTTTCCATATAACTTGTAAAATTATAATGGCAGTGACTTCCAAGAATAACTACATTGATAATTACAGTCATTACATTCAAAACAATTCCAACTTCTAACATCTAATCATTGTGGGGGAGGAATTGGGGTTATGGGGAAAGTTCAAAGAATTTACCTTGAGACAAAAAAAAAAAAAAGTACAGAAACAGGGAAAGAGTTGAAGTTAAGCATAAGAATGAGGAGGGTGAAAGGGGACCACGACAAGAGATAGAAAATAGTGATCTACCGGTCAAGGTTAACGGTTTGATATTAGACTCCAAAAATATTAAATGCTCATAAGTATATATTTAATTGAAATATTTATTTTATTATCAATAAAATACGGTCAGTTGGTTTAACATACAAAAATTGATTTATATATATATATAATTTATCAAATATCATAAATTATCTTTTTATTAAATAATTATACTCATATTTATTCATTTTCACTCTTTATAAATTTCTTGATAAAATGAAAAAAATATTTTTTAAAAATATAAAAACGATTTATATTTTAAATCCAATAGAAAATCCAAAAAACACTTATATGTTTTCGGAGTAGCAATTCTACCTCATGCTTGTCACCGCCTTCGCAGGGTATTAAAAAGGCATTGTGGCTCGTGTTCTGAGTGTCGGCTCAAAGTGCAAACCGTCAAGTGAGAGTGTGGTTGTGAGATATAGTACTCGAAAGTGCAAAACGTGTGTGTGTGGCGAGTCACAACAGGGTTTTGCCTAGCTGGTAGTGTGCATAGCTCAAGTGATCGAATGGGGAGTCGCTCAAGCCACCTCCAGGACTCATTTTGTTTGGCATGTTTGCTCTTACTGTTACTGTCCCGTCTTCCTTCAGGCGTTATGTACGCCACTATATTCGTTATTCTTTTCTGGGCCCTTTCTGAGATGGGTAATGTTGGCGAGGATAAGGCAGTTGATGTTTGGAGCAAGCTGGAGAAACCTATCCCAAAAGGGTCACGGCCCGTGGTCAAACTTTCAGGTCTCTGGGCTAAAATCTACTCCTTAAGACAGGGGGAGCAAACCGTGGAGAAGCATTTCGAGGAGTTTAATGTAGTTTGGAAGGAACTGGAAACTATTCGCCCGCTACCTGCGTGTACCTGTGGGGCAAAGTGCTGTTGCTGTAAATATTTGCAGGAAGAGAGGGAGGAGAGGGAGAAGCTAAAAGTGGTGAGGTTCCTCGAGGGTCTCGATGGTGACCGGTTCCATGCGACAAGGTCTGAGATAATGTTGAAGGGCCCTTTGCCGTCTCTTGACGAGGTCTATAATTTGGTGAAGGAAGCAGCACAGAAGCCCCCCAGCGCAGCTAGACCAGCCATACCTAAAAATACACCTGGAAAAGGTGATTAATTCTCCCCTCAGGTTTAATTTAGACAAAATATAATTGCCCTTAAGAGATGCATTTCGGATAAAGAAAAAAACTATTTGAAGACCCAAAAGTCTCACTTTATAATCATTGGATGTGATGGATGTCCCCATTTATTCTTAACATCCATCACATCCAACGATTAAAAAGTGGGTGTCTGAAAACTTTTGGGTGTTCAAATAGCAATTCTCTTCGAATAAATTACTCACTCAAAATTTAAAAGCGTCAGATTGGATGGATTCTCATATTTTACAAAAAACGGATAAATAATTAGTCTATCCCTATAGGTTCTTCCAATGAAAAAGAGGACAATTTGAACCTTTCATACACTCTATAAAGGGATTGATTTGTCTCAGTTTTGAACTAATTTTTTTCTGACTTTTCTGGACATATTTGTGGGAATCAATTTCAATATTAGTTTGTGTCATAGAAACTATATTTATATCATGTCATGATCATCCAGGGATATAGACCTTCTGTCTTACAAAAGTATTCCCTTCGTTTCAAATTGGGTGTTGTTTTAAGATTTAATTTTTGTTTAAGAATTTCAATGAAACAATAATTAATTTGCATAAATTTCATTTTTATATATATCTGCATTAAATTAAATAAATTTTTTCTCTTCTCCTTTACACTTTTTTAAGCAATCATAATTTTCTTTAACAGATACGATTTAATCTTTTAAATTAACATTTTTAAAGGCTAAAAAATACTTATGATTTTTTTAATTTGTCCCGGTAATTTTTGAATGACATTCAATTTAAAGTGGATAGAGTACTAATTGAAAAAAAAAAAAAATCTCTGTTGTTAAGTAGTTCATGTACTTGTTTGGGTATATACCCATTTCTTTTTAGCCACGAATTTATGTATGTTCAACATGCACTCATTATCCATGTCTTTATTTTTTTTTTTCAAATTTTATACTTCAATATATGTGATACATTTTTCTGTTAAGCATTGTAATAATTAAGCTAATTATCATTCATATACGAACAAGTGTACCTGAAATCTGAACACCAAGGGCTTATTTAGAAAACACTATTTATGACTTTTTAAAAAGAAAAAAAAATGTCTTGTTTGACTATATAGGCCAGTTATTATATTATTTCTTAGAAAGTAATTGTAATGATAGTTGAGAAGTTAAAATACTTGTTTTAGAAACATTAAAGTAAAACTCTTTTTATTACTGTATTCTCAAATATAAAATAATTTACTCATATACTTTTCTAAAGTTATTTTTCACGCAAGGAATCACATAAGTTGTTTATCGAAATCGGGCTAAAAATTTTACTATTATGGTTTTATAGGTTTGTAATTATATTGATATAGTTCAGTAGAAAGTAATATTAGAATACTTGTTATCCTTGCACAGTACTAACAGCAGAAGTCGCAGGAATTGAGAAGCTGGATCATCCCTTCCACGTACACCCACACCCATTAACTTTGGAGCCGGCCGGATCACCATACAAGTGTAGTGGGTGTCAAGAACTAGGATTTGGATCCAGATACCGTTGTGAAAACAGAATATGTTGCGTCCTCCACGAGGAATGTGCGAATGTTGTTGCTGATAATTCCGTAGTTTTCCATCGATTCTTCCCAGGAAGTAATTTCGTGTTCTGTGACAAACCACCTGGTCCCGATGAAAGTGTTTGTGCTGCTTGTTGTAAGAAAGTGCACGGTTTTGTGTACCATTGCTCCGATACAGGTAAACACTTACATCCATGCTGTTTTAAGCTGAAACAGAGTTTTTCTAATAAAGAGGGAGAGGTGACAATTGAACTGCGTGAGAAGATTACCCAAAAGTGTAAAAAATGCAACAGCAAAGTGATCAAAGGCGGTGAACCAACAAAAAATAACAAGAAAAGAAGAGAGATCGAAGGCTGGTCTTACGTGTCTTCAAATGGAGATTATTGCTACCATATTTCCTGTTTCAAGGAATTGATTCTTGACAAATGGAAGGAGGGGTACTTCTCCGAGTCAGTGCCGACATGTGACCCGGAGCTTGAACTGACAACAGGCAAGGCGATAGTCAAAGTTAGAAGAAGCCCAAAGGGATTGAGGACAACCAAGATGCTCATCAACATCGTATTCGAACTAATATTTGCAGTCGTGTTTGGAAATCCTCCTACTCCTTTGATTCTTACTGCTCTTGGAGCCATTTCAGTTAATTGACTCAGAGCTTTGAATAATATTTGATATATAATAAAATCGTATAATAATATTATATTAATGTCTTTACAATATTTTTTGTCTTCTATCGAAGGTGGACAATGGTAAACTAAAAGACAAAATATATTGTAAATATTATATAATTTTATTATATACTAAATATTATTATTTGAAATCTAATATCTTTTTTCGTGGGGGGTAAGGTTGTTTCAGTTTGAGTTGTAATCCTTATGTGATCAACAAATAAAATGTGTGCAGGTGTATTATTAGCGTTATTACCACATTATTGATAGTCTATTTTATTTTATTGTTAACTAGTGTTGTGATTGTAGCCATATTATCCACGGAGACCTGTATAAATTGCACTGCATATTCTATCAGAATAAACGGAATGTTTTTATGAAGTTTGCATTACATTTTTGCTTAACGCCTTGACTCTGCTAATAATCAACACTTCCTCAAAACTATTCTGCCCAAAAAGCACACGGGAATAGCCTAGAAAACCAATCAAGGTCGCCGATAATGCAACGGGACCCATCAAATAGGCATCTTAACCCCGCAGAATCATGTAGAACAACCACAGTATTATATTGGCTCAGCAAAAAGGCAGCAGCAGATCTCAGATAGATTTATCAGCAGGATTATACCACTCGAAAAATGACACAGCAGTATCCCGCTTAATACCAGGCAATACTAAGGCACCGATTGAGAGGAAGCATAGGTTGTTGGACACAAGGACCATCGTCGTGAATTCATATGGATGGTGATTCTCCTGCTACGTTAACAAATCAATTTGGTTTAATTAGTCCAAGGATTTTTCAGTTTTATTTAATTTTAATTTATTCTTTATAATTTAAAAATTTATAATTGAATTTTTATACTATATAAAAAATTTCAATCTGGTCTTTGTAATTGAATAATTTGTGATCAAGGTCTTATAATTTATACTAATTTTTTATCAAATTTTTTTATTATATAACAATTTTCAACCAAATCCTAAAAAGTTATGTACCTTTGGAAATACTTAATTTAAAATTTCTGCACAATATAAGGATTTGATCAAAAAAAATTTATACTATAGGGATTTATTTAAAAATTTTTGTACAATAACTAGGAACTTGATTATAATTTTTTTTAACTATGAAAATTTAATTAAAAATTGAATGAAATTATAAGGATTTTCTTAGTAATTGAACTGTTTAATTTTGATACAGTCATTGTCAAAAAAATTCTACATCATATATCCAATCCAATCACAAAAATATTTGACTCAACCATTTATTATTTAAAAATTTCTATAAATAAATAGAAATATATGATTTGATAATAATGTAAATATATTTGCATTGTCAGTATATAGAAATTAATATTTTAGTTTATAAAATCAAATATTAAGATAATAATTCCAAAATACTAATACGTTTTATTTTAATCGACATTTATAATTTTTAATTAGAAACTAATTTAAATGTTACTTAAGTAAAAAAAAAAAAATGAGCGTGCGATCAAAGTTATGATAGTTATATTAAGATTGATGCAACAGGATTTTGTGTAATCTGAACCAGATTAGTGTCTCAAAAATTACGCAAGAGGAGAAGTTATGTTAGGTTTTTTTACTGGTGAAAAATTCATTCATTAAAAAGCTTAAAAGCGCTGATAAATTGAAAAAGATATATTAATTTTAAGTTCAATAAAAACAATATATTCCATATTTATTTGTGCAATAAAAAATTTAAGAAATATCTTTAATTATTAAATACATAAAATAAAAGTGATCCAAGTTCTTTTTTTTTTTTTTCCAAACAATTGAAACCAATAAACACTTCACCTTCCCTTCTCTCGTGCTTTTAACCCATGGGCTAGAAATATGGGCGTCCAGTATTTCCCATTTCAAACCCGATTTGGGGACTAAAGATCGAGATTTGCCGGTGTGGGGGTTTTGTTTGACCCATTTCCCCCAGCGCCCCAGACATACATAGATTTGACTCTAGGTTTACAGTATTAATAATTTTCTAGCCATAATGGGCTAGAAAGCTATCCAACTAAACGATGACCGTTTTGAAGACCGTTGGCAAGATAGTGTTCAATGGAGATCAGAAGTGGATAATCTCCTAGTGAATGGTTGAATGGGTCAAAAGATCCCATTGTAGGCACCGACAAAAGGGGTGATGCATTTTGTAAACGGATCCATGAGTATTGTGAAGAAAGCACTCATGGGCCGATCAAAAGAGGGTTGGTTATGTTAAGATAGAGAAACGATGATATATGAATAGTGCAAAGGCTAAGGATTCGGTAGTTTCCACAATCAAGCAACTCAAACAATAGGAAGATGGCTCACAAATATTGATGTGACACTTTGGGGGACCTCAAATGGGAAGTCGTAAGTGCCATTGGAAATACTCTAATGGAATAAGAAAATGGCTTCGAAGCCATACGTACAATATTTCTTTGGATATCCCCCTTTTCATGCTTATTGATAACTAATTGACAAGTGCACTAAATTGTTTAAATAGTAAAATATTGTGAGTGAATATCATCTCATAAAGATTGATGTTTATCAAGTAACAGTAATTCACCAAGTAACAGTAGTTCACCAAACGAATTTTTGTTTAGATTAACATAATTGTTGGATAAAAAGAAGGCCTAAAATTAAAACTTAAGTTTAAAATACAACAAAACAATGAACTATTGCAACATACATAATTAAAATAAGAACAATTTCCTATTACTAGAGGTTTGGGGAAAATCTACTTTCTTTTATAACAGAAAACATGAATTTTTATACACCTGTGCAGGAAAACCGATGATTGAGACTAAATGTTAATTTGTTAATTTCCAATTCTTTGGTAAAACTAACTCTATCATTCATATCAAAACCAATCAATTCCTTGAGTAAGTTTTAACAAAAAGACGGATGAAAAGCAAACTTCAATTCATGAGTCCATAATTCACAAAATCTATTCCTAAATTTTCAAATTATGTGTACGAACCCTAGAGACAATTCATACCCAAAATTGCCAATCCAAATATGAATCACATAATCAAATAATAAGAAAAGAAACTCATAAGTTGCACTGAAGTAAAGGAACAATCATCAATTAAACAATATAATTTCAATAAGGTTCAAGAGATCCAGTCACAAAATAACCATAGCAAACTAAAAACTCCAACCCCGAGGGAAGAGTCTAGCTACAGAAAGAATAAGACTGGAGAAGAAACAAAAACTCATTGGAATCTAAGATTTGGAGCAGTCGATCCCTCAATCTCTCTTCTTCTTGCTCCTTGTGGCTATCCTTTTGTCTCATATCCCACTAAAAAAACTTTTATTATGTTAAAATATATTAAAAATAGTGACTTTCTAGGTCATCACCGCCTAGGCATTGAGTGTTGACCACCAAAGTTTGATATGGCAATATGCATTTTTTTCTCACCTCAGACCCCCTTAGGTGGTAGTCTTTTGCCACTTAAGAAGTTATATGGCAGAATGCAATTTCAACACTTCAGTTTGTGCTTAGCTCCTGTTAGGGCGGGGAAGCCCAACAGGGGGAGATAAAACCAATGGGCTAAGCAAGAGTACCATAGCACCGAGCCAAACGCCATATCTTGACCCAAAACCTTAAAGCAATAAGTCATGGCTCCTTCCATATTATATACTACTCACTTAGTTTATTCTTAACTAATGTGAGATTTCACCTCTCACACTTAACCCCAACAATCTCCCTCTCAAGTGTGAGACTCACCACATTACTCCCCGTCAGCCAACAACTCCATCTCAAGTCCGTGCCTTTCCGGGAATCGAGTCCAACCTTGGCTCTGATACCACTATTAGGGTGGGGAAGCCCAACAGGGGGAGGTAAAACCAATGGGCTAAACAAAAGCACCACAGTACCAAGCCGGACGTCACATCTTGACCCAAAACCTTAAGGCAATGAGACATGGCTCCTTCCACATTATATACTACTCAATTAGTTTATTCTTAATCAATGTGGGACTTCACCTTTCACACTTAACCCCAACAACTCCCAACATATCGAATTTTCCTATTTAAGCACACTAACAACCTGAAAATGGCACAAACCACAACTTAGATTACCATAATTCTAACATAACCACTACTAAAACTTACAAAATTAAATCAACCATTAGAGCATAGTGCAACATCTTGAGGGCTGAGGGGCAGCTCCCCCCCCCCCCACCACAAAAAAAAAAAAACAAAACAAAGGTTTTTGCTTATTTTTATTCTCTCTCTCTTTCTCTCTCTCTCTCTCTATATATATATATATATATAAGGTGAGGATCCATTTACACCATATGTAAGTCTTAGTATATTTATACCCTTCAATTAATTTTTATGTGTATAATTTTATCAACCTAACCGTTAAATTTAAAGTTCTTACCTTGTATATATATAAAAAATATCAAATTCCATACAATTGGAAAATTATTTGATAATTCATCATACCACTTTATTTTGATGGATCAGATAATATATGTTTTTTAAAATACTAATAAATATCAATCATTATAATACATGCTTATTAATTTGTTTTTTCTAAAATCTGGCATTATATACATTTATGTTTCAAAGTTCAATCACACCATTTTTTTTATATTTTATTTAAATCCAAATGGGGGGTATTTCCTTATATACATTTTTGTTTTAAAGTTCATCATCTTAAAATTAATAAATGTAAATAAATGAATACTGAGATAACACAGTCCAATACGTACCATTACTGGAATTATAGCTCAAAGTTCGGAGAAAAACCATTCTAGTGAGCGCTGTAGAAGTCAGGGAACAGTAAGGTGATGTGGGTAGAGATTTTATGCTCTCTAGTGAACAACGCTAAATGAGAGCTGCAACAAACTCCATTTTCGAGGGTTCAAACCAACAAACACGACCCTCCACTCGCCAAACACCAGAAACTTCATCCCCAACCCCTCTTCACCCTCCAAACTCCATTCTCTTTTATTTTTCTCAATTCTAACTCAAATCTTTCATTCCTAAGACTTTAAAATATGTTATTCTCTTGGTTTTGCTTTCCTTTATCCATTTCATTCTTGTTATTAGGGTGATTTTGATGGTTCCTCATAAGGTTCAAGAGATGGAAGTCTTCTAGTATGTTATGTATGGATTTTGAGTATTTAGAGGTTTTAGAGGTTGATTTAGAATTATATTGCTTCTATATCAAATACTGTTGTCAATTTTGCTTTCCTAGAGTTTTATTGGTGTTAGTTCTTCAGTGTTTACCTCTCCAAGTGAGTGGGTTCGCATCTGTGATCTCTATGTTGTGCATTACAATTATTTTCATGAAAATACAATTTATTGCTTGATTTCAAAAAAATACCGTATAAGGATTTGAAGTTACTATTGGTTTATATGGTTTAGAACTCCTGATTTTAGAGCATGAAACTTGTTTATGAGAAAACTCATGGGGCCATGTTTATTATATTGACTTTAGACAGAATTGATGGTATATGTAATTGTTAGAGTCTTTTATGTTGGTTTGCCTGAATTCTAGATATGGTTTATGTGTATAACATAGTTATATACCTAGAAATGCTATTTACAGAAAACAATGGAATTGTGATTGCAAACTTTGCTATTTTGAAATATGATATTGAGTTTTCTAGTTATGAAAACCTTGACGGCTTGGATTATGTTTTCGATGATTAATCAAAAGTATTTTAGAGCTTGAATTTTCATGAAATTCATAACAGTTAACGGCTATATATTCTATGGAGGTATGAGATCGCAGATGTCTACAAAGAGTGATCCCTTGGGCATGATTTCATAGCCACAGTTATGTTAAGATCAGACTGTTAGAATCAGATAGATTCAGAAATCACAGAGAATTAAATGATTTTAAAAGATTTAAATGGATTTATTTAGCTAGTTTAGATAGTAGCTATGGAGAAACAACCAGCAAGTTAACGGCTGGTATTAAGCATTAATCTTGGTACCAAGGCTCACGAGAAGCAACTTATTCAAAGAATAAATCAGTTCACGAAGGACGTGGTTCATGAGAAACCATTATAATTTTAATTAGGGGCTCTTGTTCATGAGGAACTGGGCTCCCACATATCAGAGCAGAGATTAATATTTCTTTATGGTTTCAGGTATGAAAGTGAATTGAGAAAAATCGTACTTAGTTTATAAAATGATGACTAGTATATATATGTATATGTATTTGATTATGTAAGACCTTTGAATATTATTACCGTTATTATGATTTCATGCATTGGTTTTTTGGTGTCTCATGAAAAGGGGTTCCAAGCAAGGGCTCACTAGATTCTAGTGGCGAGGATTATTGTCATGGATTTAGAGTGCTCCAGTGTAAATATAGGCAGGGTTTCGGACCATAGTGCATGATTTATGTTTTGCATATGTCACTACAAGGAATTAGCTCAAAGGCAATGTTTTAAAAATGTTGCCTAAACATAGAAAAAACGTTGCCTTTTCTCAAAGACAACACTTTCCGAGCAAAGGCAACGTTTTCTGGGGGGTTGCTTATACTGGTGTTACCTTTTCTCTAAGGCAACGGTTGATAGAGAAAAGGGAACGGTCTATAATAAAAAGCGTTCCCTTTACTGCATCAAAGGCAACAGTTTTTACACTTCTTATGCGTGGCCTTTTCCCTGAAAGGCAACGGTTTTCCTCGTTACATTTTCTTATTATTTAGGCAACTTATGAAAAGCGTTGCCTTTTCTCTAGTTAAAAGCAACACTTATAGTAAAGCGTTGCCTTAATATATATAGCCTTTTCAATATACATAACCTTTTCGATATAAATTAAAAATCACATTAATTTTGAACAAAAAATTAATTAATTGATTGAAATTCATAAATAAAATAAACCATTATTAAATAATCAATTGCATAAACAACTAAATCATCATCTATTTTTAGCCATTTTTTCTACTAGCCTTAGAAACTCAGTAGTTCACATTCACAAAGTCAATTTTAACATAATCAATATATCTAGAATCAATGCTATAAATGTAAAACTAAACACAATTGATTGAGCTAAGCTTTTTACATGTTCTTCTCGATTAAACATGGGGTGATTTTTACTTCATCAACTTGAAAATATAAAGTTCATGTAATAAATAAAATGGATAATAAAACCTTAGAAACTAAGTCGCTTTTCAGGAGCCCTGAATAAGTGGATTATCTCTACTTTGGGCCCATATCTTGAATAAGGATCAACTGGTAGTGGAGGAGGATGCGCTGCCTTCTTAGGTACTTCTGGAAGATCTAATTCGACATGGCCAAGTAACCAAATGAAAGGGTTCTCCTGAAATATAGTTTTCACTCAAATTTATGTGCCAGGGGTAAGAAAGGAAACTAAAAAAAGAGGAGATATTACAAGATACCATGGCAGAGTCACCAACATCAGCTCAATGTCATACTTCCCCAAAAGATAAAACAGTTTCTCAACCAATCCAAGAAAATCCTAAAAGCCAAAACAATATAAGCAAAACAAGAACAATTGGCCGAAGAAGAGAATAAGACTTTACAAACATCACAGAAAGACATGGGCAAAACAAAAAATTATGAGCACCTCTTATCTATTTCCTTAATAGATAAATAACCTCATTGTTGCCTTACAAGTGGTTGTATGTGCAATATATATAACCAGTAATAAATTCTCTATTTAATGAATAACTTGATATTTTATATTCAGTGATATGAACTATGTAGAATTGTAGATTAAGGATATGCATTCAGCTATGTCTAATAGTCATTCTACACATAAACTAAAAAAGTACTTTGAACCTAGACAATGAAATATGTAACAATAAAAACTTAACAAGAGTGATCTCAAACTTCTTGCCAACATTTCCAAGCACAAAGATGTGTTCAACCTTCGTCTCATGTCTTAACTTGAAAAATGCCTGCAGAACGACAAAATCTTTAATATACAAAAAGGAAATGACATTCATTCAAAAGTTCTATGGAAAGACAAGCGCAACTTCTGCAGGTGGTTAGTTGAGAAAAAAACAGCATCATTTCCAGCCAGATCTAGCCTGCATTGGTAAATGGAAGTTGAAAAATGAGAAAATCACCATACACAAGAACTAAAAACAGAAAAATGGCATGGAGATATCAATTCATATGTAACTAGTTCAATCTTCAAATACAAGAGTAGAATCACAAGCTTATATAACAGTGACATACTAAGCAGCAATCAAAAGTATACTAAATATCACAATAGAAACATACTTTTTCTTGGTTTCAGTACTTCCAAGGTCACTGTCCAGAATTGCAATTTCTGCACTACTAACTTCAATAATTCCAGTGACATATATTGGCACATGAATTTGCCTCTAGTAGCATAAACTTTCTCCTTATCAGAATCATGAAGCACAATCTACAAAATAGGGGTTAAATATAATTATTGATAGGTGGATACAAATACAACTTAAAAAACTGAATGAAAACTAAGCTCAGTCTACAGCATACACCCAACAATTAAAAACCAAAATATTATCAAGCTTAATTTACTAAAAAACTATATTTACATAAAGCTATAATATGTCAAATATCAATACACTAACTCCTAAAGTTCCTACACCTGTTACAGTAAAAATAATGGAAACTGACATGCAACTTAAATAGAACAACAAATCATAATGATCACCTCTTGAATTTTGAAAAGCAATATATAAAGAATTATCAATTTAATTCTATAATCTAGCACCAGCAAATGCTCAACCAGGTGATCACCTAGAAACAAACACAACAATAGCAACTTTTGATCAAATGGGCATGAGTCTAAAATAAAATTTAATTGAAGGCGTCATAACACCTATTAAGAAGACAACCAATATATAATGATCCGTGAATGAATGATGAATCAGTCCAAACAATTCCAACCATAAAGTGATATACACTAATATTATTTGTTCTCCTCTATCAGTGGTGAATGGTGATTTTGTGTCTAAGCCAAGTTACATACTCTCTTATTAAACCATACCCATCCAGAAAGAGGGGCACTCATCAAATAATAGAGGGGAGGAGTAAGGATAAACAAACAGCTCACACAATTTGCCAAAATTAAAATAGTACTTTCCATGGAACAAAAGGATAAAAAGAGGAACAAGAGGATGAATCATGGACCTTAAAAAAATAAACAAATAGTAGTTTTGTCTTAATGCAAGTTCTTTCACATCATTGTAGTTATAGCTTTGGCCTGACCATTCCTTGTTTCTGCCAAAGTGCCAAGTCCCTCAAGAAAGCCCACAGAGTTTCCTTGACTCACCAACTCCATGATATTTCAGAGTTAAGAATCAACACTTAAAAAAGTGATCAAATAACATTAATCAGCTAAACAACCAGAAGAATCTAATTACATTAATGATGGTCCAAATATTATTGGAAGGTCATGACTCCAGGGTAGGTAGCCATCAATTGTTTTGAATCTCCTGAAGATTCAAGCTCTAAGGCTATTTTTGGTTATCTCTGTAAAACATATCTCAATTTCTAAGCTTTTCATGGTCTATATATCTCAATATAACATTTCAAACAACTAAGTTCACAATCACAATTCCATTCTCTTCTCTAAATTGTTTATCTAGTATAAAACTACTTCCTATACATAAATCAGTTCTGGCATCCAACAAAGCGATCAAAAAAGTCTCTAACCATTACACATAGCATCTATTTTATCTTAAAATAGTACCACAAATATGGTCCCATGAGTTTTCATCAAAAATAGGTTTCATGCTCTAAAATCCATAGTTTTAAACATATAAATCAATAGTAGTCTCAAATCCTTATACACTATTTTTCTAAAATCAAGCAGTAAATCCTATTTTCATGAAAATAACTCTAATGCAGAACATAGAGATCACAGGTTTGAACCCGCTCACCTGGATCGGTGGACAGTGAAGGAGTAGTGCCAACAGCACACTAGGGAGCAGAACTGACAGCAGTATCTGATATAGAACCCATAAAACTCCAAATTAAGCTCTAAAACCTCTAAATATCTAAGAGTCCATCTCAAACATATTATGAAACTTCTCTCCTTGGAGAAGCATGGAGACACCCCAATAACAAGGAAGAACTAGAGAAAAGCAAGAGAAATCAAGAGAATAACATACCTTAGATCCTTAGAAGGAAGAAAAATGGAGTTTAAATTATATAAATGTGAAGAAATTAGGTGGAGAGGGGAAGGAGTCGTGTTTCTCTGCTGAAAAAAGGGGTTGGGGTGTGTTTTTGGCTGTGGGAAAGTTCTGGACCCGAAACCAGGGTTTTCATAAACTCTGTTGACCGCTGGAGTGCTAAGAGCGCTGCAGCGCTCACCAGAGAGCATCTCCCACATCGACTTACTATTTTGTTGACCGCTTCAGCGCTCATCAGAGAGCATAAAAACTCACTTCTTGCACTGACTTAATGCTCTACTGACTGCTGCAGCGCTCTTACCAGAATAGTTTTTCCTTCTTCAAGATGATCTCTCACTCTCCAAAATAGTCTCTCACTCCCTAGAACTCACTTATTACATTTCTTAATTAAAGTTAATAGGAGATAAAAGTTAATGATTTAACTTTTAAACATAAATGTAAATAAGGGAATACCCCCTATTTGGATTTAAATTAAATATAAGAAAAATCAAAATCCCAACAATTAAAAGTTTAGATTTTGGATTTTAGTTCAAATCCGGGAGGTTTTAACATGGTTTTGTTAAACAAAGACACAAGGATTAGGGTTATATCTTCTTTTTCAGGGTGTTTGGAATAGTCAAGAATTGAATTCCTTCAAGAATTGGAATTCAATTCCTTGCTTTGGAACACAATTTGAACCAAGATTCTAAATCTCAGAAGAATTCAATTCCACTAAAATCCCCAAAAATAAATCAAACCTAAAGAGGTCTTGTATGTAGATGGAATTGAGCTAAAAAATTAAAACTACCCAAAAACCCTCTTCTTTGTTGCGTAGCCGCTCTACTGCAACCTTGTTCTTTGTTGGAATCGAGGTTGTTGGTTATGCTTTATTCTTTTTTTTTTCCTTCCTTCCTTTACGGAGCCACATGCTTCTTCTTGCCACCACTATCGGATCAGGTGTGGGTGGAAGACGGTTGATGCTGGGAGTGCTGGGAATGGGTGCTAGGACTGGAAGTGTTGGCCCATAAAGTGGGTGCTAGGAGTGCATCTTCTTGCTGCCGTAATCGGATCTGGTGTGGGTGGAGGACGGGGGATGCTGGGAGTGGGTGCTAGTTGTTAGTAAGGATAAAATCGTAAAAATAAACAAATCAATTCATTTTTAAATATATTTCAAATCAAGAAATTCAATTCAATTCTTTTATTTACTAACTCATTCTAACATAAGAATTGAATTCAGTTCCTGATAGAATTCAATTATTGATGGAATTCAATTCAATTCTATCTCTTAAAAGCTTTCCAATCACCTTGTTTGAGGCTGAAATAAAGTGTAGGTTTGGAATTTAGATATGTGGATTTGGTTTGCAAGCACAAAGGGAAAGTGAGAGAGTTGTGTTCATGCAGAAGTAGAGAAGGAAGAAGGGAGGCTGTCATGCATGAAGGGGAAGGAGCCATGGTGGTAGAGCTCCAATCACCATGCAGCGGTGGATTGTTCCACCTCAGTGTGCACGTGGCGATGCGGAAAGAGTCTACGAAGTGTGCGCCAGCGAAGGAAAGGGAGTGCGGAGTGGTGGCTAGGTTATTGGTGGTGAGGTGGTTCGGGCCAGGGACGAAGGGAGGTTCACGGTGATTGGGTTGGTGGTGGTGTTATCACGCTAGGCTGGTGGTGGTGTTATTGCACTGGGTTGAGGCGACAACACCGTATCAATCACGTGATGGAGATGATCCGATGATGGAGATGGTGAGATCTATGCCTTCATTTCTGTTTCTGCTTCCTTTTTTTATTTGGTTTTGAAAATTTGACATCTGTGTTTGGTTCAAGTGGTTATGTGGTGGGGAAAAAAAGGAAGGGGACTCTAGTCACCACGCGGTGTTGAACTGCAGCAGCCGCGGCCTTATCCTTTTTTTTGGTTGCTGTGTTTTATTTGGTTTTGTGAATGTTTGGTTGAATTATGTTGATGTGATTTGGTTTTGGTTATTTTTTCATTTGATGGATAGATTTCTCATTTTGTGGATAAGGCTGACATTGTTTGAGTTTGAGAGGTTTGTTATGGCTACAAGAGGAATTTTATCTGATGAAAGATTTGGCTTGAGGAAGATGATAGTGTTGATGAAGTATGCAGGTATATATGAGAAACACTCTGGCTTTTGTGCCAGTAAGTTAGTGATGAATGAAGGAGACCAAAATTAGATAATCAAGAGCAAGAAAGAAATACCATACAGTGTTGTTTGCTTTTTTCAATATTTATTCCTCAGTTCCTCTAATTCTTTTCTAGCTCTTCAAGCCACTCTATTTCTTTTGGTTTTTCCGGTTTTGTTTGCTATGTATGAAAGCTTAAAAAAAAAAAGAAATTCACTGATCGCCCCATTTCTGTGAATCTTGATCCTCTTTATATGCATTTGAAGGTTGAGTTTTTCAAATATGGTAGGTTAAATTTTGAAGAATTTAGTAATTGATTGAGTCGCAGTTTCTGAAACTTTTTGTTTGGTGCTCTTCTTTTTGAAATTCTCATTTTTTGTTTTCGGTGATCTTTTTTTTCTCCCAGCAAAACAAGAAAGCAGGCATTGAAGATAGATGCCTCACCAATTTTTTAATTCGAAAGAAGATAACATTGAAATCAATGGTCAAAAATCACTCTTTTTTTTGTAAGACACAGAAATCGGTGTACACAACATTTCCTTTCCCGTTTTTATTTTTAAATTTTTTTAAAAAAAGAAATGACAAATTTTTTTAAGAGACATATGAAAATAATATAAAAATTATGGGTTAGACTATGAAAACATGTCAATTTTTTGAGTTTTTTGTATTATGGACCTGATAGAATTAGGTGTTCGCACATAATAACATAAGTAGAATAGCAGCTTGTTTAGAGAAATTCGTAGTTCGTGATTAACAGGTCCTGTGCTTGTGTACAATCTAAACAAATTCTCAGATCAAGTGATAGCATGTGTTATCGTGCTGTTATCGTGCTGTTTGGTTGATCAAGTGATTCATGTGCTGAAATTTTCATAACAAGTGGCAGGGCTAATTGGATAATGAGTAAAGGGAACCTCAGGTTTGAAAAGAATGAATCAAGTTCCAAAGCACTCTCTTGAATCATGATAAGAGCAATAATACAGCACATTTGTAGGTCCGTTGGTGCCATTTTGGGAAAGAACAAAATAGCAACCAAACCTCTTAATGGATAACTGGTGTTCACTTTAATGGTGGTGTGGGGTCCAGCCGTTGGGTCCCACTATTGAAAATTTGAAGCCATAACGTGAAGGAAATTTTTCCACGGATGAACAGTAAATCACTATTTATACGTGAAGAGTTCGGTACTGAGAAGGGTTTTTTCAACAAGTGAACAGTGAAAATTACTGTGCACTTGTGTTAGGCGCCGTGAAATGCAGATCGCGTTCATACACAGCGAACCTCTATAAATAGAGGCATTCAAAGCAGCATAACACATAAGAAGCAGCGGAAATACAAGCTGCAGAGAGAAAAGAAAATAACAAAGTATTATTTTTCTGAGAGTGAGAGAGAAAAATAGAGTGTGAGTAAATCCTTAAGAGTGTAGGGTGTGGGTATATACACCGGGAATATTTTTGGGTATCATCTCTATTGCTCCTTGGTACTGCAAAATTGTAGTATTTGAATAGGAGGGTTCTCACTGGGATACACTATATTTACCTCTTAGGTTGGAGAGTGTGGAAAGGATGTTTTGTAATTATCCTGAATATAGTGGAATATTTTTCGGAGTTTGTCCCGTGGTTTTTTCCTCTGGTATTTGGGGGTTTCCACGTCAAAAATTCGGTGTGCAAATTTCTTGATACTGGTGTAAATAGTACTATTCATGAATAGTGACCAGTGGGCCCACGTAAATAGTGACCAGTGGGCCCCACTGTAGAAAATTTACTATTCATCCTGATTCATATTTTCACTGCGCTGCGCCGATTGGTAGATTTAATTCTATCAGATTTATTTTTTGGTACTCATTGCCACACATTGGCATCATTTAATTACACTGTGAATTAGTCTCTGAGCCCAACAGGTGGGAATTGCTACCTGCATAGCCTTAATTAATGCTACCAAGGGGTGTTGTTCTGGTTTTCTAACTCGAGCAAAACCTGATGACAGTAATTCATTTAGCTTACAAACCCATGATTTAGGCAATAATATATTTTCAGGTACAAGGGATAGAGTGCATTTTTTTTCCTTTTCAAAACACTTAAAATAAGCATTTTTGTTACCATATATTTAAATAAAAATATGTTACTTTTATATAAAATCCTAAATAAGTCATTTATCCAAGTAGTGAGGTCTTTCTCATTGTCATGTCATTATTACTTTCATTAGTTTACTCTCATGAAATTATCTCGTTCAAAAGTTTAAGTTGTTGGTTTATAACACATTAGTGATTTTATATCTAATATGTTCCTTTACATGGACTCTGGACCACTTAATCGTAGAGGTTCTAATATCATATCATGAAATCATCTTTTCTAAATATTTAAGTTATTGGATTATAACATATTAATGAATTTATATCTAATATTTAATTTACATATAGAGTCACAAAAAATTTATGCCACTTTTATCCTTGAATGCAGAGGTGGAGGGTGGGGGACTAAGGGGGCCACAGTCCCCCCAAATTTTACACATTTGTATATATATATATATATATTTTATATGATGACCCGTCTTAAAATTTTTGTTGTCTTTATACATAGTATACATATAATAAATAATAAAAGTCTCTTAATATAGTAGGACATATTAATATTTTTCTCTTATTAACTTATTTTATCCACTTAGTGAAGTTTCTACTTACTAATTAGTCATTTATGATCAGTGCTCTATTTTAATGTTAAATAATATACTGAAATACATATTTTTTTCATGTTGAACCTAAAGATGTTTTTGAAGAAAATTATTGACTCTTTTGTTAAAAGAAAAAAAAATAAATGATGAAAAAAATCATAATTTATCAATAGTTTGTATAAAAAACACTATATAATAACTCATTTTATATTTTCTATATAATAATTTATTTTATTTTATTTTATATTAACTAATTTGACTCCCTTACTTCACAATTTCGGGCTTCGCCACTGCTTGAACGAAACACACCCGTTGTATATGTTAGAGATGAATCACAAATTTACAATTGACTTCGAATGAGAAATGGGACTGAAAAACCGTGACAAAAAAATGCACAGATAAGCTACATTCTCATGGATTGCTCCTATATGAGAACTGGAGTGACAAAAATTAGCCTCGTGAATCTCTTTTATATTGCCTTACTTTTTGAAAAATTATCGAGTCATACACATATACATGTAACATCTTATATTTAAATATATTCACCATAAAACTGATCGTATGACTCATTAACAAATGAGTATATTTTAAATATAAGAGGAGAAGAATTTATGTGAGAAGAATTTAAGAGGTATTGGAGAGAAAAAAAATTGAAAGAGGTGATATTTGTAAAATAAAAGTAAGAAGAAGAAAAACCTAAATAGTAACCTCAAGGCTGATAAAACGGATAGTTTGTTAGATGGTAATATCTGCTGATTGTCTAAGTATTCATCACATGGCAATAACTAATCCCTTCAAGATTAAGATTTCCTTAAACTGTAAATTTTTTGTTCCAAAACTCTCTTCATACATATTTATTGTTAGGGATTAAATCTCTTACTAAATAATTAAGTAATCCAATTAGCTATATATCAACTGTGCTAGGTCACCCCCACGTGGTTTGTTAGATGGTAAAATTGATACAACTAAAATTTGTAATGTTACTTACAAGTGAAAAACAATAATTCGGCTTTTTAAAATGCTGCAAAGGCATGTGTGATCAGTGAACATCTCATTGGTTAATTTGGAAATGAAATCTGTCCCCACTGCAAGAGCCGCGTCCCACTTAATTTGCGTCCCAATTTTTTCTTTATTCTTTTTGCCCCAACAGTTTTGCAAGTGGGACTGAAATGTGGGGTTCACGTACCACATTTGGGATAGTAAATTTGACTTGTTGAAGATGTTCTAAAGGTTATCTTACTCGTGATGCCTTGAATCAGGAACTGTTTACAAGTTAAAATCACTGGGGCTTCATGATAGTACCTGCTAGCTGCGTGGGGGAGGAATTGGGGTTATGGGGAAAGTGCAAAGAACTCACCTTGGGGGAAAAGCACGGGACAATGGGAAAAATCGAAGAAGTTAAGCATGGGGACGAAAAGGGCGGAGGGGAGCTGCGACAAGACTTAAAATAGAAGGTGATCACGCGGTCAAGATTGATGGCTTGATAGTAGATTCATCAATGTCTGGCTGTCAGGCGCTTGCAGTTACTCACTGCTTTACTCGTCTAAAGTGAAAGTTCTTCCTCTAACAGAAATAGGATGCCAGGCTCCACGAAATCAGGATACCGAACGCGGCCTGTGTGTCAAAGAGAGGAATGGATCACATCATTGGAGAAAGGAGGACTCGAAGTGAGTTTATTTGAGTATTTATTTGGAGATAAAAATAAGTTGAGGTTGAGTAACAAAAGAATATTTCTTTCTTTAACTTCCATTTTCAATAAGATCTAATCATTAGCTTGATTCATGTGTATATCTCAAAGATGACTTATATTGAATACCAGAGGAAGTTTTTATCAAGAAGTGAACATCGACTAACCAACTTTTAGGAAGCTTCTTACAATTGATATTGGAGGTCTCTGGTTTGATGGTTGCACGTGCTAAAAATCTGGTACATTCCGTTTTGTTTCCCATCAAAGTCTTTCGCGACACTTCAGGTTTGCTCTGGTCCTGCGCATATGCGATAGCTTTTATGCTGCTATTATGAGGGGAACATCTTAAGCCCATCAATCTGGAGCAGGTGGCAACATGCAAGATACCCGAGACTCAATGCCGTTCTCCAGCTGTATGTCTTGGTGCTACGTTCACCGAAGACCTCTCATAGATGGTGTGAAGTATGAGTAAAGTAAGATTCTACACTGAAGGTCCAGGGTAATGACACCAAAACTTCAAGACGCAATGTTCGCGGTCTAGAAGACAGGAGGAGGGCTCTCATCCAAGAGTGTGAATCTCTAATTATCGGGGTGGCCTCCACCATGCACGGGGGACCTGTACCGGGTGTCCTTTCCTCTCGTCAGGCACTCTTTCTACTGGTGTGGCGCTGCTGGATGCTTCTGATCAATAGAATAGGAAGAGGAGGAAAAGAAGCTTATGATGAGCATCTATATATTCGAGTCGATCATTTCCAAGATCTAGTTCCAGTTTATTCTTATGTAGTGGAAAAGCCTTACAATATATCTTTAGATGATATATTCCCTCCATCCTGTTAGGTCCCAAAGTTGAGGAACAGGGCAATGCAACTAAAATTTGGCGATGAGAAATATGAAATGGACAAAAATATTTTAGACAAATAAATGGAAAGATCTTTACAAATGGGAATAATTATAATTTCTCAAACCATAAAGGGAAAACAATGTTAACACTCTCTTATATTTAGAGTTTACAAATACACAAGGAAATACACTAGAAGAGATCTAATATTTTTCTCTCTGGAAGACTCACAAATCTCTTTAACAATCCTACTTTCTATTACATTCGTGATGCATAACAAAAGAATAGTAACCCACCTATTTATAAAACTTTGGTGCGTAGCAAGCTTCACTGTTAAGTAATACATAACAAGTTGATTTAGCTAGCATTCACGGTTCTAGCTAGCACAAGTCATAACCATTGTAGTAAAACTTATCTTCCTTTGACTATGATGCACGTTAAAGCTTTGTGTAGTGGACAAATTCAACTTGGATTAATATAATACCTTAGGTTCACATGTCCTTAGTTAGGTCTAGTATAGCCTCAACGTCCCCTGGGATCCATCCGTGTTGCCGGGGAAGGCCCCAGATACAAAAGGACAACAAATATGCATAACAGACCAATTGATGTCAAATGTGCTTGCTAGACAAGCCTGTTCTCCTCGCCAGAGATTGCTCCCTAGAGTTTGGTGAGCTTATGAGCTAGCTTGGCAAAGCCTTTTTCCCTTGGATGGTTCTAGAGCTTGTTGAGCTTGCCTGGTGAGGCTAGAAGCTTGCCAGGCAAGGTCCTCGATAATGAAACAATGTCAAAACAATCCAGTTTTGTTTTTAGTTTTTAAGAGCCCCAACCCTATAAAAACCCTCTCCACTCATTTTTCTTCACTTCAAAACAGAAACCTAGCTCCCAATCTCTCTTCCTTGCATTTTACTCTCAATCCCACTCAATCTTACCTCCTCCAAGCTTCAAGATAAGAGATTTGTGATATAGATTATGTCTTCTTGCTCTCTATTCTTTCATGTTCTCAAGTGGGGTGCTATGTTTCTCATTATTGTCAAGTAGAGGTGCCCCTCAATGTTATTAGAGTTGTTTTATAGATTATTATATATTTTTCATTGATTTTGTTGCTTCAATGGTAGATATTGATGCCACCCTGCTCCAAGGAGCTCTCTAGGTGTTGGAACTTAACATTCCACCCCTCCAAGTGAGTAAGCTCAATTTTGTGGCCTATAATTTGGTCATTATAACTATTTTCTTAGCTTGATAGTGCAAATGCCTGATTATAGAGATCTTTTATAAAATGAACATAGAGCATTGTTGATTTTATCAATTTTTTTGGAATTTTTTTTTTGGAGCATGAAATTGTATTACGAAAACTCATAGACCATTTTGATGCTGAAATGATTTTATTGATAGCTTGATTATGAAATGGATATCTAGAGATGGCATGATTATCCTAGTGATTTCAAGAATAGTGTATTTATAAATGTTGCTTATAAAACTCAGAGTTAGAGCCCAATTATAAAGTTTAGGGAAAATATTTAGCTTTCCATGGTTTTAAGACTAGATAGTAGCTATAGAGAAACAGACTATGAGTTAACAGTTGTGAGAAATTATTAACCTTGATACTAAGTTGTCCTCCAAAGGATAATCTCACCCCAGAGTATTCAGAGATGAAATCTAGTTAGGTCTCCAAGTTGGGACCTTATAAGTACCCATAGAGATAAGAGAAAATCCAAAGATTTATATTGTTATACCATATATGTTATGCATGACCAGAGATTTTTGTTTCTCTATTAAATTACTATTAATTATGTTTTACAAAGATTATTGGTTTTGAGATTATTGTACATGTAAATATGAAAATAGTTTTATGAATTATGCATTTTATTATATAATTATGTATTCTGTTAGTTGTCCCATATGGGAATTATGGATAAAAATCTGGTCACTGAATTTTAAATGAAACTCACCTCTCTCCTTTTCACTTCTTTACAAATACAGCAGTTGCTGCGGGTTCTTCTGAGTCTCCTCTAATAGTAGTAGAGATTCTAGTTGGTTAGCTTTACTTTGAAATGAAATATCTTTTTCTTTTTTGGTATAGAGTGCTTCAGTGTAGTGCAGATAGGGTCTCATACCTTACATAATTCTTTTGCATTTTATTTACCATGATTTAAATTATTATGTATTTTTTAAAGTGATTTAATTTTCATGGTACTCTATACATACCAACTATAGACATATTTCATATTATGATTTCACATTCATAGGCAGTTCATGAACCAGATTATGTATGTTTATTGTATATTTTGGAAATATACATGGATTTATATTTTAAAATATATTTTATAAATTAAATTATGTATATAGTACAATTCAATAATCATGAAACTTATGTGGGGATAATATTTCTCACGTTCCCAAATCAAGTGGTGAAAATTAATTCGATGTAAATCAGGATTAGAAGCAACGATCATGTGACATGGAAGTTGGCACAGCTAGCTACAGTATTCTCTTTGCTTTGACCACTATGCACCGCTATATAACTTGTAATATCACAAAATCAAGTTGAACTAATGCAGGTTGTCATTATTTTACCGCCTATATATATATATATATATATATATATATCACTGAAATTAATGCTGTCATTGATAAAATGTCAAGATTAAAAGTTAGAAATAATTTATTAACTTGCCCTTATCTCTTTTCAATAATTTAACTTTCTTTTATCATTTATTAATCAATTAATAGTATTTAATAGAGATATTATTGGAAAGAAATAATTAGTACTACTTAAATTTTTTTAAATGAATAACTGTTTATTTACAAACCACATTTTTAAAATGGATATTTATTGGAAGAAATAATTAATACTACTTAAATTTTTTAAATGAATAATCAATTCTAGATAAAAATAAATTTATAAAATGTACAATTATTGAAGGACTATTAATAATAATATTTAATTACTACAGTAGAACATTCTAATATGAGTTGTGTTATTTGTATTCATATTCTTATTTGCTTATAGCATGCTTTTTGTTTTACTGTTTAAAACACTAATTTAAAAGCTTTCTAGATGATGAAGCAACGTGGATCACTAAAGGATCTAGATGAAATCTAAATAAGTTATGCCTCTTATTGTTGAAAGTCATACTATTTTGTAGTTTGTAATAACTATAGAATGCGTCAACCTTTTTTAAAATCCTGACATATTTTTTTGTATTGTTTTGCATAGGTTGTACTCAAGAAATTTGTAAACACATATGATTATTAGCTTCTCCTCTTTCATGTATATGAAGCATTTATATATTAGGGTAATCTTTTCTTTATTTTTGACTTGTGCTTATCTTTGCATTGATCATGGTAAAAATAATCTTTCAAAGTTATCTTCATAGCTTGGGTCAGATTCATCTTTTATAAGAAAATTAGTATTGACAAGTTGGAAGATCACTAAAATGATTCATTTCTAGATGAAGTGACTATTTCATATTTGGCGACCATGGTGCTTTAACCTTCTCTAGACCCCGGCATATGTTTTTGGTATTGTATTGCATAGGCACTCCTCATGTGACTTTATCCTTTTATCTGAGTGTGAATTTTAAAAATAAGTATTAAAAACTTATTAAGTAGTAATAATAAAAAAAGTATTAAAATACAAGTTGTAACGAAATCGGTTCTGAAAAATAATATTGTATTCAATCATCACAGAAAGAAATATTCGTAACTATTTTTCTGAAAAACTATAGGGAGTGGCAATAGCTTGCATTAATTGTTATTCAATTTTATCAAATTATCCTTATTCTTTTTTAATCAAATAAAGCTAATATATGCAATGATTATAATATAATGTCTAGTTCTAAATTTATTACTATGGTATGACGAACATATTTACACCATAGATTATGAACACAACCTTCTATCTAATTTAGTTTTGTTTTTCCCCTCTCATTACCTAAAGAAAATAATTAAATAAAAATAATCAAATAAAACTAATACATAATTAATATTTATTGTTTAGTAGTCATTATAATGATATCAAAATTTATTATTGTTATTTTAATTAAAAATAATTAAATAATTAAAATATTTAATATTTTTTTATTAGTTTGGTTACAAGTGTTTTACATTAACTTATTTGATGCAATAATTAATATTTTATATATTGAATTATTTCTTTTAAAAAATTCTTAAGGTAATAATTACCTAAATATTTTTAAAAAAATAAAAATAATAAATGATGAGTAATAAAAAAGATAAAAATTGAATCAAACTATACAATGCACATGCTATTATTTAATTTTAACGTCAAATATTTTATAAATTAAAAATATTAAATAAACTTATTATATTAAGATTTCTTTTTTACAATCACTTAGTTTTCATGGCTTAAAGACACATATACACTTGTCCTTCTCTAATTTTTTTAATTTTTCATTCTGAAATTTATTTTAAAATAGTAAATTATATATATGTTATCTAATAGAAAATAAATACTATAGCCTTTATATTATTCACACATCAGAAAAACTTAACCCTTTTAAACTCTTTTTGATTCAAATAAGTAATTAATTTAACTTATAAAATTACCTCAATTTTTAATAATATGAATAAATAAAAATATAATAAAAATTAATTGGCAATCCAATAGAAATAAATTATGGTATTATTTTATTTATTTACTAGTTTTTTTATTTATATAAACACTGGATGTTACAAAATATGTCAGCAATTACATACCATAATTTATCATTTGTCTTTGTTATTACTCATTTTTATTTATTATTTTCTTTAAAATATTCAACATTATATTATTTAGATATTTTTGTTTACAAAATTTAAAGCAATTTAATATTTGAATTAAATCATTATAATAAATAAAGTATTAATACTTATAATATATAGTAATTATGTGAATATTAAAAATAAGATAAATAATACATATTTTTATGTAGTTAAACTAACTTTTAATTAAATTTATATAAATCACAACTTTTAATAGTATTATGAATGATCTTATGTTAGATATGTTTTTAGTTAAAATAGAATAGGGATAATTTGGTAAAAATAAAAGAACAATTAATGTAAGTGGGAGTGGCAATCCAAAACTATAAATGCAAACTATTTTTTCATCCAAGACTCGTGTATTGTGTTTGTCTTAATTGCTAGTAAATAATTTAATCTTATATTCAGAGCATCTAATATCTTTTCTTACCAAGTGAAAAATGATTTTTAATTAATCAAGATTGATTTATTATTTTTAATGTTAATTAATTAATTGATTTGAAACAAAATATGGTATTTAATCAAATATCTGTAATATTTTGTTAAGAGTTTAATTTTAATATATTAACAACATAATTTTTTTTCACTTACTAGCCATCTAATCCCATATTCTTATATTAACAAAATAAATTTGACTTTCTTTTTTCTAATGTAAAAATATTTTTTTTTTGTTAATCATAAGAATTAAAGCATTGAACATCCCAAATACAATGCGGAACTTCATTAGCCCAAATTAACATGATCAATTGTAGATTTAGCCAAATTAGTAAACTAATTGGCACTCAATTACAATTTCTACGGACATATTGGGCTTTGAAGTAACTAAATTCAGCAGCTAAACTATAAGCTTGCATATGAATAATTCCAAACAAAGTTGACTTTCATTTTACCACTTTAGGAGTTATATACATAGGATGATTTGACTGAATTAACCCAATAGTTTCTTTAAAAAATGTTGTTTGTGTTGTTTTTATTAAATGGATACGAACTAAATCGATTTTCAGTAGAAAGAGATCATGTAGCAACTTTATTTTTGTTGCAAGTTATTGTAAGTGTGTATTTTTTAAATTGCATTTGCAACTTAAGTTATTGGTAAATTGCATTTCTTGCACGGAAAGATTTATGTAGCCATCTCAAGGGTGAAATACAAAAATGAGCTGAAAATATTAATACATGATGAACAAGGGTGATTGGTTGGTTCTACAAAATGTGGTTTACCAACAAGTGTTTGATAAAATATGAATTGTAGTGAAGATGATTTGGGTGACTTGTGTTTTATAGAGCTAATGCCATGTTATATTTTCAAGAAAAAGGACGTCGAGTGTAAGTTAATATCAAAACTTTCACAAAGTACTTTCTATTGCAGTGTTTGGTTTATTCGGATGGAATTTTTTTGACAACATGATTATTAATGTTTAGTAATATGTATACATAATGTTTCGAATCAATTAGGCAACGCCTAATAAGTATGGACACATTTCGATGTCTGACACCTATACGACACGTGTTGGACACATGTTCATAGGCGTTTAATTGAAAAAATAATTTTTTTTAGCTTGGACATACATTGAATACGATTGGACATTACTCTAATTCACTGTGGATGTGACTTGGACACCCCATGAATACGTCTGAGTTGATTTCTTTTTTTTTTAATTTTAATATCAACATGAGTCTGAAATCAATCATAATTATTTAGTTAGATATGTGCTGTTAGATTATTTTATTTTAAAAATTCTTCAGTTAATCACAAAAAAATAAAAAAATTAATTAGATAAAAAATTATATAAACATAATAAAAAGAAATTAAGACAAAAAAATCATATAACAAAATAAATATATATATATACATCATGTCTGTATCCTGTAATTTTTTGAGTTTAGTGTGTCTTCATATCTGTATCGTGTCCCATATCAACGTATGCACTTCATAGGGCAACACATAGAAAAGTGAAGCACTTCAATATAAGATCCGTGCCTAGCACGGATTAGTACCAGTTTGCGTCCCAATTTTGTTACTTCAACAGTTGTCTTGGAAATTAGGCTAGTTCATGTTTAGCATTTGGGACGGTGAAAGCCAGGGCTATCCATTATGCCCCACTGGGGCTTCATGATGGGACGTGCCAGCTACTGTGTCTGGGGGAGCAATTGGGGTTATGCGACAAGTTCAAAGAACTTACCTTGAGAGCTAAAGAGGACAGAACCATGGGGAAAAATTGAAGAAAGTTAAGCATAAGGACGATGAGGGTGAAGGGGCACAGCGACAAGAGAGAGAAAAGGTTGATCACGCGGTCAAGGCTGATGGCTTGATATTAGAATCATCAATATCTGGAAATTTACAGCTGGCTGTTAGATGCTCGCAATTATTGCTTTTCTTCTCTACTAGGCGTTCTTCCTCCGCCGGAACAATAGGCAGGCTGCTTCCACGTAATCAGGATTGTTGAAGTGAAAAATCGTTGGATAACCATAAATTTAGCACCTCATGTTTTATATACCCTTACAATAAAAGTGTGGTTTCTATAAATGAGAATGTCTTAAATAAAATTAATTGAATTTATTTTTACTATGAGTATTTAAAAGATTAGTTTTACTAACTAATATCTTAAAAGTGTCGATTAAAAATACTAAAAAAGATATATATATATTCAAATTTAATAATGGAAATTCATCTTCTAAAATAAAAATTTAACTTTTAAATTTCTTAATCAGTGTCTTTAAAATACTAATTAGATAAATCTTAAAAAAATTAAGTAATATATTTATTCAGTTTTATCTTTTTTGGAAAAATAATTAAAATTTATTATATTAAAAAATAATATACCTAAATATGAAGTATGTCCAAGTATATTAATTTTGTAATTTATTTAATTTTAACTGAAATAAATTTTCACAAGGTAAACTCCCAAAATAGTCTCTAAGGATTTTCAAATTCAACAAAATGGTCTTTAAGGAATATAAATAGACAAACTAGTCCCTCACCTTTTCAAAAATTTGATAAAATGATCTCTGACGAATAAAAATAGACAAATCAATCTCATACCTTTTAAAAAATTGGACAAAATGGTCCTTCTATCAACATAAAAATGACGATTTGTGAGGAAATATATAATATATAATTTAGTTTAATAGGAATAATTAAGAGTAAATATGTCATCCATTTAACAAATCATTAACAGAAAATTTTGACAGGAGGATCATTTTGTCTAATTTTTGAAACGGTGATGAAATAATTTGTTTATTTTTATTCCTTATAGACCATTTTGTCCAACTTTTAAAAATGTGTGGGATTGATTTATCTATTTATATTTCTTAACAACTATTTTATCTCATTTAAAAATTTTAGAGACTATTTTGGGGTTTAGTCAATTTTCGCTCATACTACAGACCCCCTATTGAAGTGCCACGCGGATTAACATGTTACACGGGCGTAGAGAGAGAGGAGAGGGGAAGGATCGCACGCGAATCCGACACGGTGCAAATTGCAAAAACTTGGTCCTCATCCCTTGTGTCAGAGAGCCGGGGCCACCGCGCGGGGTTGGGGATTGTTTGTCACACCATTGATTAGAAATAAAAAAAATGGGGACGTGGCCCAAATCTTAAAGGAGCTCAATGCCATTGAATGGGGATCAAAAGGTTACCAATCAAAAGAATAACAGATTTAATAAATATTATGTCCAGTGCACTCCCTTTATTTCTTCATAGGTTTAGATACATCCATAATAAAAATGGATTAATATTAATTTTAGCCAATATATACTTACTTTTAGATGAGTTTTAATAATTTTTATGAGTGTGTTTAAAAATTAATTGCTAGACTTATTGTGTCTATATAAAAAAATTTCTATTATAACATGTTCACTTATTTATTTATAAATTATTATAAGATTATTTATAATAATTGGTGGGATAATGAATTTGAAGAGAGGTGATTTCGATTTAAGTTTTACACTTTTACGGGCAACGAAGCTACATCAATCCATACATATTTAGTTGTGAAAAATCAACATTCTGCTCTCTCTAGTCTTCAATATAAATCATTTTTGAACAGGTCCAAAATATAGGTTATTATCACATTTCAATGACTTTATCATTGAAGAGTGAGTGTGAGTTTATTGAAGTATTTAATTGGAGAAAGAATGAGTGAAAATTGAATGAAAGTGTTTGTTGTGGTTTTAGTAACCTTTATCACAATGTGATAGGTGCAACACTTTTGATTCCAAATCTCAATTTGGGGAAGGGAATCATCTCCTCTTAAAAAATCAAGACTAAGTTCATGTGAAGTGTTTGAAAATTTTCAATAAAGAAACTAAAAGACATAGTTAATGTAATTGCAATTTATGAATGCAAATAAATGAAACAAAAAACACAAGTAACTTGAAGGTAAATTTCAACAAGGAAGAACACAACAAATTAATTAAAAGAAAACGCAATAATCCTCACTCGTAAACTAGAGTTTGTTGCTCCATATGTACTAAGTGTTGAATTTAGTCCTTTACAGCTGAGCCAAAGACTTTTGTTTATAGACAAACTTTATTCTGAAATTCTGCTAACAACCTACAAATTCTAATAACCTAGTGGTTCTCTTTTATATAACCTTATTTTTTGAAAAATTATCAACTCATATAGATATACATTTAACATCTTATATTTAAACATATGCTTTGTAAAACTGATCATATGACTCATTAATAAGTGAGAATATTTTAAATATAAGGGCAGAAGAATATATGTGAGAAGAATTTGAGAGGTATTTGAGAGAAATGAAAATAGTTGGGAGAAAAACTTTTTTTTGAAAGGGGTGATATTTGTAAAATAAAAGTAAGAAGAAGAAAAATCTAAATAGTAACCCCAAGGCTAATAAAACTAATAGTTTGTTAGTTAGTAAAATTTGTTGGTTACCCAAGCATTCATTGCCATAGTAATGATTAATTCCTTCAAGACTGAGGTTCCCTTAAGCTATGAATCTTTAGTCATGAGACTCTTTCCATACAAATATATTGTCAGGGATCATATCTCTTATTAAATACTTAAGTAATCTTGCTAGCTATATATCAACTGTGCTAGGCCACTGTCATGAGGTTTGTTAGATGGTAAAATTGATACAACTAAACTTTGTAATGTTACTTACAAGGAAAAAAAAATAATTCAGCTTTTTAAAATGCTACAAAGGCATGTGTGATCAGTGAACATCTCATTGGTTAATTTGGAAATGAAGTCGGCCCTTACCGCAAGAGATGCATCCCACTTATTTAATTTGCGTCCCAATTTTTTTTTTGTGAGTCGACATAATGTCCCATATCCTATGAGTATAGATAACACAACTCATTCTTTTATTCAAAGGTTGCTTTGGAAATGAGACTAGTTCATGTATAGCATTTGGGACGGTGAAAGCCAAGGTTACCCATGATTAGGGCTATAAATAACCCAGCCCTGTCTGGTGACTTGATTCGGACCTGGGCTATTCGAGCCGAGTCTTACCCGTGACAGGCAAACAAAGGACGGGTTAGCTAAAAAAAAAGGCAGGTTAGTGATTTTTGTGACTAGGTTCGGGCCAAGTCATAGATCACCCCACCCCACCCCGCCTGGTTATTGTTGTTTTGTTAATTTTAACTTTCACCCTGTCAACCTATCATTCTCACTCACTTTTCAAACTCAGAGATAAGACAACACCCCAGACTCTGTCACACACTTTCACTTTTCCTTTTACTTTTTTGATGCTCTGCCTCTAGAGAGCGCGAAGTAGGAGCTAGCCAACAGTCAAGGAAAGGAGCTTTCTTCTCCAAGTTGGGGACTCCAACCACTAACCCATTCTCCAAGAGTCTAGCATATGGCACCCATTCTCCTTTTCCTTTCTGCTTCCTTGGAGTCGGAGGTTTGCTGGCCAACCGTACCAAGCTCTCTCATCACTGCTACAATTGTCTAAACCATCAAACACCGATAGCCGTGAAGACCGCGCACACGCAGCACATATCCCTATAAGTCGCTGAAGCTTCACTAGAATAGCCTCGCATCCAGCCGCACATTTGCTGGAAGAGCCTCACGTCCAGCTCACCGGAGCCTCACCAAAGAAGACAGGCACCACCGGCACTTCATCCTTGGCATCTATCATGCTCTGCTAGGGACTAAGCCTGTGGACTAAGGGGAGAAAGGCATCTCCTCTATGATTTCCTCAGGAGAGGAAGGCATTGCCACAATCGTCATCGTCACACCTCATCGCCGAAAGTCCTGCCCCAGTGCTGCTGCCACCGCCACACCAACATCCTCCTCTTCTTGAGTCCTGCACCACTCAACCCTTTGAACAAATCTTATTGCGGCATTAACATGACAGTTGCTCAGCTTTGCCTTTACTCCATGGCGGCATGCACACCTTCTTCCCGGCTGTAAACACCAAAGCTCCTTTTTCATGAGAACCCACAACAACTTACAAGTGAAGTGATTTCTCGTTTATTTTCATTTTTCCTCAACTTTTTGACTGTGACTTGGGCATTGTTATGATTGTTCTACTGCTAAAAAAATGAGTATTTTTAAGTACTGTCTTATTGGTTATGATATGAAGTTATTAACAACTAAAAATAAGTATTTTGACTCTCTTGTAACAGTTTTTAAGGGAGCTTATTTCATCCATCTCATGATTTCAACTTGATTTTGGTAAATGATCGGTGGAGCCCACTATCAGCCACAACAGTAGGAGTCTAAGGTAAGCTTGAGACTTAATAACTCTCCTAGACCCTAGTTGTTTCACTCCTCATAATTCATATTTTAGTTTTGCTGTATAGGCTAAAATTCATATTTTGGTTTTGTATGGGCTTGTCACTTGTGGGTGCTTTAGTTCAATTTACACTTTAACAAATGATATTATTCAAACCAATTATTATATTAATTCAATGTTGGTAATTATTTACTGCTTTTTCTTACTATTAGGTTTGTTTTACAACAAATGGAAGGGGGAGAGCCATTTGGTTCAAGTCCAGTTAATGAAATTGGCAACATAGTTTCAAATCCTTCAACAAAACAAATGCCAATATTTTAACTTCAACTACTACTTCAACTCCACCAATAATTAGTGAGAAAAATGAGGGTGAAGGAGAGGCTAATAAGGGTAAAAAGTCAATCATTTGGGATCATTTTATTAAGCGTCCTTTGGTAAAGACTAAAGGAGAAAACAAGGCCAAATGTAATCATTGTTGTGCAGTGTATAGTTTTCACCCAAACAAATATGAAACTAATTCAATGAATAAACACCTATATAGGTCTCATAAATGGAAATTTACTAAAGTGGGAAAGAAGGGGACATTTCATAGGTATATGCCAAGGATTAGTGAAAGACAACTATGTATATGATCAACTCTAAAGTAAGTTTATCCAATTCCAATGAATATAACAGAACTTAAGTAAATTTTTTGCCTTCTTTTATTTTAATTCAGGGTTTTCTAATGGAATATCTTTTCTATTATTCTGGTTAAAAACTCTATGACTTTACTTCTTAATCTACTTGTGTTTTTTAAGCCATAATTGTGATTAAGAGAGTAATTTCATGTGCTGAGGAAAATTTCAGAATAATATTTTTCCCATGATTATGCTATTTTTTTTATTGTACCTTTAAAATAGATAGGATTTAGAGTAAACTAAGTCTACTAAATGTTCAAGGAAATTGTAATTTTGTTGATTCTGTCACCAGTCACTACTAGTACAAATCTACCTTGTAAATGTCCTATATATCTTTCCAAGCCAACCAAAGTTTTGAAACAGTTGAATTCCATTTCTACTAATCTTCTCTTTCTATTCTTTTTCTTTTTTATCTATAGGTACATGATCTAAATTTGTTTACCCCTACAATTGGAATTTTATTTTATTCTTATCCCATTTTCTCATGTTTTATTAAAGGTAACTTACTTTACATCTTATTTTGTACCCACAAAAAAATATTTTGCTTCTATTATTAAATCTTTATAAGACATGTTTTTATACCATGTGCATAAAGAGACATGAACAAACAATGTGCTTTGATTATGGAAAGCATTCAATCAATGGAGTGGAGTTGTATAATTTTTTATTAGTTCAGCTACCAATGTCAGATATTAATTCTTTCACTTATATGACCTCTATTGCAATTTGTAATTTTGTACTTTCCGTTCTTGAATATATGCTATATAATGTTGTTTTTCATTAACATAAATGACTTAAATATGAATTATTTTGCTTCTATTGTGTTGTTGGTAGAAGCTTGGACTTTGAAACATTACTTAGATTGATTGTTATCAGCTCCTAGTTTTGGCGCAATTGCTTTTTTTTCCCCTCCTTTTTTTTAGAGATGTGAAAAATAAAGATGTTTAGGAGTGTTTACCCCGATTTAAGCCCGATTTATACCCGAATTTAATCTGGTCCTAACATGATCTGATTTATTGGGCTCTAGGGTTAGGTTCAAGCCAAGTCAAACCCACCATAATCTGTCCTATGTCTACTCTACCCATGATGGCTAGCCTGGGGCTCCATGAGACGTGCTAGCTATGTGGGGGAGGAATTGGGGTTATGGGGAAAGTTAAAGAACTTACCTTGAGAGGGGAAAAAAAAGTATAGAAACAGGGAAAAAGTTGAAGAAAGTTAAGCCCAAGGACGAGGAGGGTGAAAGGGGACTGCGACAAGAGAGAAAATGGTGATCTGGCGGTCAAGGTTGATGGCTTGATATTAGACTCCAAAAATATTGTTCCAATAGTTAGAAGAATTTAATTACCTAACAATGTGAAAAAATTTATATACCCATCCAATTATATATTATTACATAAATTATAATAATTAATTTTTATACTTATTATTTAAAAAATTATTTAAATAAAATATTTTAATTGAATAATAATATAAAATATTTTTATACTGTCAGTATATCAAAATTAAACTCTAACTAAAAATATATATTCATTTAAAATATCTATTTTATTACGGTTAAAATAAGACTAGTTGCTTTACATATAAAAATTGGCATATATATATAACAATAATAGTTATCGTGCATTATAAATTATCTCCCTATTAAATAATTATACTTATATTCATTCATTTTCATTTTAGGATAAAATAATTTTTTTTTTCAAATATGAAAACTACTTACATTTTACATCCAATAAAAAATCCAAAACGCAACCTACTTTTTTACGGAGTAGCAATTCTACCTGACGCTTGTCACCGCCTTCGCAGAGTATTAAAGAGGCATTGTGGCTCGTGTTGTGAGTGTCCGCACAAAGTGCAAGCCGTCAAGTGAGAGTGTGTGTGAGATTTAGTAGTTGAAAGTGCAAAACGGGTGTGTGTGGCGAGTCACAACACAGTTTTTCCTAGCTGGTGTGCATAGGTCAAGTGATCGAATGGGGAATCGCTCAAGCCACCTCTGGTTGTTATGTTGTCTCTCACTGTTACTGTCCCATTTTGTTTCGGGCGTTATATACACCACTTTATTAATATGCACCACTTTATTAATCTTTTCTCTTCTCGTGGCCCTTTATGAGATGTGTAATGTTGGGGAGGGTAAAGGAGTTGATGTTTGGAGAAATCTGATGGAACGTATCCCAGAAGGCTCACGGCCCGTGGTTGAAATTTCAGGTCTCTGGGCTAAAATCTACTCCTTAAGACAGGGGGAGCAAACCGTGGAGAAGTATTTCGAGGAGTTCAAGGAAGTTTGGGAGAAACTGGAAAAGAAACTGGAAACTTATCGCCGGCTACCTGCGTGTACCTGTGGGACAAAGTGCTCTTACTGTAAATATTTGCAGGAAGAGAGGAAGGAGAGGGAGAAGCTAAAAGTGGTGAGGTTCCTCGAGGGTCTCGATGCTGACCGGTTCCATGCAACAAGGTCTCAGATAATGTTGAAGGGCCCTTTGCCGTCTCTTGACAGTGTCTATAAATCGGTGAAGAAAGCAGCACAGACGGCTAGCGCAGCTGAGCCGAAGCAAGATGTTAAGCAACCTCCCAAAAAAGCTAAAACTACACCTGGAAAAGGTAACTAATTCTCCCCTCACGTTTAATTCAAACAAAATATAATTGTCCTCGATAGATGTATAGAAGATAAATTAGTCCCTCAAAATTTAAAATTTTAAATCGGATTCTCATAGTTTTAAAAAAGGGATAAATTAGCATATTTGTATAGTTTTGGTACAATGGAAAAAAAAAAAAATAGTCCGTTCATATATTATATGGGATCAATTTATCTCAGTTCAGATTAATTTATTATCTTTTATATTTATGGAAATGAATTTCAATATTTAGTTTGTGTCATAAAGTATATTTATATATCATGCCATGATCATCCATGGATATAGGAAACATTCTTCGGAAATCCATTCTTCCTCCACAATCTCATCTCAGCACTTGATTTTTTCCATTCTCCCTTTCTCTCTCATTCACCGAAGAATAATCATGCAATTTGGAGTAAATCCACTCCTCCTCCAGGAGGAGGAAAGAATGACGAATGACTCTGGATATAGATCTTGTCTCTTACAAAAAGTATTCCCTTCGTTTCAAACTGGGTGTTGTTTTAAGATTTAATCTTTGTTTAAGAATTTCAATAAAACTATAATTAATTTGCATAAATTTTATTTTTATATATCTGCATTAAATTAAATAAAAATTTTCTCTTCTTTACCTCTTTTTTAACCAATCATAACTTTTCTTTAAAAGATACAGTTTAATTTTGGGGTGTATATTCAAACCGGCCATATTTAATTTTAATACATACCTATTTTGGTACCTTAAAAATGTGTCACAGAATAAAATAGTAAAGTTTTAAATTGGTTCCTCACATTTTAAAAAGATAATAAATTGGTACTTTATATATAGTTTTATTTGGTGTACGGATATACCAACTTGTTCTTTTCTTTAATTGTGTGGATGGATCAATTTACCTTTTTTTATGAAATATGAGTAATCAGTTTAGGATTTTAAAAATTTGAAACTTAGTAAAATTTGGTGCCATATGTCTTGATTACCTTTTTGCTTAATACTTTGACTCTGCTAATAATCAACACTTCCTCAAAAAATTTCTGCCCAACGCCAAAAATCACATGGTAATAGCCTAAATATCAGAGTTAAGAAAACCGGACCGGACCGGCCGATCCGACCGTTAATCGAATCTGCCGCTGGCGGTCCGGTTGAGTGGGAAAAGCAAGGGCATTTGAGCCGGTCAAACCGGAAAAACTGGCGAATCGGACCAGGTCAAAGCGGAAAATCGGCGAATCGGACGGTCCAACGGTCCGCTTTTGATTTTTTTTTAATTTTTTTTTTAGTTTCAAAGCTTAAATACTAATATTTTATAGCAGTTACAAAGCAAAAATGAAAAAAATGGGTTATATTTATTTTATATATGAAAAAAATACTAATATCCACGAGCTGCTCATCATAAAATTCGCTAGTCATCCAACAAATATTGTTTTCAAATACTTTTATAACCATATTGTGCAACTAAAACTAGAAAAATTTTATATGGATTAGGTTTATTTTTATAAATCTATGAATATATATATTTTTTTGTGTTAATTATGTTAATGTTAATGATTTAATATATTTTTTATGTTCTAATTAATTATACATATATATTTTTATATATATTTTATTATATTCCGGTTGAACCCCGGTTGAACCGGTTGGACCTCTAAACCTTTGAACCAGTACCTTGACCGGTTCAATGCCCGGTCCGGTTTTCTTAACCTTGCTAAAAACCAATCAAGGTCGCCGATATTGCAACGGGACCCATCAAATAGGCAGTTTAGCGCGCAGCGAAAAACAACACAGCAGTATCCCGCTTCATACCAAGCAATACTAAGGCATCAATTAAAAGAAAGCATAGGATGTTGAGTCCACGGAGCATCGTCATGAATTCATATGGATGATGATTCTCCTGCTACGATATCAATTTAATTCGGCTTAACTACAACTACGTTTTTGGTATTTATAATTTTATTTAATTTCTAGTTAGGTCTTGATAGTTTAAAAATTTACAATTAAATCTTTGTATTATATAAAAAACTTCAATCAGACCCTGTAATTGAATAAGTTTTAATCAAATTTCTATATTGTAAAAAAAAAATTCAACCAAATCCCGAAAAGTTATGTATATTAAAAAACTTTATTGAAAATTTTTGTATAATACAGAGATTTGATTAAATTTTTTTAAAATAATGGGGACTTGATTGAAATTTCCATACGATAAGGATTTGATTATAAATTTTTAAATTATGGAGACTTAAACGAAAGTTGAATAAAATTATAGGGGTCTTCTTAGTTATTAAATAATTTAATTTCCATATATATATAAGTTTTACGACACATGTCCAATCCAATAATATATTATGACATTGAATGAAAAAAAATTTGACTTAATCATCTATTTTTTAAAAAGTCCTACAAATAAATAAAAGTATTCGATTAAATAATAGTGTAAATAAAGATATGCAAAGAATAAGTCATTGTGTCTAATAATAGAGACATTAGGGAAAAAAAAAAAAAGCTACATTCTTTTCGTAGGGTCATAAAAGTTTGTTCTTATTATTTTACCGTACCAATTTTACTTCAACATTGTTTTACCTTACAATTCTTTTGGTCCAGACCAAAAAAAAAAAAAAGAAAATTCTTTTGGGCTGAGTTGTACTTGACAAAAACATTAAGGGTCTGTTTGATTTACGATTTACAGGTTTTAGTTTTTAGTTTTTATAAAGGAAAAATTCAAAATTCAAAACTGCAAACCAAGCCATAAGTTGGTCCTTTCCCTCGTAAAAAGAAGGACCTTTTTTTTTTTGTTTTTGGTCGAGAAATAAATGTTCTTTCTTCAAAATTAGGTCCTTGTGTTGACAAATAGTACTTAGAAGGTTCAGGCCCATAATAATGTCATTCAGCCACCACATTTGACCAAGAAGTAAGGGAATCATTCGGCATAAAAATGAAAATAATGGTAACCAGAACGCAAGACCAAAACCATAAAAAAGAAAAACTCTCCATAACTTGGAATATTCTATAACATCATACATTTTCTGGTAAGCAAGACCCAAAAAAATAAAAAAAATTCTGGTGACACACGGAGACTATATCGATTTGTACTTGCTTAATTGTTCGTGATCTGCTTGATGAGATGTCTGAGTTGATTTTCTAGTGCTGTGTTGTTGCATTGATTTCTGTGTTTAAAACAATGCTTACAACTTGTTTGATGTAATGTCTGTCCAAGGGAGTGTTTCCTTGCTTTTTGATTTCGATTTTTCCAATTTGTTCTGCTATCTGTGGTGTCTTCTTGGAGTTGTGGACAAGTAGTTTTGCCTTTTAGATTGTTTGTCTTATAGAGAAGTGACAAATCATTTGCTTGAACTTTCTGATGACATCTCGTAGCAAATTATGACCATTTGATTTTGAAAAGCATAGCATGATGACGGTATACAATTCCTTTGACGATGAAATGACAATTTTATGTTGATTGTAATCATTCCGGGGTGGATTTTGATATAGCTTTCTGTAAAATGCATTTGAATGATCCATTCATTTTTTCTGATCTGCATCTAACAATTGATGGAGGCCATTGAAAACTTATTTCTTCAATTTGTGTCTTTGATTGTTTCGAAGCTCTTGTTTCGCTCAATTTGCTTTTGAATAATTTTGGGCGACAGATAGCTAGAACATCTTGTAAGGATGAATCGAAAATTTGGAGGAGGAAGGCAGCCGACAGGGACTCCTTCACTGGCTTGGTCTTGTGTTTTGTCGTTGTCTTCTCTTTTATTATTGGTGCCTGTGTTGTCCACAACATCTACAAGCCTGATCTTGTAAACTTTTCTCACTACCTTTTTCACATTGTTATTGTTATCAGTTAAATATGCATGAGGAAGATGTGCTTCATTTGTTGAATCTGGAGTTTTGAATGCTTTGTATTTGTTATAATACATAAGAGAGGATGTGTATTTGGCTAAGACCAATAACATTTGAAGGATGACGCATATGAGAAACGACATAAATCGATTTTAGTTTTATAGAAAAATTGGCCAAGGAAATCGATTCAAATCGCTTTATTACTAGCATAGAAAAATAGACATGTCCCAAGAATCGACTTAAGTTGATTTTAGAAGACATACTCTTCTGATTATTGCTGACATCATGAAAATCGATTTAAGTCAATTTTTATTTTGTGCGCTGCAAAAATTTGAACTTATTACCGAAAGATTTAAGTCAATTTCTATGTAATACAAAATAGGACATACAAAATTGATTTAAGTCAATTTTTATTTTGTGCATTGCAAAAATTTGAACTTATCATAGAAATCAATTTAAGTCAATTTATATGTAATACAAAAAAGGACATATACGTAATTGTCATTGTAGAATTTGACACTTTCATGTCGACAACAAATAATTTGATGGTTTCCTTATGTAGGAGGCCAAATTGCTTTAAACCAAGTGTCAAACAACAAACTTAGGAGTTTGGATGTCAATCTTTCCTTTTCAAGATCTTAATTCAGGGAGTGAAAAATTACTTCTTTTGGGTTTCACACCAAAAGAATCAAGTGTCAAATAGATGTGTTAATGAAATATGGATGGAATAAGTGGAGCGATTTGTGTATTGCGTGAGATGTTGATTGACAAACATAAATGCAAAAGAGTTGCCGAATATAAAGGAATTGATTGAAAAAATGTAAGCAAAGTACACGAAAGGTAAGATAATTAAAGGAAATCTAATCCTAAGAAAGTAAGAAATAGGGTTGAAAACAATACTTAGTGGTCTCTGGGTTTGTCATCTATGTGATATTTGTAGAGTGAGTGTGTGAATAAAAATTCCAACTCTTTACAAATGTATAGAACTAGTATTTATAGACAACCTAGAACTCTAAGATCTTGACACTTGTCTTTGGATACGTGCTTAGATGTTGTCCACGTGTCTTTGACAGTTTCTTTGTTTGTCATATGCCTTCATCGTTGAACAGCCACTACTTTGTTATGTCATCGTCAAGCTTTTGTCAATAACTACTAATAAATGCTATAACCATCGATCGACCTATATTTGTCTGCTTTTGAGGACCATGACACATCTTCCAAGATATTCAAAACTTTCTAAGTCTTGAATGACAAACATTCATTTCGACTAGTCGAGCCCGAGCATAATAATTTGTCATCACCGACTTTCAATTCAAGCTCTATCCTAAATGATTCCCATAAGTTTTGACCAAGTGATCGACAAATCCAACTTTGTCAGCTTTGTTACGGTTTTGTCAATTTCAAACATTTGTCATACATAGAACTTGCACATTTTTTACAGTCAAACTCTTCCCAATGGCTTTTAGCCTGGTATGGTCGAATGCCAGTTCGACATTTTGACACTTAGTGAAATTCTTCACGCATTGGTTTTTGGCAACTCTAGCTAGAGGAACTCAAGTTTGACTAGAAAAATTGTTGGATTTGCCATCCACCATAACAACAGTCTTCATTTTTTGATTGACTTGTCCTGTTCCAAGTTTAAGAAACATAGGATCAAAAGGACTGAAATCAAACATTGACTTAACTGCTACTTTCCTTCTCAGTTCTAGCTTTTCCTTCTCTTTTTCAGTAATCAGCTTCTCCATTCTTTGTTTTTCATATGTTGACAGTGCAGTTCGATCAAACACAGCACTGCACCTTGGACATAAGGAAACATCTTGATCATTATCTTTCTATTTGATCAGAAAGTTCAAAAAGTCTTCCCATGCTTTCAGGTAAACTATTTGTTCAATAGCCTTAAAGAAGTTGAGTTCATAGTCACGTCGAAACTTCTTTTAAGCATCATGGTTAGACATTCCCAATCCACTAACATTGATATCCATGAAGGTTGGTTCGACAAAACTTGAATTGATTTGAAAATAGTCAGTGTCCATTTTCATGGGCTTTTCCTTTCCTTCAAATATCAAACATCCTTTGTTGATTGCCTTTTGAATTAGGTTCCTGAAACAAACACAACTGTTAGTAGCATGTCCTATTGATTGATGAAATTTACAAAACTTTTGTCCTGTTAATTATGAGATCGAAGGAATTTTCTTCTCTTAAGGAAGAATAATTTGTTTGTCCTTTAGAAGCACGTCAAATATTTGGCCAGCCTTAGTAATGTTAAAAGAATAAATTTTTAATGTTGGCATCTTTTCTTTATTCCTTGCTGGCGTTAAAAATTGACAAACATATGGTGGCCCTAATTTTAACTCGACCACATGAGCTTCGTCACCATTACCATTGATTTCGTCGTCACATTGGTTGACGTTGACATAGGCAACTTTTTCATGACAAAGTGTTTTCTTCTTAATCTCTTCTTTTTCTCTCTTTAATTGCTCTATTTGATGCAGTTTTTTGGCCAATTAGCTAAGATATATGAATTGAAGGTTATTGAGTTTTTTTCCTTATATCATAGTCTAAACCATCAATGGCCATTTTGACAACTTCAGACTTTGGCACAAGAGTACAACAGCGATTTCTCGCATTTCTAAACCTAGCCAAATAGTCATCAATAGTTTCCCTTAGGAAACATCGAATAGTAAACAAATCAATCAGGCTGACTTTCGTCTCGCCTCAAAAGAACGAATTATGAAAATTGCTTTCTAACTAGGCCCATGTCAAAATAGAATTAGGCCTTAGATTTGAAAATCATGTGAAAGCATTCTTTGTCAAAGAAGAGGGGAAAAACACATTTTAGGTGCTCATTTGATGCTATTTCCCCTATCTCAATTGTGTATCAAGTGATGTGCTTGACGGTTGATTCCCCATTTTCACTAGAAAATTTTCTCAAAGACTTTGGAATCTTCTAACCCTAGGCATTTTAGCATCTTGAATATAGTCTGGGAATGCAAACACAGAGAGGTTGGTTGGCAAAGCCAACATTGAAACCAAATCTCTTTAAGACAGTTTCGACAACACACTGAATATTTTGATTTTACTACAAAATTTGAATTTGATGCGCATGATGTCCTCTTACATTTTGTTGTCAAACGCTTTGGACTTCATTGTCAGCGTCTTGTCCTTAACGGACAAGGCTGATAGTTGGGTCGGCATTGTCATTTTCATTTGGATGTGGGTTATTGATTTCATCATAGAGGTCATTTGGATTGTCATCCAAAGTGATGGCATGGGCCACCCGCCCCATTTGTCGAGTCAATTGCTCAAATCGTGTATTGTTTGTTTCGATCAAAGGTGTCAATACTATCGCCAATTGTTATGTCAATATATTGACAAGGTCTTGATGACTTTCGCCAATTTGTTGTCGAAACATAGCCATTGAATCGACTGTATGTGTAAGAGTTCCCGTCATGCTAGTTCTAGGCATGTCATGGAAAACTGGACTAGTATTTGGCTGTCATGTGGTGGTTGGGCTTGTCAATGATATGTTCTGTAACGTCTCGATTTTTCTTATTGTACAAAATTACCAAAATGCCTATGGGATCATTTTTGCGCAAGAATTGAGGATAACCAATCCAGACCATCCTCAGTGGGGTAATTTAATGTTAGAATGAGACTATATGTGGTTTAGATAGCAATTTGTGCGAAAATTGCCCCTGAGATCATTTTTGCTTGGAAATTGAAGACAATCGGTCCCGGATATCCTCAAGGGATTAGTTTGATGTTTGAAGGGTACAAGTTGTGCTTTGGATGACAATAAATGTGAAAATCTCAATTGCTGGTTTTTTTTGTGAAAAAAATTACCAAAATGCCCTTGAGGTAATTTAATATGGGATTAAGTGATGACTAGACCTAGTCATCACCCGAGAGTTAGATATGACATATATAAGGGATGTTCCAAAGATTTTTTATGCAAAATTACTATTTTACCTTTAGTTAGTGCTAATTAAGCTTAATTAAAGTTATTGAGGAAATATAGGTAATATTAGGCTCTAATTAAAGATAAATTAATTTTACTTATTAGTTGTGAGTCAAAATAAATTTTGAAATTAATTAAAGCCCAAAGTTGCTTAGGAAAAGTTTAATCCCATTCTTATTCAAAGATATTTCATAAGACCAAAAGGCAAAAGTAAAAGATAAAAATTACACTTTCTCCCCTTCTTTTCCTTAAGATTAGGGACATATTAGTGTTTAAAATTTGAATTAATCAAGCTTAGTCCAATTAAACATGCAAGACAACTCTCTAACCTTGTTTTGGAAGCCGTAAACACCTAATTACTAATTCATAATCCTTCTTCTAATTAAACCTACCTTTAATCCTAATTCCAACACACACAAAACACAAAAATATATCCCACCTAACCCCCTAATGAATTTTGGCCAGCCCTCTCCTTCATTCCCTATCATATTTTGATTTCTCAAACACTCTCACACTCACTCTCTTTCATTCTTACTATTAACTTTTTTTTGTCAAGACTTGTCCATCAAGTTGTGTAAAAAGAAAAAACACTCATATTCTCTCCAACCTTGAGTTCTCTTCTTCCTCTTCTCCTTTACCTTCAAGAACCTCCATTCTTGATCTTCATCTATGCTTCAAACATCAAACCAACACATCACCACCATAGATTTTCTCTAAAACACATAAATTTTCATCTCTACACATCAAACTAACACAAAAATCCTTCCTCCCATTTCCTCTTGCCTTGGTCGAAACTCAACAAGCCTCCAAGAGAAGATTTTTCTTCTCTTTTCCTTGTAAAAGAGAAAACATTTTCACTTTCAACAAGAAAGCACACTTGGTAGGGATTTTATTCTTGACTTTTCTTTTCATTTCTACTCTTTTCTTTTGTTTTGGTTGTGGTCAAGGCCATAGCTTGATGATGAGAGTTCTTGATGATGGTTGTGAAACCATCACGCTTTTAACTTCTAAAGCTCAAGACTTGATCTTTGGTTTCAAAAAAAAGAGAGAAAGAATTCTTATTTGTTTTCTTTGATGATTTTTGAGCTTGAAGGTGAGTCCAAGAGAATGAGGTTCTTGGAACCATGAAGTTAACAGACTCTAAACCTCATTTATTTTTTTAAAATTAATGGGGTTGAAAGTTTTACTCTTTAAAGTCTTGAGTTTTTAAGCTCTAATGAGATATAAAAATGGACTTGCATTCATGTTTATGTTCCAAGTTTTGCATCTTATATTTATGTTTTAAGCCTTGCATATCATGTTTATGTTTCCAGTTATCGCATTATAATCTTAAAGACTTAAAAATGATTTTGCATATTCATGTTTATATTTCAAGTGTTGCATTTCATGTTTATATTTTAAGTTGTCACCTTATAATCTTAAAGACTTAAAAATGGGCTTGCATATCATATTTATATTTCAAGCTTTAATTTGCACATCATGTTTATATTTCCAAGTTGTCGCCTTAAAGACTTAAAATAAGTTTGCATGACATGTTTATGATTCTAGTCATCACCTGTGTCTCTAAAGCTCAAGACTTGCCCCTTTGTCTTAAATGAAAATTTTGATCATGGACATATATATATATAAGCCATATAGGAATATTGGGTTTGAAGTTTGTTTTATTTTATTTTAATACTTGAATCTTGTGTCTAGAGTATACAAAGAAATTTTGAAGGAGTTAGAAACTCAAGAGGAGCAAAATGTGAATTTTAAGTAAATAAAACCTTATTAATGAAATTTTAAGTTTTGCCACTGTTTTAATATTAATACTTGATCTCCCAAAGCGATGAAATAATTTCAAGTGTTTTAAATGTCTTATAATAACTCTTGAGCAAAACTAGTATTTAGTTTTATTACTGTTAGCCACCGTTCATCCTTATTTAGAATTGTTCATGTGGTCAAAAATGTGTTAAAAATTATTTCATGTGTCTTAAATGTCTTAGAATGACTTTTGGAAAAACTAGTAATTGGAGAAGGTCAAAAATGAAATTTCGAAAGCTTTTGTGATTTTAATTTTTGACACTGTTTGGCAATGTTCAATATTATTTGTTACTGTTCACATATTAAAAATTATTAATAATTGTAAAAACTATTTATAGCATCTTAGGAAAAACTAGTAACTAGAAATAATTAAAAATATAATTCCTAAAGCTTTTGAAATTAAAATTGTGATACTATCCAGCACTGTTCAGTACTGTTCATATGATTAAAAATTATTAATAATTATTGTAAAAATTATTTTTGGCATCTTAGGTGCTTAAAAGGATAATTACAAATGTTAGGTTGAATAGTTTTGCAAAATATGGAAAATTGTATCTTGAACTTCTCATTATGGAATTTTGGCCAATGGGTTTAATTAGAGTTATTAATGATTTTGAATGTATTTATGTATTGAAATTACCATTTATGATGTTAAGAATATTTTTAGAAGCATTGGCACTTGCTAAGTGTCCATAAGTGAAACTTTGCGCTTTGACCCCTAAAATCTAACAAAATTTGGCCAATGGCCCAAAATGGTTTTATGATGAATTTAAATGATTTCTAAGTAGTGTGAGTCTCTTAAAAATGTAAACCAATTTTGAGAATCATTAGTTTAAAAAAAATGTGCTGAAAGGGAAAATTTACACTTTGACCTTAAACTTTTGGAAATTGCAGTTTTGATCCTTTTTGGGGCTAAAGTATAATTATCAATAACTTGATGAATGATATGTTATGAAGGCCATGTTCATATGATTTGGTTGAAGATTATATGAACTTCAAAAACTTGTGCAAGATTATGTATTGATGACTATGCATGCTTAATTATTGAATTATGCAAGTAATGATTTCTATTATGTTGTATATATCCTGTTGAGCATAGGATATGCATTAATTAAGTCCGGTCCTTGATTTCAAGCACACTGGGTGGGAGCATGTTTACTTTTCAATGAGATATTGATGCTAATATGATTATGGATATATGCAAAGAATATGATGCATGCTTATGTGATCAATGACATGATGATTTGTGGCATGTTGTGGTTATGAATACATAATTGAGATGTATGGTTGATGTGTTCTATGGAATGAAACAAAATTGGAGAAACTCCATTTCCAACCGTTATGCTGTCGGATTTCCGCCAAATTTGTGGACTTAGAGGAATTATGAAGTTTATAAGCATGAAATGTTAAATGTTAAGTTATGATGATCACTATGATTATATGATTATGCTTGCATCTCTAATGATATACTAACAATAAAGGTGACATAAGACACTCGAAAATGATCCTTCCGTAACGGGCTGGGCCTGGCATGAGATGATCCAAGGAGATTACCCTTTTGTAATGGGTCAAGCCTAGCAAAAAATGATCCAAGGAGGTAATCTTTTCATAACGGGCCAGGCTCGATGGAAAGTGATCCAATGCCCCCTATCCCATACTCTAGGAGTCGAGAAATAGCTTATCGAGAGGATAAATGTAGGCTACTAACTACTAGCTAGGTATGAGCTCATAACCTTAGAACTCTCAAAAGGGAGAAAGTATTAGGGTGACCCTTATGAAAGATTAAGAAAGTTAAGTTACCTAAGAAAGGGAAAGAGGAAGGTTGTGTGCTATAGTTGTTCATGTTTCCTTATGTTTCTATCTTATGACATTGTGTGTATGAATATTGCATAAGGTATTGGCGTGCATTCATAATATATGATAATGCATCCATGATATTAAGATTCTAGCTAAAAGATACGGGCCTCAGCTAATGGTATTTGGAACCTAATAAATGAACATTATTTGTGTCCACCATTTTCATAATGAAACCCCAGGTTCCTAGGAAGGATGACGATGACACGTGTGTGGAGATGGAAACTCTACTGAGATTTTTGTATAAGTTTCGCACTCCCTCTCTTTTTTTCCATCTTCATTTTCAGACAAGTTTAATGGCGATGTATGTGGATTTTCTAGAGATGCCAGCATGTGAGTTGCACTATGGTTCGGATCAAAGTGGCACAACAAAGCGAGGATATAGTCCTTCTATTTACAGTCAGTTAGGGGTTGTCTTGTCTTCAAGCATGTTTATAACTTAATTATTTGGTAAACGTGCACCCATGATGGGTTTAGCTATGTCATGGTTATGCTTAGCTTTTAAATTATTGTATACTCACCTCTATAGGTGGGCTCAGTATTTTTGTTATGATATTGTACTCGTGGAATACCTTTATATTATTATTATACGACATGATAATTACAGTTAATGTTATGCTATGGTGATGTTTTTAGTTTATGTTATCCTCTGCTGTGTTTTGCATGTATGTTATGTGATGGGTGGTTAAGAATGCATTGATGAAATGTACTATTATCACGTGTTATATAACGAATACTTATGCACTATAACTTATACGCAAACGGTTCATAGTTTGGTCTTTAAAAAAAAAAGGTCATATTTTCCATAGACTTGTTTTCTAAGTTTAAAACCAAGTAAAGTTTTGAGACGAAATAGTAACAACTAATGATTAACCATTATGTGTTCTAGGCGTATTGTATTGAAAGTTAGAGTGTTACATGTTCCCTATTCTAAACATAGAAGGCCCTATCAATTTGGGGCCGATAAAATCAAACGGTGGTATATTTGTACCAAATTGTGGTACATTTGCCACTAATGGCATGCTCTGACTCTGAAATAGAGGATTATATATATGTTAAACATGCCACTATTGCCAACATTTGATAGATTCCCCAAGTTTGGTGGATTCCCCATGTTCGGCGGCAGAGGTGGTACGCACCTTAAGGGTACATAGTCTGAAGGAAAACCATATGGAGGCCATGTTGTCATGATAGTGGTGCTCACATTTGTTTGTGGCACATTGTGATTTGTCTGACTAACAAAACCCAAGACAAGCTTCACAAAATAACGGGGATTATTTTTTACCTCATTTCATCCATCCTCCGATGAAGATGATACTCTTGACATATTTGACACAGTGGTGCCACTATGCAAACGAATGCACTCTGTCTTTGTTTGTTTTATCGATTTGACACGTTTTTCTTTTCAACCAGTGTGTACCATCAGGCGTGTCGATTTGTTTATTGCAGAATTTGACATTTTCACATCGACAACAAATAATTTGACGGCTTCCTTATGCAGGAGACCAAACTGCTTTAAGCCAAGTATTCGTCAACAAACTTAGGAATTTGGACGTCAACCATTGTTTTTCAAGATCTTGATTCGGGGAGTGAAAAGCTACTCCTCTTGGGTTCCATACCAAAAGAAGCAAGTGTCAAATAGATGTGTTAATGAAATAAGGATGGAATGAATGGAGTGATTCGTGTATTGTGTGAGATGTTGATTGACAAACATAAATGCAAAAGAGTTACATAATGTAAAGGAATTGATTGACAAAATGCAAGTAAAGTATAGGAAATGTAAAATAATTAAGTGAAATCTAATCCTAAGAAAGCAAGAAATGAGGTTGAGAATAATACTCAACGGACTTTGGGCTTTGTTTTGTCATTTGTGTAATGACGTTTGTCGAGTAAATATGTGAGTAAAAATTTCAACTCTTTACAAATGTACAAAATTAGTATTTATAGACAACCTAGGATTCTAAGATCTTAACACTTGTCTTTAGCTACATCCTTAGATGTTGTCCACGTGTCTTTGACAGTTTCTTTATTTGTCATATGCCTTCATCATTGAACAGTTGCCACTTTGTCATATCTTCGCCAAGCTTTTGTCAATAATTGATTATAATCGCTATAACCGTCGATCAACCCATATCTATATGGCTTTGAGGACTATGACACCTCTATTAAGATCTTTAAAACTTTATAAGTCTTGAATTACAAACATTAATTTCGATTGGTCAAGCCTGACCATGAAAATTTGTCATCACTAGCTTTCATTTCAATCTCTATCCCAAATGATTCCCACCAGTTTCGATCAAGTGACTGACGAACCCAACTTTGTCAGCTTTGTTACGGCTTTGTCAATGTGAAACATTTGTCATACATAGAACCTATGCATTTTTGACAATCAAACTCTTCCCAATGGCTTTTAACTTGGTATGGTCAAATGTCAGTTCGATATTTTGACACTTGATGAAATTTGGAGCCAACAATAATATTTTTCAGTTCCAAGCATATATATATAATATGCTATTTTTTATTTTATATGCGTAAAAAACTCTAATATTTGAATGGTTAATTTGAAAATGGGACGTGTTCCGCTCATTTGCGTCCCAATTTTTTTACTTCAACGGTTGTCTTGGAAATGAGACTAGTTCATGCTTAGCATTTGGGACGCTGAAAGCCAGGGTTACCCGTGATGCTTAGGGTGGTCATGATGGTACGTGCCAGCTACTGTATATGGGGGATGAATTGGGGTTATGAAGAATGTTCAAATAACTTACCTTGAAACATAAAATGGACACAGCCACGGGGAAAAATTGAAGAAAGTTAAGCATGAGGACGGGGAGGTGAGGGGGGCTGCGACAAAAGAGAGAAAATGGTGATCACGCGGTCAAGGTTGATGCCTTGATATTAGAATCATCGATGTCTGGAAATTTACAGCTAGCAGTTAGGTGCTCGCATTTATTGCTTTACTTCTCTACTAAGAGTTCTTCCTCTACTGGAACAATAGGCTGGCTGCTTCGAAGAAATCAGGATCATTGAAGTGAAAATTTCTTGGATAAGTATAAATTTATGGCTGTTTAGTTTGAGTTTTTTATTTTTTATATTTTTAGATTTATAAAGGAAATATTGAAAATTATAAATTTTAATTTTCAGTTTTCATTTACAATTTTTAGTATTGTCTTAACAAAATCCTAAAAACTGAAAAAATTAAAAATAAAAACTGAAACCAGATGTACCTTTAGCACCTCATGTTTATATGCCCTTACGATAAAACTGATGGATTCTATGAGTATGCCATAAATAAAATTAATTGGATTTATTTTTACTGAGTATTTAAAAGAAGAGTTTTGTTAACTAATATCTTAAGAGTATGATATATATAGTGATAAATTTTAAGCATTGAAAACATAAAATATTCATCTCCTAAAATAGAAATTTCTCTTTTTAATTTGTTAACCAATACCTTTAGAATATTAATTAGATAAACCTTAAGAAAATGAGTAATATGTTCATTCACTTTTATTTTTCTTCTTGAAAGATAACTAAAATGTGATATATTAAAAAAATAATATACTTGAACTTAAATTATATTTGAATATATTAATTTTTTTAATTTATCAAATTTTAGTTGTTCTCCAACAAAACGAATAAAAAAGGATGGAAGGAGAAATAAATTTGTGAAAAATGTTAATTTTATTTATCATATATTAAATATTATATCTATTCATATTTTATCTACTATTAAATTATATGTAAATTGACATAATATCTAATACAAATAACATAAAATTTGCGCTCAATCTAATGCACCCCTATTGAAGTGCCACACGGATTAACATGTTACTCGTGCGTGTAGAGCGAGGGGGAAGGGTTTCACACGGATCCAACACGGTGCAAATTGCAGAACTTGATCCTCATCCGTTGTGTGTCAGAGAGAGAGATGGGGGGCTGGTTCTCACCATTGAAGAAAAAAGTAATGGGGACGTGGCTCAAGCGGATCAAAAGGTTACTAATCAAAAGACAAAAGATTTGATAAATTCTATGTCTAATATAGTCCCATCATTTCTTAATACATTTAGATACATCTACCATTAAAATGAATTTATATTCATTTAATTTAATATATACTCATTTTTAGATGAGTTTTAATAATTTTTTATAAGTGTGCTTAAAAATTAATTGCCATAATTATCATGTCTATATAAAAAATTTTCTATTATAACATGTTCACTTATTTATTTATCATTTATTATAAGATTATTTATAATAATTGGTGGAATAATGAATTTTGAGAGAAGTGATTTCGATTTAAGTTTCAAACTTTTACAGGCAATCGAGCTACATCAATCCATACATATATTTGTTGGCATCAAATTTTACCAAATATCAAATTGTCAAACTGATATTTGACCTTGGCTGGTCCAAAAAACCAATTAAGGGTTGGACATGTTAGAATTGACAAAACTGACAAAGTTTTAGGTTTGTCAGTTAATATGTCAAAACTTATGGGAGTTGCTTAAAGCAAGGCCTGAATAGGAAGCTAATAATGACGAATTCTAATGACCGAGCTCGACTAGTCAAAATGAATGCTTGTCATTTGGGACTTATAAAAATTCTAAAGATCTTGAGGAGGTTGTTACAATGATTAGAAGAATTGAAGACACATGTTCGTCAAGCAACGGTTAATAGCAGTTATTAGCAATTATTGACAGAAGCTTAGTGACAACATGACAAAGTGGCGACTATTCAATGAAAAGGGCACAAAGAAACTGTCAAAGACATATGGACAATATCTAAGGCTAGCCAGAGACAAGTGTCAAGATTTTAGAATCCTAGGTTATCTATAAATACTGGTTCTGAACAATTGCAAATGATTGAAATTTTTATTCATACACTTACTCTACAAACATTGTCCTATGACAAAACAGAGTCTAGAGAGTCTACTGAGTAATTGTCCTCAACTCAATTTTCCTGTTTTCCTATGATTAGATCATCTTTAATTACTTTAAGTTCTTTACAAATCATGTATTCCTGTACTTTTACTTATGTTCGTCAATTGAATCATTTACATTCTTCTGCAATTCTTCTATAATCTGTCAAAGATTTCATTACAATTCACAGTACACTTCATTCCATCCTCACTTCATTCAAAACTGTTTGACACTCGATTCTTTTAATGTGGAACCCAAAATGAGTAGCTTTGCGCTCCCAGAATGAAGATATGAAAAAGTAAAGGTCGACATCCAAACTCTTTAGTTTGTTAATAAATGTTGGTTAAAGCAATTTGACCTCCTGCATAAGGAAACCATTAACTATTTGTTGTCGACGTGCAAGTGTCAAATTCTGCAATAAACAATATTAGTTTATGAAAAGTCAACACTATACTCGCTTTGGTCTTTAATATAAATCATTTTTGGACAGGTCCAAAGTATACATCATTTTCACATTTCAATAATTCATTAATTATTTTATATCAATTTTACCTGTCTATGTAATTGAAGAGAGAATAAATGAATGTGAGTTTATTGGAGGATTTGGTTGGAGAAAGAATGAGTGGAAGTTGAATGATAGTGTTTGTTGTGCTTTTAATAACCGTTATCACAATGTGACAAGTGCAACACTTTTGGTTCCAAATCTTAATTTGGGGAGGGGAATTATCTCTTCTTAAAAAATCAAGACTAAGTTTATGTGAAATGTATGAAGATTTTAGACAAAGAAGCTGAAACAGGTAGTTAATGTAATTGCAATTTATGAATACAAATAAATGAAAGAAAACAAGTAATTTAAATGTAAATTTCAACAAGGAAGAACAAAACAAATTAATTAAAAGAAAACAAAATATTCCTTACTCATAAACTAGAGTTTGTGGCTCTATATGTGCTAAGTGACTTAGAAACTAAAACTTAGTTTGTGTAAGTGTTGAATTGAATCCTTTACAACTGATTCCAAGACTTTTATTATAGATAAACTTTCTTCTAAAATCTTGCTAACAACCTACAAATTTTTCACTTTGATTGGTCCATTGTGCTTGTTTTTCTTGCTTGTTTATTTGTTCTCCAAGAACCCATGATCTTATTAACCATATTCACTATTTTCCCAGGATAATTTATCTTCACTTACCCACCCAATCACAATTTTCAATATTTTATCATGTAAAACAACGTTTCAATCCTTATTTCAACGTTGGCAATTATCTTATGCATAAGCCCCTTTTCTTAATCATTCCCTGCTCATCCGTTGACATTATGCTTCTTTTATATATGCAATCTAACCATAGTGTTAAAAATTGGACCGATGATCAACTCAGTCGAGATATTGAGTCATTGGGTCACTGATTCAATCGGATTTTATTAAATTATTATATAAAATAAGATATATATATATATAAAATTGATTGCAAATAAAAGTACAATAGCAAGGTTGGCTTAGTGGTCATTGCATGCTTCTAATATCACTAGAGTCAAGGTTTGATCCCACCTAATGTAATTCTTGAGATTTCACATATTGGGCTCTAATGTATAATATATATATTAAATGCAACACATATGGCAAGAAGAAACAGCAGCCTAGTGGCATAGGCACTGGTCCTTCCTTAAAGAGGAGGGGGGTTCTTACCTTGTAAAGATTTTAAGCAAAAAATTTCATTTACCTCTAATGTGTGATATATATATAAAATAAGAAGCATCAACAACCTAGTGGCATAGGCATTGCTCCTTCCCATAGAGGAGGGGGTTTCGAACCTGCCGTGGACTTTTTAGCAAAAAAATTTCCTTTGGTTTGGTGGGTTGAACTGATCGGTGGTTGACTATTGATTTGATAAAAATTGACGGGTTGACCCCGGTTTTAACCAATTCGCACTGTTCCAATAGCATAACTGGACCGGCCAGGTGGCCAGTTCACCGATTTTCTAGCCGCTATACTCCGGTTTTTATTACACTGAATCTAACAAGCGCCTTTCTACCACTGCAAGATATGTGCATTCAAATTGATTTTTAACACTCAACCGATAAAAGGGTTTTTCTATCTTTTATTTTTATTTTTTAGAATATCAATAAAAATTAATTATTATTTTAATTCATGTGTATAAAGCATTGAGCACGGACTGACCGACTTCTAGGAAGCTTCCTACATTTCATATTGGAATACTTAACTATACTACAATAGAATATTCTAGATATTAATTCTATGTGCGGCCTCTCACCGCCTTTGCACAAGTCTATACATAAATGTGCTCAGGTGGGTACTTAGCAAGCTAGAGTGCATAGCTCAAGTGATTGAGGCGCATAAGTAGTCTAGCTAGTGAAGTGTTCTTCCATTTACAATACACGGTATAGATGGAGACTCGGAGTCGTTCAAGCCACCTCTGGTTCTTATTATGTTTCACAGGTTTTCTCTCACTGTCCCTTCTTCCTTCAGGCGGCAGCATATACACTGCTGTGTTCTTTATTCTTCTCATGGATATTCTCAAGGATAAGGCACTTCTTGTACGGAGAAACATGAGGGAGAGTTCCTCTCCGGGCATAGTCGTCTCATCAGATCTCTTGGTTAAAATGAACTCCTCAGGACAGGGGGAGCGAACCGTAGAGGAGTATTCCGAGGAAGCAGCACAGATGGAGATGGTCAGCGCAGATCTGCAGATCCAAGGAGTTAAGCTCGAACAAGCTATAATACCTAAAACTGAACCTCGACAAGGTAATTTATAAATCATCCCCTAATTTCGTGTATCTGTCACAGAAACTAAACTTTATTTATCTTGTATGTACAGATATTCTCAATGCATATATAGTTAAGAAATGTTTACTTGAAAAGATTTTTTTTAAGTAACATAAAAAATGCTTGAGAATAAATGAAGGAATGTTACTATTGTATCCAAATATGAAATCATTTTTATTTTTTAAAAAATTATCATTTTTAGAAGCTAATCCAAACTGGCCGTATTTAATTTTGACAAAATACCTATTTTGATTTCTAAACAAATGTATTATGGGATAAAATAGTTCTTTGGAATAGGATAGTTTTAAATTGCTTTCTCGCCTTTTAGAAAAAAAAAGGGGGGGGGGGGTCAAATTGGAATTTTGAACACAGTTTCATTCACAGTATGGAAGGACTGATTTCCTTTTTTTTTTTTCTTCCTATTGTACAAAAGTGTATATAGGGATCAATTTATCCCATTTTATAAATGTGATTGATTAATTTAGAATTTTTAAATTTCAGGTGACTAATTTATCCGTGAGAGATAAATCTGAGTATTTGGACTTTAAATCTGTAGCAAATTTTGACAATTCTTTCTAGTCGTGTAACAATATTAGTCTCATTGTGGGTATTCATGCCCCCCCCCCCCCCCCGGCGTTTTTTTTCAATCGTTTCAACAAAATTTGCACATAACTAAGTATTCTTTGTACTATGTAATAGCAGATCAGAAGCTGAATCGTTCCATCCATCCACACTCATTAACTTTGAAGCCCTCCGGAAAACCATACACGTGCAGCGGATGTCTAGAACTGGGGCTTGGACCCAGTTACTGCTGTGAAACTGATGACTGCAACTACATTCTCCATGAAGATTGTGCCAACGTTGTTGCCAATAATTCCCTTGTTTTTCATCCTTTCTTCAAAGATAGTAATTTCATGTTCTACAAGAAAAAACCTGATCGCCGCGAGAGATTTTGCGATGCTTGTGGGAATGATGTGCGGGGGTTTTACTACCACTGCGACAGTACAGGAAAAGATTTGCACCCATGTTGTTTGAACCTGAAAGATAGTGTTTCTGATAAAGGGGGACATGTGACATTTAACCTGTGGGGGACGGTTCCCAAGAAGTGTAAAAAATGTATGGGTAAGAAAGTTAAGAATAATATTAAAGGCTGGTCTTACGTATCGTTGGATGGAGATTATTGCTTCCATGTTTCCTGTTTCGAGGGATTGAAACTCGAGAAATGGAAGGAGAATTATTTCTCTGAATATGAAATGCCATTACAGAGATATGACCCGGAGACTCAAATTCCACTGACATGCGGGGAGATGGTCAGAGCTGGACGAAGCTCAAAGGGATCGGGGAAAATCAAGGTGTTCACCAAGATAGCGACTGTGGCACTCGAGCTAATAGTTTCAGTCATTTTTGGAAATCCCGCTCCTTTGATTCTTACTGCTCTTGGAGCCATTTCAGGTAACTGATCGATTGGGAAGAGTGTTTCATTTTGTGTTTACAATTAACGGGTCAAGCTTCTAAATGGGAGTGTGAATTTGGTGTGAGTTGTAATCCTTATGTACATCAACAAATAAAATGATGTGAGCAGATGTATTAGAGTTAATGCAACATTATTGATAGTTTATTTTATTTTATTGTGTTGTTAATTGGTGTGATAAATTTGCCTTTTTTTTTTTAATAAACAATGGGACCTATGCCCGAAAGAAATTACACAGAAATAACTCTATGATGGCAATGGCCCATCCCGTCAGCAAGAAAAACAAGGGAAATAAAATAAGACAGTATCGAAGTAGAGAACACCCTGATGATGATGATGACCATGCTTGGCAAGAGATTCGGCACAAGAATTTGCTTCAGAATCTTGCACCCAAGTTATTGCTAAATGCTATGAATCTGTGGCTTACAAACATGCAAGTATCAATTCCTACGGAATAAACGGAGAACTATATGTTCTCTCAGAATAGACGGAATGTTCTATAAAGTTTGCATTACGTTTTTGCTTAACACCTTCACTCTGCTAATAATCAACACATCCTCAAAAAAGTTCTGCCCGAGGCCAAAAGCCACACGGGAATAGGCTAAAAAACCAATCAAGGTCGCCGATATTGCAACGGGATCTATCAAATAGGCAGCTTAACCCGCAGCGAAAAACACAACAGTATCCCGCTTCATACCAAGCAATACTAAGTTACCAATTGATAGGAAGCATAGGTTCTTGAGTACAAGGATCACCGTCATGAATTCACATGGATGATGATTCTCCTACAACGTTATCAATTTAATTGGGTTTAACTATTTTGAGGTCTTTATAGTTTAAAAATTGACGGTATAAGAGGACTTGAGAAAGGAGAAATTTGAATCTAAGTCTTTGGTATTGTAAAAACTTTTCGTGCACACTTAAACATTCAAATCAAAAAACTCACACCGTAATATACAAGATGTAATAGAAAATTTATTGAATATGTATGAGACTTTTAATTGATCTAATTATGTAGTTTATATAAAAACTAAATCAAAGATTAAGAGTGAAGCGCGCGCACACACACATATATATGAAAGGGAAATAAAGAGTAGAAGAGCTTGCACCAATGGTTTTTATCCTAGTTCGATACCAATGTGGAATCTACATCCAGTGCTCATTGCTTGTGGGATTTTCCACTAAACAATCAGAGACAAATTACACCAATAGTTTTTACTATCTAGTAATTCACTGTCACATTTAAGGCCAATTCACCAAATACATTCTCCAAACTCCCCAAAAGTAGTCTTTTACAAGGAGCCTCTTCAAGCTCAACAATATGCAAGAGACTTCTTCCTCACTAATCGAGATTCACCCTATCAATGGCTTCTTCAAGGCAGTTCTCATTGTTCTTTGAGTTACTCACAAGAACTACAAAAACATATCTCACAGAATTTCTATTACAAACTGACTTTGAGAAAATTGAAACGATATGACAATGAAGGTCAGGTTGTAGTAATAGGTACATGCAACGGTCTTCAGAAAATTTTTCACTTTGCTCCCCCCTTTTCTTTCTTCATGTTAACTATTTCTTGTTGGCTGCCCAAGAGCTCATAAATAGAATCAGTGATATCATGTTGATGGAGGCTATTTTTCATTTGTTTTGATTTGGTTCCAAAATAATTCCTTACAAAGTTTCACTTTATTTTGCTTCTCACCGTTGCATATTTGTAGTGTGATATTAATTGTATAATCTTTCCAGTCTTTTGAATTTCACTATGCAATAATTTGACTTATCCAATTAGACCTTTCTTGATTCTTTCTCAAAATACCAAGCATGTATGTGCGTTCCATATACTCCTCTAGTATGCAATGTTTCAAACGGCCTCGACTTCTTTCCTCTTTCTTGAACTTTTCATCTTAACTAGTTCTGATATACTATCAATCAAGATTATTCCCATGAATGTAGTCGAGTTATTTCCTCGTTGATGCTTCACAATATTCTGCATAAAAATATTTCTGACATAGAGTAAGTGCGCATATCAAAGTAATAAATATCTTAAATCGAATTAGAATTAATATAATTTATCAAATCAAATTAGATTTAAGTGTATTAAAAAATAATATATTTATCATCAAAACATTAAACCCAACAAAAATTTACAATTAAATTCCTATATTATATAAAAAAATTTCAATCAAGTCCTTGTAATTGAATAATTTGTTATCAAGTCCTCATAGTTTATCCAAATCCCAAAAAGTTATGTTTGTTTAGAAACTTAATTGAAAATTTTAATATAATGTAGAGACTTGATTGAAAATTTTTTAAATTATAGGAACTTAATTAAAATTTTCTTTATAATAGATAGGGATTTGATTAGAAATTTTTTAATTATGGTGATCTAATTGAAAATTGAATGAAACTTATAGGGACCTTCTTAGCAATTAAATCATTTAATTTCGATATGTAGGTAATGTTCAAAAACTCTACATAATATATCCAATCCAATCATATATTATAACATTAAAAAAATGTTTGACTTAATCATCTACTCTTTGAAAAAACCTATAAATAAATAGAAGCATATGATTAATTGATACCTTAGGAAACAAAACAAAGAAAAAGGTTACATATTTATGAGGCCTTCACAATCAATATCAACTAGAGAGTTTGAAAAAAAAAAACTGAAATTAAGAAGAAAGAGTCATAGAAATATCAACTAGCACACATTAAACATTTATGAGACCTAAAAGTGTAAGAAAACCCCCCACAACAAGCAACTTTTTTTTTTTTGGTTACTGCAACCTTCACAATCAATACTCCAGCAATCCTCATCAAATGCATAATTAACAGAAGAAAGAAGGGAAGCAAGATCAATTTCAGTGCAATCAATATGTTTCACTTATCATAAGTGACATTCTATTGCATTTAGCACATCGGGACAAGCAACCAATCTATCCCACATGCATACTACAACTGAATCATGCAAAACCTCAGTTTCAAACAACAACCACAACAATATAGGGGGTCACACATGAAATAGAAAGAACACAAGATCTTTTAAAGAGGGATAAGAATGGAGGAAATAGCTTGAAACTAGACACAAAGAAGAAGGAAGCCATGACTTTTAGAATATGTCATGCACAAAGTGCATGCCGCCAAGTATCACACGAAATAACTAAGACATGAATGACCCAACAAACATTCCTATAGATCTTTGGTAGTATCACAATCTGGGGAAATGGACGCACTTTCATTTTCATAGTTGTGAACCTACTAAAGAACACTTGCTCCATAAATCACAGGGAAACCTAATGCTCTGATACCAACTTTGTCACAACCCAACTTAGGCTATGACCGGCGCATAGGGAACAACTTCCTCAGCAAGCCTTAACACCTACAATTCCTGGGAAAATGGACAGAGTTTCCTCTGTTTCTTGGACATTCCCAAAACAAAAATTCAACTTGCAATGTTTCCCAAACAAAACACAGCACTTCGGCATCAAACATTCTTAGAATGCGCCCTTCCAGATTATAATGTCTTGATATAAACCAACCTATATTAATCATAATCCAGATTAACAGTTCAATCATGATACCAAATTAAGTTTATAAATCCTTTATATAACATAATCTATATAGTTAAATAATAAAATCTCAACAGCATAACCTAAGTCCAAGAACCCTGCCTGTGACATACGGAGCAGCAGACATATTAGAAGATACTATTTAGAAAAAAAAAGATCTGGACAATAAAAGAGTTCCTTATCAAGAAAGCTCACCATTTTAGCATCGAATAATAGCTAAGTTGGAGGAACAAAACCGGTATTAGCACCTGTATCTGGAGGGGAAAATTTTGAAGGACAACGGGGTGAGTTTTGTAACTTAGTGAGCAATAGAATATCCGTAATTTACTAAATGCAAGCGTAATCAATATAACATAATAATGTGTATGTATGTATTCAAAAAAAAAAATGATTCTAGCCATAACATAAGAATTCTTAAAAATATTATTTTATATAATCACATAAAACCAATAGGGAGCTATCCACAACAGAAAAATAACAAGTCCAGACATGACCCAAGGTCATGTGCGGGTTAGTACCACACCTACTAACTGGAGTTGGCCCGTAGCCATATACAAGTCTAGACATGACAAAATTATGTGCGGGTTAGCACCACACCTGCTAACTGGAGTTGGCCTATAGCCAAATACAAGTCCATACATAGTTGCAGCTATGTGCGGGTTAGCACCTCACCTGCTAACTGGAGTTACATGGTGCACCAAGGTTAACGCCCCTACCGTTAGCTACAGTTTCTACTTAGGTTCACTCCCAAAACATTTTCAATCACAATTCCAATTTCAATCTTATAGTTCATATTTTCAGTTTCAATATCATAATTATGGACTTATCAATTCTCATAAATACAATAATTGGCGTTTCCAACACAATTTCAATTTCATGACATTCTTATAGTATAAAATCCATTCTCAAATTATATGAGATATAGTGGACAGAAGATAAATTCAAATTTGATAATTTAATTCTAGCCTCCAAATCAAAGCTTGCATTATAAAGCCTCATTTTCGATAAATAAATTATTTTCTCATATAACAATATACTTTCAATTTTTTGTATAATTTTATATTTATATCCAATAATTATGATGCATAAAGTAACTTACAGATACACTATCTACTCAAAACAATGGTTCCCAAGGAACCGTAGAGTACTCCTCTAGCAATTGAAAATCTCCAGTTGATATCTGTTTGTTCTATAACTCTAGGAACAAGACAATAAGAGCACATGTTAGCTAACTACGCCATCAATTAATATAAATTAGCTATAGATTTCAAAACCCCTAATTTTTAAAGCCTAGGGTTCCCAAACCCCCCAAGTCCTCCATAACAACTATAGGAAACTCAATGAGATCAATTGAAAGCTATTGAGGCTTACTCACATTATCAAAATAAAGAAAAGAAGGAAGAACTACCTCAATCTTTGAGTTTGAAGTGGTTCTTTCTCTCTAGAGAGAGAAACCGTGGCCACACAGAGGAGAGAGAGACAGACGAGAATGGAGGAGAGGGACCAAGTAGCAGTTGCTGGTGGTGTCCTTGCGGTGATGGCAAGGACAGTGGCTGGACGCGACGGCAGAAAGGAGACACGAGAGAGCATGCGGAATGAAGAAAGGAAGAAGAAAGAAAAGAAAAAGAGGAAGGAAGTGTTTTTACGGGGTGTTGTCCGAGAAAAAGAAAGGGGGATGTTGAATTAGGAAGCAAGTGCACCCCCCCTAATGGGTGCACCGGTGGTGCCTATTTCTGTTTTTTTGTGTAGGTATTACATAATGGTCGAAATTTGTAAAGTTACTGCTTGTATGTTAGAGGCTGTCGGTTGTAAACATGTTATGGGCTTTTGGATCTTTATTTAATGATTTCTATTTTGTCAAGAAACTCTTATTATTGTTTCCTTTTGTCGTATTTGAAGTATCTTTGTGGAATATCTATCTTAAATTATGATGTTACTTACTTTTTTATTTTTGTTGAGCTATGGCCTACGGCATTCAATGTCTCTCATTTATGCTCTATTTAGTTTATCAAATCCCTATAATGGTAGAAGCCAAGGTAGTTCTCATTTTCTGATAGGGGAGCGTGGACATAAATAAGAAGTGCATGTGATTATGTTGATACAGAAATTTCTGGTGATAATCTTTATATATAATAGTTAGAATTTTGCGTATTCTTTAGAACTACCCAATTGCAAATTAGTTTTGAATCTTGCATTCTTGCTTTAATAGTTGATACAGTCAAACTGATAGAAGTTTCAGATTGCTCATTGTTATTAGGTGAAAATGAAACTCAAGTCCATTTTAAAAGCTCATTCACATTACATGCTAATGCAATTTTCTACAAATTGTTCCAGGTCGGTTCATTTTTTATTGGATGGTTTGGTGTTGTATTCAAAGAAGACATATCCCATGTCAAAGCATATAATAATAGCAATAACAACTAGTTACCTAGGGAGCCTTACAACTTTCAGTGGTTAGAATAAGAAAATGCTAGAACTCACTGTTTTTGGACATTGGGTCTTCATTGCACATGGCTTTCTATTTGGCAAATAAGTTCATGTAATAAGGGAGTCCCTAAGTTATAGTTGTGAGTAATCTTACTGAAAGCTTTTGCATGTTACCATTTTTCTTTAGTTTACCTTGAATTTTTATGTCATTGGTAGATACTAAAGACTTGCCTATTAATAGCATTTTTTTTTCCAATTGTGTTTATCTCAATATGAATGTTATATTATAGAGGAATGTAAAATTATGAATTGGTTTTTAATTATACTTTACTTGTGATGCTATTTTTTTTTCTTGCTATAGCAAACATTATGGCGGTTTTGGAACAACTAGAAATACCAATTATTATTTTTTTTTAAATATAAGGCATATTGCAGCAGTTTTAAACTACTGTAATAATTTTTGTTTTCAACTATAATGAAAAATTGTGGCGGTTCGTTGACAATCACCGTAATTAACCAAATGACATTGGTAATTATGACGGTTTCTTAAACTGCCATTATTGTGAAAATGACGGTTATAACCGCCGCAATTAACAGAAATAACCACTATAATTTACCTGTTTTTTTGTAGTGTTTGTTTTTGCTTTTTTTCCTACCCTATACTATATTATATTTATATTTATACAGTATCATTTACCTTGCAAAATATATAAACACACTTTTCTTTACAGTATTCAACATATTACCAATCAAATATGCGTAATTCCTCTAATCATAAAAAATAATCAAACTACTAAAGAATATAAATTAACTACCAACTATCAAATGCTAAAAATAAGCAAATCAAATATCAAATACCAATACAAAAAATAGTAGAATAAACTAATTCACCAAAGTCCATTCATCAAGAATATAAATAAATATCGCAAATGGAATTATTCCCTCACTTATGCAAGCTAGCGGGTTGGTCCGCGAACCCGTGGGCTACGTCCATTTAGTTTGCGGGTTAGGCGGTGCAAATAAAAAGGTCAACGGGTAGGCGAACAAAAATTTTTTTTGTCCGTTTTTGCGTGAATTGAGTTAAACTGGCTAGTCTGTGAATCGCCACCCGTATACCCAGCTCTAACCGGCCCCACGGTGGATGCCAATGTTCTTATATGAAGATGTGGTAAGGGTGCAGGTTCCTCCAATCGTCCGTGAGAGCAGGGGTGGAATACATACAAAGACACTCTGACGCACAAGTCAGTGAATACATAAGACACATAATGGTAAAATAAAATAGTATGTATAATGCCTCCTATGTTGTGAGAGGTGACCCTATAATAAATTAGGAAATAATCTTCCCTAAATAGAGGAGATATTTCCAAGATTTAGTAGACATTAGATATTTTTTATATTTATAGAAGATATAGTATAATATGGGAGATTCTGTGAACTAATAGGAGATCTCGTATAATCTGATAGTCAATCTAAAAGGTATATTAAGCTAAATCGGCAAAGGATTCCTATGAGGAACACGTGCCACATAGTCGATCTGTAAGGCCCTCTGTCTAAACTCCCCAAAGTTTCTGGCCTATATTTTGAGTCCCAGGACATGAGATAAAAGTTTATAATATTTTGTTTTTTCAATGTTGTTTTATCTTACAATTCTTTTTGGTCTAACCCTCTGAGCTTTACTTCACAAATTAATTAGGCCTTTTTCCTCATAAAAAAAGATGCGGTCTTCCTTCACAATTAGGTCCGCATGTAAAGACTAGGACTTATAAGTTACTATTTCCGCTTATGAAAATGCTATAAAGTCATGTGTTAATATTTCAATGGTTAATTTGAGAATGGAACGTGTTTAACTCATTTGCGTCCCAAGTTTGTTACTTCAATGGTTATCTTGGAAATGAGACTAGTTCATGTTTAGCATTTGGGGCGGTCAAAGCCAGGGTTACCTGTGATGCCTAGACTGGGGCTTCATGATGGTACGTGCCAGCTACTGTATGTGGGGGAGGAATTGAGGTGGCTATGGGGAAAGTTCAAAGAACTTACCTTGAGGGGCAAGAGAGAGAAAAAGGTGATCACGCGGTCAAGGTTGATGGCTTGATATTAGAATCATCAATGTCTTGAAATTTATAGCTGGTGTCAGGTGCTCACTATTGCTTTACTTCTCTACTAAGAGTTCTTCCTCTGCCGGAACAATAGGCTGGCTGCTTCCACGAAATCAGGATTATTGAAGTGAAAAATTCTTGGATAAGCATATAAATTCAGCACCTCATGTTTATATATACCCTTATAATAAAAGTGATAGATTCTATAAATAAGTATATTTGCTATAAGTATTTAAAAGATTAGTTTTGCTAATTAATATTTTAAAAATATCGGTTAAGAATACTAAAAGATATATGTATATTCAAATTTAGTTGTAAATTTTTAGTGTTGAGAATATAAATATTTATCTTCTAAAATAGATATTTATCTTTTTAATTTCTTAACCAGTATCTTTAGAATACTAATTAAATAAAACTTAAAAAATAAATAATATATTCATTTACTTTTATCTATATTTTTAAAAAATAATTAAAATTTAATATATTAAAAATTTAATATATCTAAATATAAATAATGTCAGGATATATTAATTTTTTAATTTACCAAACCTTAACCGAAATAAATTTGCGCTCATACTAAAGTACCCCTATGGAAGTGCCATACGGATTAACATGTTACTCGGGCGTAGAGAAAAAGAGGGGGCGGGGGAAAGGATCGCACACGGATCCAACACGATGCAAATTGCAAAACTTGGTACACATGCCTTTTGTCTCAGAGAGAGAGAGGGAGGGGAAGGATCGCATCACTGACGATAAAAGTAATGGGGAAGTGGTCCAAATCTCAGAGGAGCTCCGTCGCTTTGAGTAGAATATCCTAGTAATTATATTAATTCTATGTGCGGCTTCTCACTGCCTTTGCACAAGTGTATAATTATGCATGGAATGCTGTTACCTGCACAACTCTTAGGGACAACCTTTGCACACCTATGCCAACTTGTCACAAGAAGACAAAAAAGGGAATGGAGGTGGAGCGTGGACATTAAAAAACTGAGCTCATAGTAAAAACTTCTTTAGATGAAAAAGTGCTCACAAAAAAGGACGTCATCCATGTGCCCCTGTTTCTTTGTTTTTTTTTTCTCAAACACAATTTTGTCTCTTCTCTTTCCCAAACACAACCCTCTAATGCAAGTGTTGCTTGTCTCACTACACCAAACATAGCTATTAGCGGCACATAGTTCACGGCTGTTAAGGAAACCGTCATCGATGTTGGGCATAACATGTGAATCACGGCATTTAAACAAACCGCTGCCAGTGGAAGCCATACACCTCCTGCTATCAATTTGGCGCTCGATATTTTCTCTATTAAGTGATTAGCTAAGAAACCTTGTCTCCCTCACCCCCCCCCCTTTCTTTATCATCTCCAATGTCAAATCCCTAATCCCCTTTAATCTTCCGGTGGAAATGTGAGCTTTTTTTTTTTTTCTTAACTGAAACTCACCAGCTTGACTCATTTTGTTGAACTCTTATTTATCATATTGTTCTTTGCATTTAACAAATCCTGTACCTTTTTCTTTATTATTGATTTTAATTGTGTTTTGTTGTCTATCCCTTTGTTGAATTTGTTTATTGATGGGTACCTTAGAAGTGTGTCATCAAATTTGTTATTGACCTGTAATAGTGCTGCATTTCAAAGGCTTGCTTCGGAAAATAAACTATGAATACTTATCTATCCTTTTGAATTATTGATCCAGTTTATATGAGTATTGTTAGTGATGCTGGTGAATAGTTCTACCTTTTTCAAGGATGTTATTTTCATTCTTGAAAACCATTCATTTTGAATAGTATTGTAATGAATGGTGACAGTACTAAAAACTCTATACTTGAAGAAGTCTACTGGCCACATGCTAGAGTGTAGTTCTTCATGGTTTTATTTGAAATCACTCAAAACTAGAAATAATTTGAATTGAGTTGATTGGTTTGATTGTAAAAATCAATTCTCATTGTCATAACTGAAAAAAGAAGTGATTTGAATTGATTTACGAATCAATTTTACTTTTATGAACACATTTAAAATTAATTAATTCAATTTTACTTCAAGGGACTTAACGTTTATGAACACATTCAATTCAATACTTGTTCCAACTTCCAAGGGTCTCAACATATGGTTCTCCTCTGTCACTCTTTGTTGCTTTTTTGTTTGACAAAAATATGTTTTTGTAGTTATGTTTTAGTTAATATGCTTTTATGGTTAGATTGGTTGGAGGAATTGGGGTTTTGTTGCAGCTAGGTGTATGTTGCTGCCTACTAATTTTGTTGGTTAGGCCTAGTTTTCCAATTATGATTTGTGTATGGGTATAGGTAGTTTAGTTTGTTTTGATGTAATTTAACTCCATATTTTCACTCCTCAGTTGATTTGTGCTATTCCTATTAGGATATTCTGTTATTCCTGTTATCTTCTTTGTCTACAAATTTTCAGGTTAGGGGATGCATTGAACGAGCATGCTGTTGAAAGATATGGTCTGATATATGGTTTTTGGTCAGGAAAGGAAGACAGCAGGCTGATCAGTGGATCTTTCATGCACATACATTTTTGTCCTTGTAGCTTTAAACTATTTCTAGATTTTTTATTTTATGTAAACTATTTCCAGATGTTTTGATAGTTTAGACTATCATTTTGGAAAGGCTTTATTAGGTCTCCATTTGTTGTATATAGATTTGCAAATATAAGTTACATGAGATTTATAGTAACTGTACAACAGATGACCTCTCGTTCGAGAGATAGATATTTAATTTTGTATAATGTTTCTATATTTACTTCATGATGTTATACAAGAAAATTTGTCGTGTAAAGGCATATCATGAACAACTTACCTACATAATACCAAAATTACTAGCATATTATGAACAACTTATCAGCATAAGTTCCTTACTTAACAGCCAAAGCAGTATCTGTATACATGTCATTCCAATTTGTCTAATACCTTGGAAATGGTTCCTTAATGCATTATGAGGATAACAACCCCTGAATTTTAAATTTTGCTGCCCAACCATCACTAACAAATTGAAATCATTTTCTCTGATCAATAGTTTTTTTTTTTTTTTGATAAATCTAATAGATTTTATTACAAAGGAGTGATAATGCAATTTGAAAGACTTCAACACATTTTCACATGAGATGAGTGTGCCCTTTGACATGCTTCAACATGCTTGGATATAGATTTATTGTCCATTCACATGCTTTAAGAAGCTTTTAACTGAGATATAATAAACTTATAAGCTCTGATCAAAACTTATAAGCTAAAATTGAAAAACTTATATGCAAAATTGGCATCCTTAACTACCATTTTTTCACAGCTATATACTTATGAAATGACCCCTTGGACATGTCATTTTGTCTAAATAGGTACAAAAATACACTCTGACATGGATATACTCTCCAATCACATGCTTTGAGAAGCTTTTGGTTGGGATGCAGGAAACTTATAAGCTGTAAAGGAAACTTATAGGCTATGAAGAAAACTTATAGGCTAAAATAATAAAGACTTATATGCAAAAATGAAATTCTTAACTGTCATTTCACACCTATATTACTGAAATGTGAGTGTATAGTAAATCAATGTGCAAGTGAGTTTAACCATATCAAAGTGCACTTCAATTCTTAATTGCTATTTTATCACAAGTAAGAATGCACTCTAAAATACTCCAGCACACTTGCATTTGCATGAATGACCTGAGGTTCTTATTAGGAAATAAACCACTTAACAGCATAAGTCTTTTCACATGCTATACAATTGTGTCAAATTGGCAGTTAAGAATTTCATTTTTGCATATAAGTCTTTAAACTTATGCATATAAGTTTTGCTCACAGCCTATAAGTTTAATAATAAATAACAATAGCTAATAGTACTTGTCTATTCACATGTTTTGAGAAGCTTTTGATTGAGATGCAACAAACTTATAAGCTTTTACCAAAACTTATAAGCTAAAATTGAAAGACTTATATGCTAAACTAGTGCCATTTTTTCACAGTCGTATATTGTGTGAAATGACCTATTGGACATGTGACTTTGTCCGAATAGGTACAGTCCTGCACTTTGACATGCTTCAATAGTCATGCACTTTGACATGCTTCAACACACTTGACACAGTTGTATAGCATGTGAAATGACCTCCCTAGGGCTTTGTACCTTTCATAGTTTATGCCCACTATTATAGCAGTTTAAATTCTACGAACTATCTTAGATTGCTTTATGTGAACAAATCAAAAGAAAAAACTTGCTTCGTGATTGTTTGACTCTTCCATAGAATGTAACTGTATAGGATGAAATCGCTTGAACAAAGTGTGGAAAAAATGTTATTGACCTCACTTATACCATTTGTGTGTTAGTAAACAAGTTATAATTGTCTTTCACCTAAACAAAACAAGGAACAAATGCTATAGCCATATTCTATCTATTACTTTTCATAATTCAAGAGAGAAGGAATCATATCTTTGAAAGGTACAAAATATGCCTATAAAAAATTATTCAGTTTCTTTCACAATCTTCAGGATAAGTTTTACAAAATACCTATGAACTAAAACAAAGGGAAAAGCCTTTTTTTGTTTTGAAGTTAATCACCCTATTTAAACTAAGAATACAAACACAAGCATGGATATGCTAGCAGCCCAACTCTTTTTTTAATTGTAAGGAATCTTCATGGAGCCAAATCTTTTGCCAATTATATCAGCTACACCTACAATCCATCAAGTTCAATGTACATTAGATAAATTGGGGAAGCCATCAATTAGTGTCAAATTATTTTATGCTATATTTGTATCAAAACTAATCAACCATGAATGTTCACAAGTTTTCAAAAAATTAAAATCAATCTAAAAGTATGCAAAATTCTAACTGTTGTACATAAAGATTATCAGTAGAATTTTCTATATCAACATAATCACATGCACTTCCATGAGCAAAATCACTTCACCAAATATCCATGAAAAGCAAAAATGTCAAGACAATGCACTCTAAAATGCATCGGCACACTTTTACATGGAACTACTGTACATTCACATGAAAAGTAAATGTTCTTATTAGAAAATGAATCACTTACCAGCATAACATGAAACTTATTAGCATTTTCAAAATAACTTATTAGCTAATGTGTATTTCTTACTAGCATGTACCAGGCCCCTAGCCTTGTTATAGAGACTTATATTATTTTCAGAATTCTTAACTAACATTTTGACACAGTTGTATAACATGTAAAATAACCTCCCTAGGGGTTTGACCTTATGAGTTTACTACATCTCAGCCAAGAGCATCTCAAAGCATGTCAAAATTATAAGCTAAAATTTAAAGACTTATATGCTAAAATGGCGTCCTTAACTACCATTTTTTCACAGTTGCATACTATGTGAAATGACCTCTTGGACATGTGACTTTGTCTGAATAGGTATAGAAGTGCACTTTGACATGCTTCAACATGCTTGCACATGGATTTACTATCGATTCACATACTTTGAGAAGCTTTTGGCTGAGATACAGAAAAATTATAAGCTTTGAACCAAAGTTATAAGCTAAAATTGAAAGACTAATATGCTAAACTGGCATTCTTGACTGCCAAATTTTTATAACTGTATACTGTATGAAATGAGCTCTTGGACATGTCATTTTTTTTTGGGTCATGAGAATTCAATTTTCAGTCAAATTCGGGATAAGTATTTTTTTTTAAAGTCAAATACAACTTTATTAAACAGAGCCCCCCTACTCAATGGCCAATACATAGATACAATCCGGTACTTCATTACCCAGACTCAATCCCTGCTAGCATTAGCTATTTTAGCTAATTTATTAGTTACCACATTATAGGACCAAGGCACATATTGAGCTTTAAAAAAATAAAATTGAGAAGCCAAAGTATAGGACCTAGTCAAATTATTGAGCTTTAAGCAATTCTTACATTTTTAACATAATTTTATTGAAGAGTAATCAATGTTACCTAATAACAGATAATTTCTAAAATATGATACAATAGAAATCTAAACATCTTGTACCTTGTAACATCACTTAAAATATGTATAGAGTTAAAAACTTTGAGAACATGGACCGATGATTTACACCATGTAGTGGCCAAACTGCCGCAGTTTGAGGAATATCCTTATGAGGCACCGTTTTCCATACTTGAGCATGAGTTTCTGCTTCATGTTGAAACATCCTAACCAGATCTTGAAGCTCTGGTTTTCTCACTGCAAAACAAAACATCACAGCTAAAATTGAAAACATAGGCCATATACATAATAGGAATTGGACCATATAGAAAACATGGCAAGTCCAGCCCCAACCTCTTGGTCAACTTACACCTTCACTGTCATGGGAGATGGACAAATTTACTACTAATTTAACACCTCAATTGTACCTCCGTTAACTTTTAAATGTCTTTCAGAAAATCAATAAAAATTTAATACACTATAAAATCATACAAAATCAATTTATCTGACACAATTTATGTTCAGATACATTAATTCTATCATGTACCAGATTTTTTATAATTTTCTTGAAGACATTTAAAATTGTACGGAGAGAGTAATAAAATTAGTGGAAAACATGGTGAGTCGGGGATGATTACAAATTATACTAAGATGTTTGAACTTTGACGTCAGACAAGGAGCACAGTTCGTAGGAGCTTGGAACACACAACCTTTGCGGTCAGTTGTCAAGTTCCTATAATCCCAACATTCTGAACAGTGAAGTTACTGAAATAAGCCCCACACTAACATTAGTGGTGATTGTGGATCCTATGCACGGAGGTACGTGGAGAAAACACAGAAACTAATTGGATTATGTCTGGGCAAATGAAAAATATTAGGAAGCCAACGACAAAAATTGGGAGAAGGAAGAACTACCAGTAACAGGCAACTTTTGGAGGATGCAAAGACGCATACAAAGCAATAGAAGGAATCAAGGGAAAAAGGATTAAATATTTAGTATAATTAATAATTTACACAGTGTAAATAAAATTGTATTAGGGATTTGAGATTCAACTAATGCAATTTGAGAAAAAAAAAATCCCAAAAGATAGAACAGAGGCATACCCATGGCTAATGATGAAGCAAAGTCAGGAACCGAAGATGATGTGAACAGGGCCATGTGACTTGGCCATGACGAGACTAAGCAGCACAGGTGATGGCTTATGGTGTTGCAATGAGTAAGTGAGGGAGGCTCATGGTGGTACCATGCGATGAGTTAGTGAGGGATTTGGGTTGGGAGGGAAAGCTGAAATTGGAGCGTGATGTATGAGCGGGAGATGGATTGTGCTTTCACAAAAGAAACCTCTACCATATGATTTGTTTTTCATTTTCCACCATGCACCCCAAATTGAGTTTTGTCTTTTAGCGCCACCATGACACTAGTTGTGCAAATGGGTTGTTCCTCAAACATTTTTCTTATGCATTGTGACTAGTGAGTGGAGACAAAGCGCGAACCACGAAGTGCCGTTTGTGTGAGAGTGGCAAAGGTTGTGGAGAGCAAGTGGGTGTGTGCATAGCTCAAGTGATCGAGGCGCATAAATAGTCTAGCTAGTGAAGTGTCCATCCATTTACAATACAAGATATAATGGGGGCACGGACTCGTTCAAGCCACCTCTGGTTCTTATTATGTTGGATAATGATACTTAACACCAAAAAAGTGAGCGTCTATTCAGACAGCTACTTTATAACTATTGGATGTGATGTATGTCTTCACTTATCCTTAACATTCATCACATCTAATGGTTATAAAGTGGGTGTCTGAATAAACACCTACTTTTTGGGTATCTAAATAGCATTACCCTATTATGTTTCGCAGGTTTTCTCTCCCTCTCCCTTCTTCCTTCAGGCGGCAGCATGTACACCACTGTGTTCTTTATTCTTGTCATGGATATTCTCAAGGATAAGGCAGTTGTTGTATGGAAAAACCTGAGGGAGAGTTGCTGCCCAGGCATAGTCGTCTCAGATCTCTTAGTTGAAATCGACTCCTTAAGACAGGGGGAGCGAACACCAGAGGAGTATTGCGAGGAGTTTGGTGTACTTTGGAAGGAACTGGAAACTCTTCGCCCGCTACCTGCGTGAAATTGTGGGGCAAACTGCTTTTGCAGTGATGCTTTGCGGGGAGAGAGGAAGAAGAGAGGCGAGTTGAAATTGGTGAGCTTCCTCAAGGGTCTCAATGACGTGTCCCGCATAATGTTAGAGGATCATTTTCTGTCTCTGAACAAAGACTGTGACTCGGTGGTCAACGAAGCAGTACAAATGGAGATGGTCAGCGCAGATCAGCAGAGTAAAGGTGTTAAGCAAAATCAGAGCCAACCACCCTCTCCTCTCGAACAAGCCATAGTACCTAAAACCAAACCTCTACAAGGTAATTTATAAATCATTCCCTCCCATTTAATTTCGTGTATATGTCACAGAAACTAAAGTATGCATATCTTGTTCGTACGGATATTCCCAATGCATATATAGTTAAGAAATGTTTACTTAAAAAGATTTTTTTTAAGTAACATAAAAAATTGTTTCAGAATAAACGAAGGAATATTATTATTATAACCAAATATGAAATAATTTATTAAAAATAATTATCTTTTTTAGAAGCTCATCCAAATCGACCATATTTAATTTTTTACAAAATATATAATTTGGTCGATAAAAATGTATTAGAGATAAATTATTTCTTTAGAATTTGAAAGCCTAAATTTAAGAAATAAATTTATTCTGACATATTTATGAGAAACTAATATAAATATTTAATATTTGATTTTTGTAACAAATTTTGACAATTCTTTCTATTTGTGTAACAATATTAGTCTTATTGTGGGTATTCATGCCCCTTCTTTTTTCCTTTGCTTCAACAAAAAATTGCACATAACTAACTATACTTTTTACTATGTAATAGAAGCAAAAGAAGTTCACAAGCTGAATCGTTCCGTCCATCCACACCCATTAACTTTAAAGCCCTCTGGAGCACCGTACATTTGCAGCGGATGTCTAGAACTGGGGCTTGGACATAGTTACTGCTGTGAAACTGATAACTGCAACTACATCCTCCATGAAGACTGTGCCAATGTTGTTGCCAACAATTCCCTTGTTTTTCATCATTTCTTCAAAGAGTGCAATTTCATGTTCTACAAAAAACTTGATGATTGGCGCGAGAGATTTTGCGATGCTTGTGGGAATGATGTGCGGAGGTTTTTCTACCATTGCCACACCACAGGAAAAGATTTGTATCCATGTTGTTTGAATCTGAAAGATAGTGTTTCTGATAAACGGGGGCATATGACATTCAAACTGTGTGAGACGGTTCCCAAGAAGTGTAAAAAATGTAAGGGTAAGAGAGTTGATAATAATATTAAAGGCTGGTCTTACGTATCTTCGGATGGAGATTATTGCTTCCATGTTTCCTGTGCCAAGAGATTGATTCTCGACAAATGGAAGGAGGGATATTTCTCTGAAGATGAAAGGTCATTCCAGACATATGACCCGGAGACTCAAATTCCACTGACAGGCAAGGAGATAGTCAAAGCAGGACGAAGCTCAAAGGGATCTGTGAAAACCAAGGTGTTCACCAAGATAGCGACTGTGGCACTTGAGCTAATAGTTTCAGTCATTTTTGGAAATCCCGCTCCTTTGATTCTTACTGCTATTGGAGCCATTTCGGGTAACTGATCGATTGGGAAATCTTCTAAGATTTCGTGTGGTGTAAGGGTGTTTCATTTTGTGTTTACGATTAACGGGTCAGGCTTCTATAAATTGGATGTGTGAATTTGGTGTGAGTTGTAATCCTTATGTACATCAACAAATGGAATGATGTGAGCAGATGTATTAGAATTAATGCTACATTATTGATAGTTTATTTTATTTTATTTTATTGTTAATTGGTGTGATAAATTAGCCCCCCCCCCCCTTCTCTCTCTTTTTAATAAACAACGGGACATTATGCCCAAAAGAAATTACACAGAAATAACTATGATGCAATGGCCCACCCGGTCGGCAATAAAATCAAGGGAAATAAAATAAGACATAGTATTATCAAAGTAGAGAACTCCCTGATGATGATCGATGATGATGACCATGCTTGGCAAGAGAATTGGCACAAGAATTTGCTTCACAATCTTGCACCCGAGTTATTGCTAAATGCTATGAATCTGTGGCTTACAAACATGCAATTATCAATAGTTTGCATTACGATTTTGCTTAACACCTTCACTCTGCTAATAATCAACACGTCCTCAAAAAAGTTATGCCCAAGGCCAAAAGCTACACGGGAATAGCCAAAAAAAACCAATCAAGGTCGCCGATATTGCAACGGGGTCCACCAAATAGGCAGCTTAACGCGCAATGAAAACCACAGCAGTATCCCGCTTCATGCCAAGCAATATTAACTCACCAATTGAAAAGAAGCATAGGCTCTTGAGTACAAGGATCATCGTCATGAATTCACATGGATGATGATTCTCCTGCAAAGTTATCAATTTAATTGGGTTTAACTATTTTGAGGTCTTTATGGTTTAAAAATTGATAGTACAAGAGGACTTGAAAAAAGAGAAGTTTGAATCAAGTCCTTGGTATTGTAAAAATTTTACTTGCACACTTAAACATCCAAATCAAAAGACTCACAGTAATATATAAAATTTAATATAAAGTCTACTGAATATATATATATATATATATATATATATATATATATATATATATATATATATATAACTTTTAATTGAGACTTTTAACTGTTCTAATTATGTAGTTTATATCAAAACTAAATAAGAGATTAAGAGTGAAACACACACACACATATACATATAGGGGAAATAAAGACTAGAAGAGCTTGCATAAATAGTTTTTATATTGGTTCAATACCAATGTGGAATCTACATTCAGTGCCCACTGCCTGTGAGATTTTTCACTCAGAGACAAATTACATCAATGACCTTTACTATTTAGTGATTCACTCTCAAATTCAAGGCCAATTCACCAAACACATTCTCCAAACTCCCTAAAAGTAGTATTTTACAAAGAGCCTCTTCAAGCTCAACAATACACAAGAGGCTTCTTCCCCACTAACTAAGATTCACTCTATCAATGGCTTTTTCAAGGCAATTCTCATTGTTCTTTGAGTTACTTACTCACATGAACTATAAAAACAAATCTCACAGAATTTCTATTACAAACTGAATTTGGGAAAATTGAAAAGATATGACAATGAAGGTCAAGTTGCAGTAATAGGCACACGCAACCGTCTTTAGAAAATTTTTCACTTTGCTCCCCCCTTTTTTCTTTCTTCTTATTAACTATTTCTTGCTGGTTGTCCAAGAGCTCATAAATAGAATCAATGACATGATGTTGATCGAGGCTATTTTTCATTTGCTTTGATTTGGTTCCAAAATAATTCCTTACAAGCTTTCCCTTTATTTTGCTTCTCATTGTTGCATATTTGTAGTGTGATATTAATTGTATAATCTTTCTAATATTTTGAATTTAACTATGCAATAATTTGACTTATCCAATCATAGACCTTTCTTGATTCTTTCTCAAAATATCAAGCATGTGTGTGCGTTCCATATACTCCTCTGGTATGCAATGTTTCAAACGGCCTCAACTTCTTTCCTTTTTCTTGAACTTTCCATCTTAACTAGTTCTAATATACTATCAGTCAAGATTATTCCCATGAATGTAGCCGAGTTATTTCCTCTTTGATGCTTCACAATATTCTGCATAAAAATATTTTTGATGGAGAGTAAGTGCGCATATCAAAGTAATAAATATCTTAAATCGAATCAGAATTAATATAAGTGATTAAATCAAATTAGATTTAAGTGTATTAAAAAATAACGTATTTATCATCAAAACATTAAACCCAACAAAAATTTACAATTAAATTTCTATACTATATAAAAAATTTCAATTAAGTCCCTGTAATTGAATAATTTGCTATCAAGTCCTCATAGTTTATACAACTTTTTAATTAAATTCCTATATATTGTACAAAAAAATTTATCCAAATCCCAGAAAGTTATGTTTGTTTAGAAACTTAATTGAAAATTTCAATACAATATAGAGACTTGATTAAAAATATTTTAAATTATAGGAATTTAATTAAAACTTTCTGTATAATATATAGGGATTTGATTACAAATTTTTTAACTATGGTGATCTAATTAAAAATTGAATGAAACTTATAGGGAACTTCTTAGTAATTAAATCATTTAATTTCGATATATAGGCAATGTTCAAAAACTCTATCATATATCCGATCAAATTATATATTATAATATTACAAAAATGTTTGATTTAACCATCCACTCTTTGAAAAAACATATAATTGAATAACAGTGTAAACAAAGGTATGCAAAGAATTAATCATTACGTTTAGTAATATATATCTTAGGAAACAAAAAAAAAAAGGTTACATATTTTTCGTAGGGTCATAAAAGTCTCTTTCTTTATTTTCCCTTACCAATTTTTTATTTCTAGTGCTGTGTTGTTGCGTTGATTTCTGTGTTTAAAAATAATGATTACACCTTGTTTGATGTAATGTCTGTGCAAGGGAATGTTTGCTTAATTCCTTCCTTTTTGGTTTGGATTTTGCAGTTTGTTCAGCTATCTGTGTTGTCTTCTTGGAGTTGTGCACAAGTAGTTTTGTCTTTTAGATTTGTTTGCTTTATTGGGAAGGGACAATCCATTTGCTTGAACTTTCTGATGATATCTTGTGGCAATTTATGACTGTTTGATTTTGAGAAGTATGGCATGGTGACAGTATATGCAATTTGTTTGATGATGAAATGTCAATTTTATCATTCCCGTGTGGATATTGGCTGAGCTTGTGTAAAATGCATTTGAATGATCCATTCATTTTTACTGATCTGCATTTAACTATTGACGGAGGCCATTGAAAATTTATTTGTTCAATTTGTGTCTTTGATTGTTTCGAAGGTCTTGTTTCGCTCAATCTGCTTTTGAATAATTTTGGGCGACACCGATAGTCGGAAAATCTTGCGAGGATGAATCGAAAATTTGGAGGAGGAAGGCAGCCGACAGGGACTCCTTCACTGGCTTGGTCTTGTGTTGTCGTTGTGTGCTTTCCTCTTGCTGGTGCCTCTGTTGTCCACAACATCTACAAGCCTGATCTTGTAAGCTTTTCTCACTACCTTTTTCACATTGTTATTATTATCATTATCAGTTAAATATGCATGAGGCAGCTGTGCTTTATTTGGTGAATCTGGAGTTTTGAATGCTTCGTATTTGTTATAATGCATAGAGAGGTTATGTACTTGGTTGAAACCTATAACATTTGAAATAACATTTCTTTTTCAAATTGACAAATAAGTGTTCAGTTATGTTATGAGTTTCTAATGTAATGCACAGTTGAGATCATTGCCTATCATTTATTAAGATTCTATTGTCCATTTCTTAAAGATGTTATGACTTATGACACTGGAGCATATAGTACCATAGCTTGAGGTCAACTCCTAATTCTCTGCAAATTGCGTTGCAGAGAGTAAAGTGCGATAACCATAGATGAAATAACTATTTACAATTTTGTAAAACACAGAAACTTGGATAAAAAGTCATGGATATTAGCCAATATAATCCCTTGATTTTGTGATCAACTATTATCACTTACTCTTTAATGTGCAAAGTGCTTAAGGTGAAGTTTAGAGGAGCTATTCTAGATCTTCTTGCTATAATATTATTAACTCATCCATTTTTTCCTATGTAGACGTTACATCCTGTTGATGGGACCAAGCAGAAACTAAATGAGAAAGAATGATGATCTCTTTCTTTCTTTAATATTGCGAAGACGACCGGGATTAAAATTTGTTGTCTCTGACTGCATGTAAGCTTGGGATACATGGGCTTGCTTTCATCATATTGTTTCTTTTTATTATATTAGTTTGGATAGAGAATTTTCAACCTTTATTGTTTCTTAAATTTTGTTTCTAAGGAGTAAGGACTCACGTATTAAGGATGAGCAATTACGTAACCACAGAAAAAATGGAGTTTATAAAAATATTAATATGTTTAGAGCACAATTGGATTCACTCTCTTTGTTTTTGTTCATTTTGTTTTTACAAGAAAGCACTCAAGGATACTACTAAATGTGTCAAGTATTCCTTTAAAAAAATAAAAAAAAGCGAAGTGACAAAGGAGAACTCAAACATTCTGTTATATTCCCATGATATAGGAATTCTTTTAATTTCAAAAGAAAGAGAAAAAAAAAGACTATTACTATCACTTTCCCTCACTCCTTCATTCATTTCATCATTTTACCATACTTGTAACCTGTTAACCGTACTATTATCTTGGTTTCAATGGAGAGAAAAAGTTGTGTTAGTTAACTATTTTGAACTATTTGATGAAGCAAGTTTGATATTGATTGGTGAAGGCATTTCTTTGTTTGGGGAAAAAGTAATCATATGTGGAAATGTTTAACTCGATTCCACTTCTGGTCGGGGTTGGGTAAAGGCCTTTAATGGATTGTTGGTTATGCGTATTCCATTAACTCAATGGAAAGTTAACTAATTAGTTAGCCAGTAAAGCTAAGCTACGGTCCCCTTTACAACATAACTACAAATCGGTTCCCTCCAACTTCAAAATCCCTTTATAGGAAAAGTGCACAATGCATTTTTCTTTTTTCGTGCATGGAAGGACTACAAGCCCAAGGTAAACTTAAAGACACAAACCAGTTAGCACTGGGCTAAGGAATCCATAAAAGGAACAGCTGATAGCAGCTTGGTTAAAGCCCTAGGGAGATTTCTAGATTTGAATAGTAAGAGCCCAATTTGCCATCCAATCTATACAACTGGTACCTTCTCTGTAGGCATGAGAGGAAATTATGTTCCACTCCCTTTTTACTGGTCCATTGCAGTATGTGTTTTACTAGTCTGCCAAGGTCAGAGTGGTTTGTGAGGAAGAACTCAAAGATTTCCTACAGAGATGCCTAATTATGGAAACTTTCTCTTTAAATTGGATTTTGAAGGGGAAAAAAAGAAAAGCTTTGCACATATTGATATATTTGTTTCTACACAGCTAAAGTATGGTGTTTTATGATACTTCAGATAGATTTGAGATATGACGTACTTGCCTTTGCATTTAAGTATTTTTAGTGTGTGGTAATAGCGTCCATATTCTGAGCATTCTATTGAAGCTGTGTGGTCATCATTGGTTAATTTTCTAAACTTAAGCTTCAGTGTCAATAGAATTTGTTATATAGTATCCATGCATTTTACTTAATGCTCTGTATTCAGATTTAGACCTTTGTTTACTAATCAATGTTTACTAAACAATGATGACCCAAAAAAAACAAGGGGTGAGAGTGGTTGTGAGATGGCTCATTAATCATGGAAAAGTATATAACGTTAAGGTAGTATATTAGGGAAATATTTAGCATGAGTTATATTAAGGATATGAAAGAATATTTAATAGGAATATTCTAGAATTAGGATGGGATGTCATAATTTGAGAAGATCCTAGAATACCATCTCGCACTATATATATAATCATTTGTGATGACTGAAATCAAGAAAGAATATGTTAGCATTAGATTTTGATGAGGACCTCGCCCTCAAGAAGCACAAGTTGGGGAAAAATTTGTTGGTATCTATACTAATCAATTGGATGAGGACCTTGCCTTCAGTAAGCACAAGTTGATTTCTTCATATAACAGCTACTTTGATGCCACATTAAAGCCAGTATTTCATGAAAATTGTGACTGTGATAAAAGTCAAGGTAGATCTGAAGATGAAGGCTTTGGAAATTGGCCTGCTAGTTGGTTTCAGCAATTCCTTGTGCTGCTAAGAAGAGATGTCAAAGAGAGAAAACATGAATCGTTCTCTGCCCTTTTGATTTTTGAGGTCATTATGATTGCCACTGTATCGGGGCTACTGTGGTATAAGTCTGATGTTTCACACTTGCAGGATCAGGTATGAATTCTAAATAATAATAAAATGAAAATAATTTTTAAATTTCCATTCCAGGTTGAAGAAGTGAAGTGTTCCCATGATGTCAGCTTTAGTTTAGTTCATGATCTTGCAAAAAATAAACAAATACAAATATAATTTCTCTGGATGCACATAATTATAAAAAAGATTTGTTGCCCTGAATTTAGCAGAAAAATTGGTTTGTAACGATGGTTCTAGAGTACTTGGAAGCTAGCAACCATAATTTCATGAGCATTTTATCCCCTGAAAAAAGGAAAAAAAAAGTTGGTGTGATTCTTGATTTTTTTTTTTTTTATAAATCTTCACTTTTGTTTAGTTCTTCTGTTATCTTTATATCCATTATTAGTGGAAAATAAGCTTATTCTCTGAAATTTGATCCATGTGCAGATTGGGCTTCTATTCAACGTTGTTACCTTCTGGTTTGCCCTCCCTCTCTACAAAGCAATATACACCTTTCCCCAAGGGAGAACAATGCTGGAGAAAGAAAGATCCTCAGGAATGTACATGGCCTATATTTCTAGGCACAGGATTCCTTGGTCCAGCCCATGTTGGGGACCAAGATGAATCCACCCCCTCAATTACCATTTCAGCCTTATAATTTTTAATGATCATCTTTAGCTTCTTCTTCACAGTTACACCCACAATCTTAATCTTAACTCTATCTCACCACCATTGTAGCCTCCAATCACACACACTCAGTCACAATGATGGGCATTTTTTACTTTTTTTTAAATCCAGAGAAAAATCATCATGTGCATGAAATTTCAAAACTTTTAGTAACACACCATTCAAAGGGAACACTTCCTTCATTAACAACAGAGGATATTTAACAAATTATAGAGGCTGATTCATATTTGTGTTGATTGTTTTCAGAAAATTTTTCCTTAGCTTGTTGCATTTTGGTGGCATGAGACTCTAGTGAAATTATCCAGAGAAAACAAAAAAGGATTGGTTCATAGAGCACTACGCCTAAAGGGGGAAGTGCTTTTTTGTTAATTCTAGCTAAACTTCCATTTGAGTTACAGGAGAACCTTTGCAAACGAGTTCCTTGCACTTTGCATGAAGCTGGCGTCGACCTCTACCACAACAGCGATGCTGCGGACGAGGGACAACAAGGCCATCTAGCTTAGGCGAGGTAGGCAGAAGATGCACCGATTAAAGAATTGTCGAAGTATTTTCCCTTTTTTTATTTTGAAAAAGAAGTTTGATTGAGCTAGCCACTCAAAACATCATTACCAGTGTCAATGGCAGTGGCAAGTGGTGGGTAGTGGCTGGGATGAAAGGGGGAAAGAGGAAGGGTAGATTTGAGAATTTATAAAATTATTTAATCTTTAATGTTAAATTTAATTATTTCACTGATTAAGTTTGAACCATTAATTTATTATAATTAGTTAATCTAATGATTCAGATGATTTATAAAATAAGGACTAACATTAAGTCCACACTAGAAGCAGTCCAAGCAATCCATAGCCGTATTTCTATTTGAGCAAAGGTGATAAAAGTTTGCAATTTTTTATTCCAACATTGTGTCTGGGGGATTTTAGCATGGGGACACTAAGTTTGGGTCCAACATGGACCCATCCCCTCAAAATTACCAAAAAATCCTCATAGCTATTCTTCTTCCTGTCTTGTTTCTTTTCTTTCTGGTGCACCACTCTTCTTTGCTGCCAAGCTTATCAGTCATCATAGTTGGAGATGCCAGTTGCCATGATTCAGTATAATTTCCTTCTTGTTCATAGCTCATCACTCAAAGCTGTTGCCAATTTGATTGTCTCATATTATATAAAGACTCAACTATAGTAACGCACAGTTTTAGACCCAGTCATATTAATTACCCAACAGAGATGGAAATGATTCTAGGAACGATCTTCCCAAATTTTTAAGCATTGACAAAGCAAAACCAACGAGAGGGCTGGCTTCTTGTCTACTCATAAGAACTAAAGAAAATTGTTATCTATGGAGACAACGCAAAGAAGAAGCTGGAGGTTGGAATGTGAGGGACCAATGGTGTCGTGTCCATGAGCTGCAAGGCAGCCAAGTCATGTTGTTGCGAATGAGGCCAATGCTGGGCTACCGTTTGCGATGATGTGGCCGTCGTCAAAGAGGTCAATATCGGGGTCAAAGCTGCACAACGGCTATGAGGGGTTGAGGGAAGGGGGTGGTGGCAATGGGGGGTTGTGGTAGGCCATTAGTGGCATGGGGAGGAGAAATAGAGGAGCAGAAACAATAGCATAGTGGCAGACCATACTGGAGATTACAACTAGGGAGAATGCGGAGCAAAGAGAAAGAAGAAAATATAGGGTGGGATAGATAGTCATTTTATAGAATCTGATACTTCAATAAAATATTAATCATCATTTAGCAACACTTGTTTTGTCAAATAGCCACAAGTTTAAATGTGGTTAAATTTTGGGTCCATGATGGACCCATAGTTGTGTCCCCATCCTAAAAACCTTACAATTCTTTTTGGTCTAACCGTCTGAGCCTTACTCCACAAGTTAAGTACGTCTTTTTCCTCATAAAAAGTAAGCAGTCTTTCTTCACAAATTAAAGGTACATGTGTACAGACTAAAATTTTAAGCTACTGTTTCAGCTTATGGAAATGCTATAAAGTCAAGTTTTATGGTGTAACTTATATATATCAGTCTATCATGGATCTCTTATTTATTTATTATTAGATTAAATTATCTAATAAAAATAGTATTCATTTAATGCCTAATAATAAGATATTTATAATGAAACTAAACATACGATATTATCATATGATTTGCCATAAAATCATATGTTAATATTTCAATGGTTAATTTGAGAATGGGACGTGTTCCACTCATTTGTGTCCCAATTTTGTTGCTTCAACGATTGTCTTGGAAATGAGACTAATTCATGTTTAGCATTTGGTACGGTGAAAGCCAGGGTTACTCGTGATGCCTAGTCTGGGGCCTCATGATGGTACGTGCCAGCTACTGTGTGTGGGGGAGGAATTGGGGTTATGGGGAAAGTTCAAAGAACTTACCGTGAGAGATAAAAAGGACAGGACCGTGAGAAAAAATTGACATGGTGTTTAGAAACATGTAATGGGATACAGTTCAATTTTTAAATTTTATAAGTAATTAAATTGAATCCTTATATTTAAAATAAGTTAATAAATTAAAGAATTCAATTTAATTTTTTAATTTGAAATGAATCTAAAAATAAATTAATTTAATTATTTTTACTATTTTATTTTTTATTAATAGGTTAATAATAAAATATTATATTTAAATAAGGTTATTTTAATATTTTTATTTATTGAAATTTAATTCTCATATTAAATTATATCTATTTGAGCCTGATTTTAATTCCTTAATTTTATTATATTTTAATTAGCTATTGTACGGTTAACAAATCAATTTGTAATTATAAAATCTGAAGATGATATACTTGTGGTAACATTGAGGAACAGATTACTTATAGAATCTGATTATAAACTTTTATCGATAATTGATCCATGTTAAAAATATTTATAAGTATTTTCAACAATCACTTTATGTTAAAATTACTTTTTTAACAACACTTTTATATACACTTTAATTGTCAAGGACCGTTGAAAATGCTCATTTTTATTATAGTCGAACTACAATTTTTGCCCCTTCAAAAATTTATATCGCTAACAAAATAGCTCTTAAAAGAAACTATCTTTTCTCGTAGCTCTCAAATGATTCACTTCATTTGACAAATTCATCTAAAGATCAACTGACTTTCATTTTTATTAATAAAAGTGAATAAGTTCTATGTTTTTTGCTAGTTCATGCTTTAAATCCAACACTTAGGTCCCAAAAGATCATATCTTTGAAAAAATAGCTCATTTTTTATACCAAGTTGAATTTGTAAAATGATCTATCCCTTAAAAAATTATATAATTAACAAAATAGTCTCTATAAGAATTATTTTGTTAACAAAAACAAAAATCAGTTGATGTTTTAGTGAATTTATCAAATGGAATAGATCTTTAGGAAGACACAAGTAAATACAATTTCTTTTAGGTGTCATTTTAGGAGTGATATAATTTTTTGATAGCTAAAATGATGGTGTCTCTATTTTTTAAAAATTTTAGAGATTATAAGCCAATTCTAAATAATATCATGTGCTCTCAAAAGCAACTTTGACTTTTACAAGTCAAGAGCAAAAAAACACATCAAATTTTTTGTTAACCAAATAGAACAAATTGTCTTATGTTTTTATAATTAGAAGCACCTCTAAGAAAATATTATACCAAGCCAAATCTAATTGGTAACACAATTATTAATACTAGCAAATTGAGAGGCGCTTATGTGCCGGTCAATTTATATTTTTTCTTTTTCTAAAGTGTTTTAAAAAATAATAATAAAATTAAAATAATTTTTAAAAATAAGAAGTTAGAGTACTCCTAGGAAGCTTCTACAATTGATATTGAAATATATCTTTGGATGATATAATAGTAATAATAATATTTAACTATACTACAATAGAATATTCCACGAATCAATTCTATGTGCGGCTTCTCACCGCCTTTGCACAAGTCTAAAATATGCATTGTGAGTGGTGAGTGTGCATAGAGTACGAAGCGCGAAGTTCCAGTGTGTTTGAGAAACAGAGTGCTTGCGCAAAACGGGCGTGTGTGGTGAGAGTTGCAGGGAGAGTTGGGAAGGGCAAGTGAGTGGCTAGCCAGTGTGCATAGCTCAAGTGATCGAGGCGCATAAATAGTCTAGCTAGTGAAGTGTTCTTCCATTTACAATACAAGGGATAAATGGGGACTCGGACTTACCTCTGGTTCTTATTATGTTTCGCAGGTTTTCTCTCAGTGTCCCTTCTTCCTTCAGGCGGCAGCATATACACCACTGTGTTCTTTATTCTTGTCATCTATATTCTCAAGGATAAGGCAGTTGTTGTATGGAAAAACCTGAGGGAGAGCTCCTCCCCGGGCATAGTCGTCCCAGATCCCTCGGTTAAACTTAAAATCGACTCCTTAAGACAGGGGGAGCGAACCGTAGAGGAGTATTTCGAGGAGTTTGGTGTACTTTGGAAGGAACTGGAAACTCTTCACCCGTTACCTGAGTGTGCTTGTGGGGCAGAGTGCCTTTGCAGTGATGCTTTGCGGGGAGAGAGGAAGAAGTGGAAGGAGTCGAAAGTGGCGAGCTTCCTCAAGGGTCTCAATGACGAGTCTCGGAAAATCCTGTCAGTGCTGTCTCTTAACGAAGACTATGATTGGGGTGGTCACAGGAATTCATAAGATCCGGCTGGATCATTCCATCCATCCATGCCCATTGACGTTGAAGCTGGCCGGAGAATCATACACCTGCAGTGGATGTAAAGAACTAGGGTTTGGACGCAGCTACCGTTGTGAAAGCAGCGAGTGCAATGATAAGTGCGGCGTTTACTTCCTCCACGAAGACTGTGCAAATGCTGCTAATGTTGATAATAACTCCCCTGTTCCTCATTCATTCTTCAAAGGAAGCAATTCCTCGTTCCTTAAGGAGCCACCTAGTCACCCCAGAATTTGTAATGCTTGTAAAAAGGATGTGAAAGGGTTTGTGTACCACTGCCCCGCCATGGGGACGAAGGATTTAAATGATACGGGCAAGGATTTACATCCGTGCTGTTTGAAGCTGAAAGATAGTATTTTTTATAGAGAGGGAAATGTGGCATTGAAACTGTCCGAGACAACTCGCGCCAAGTGTCAAAAATGTTGGAAAGTTGATAAAAAAAATGGCAAAGGATGGTCATACGCATCATCAAATGGAAAGCATTGTTATCATGTTTCCTGTTTCAAGGAATTGAACTATGAGGAATATAGAAGGGTTATTTCTTGAAAGAAAAATTGCAGATGGTGACATATGATAACCCTGAGACTTGAGTTGAAGCAACAGCCAATAAGACGGTCAGAGTTAGAGGAAGCTCAAGTGATGATAGCGTCAGTGGACAATCAAGATGGTTTGCAAGATAGCGTCAGTGGTATTCAAGTTAGTATTTTCAGTCATTTTTGGAGATCCTGTTTCTTTAGTTCTTGGTCTTCTTCAAACCCTGGCTCCGGCTATGGGCTAGGAACTTTTGGGGTAAATAAGGGTGTTTGAGTTTGGCTGAAACTTCTGTTTGTGTGAATTTATTTAGAGAGAGCTGTGATCCTTATGTAGTTATATGTGATCAATAGTAACCACAAAGCTAATATAACGCATAGTTTGTTTGTTGGTAAAATTTGTTGGTTGCCCAAATAATCACCGCCATAATAATAATAATGGTTAATCCCTTTAAAATTGGGGTTACTTTAAGCTGTGAATCTTTAATTATAAGACTTTCTCTCTCTCTATATATATATATATATAATTAAAATTCTGACTAAATACTTTAAGTAATCCAGCTAGTTATAAATCAGCTGTACTAGGCCACCGCCACATGGTTTGTTAGTTGCTAAAATTGATACAACTAAAATTCTTACTAAATACTTTAAGTAATCCAGCTAGTTATATATCAGCTGTACTGGGCCACCGCCACATGGTTTGTTAGTTGCTAAAATTGATACAACTAAAATTTGTAACGTCACCGACAAGAAAAAAAAAATATTTCGGCTTTTGAAAATGCTACAATGGCATGTGTGATCAGTGAACATCTCATGGTTAATTTGGAAATGAAATCGGCCCCTACTGCAAGAGACGCGTCCCACTTATTTGATTTGCGTCCCAATTTTTTTTTGTTCCAACGGTTGCCTTAGAAGTGGGACGGTCAACGGAAATGTGGGGTTCATGTACCACATTTGAGATGGTAAATTTGACTTGTTGAAGGTGCTCTAAAGACTATCCTACCCGTGATGCCTTGAATCAAGAACTGTTTACATGTTAAAATCACCTTGGATTAGAGAATCAAGTTCAATATTTTATAATTACTAGATATAATGAATTGAAAAAAAAAAGGTTAGAATGATATTCAATACTAATAAAGTGCATTATTAAGTGTTGCAATATCTTTTGTCATGGGGCTTCATGATAGTACGTGCTAGCTCTGTGTGGGGGAGGAATTGGGGTTATGGGGAAAGTTCAAAGAACTTACCTTGGGAGAAAAGGACAGTCACAGGACAATCGGAAAAATCGAAGAAAGCACAAGGACGAGGAGGGTGTAGAGGACTGCGACAAGACTTTGAAAATAATAAAAAAAGAAAGAAAGAAGGTGATGACGCGGTCAAGATCAGGCTTGACGGCTTTACTCGTCTAATAAGTTCTTCCTCTAAAACAGAGCAAGCAATAGGATGCCGGCTTCCACGAAATCAGGATTATCTGAAGTGCCACACGGATCAACATGCTACTAGTGCCTAGCACCTCCAACGCGGTGCAAAACTTGTCTCCGTTCCTTGTGGGTCAGGGAGAGGGAAGGATCACACCATTGGAGGAAAAAATATTATCTTTCTCATAAAATATTTATTAAATTTTTTACAAATGCATATATTAAAAAAAAGTGACAAATGATATGATAATAGGACATTTTCATACAAAATCGATATACCCTATAAATTTCACCAACAAACCTTTTTGATACATTAATAGTATTAATTATGATCATTAATATTAAGGATATTATTAAAATAAAAAATTATATTTTATTAAAATATAATTTTAATAGATATTTTAAAAGATAATTTTATGAGAAAATGACTGATATTCTAAGAGTGGGGTAGTAGAAATTTTATTTGATAGACACGAGACAAACTCACATAAAGCGGGTTTGCTACTATGTGTGAGTAATTATACGATGAATAAAGTTAATAAATTTTATTTTTATATAAATTATTAAATTTGTGTATACGCAAAATGTCTCGAGGAAATATTGGGGATGTGACTCAAATTTCAAAGGAGCTCAGTCCAGAATTAAAATATCATCAATCAAAAGATAATAAATATCATGTGCAGTATTTGTTCACGGTAAAAACATATGAAAGAGCACTGTACCACCAAAAAAAAAAAGCCATATGAAAGAACTTATGTAAAATCTTCCATCGTAAAACTACTAAACGGTTATGCATTTATCTCTATAAATATCTATTATTTTTGTTTTTATTTTCATAACTCTTTTTCAATCTTTTTCAATACTTTTTAAATTTTTAAAATATATCAAAGAATTTTTTAAATTTATAAAATAATTTTTAATATTTTAACTTTTAGAAAAATACACAAATTTTTTATCCACAATTTAATTTACTAAAAATTTATTTAAATAGAAAATATTGAAAAACTTATTTTCATATTTTTATCAAAAAACAAGACTAAAATTACATAATACAATATATTAAAATAAAATATTTCATAAATATATTATTTTTTCAGAGAAAAATAAAAACCCTTCTTGATAGATAATAATATTATACTCTCCTATACTATAAACTTAAAATAAATTACACTTTTCTTATTTTTTTTATTGAACCTCTATTTTAATTTATCAAACTTATTATTTTATTATTAACCAAAGTACCCTTTTATTAATAGTTACAGATATTAAGTTTTTTATAAAATAAAACAAAATAATTGTGACTTATAATAATAAAAATGTTAATATTTATGTATATATTTAATACAATTTATATATATAGAGTTAGTGTAATTTACATTTTAAAAGTTTTACTATATTAAGAAAAAAATTATTAATAATAAAAATAATTTTTAATAATTAGTTTCTAAAAATTAAAATTTTCATATGTTATCGACTGTTAATTTTATAATGTTAATTTACATTTTTTATAGTAAAATCATAAAATTATTCTCATTACTTTCTTCGTAATATTCATCTTTATATACAATATTAAAAAATTATTTTTATGTATATTAATACTAAATTTAATGGCTAAAAAAGTTGTTATTTTTATTTCTGAAAATTATTATTGCTAGTTCTCTTTAATTTGTATAGTAAAACATTTAAAAATAAATAATATATATCGATGGTTTATATTATTATAAATCACAAATATTTCATTTTTTGAAGCAACTTAATATGTAAAACTACTAATAAATGGTAGTTTGGTAAAAAAATAAAATAATAAGCTTGAGAAAATAGAAATTTAATGAAAAACTGAAAATTGATTAAAATATAACTTATGTTAAAATTGTCCTGAGGATGACTAGAGAAAATGTATGTTTTACAAATAGAATGAGAGTATAATATTATTATCTTTCCAAGAGGGGGTTATATATATTTTATTCTTTTTTTAATTTGAAAAATAAAAAATAATATATGAAACCATAATAGGAACCAAAGTTAGTCTCCTGTATTAGAGAAAAAAGGAACATTTTTTGTCTCCATTTATTTATTTATTTATTACACAAGTGTGATGTGATTATATAATGGGGGCAAAAGAGAAATTCTGTCCCTTAGACTGCGTTTGGTAAGGGGGGCAGGGATAGGGCCTGTTTGTTCCTGTATAGCATTTGTTAAGGGAGACGGGGTACGGGGACAGAAAAATTTTCCGTCCCAGAGACAAAAATTTCTTACATTTCTGTCCTTTCAAAAAGTGGAGACAGTGGCGACAGGACACGAAAGTAGAAAATGGAGCAATCTTCGGTAGTGATCCTGCCACCGGTCAACGAAAAAATCAACACGATCAACGAAAAAGTCAACACTAGTTAACGGCGATCTGCGACGGTAGTCAACGGTCCAATTGTCTTCGTCTTCTACTCAATAACCAAACATGATACAGAGATGATGTTTTTTTTTATCTCTGTTTCTACTGTTTCTATATTTCTGCCCCCGTCCCCCAATCTCCCTTACCAAATGCTACCTTAGAGATGCTCTTAAATTATTTGTTCAGAGATAATTCTGCAGTAGCTCTATCCTTTATTATGCAAATGTGATGCAATTCAGGAAAAGAAGGTTACGCAAAGAGATATTGTAGAACAAGGGATTGTAGTTATTTTAATTTTAGAGTAAATACTTTTTTTTTAGTTTTAGTATTTATGAGTTGACGACAATTCTATTAAATGTAGGTGGTATATTTCTTAATACGAAATTCCTAGAAGGATGTAGATATAGGTACCAACACCTAACATAATTCATCAAACACATTTCAAAAGACAAATATAAATGAAATTTTGTAGGTGCTCTAAAAATTTTATATATATTATCTATTTATCTATTAATTAATATACCAATTATTATATTAAAAATAAAAAAAATAAAAAGACAATAATAGTTCACAATAAAGCAAATGTGTCTAAATATTTCTCAAAACATGTACACAGCATGTATGACTTTTATGGGTTACCGAGCCAAATCCAATTACATCATATAATATCATGATGTCTTAGTTTGGTATTACTATGATTTTCTCGTGAGTTGCTCAATCTTTTGGATTTTTCCAAGAATTTCTCTTAAAAAGCTATAGTATTGTTTGGTGAAATAAAAGTTATTCTTAATAGGGAGAAGTCAGCGTTATAGTGTTTAATAAATATATCATAGAGTTGCTCTTAGAATCCAAAAAAGCTATAGTAAATACAAACCTTAGAGGGTAATAAAAAAACTACAATAAATATAGACTTTAGAGAGGGTAACTTCTATTTTATTGCTATTAATTAAAGTAAGGTTATACTAGTCTTTTAAATATTAAGTCAACTCTGAAAATATCTAATAAGATACTCTCAAAAGTACATTTGATTTTTAAAGTCAAGAGTAAAAACACCTAAGTCTTTTGTATATCAAATGAAAAAAAATCAATTTGATGTTTTTCATAAGTCCAAGCATCCCCTTAAAGAACTGATAACTTAGAAAATTTAATCTAAGTTATTATGCATTAATCGTTCTCAATTTGATTTATTCTTGACTAAATTTGATAAATACTGTATATGTAGGTGTTGTATCACAACTTTATTACAATTTATTTGAGGTTTTTTTTGTTATAGATTGTGTCACACTCTATATGTAAAGTATGGAGGATTCAATAACTGTAAACACATATTTTGATGTTGAGGTGTAGATTGATGACCATGATGGTGATTGTGACCTATAAATGACTACCGTTGGAATGATATTTAATTTAGAAGAAGAAGTGAAATCATTTTACAAGGCCTACTCAACTAAAAGGGTTTTGCATTTAGAGTTAAAAATTCAAAGAAATAGTTGGATTGATGAAGAACTCAATTATTTGATTATTGCATGCTCATGAGAGGAAAGTCATGCATCCAAAATCCCTTCAACACATTCAAAATTTGGAGGATGAATGTTGAATATTGTTCATATGTATTTGAATTTTCATGATAAAGTATGTAGGTTGTTTGAAACTTGAACTGGTTCCACTAATGTTTAACATTTTCAATTTACAATCCTTTTTGCACTAGTGCACAACTTTTTAGCATAGGCTTTCATCTTTTAAGCGCAGATTCCCAAGTTTTAAGTACTTAGATAGCGTTTGGTAAAGGATAGGAATAGAAATACAAGGATAACGGAGACAGTGAAGACGAAGATATAAATAATAAATATGTATAATGATATTATTAGAAGAAAAAAATATTAAATTTCTGATGAAAATTTTTTCTATCTCTTGTTCCTGTCTCCCCTTCTAAACATGTTTTTTTCTTCACTATCCCTGTATTTTATGTCATGTCTCCCAAACCAAACGCTACCTTAGTTTACAAGTGTTTTGCGCTTGATTTACCAATCTTAGCATGAGTTTATAAGTTTTTGGCACTTAATTTACAAGTTTTGTAGCATAGATTTACAAGTTTTTTGTAATAATTTATAACATTTTATCACAGATTTACAACTTTTTTCTAAAATCACATCAATTTTCTTATATATCAATAAATATTTAAAGGCCATTTATATCAATGTAAGTGCTATGCACACTTGATATACAAAGTATGGATTTCAAAATCCACATTTACACTATGCAAAACAATATAAAAAAATTTATAGGATACTTTATGCTATTAAAGACTTCACAAATTGTCTTATTTTTCGACAACAAAAAGTGTGTATACTGATAATCATTTCTTTATGCTTATGAAGTCCACAATTGCTATTTTGAAATGTGACCAAATTTGAAAGAGAGAAACAAACAAATTAAACCATGCTCAATAAATGAATATATATATATATACACACACTTAAGTGAGTGAAAAACTCTTATATGAGATGCTAAGTAATCCATACATGTAAATCTAGACTTAAAAATTGACAAATTGAACATGACACCAAAATTTCAATAAAATCCCCCTAAAAAACTTGAAAACTACTCTTCCTCGATACAAATTTCACAGCCACATATCAATCAATACTTCCATATCATGAACTAAAAAATCCAGGTGATCCATGTTGAAAAACTCATGCAAAACTTATAAATCAAGTACACAAAACTTGTAAACTCATGCAATGAATTTGTAAACAAAGTGTAAAAAACCTTATAAATCAAGTGTAAAAAATCATAAATTTGTTCTTAAAACTCATGAATCAAGTGCAAAAAAACCTTATACATCAAGTGTAGAAACTTGTAAATTTGTTTTTGAAACCTCTAGACCAAGTGCATAAAACTAGTAAACTAAGGGTAAAAACTTGCAAAGTTAAGCAGTGCTTGGAACTTATAAATTTATACTTAAAACTTATAAACAAAGATAAAAAAAACCTTATACATCAAGTGTAGAAACTTGTAAATTTGTTTTTGAAACCTCTAGACCAAGTGCATAAAACTAGTAAACTAAGGGTAAAAACTTGCAAAGTTAAGCAGTGCTTGGAACTTATAAATTTATACTTAAAACTTATAAACAAAGATCAAAAAGCTTGTAAATAAAGCAAAAAACTTATAGATCAAATGCAAAACCAAGACAAATTCATCGAGCCAATCAATTAACCTCCCCACAGACAAACAATAAAAAAACCATCCCCTAAACCATTTTTTTCTTCTTTTATTTCCGCACTAAACTTTCTTTCATGAACCCCAATTGTTAGTAAGTACAAGGAAGAAACGTACCTTGCTTGGAGACAATGATTAAGCGGCAGAGATATCGAGTTTCAAGATGGCAATAGATGTGGCGGAACTATCTACGTCGCGTTCACGAAGCTCGTCCTCAATGGAGTTTGGAGATGATGACGGGTTGCATTTGTGCTGGGGTTTTTCTACCATTGCGACACTATAGGAAAAGATTTGCATCCGTGTTGTTTGAAGCTGAAAGATAGTGTTTCTGATGAAGGGAGACATGTGACGTTGAACTCGTGTGAGGCGGTTCCCAAAAAGTGTGAAAAAGGTAAGGGAAAGAAAGTAGAGAATAATACTAAAGGCTAGTCTTACGTATCTTCAGATGAAAAATATTGCTTCCACGTTTCCTGTGTCAAGGGATTGATTCTCGACAAATTGAAGGAGGGTTATTTCTCTGAAGATAAAATGTCATTGCAAAGATATGACAAGGCTCAAATTCTTCCACTGATAGGCAAGGAGATGGTCAAAGCTGGACGAAGCTAGAAGAGATCGGGGAAAATCCAGGTGTTCATCAAGATAGCGACTGTGGCACTCAAGCTAAAAGTTTCAGTCATTTTTGGAGATCCTTCTTCTTTTATTCTTAGTGCTCTTGGAGCCATTTCAGGTAATTGATTGATTGGGAAATCCAATATGTTTTAATTTATTGTTGGGGCAAGGGTGTTTCATTTTGTGTTTACGATTAACGGGTCAAGCTTCTAAATGGATGTGTGAATTTGGTGTGAGCTGTAATCCTGATGTACATCAACAATTAAAATCATGTGAGCAGATGTATTAGCGTTAACGTCACATTATTGATAGCTTATTCTAGGTTTAATTGTTCTACAACTTCCTATAGTTTTAGTTAATTTTCAATTAGATTTTTATAGTTTAAAAATTTATAATTAGGTTCCTATAATGTATAAAATTTTTCAACTACATTCCTACCGTTATAAAAAAAAGGGATATTCCATGAACATATTATTTTTATCTCTATTTTCACCCTTCCATGGATACTGAATATTTCATAAATACTAAGGCAACAATTAAAAGGGAGCATAGGTTGTTGAGTACAAGGAGCATCGTCTTGAATTCATATGGATGATGATTCTCCTACTACATTATCAATTTAATTCGGTTTAACTATAATTACTTTGGGGGTCTTTACAGTTTCACTTAATTTTCATTTAGATCTTGATAGTTTAAAAATTTACAATTAATCTCTATATTGTATAAAAAAAAAGCTTCAATTAGGTCCTTGTAATTGAATAAGCTGTGATCAAGTTCTTGTAGTTTATACAATTTTTAATTAAATTCTTATATTGTACAAAAAATTTTAACCAAATCCTAAAAAGTTATGTATGATTAGAAACTTGATTGAAAATTTTTAAACTATAGAGACTTAATTGAAATTTTCATACTATATACAGGACTTGATTATAAATTTTTAAACTATGAAGAGTTAATTGAAAATTGAATGAAACTAAAAAGACCTTCTTAGTAATTAAATTATTTAATTTCAATATATAGATAATGTAAAAAAATTCTATGTCATATATTCAATCCAATCATATATTATGACATTTAAAAAAAAGATTTGACGTAATTATCTACTTTTTGAAAAGTCTTATAAATAAATAAAAGTACGTGATTAAATAATAATGTAAATAGAGATATGTAAGAAATTAGTTACTACGTCTCAAAATTGATACATTAGGAAAAAAGAGAGGAAAAGAGCTACATGTTTTTCGAAGGGTCATAAAAGTTTGTTCTTTTTATTTTAGCTTACAATTCTTTTTTGTTCTGAGGTTTACTTGACAAAAAATGAAGTAGATCCTTTTCCTCGTCAAAATAAATGGTCCCCTTTTTTTTTTGGTCGAGAAGTAAATGGTCTTTCTTCAAAAGTAGGTCCATATGTTGACAAATTGTACTTAGAAGGTTAAGGCCCATGTTAATATCATTCAGCCACCGGATTTGACCAAAAACTAAGGGAACCATTCGACAAAAAAAAAAAAAAGGTAACCAGAACGCAAGACCAAAAACATTAAAAAAGAAGAACTCTCCATAACTTGGAATAATCTATACCATCATACATTTTCTGGTAAGCAAGACCCCCCCAAAAAAAAAAAAAATTACAAATTCTGGTAACACATGGAAACTATATCGGTTTGTACTTGCTTAATTGTGCATGATCTGCTTGATGAAATGTCTGAGTTGATTTTCTAGTGCTGTGTTGTTGCATTGATTTCTGTGTTTAAAAATAATGAGTACAACTTGTTTGATGTAATGTCTGTACAAGGGAATGTTTGCTTAATTCCTTCCTTTTTGGTTTGGATTTTGCAGTTTGCTCAGCTATCTGTGGTGTCTTCTTGGAGTTGTGCACAAGTAGTTTTGTCTTTTAGATTGTTTGCTTTATTGGGAAGTGACAAATCATTTGCTTGAACTTTCTGATGATATCTTGTGGCAATTTTTGACTGTTTGATTTTGAGAAGTATGGCATGGTGACAGTATATGCAATTTTTTTGATGATGAAATGTCAATTTTATCATTCCGGTGTGGATGTTGATTGAGCTTTCTGTAAAATGCATTTGAATGATCCACTCATTTTTTTCTGATCTGCATTTAACTATTGATGGAGGCCATTGAAAAATTGTTTGTTCAATTTGTGCCTTTGATTGTTTCGAAGGTCTTGTTTCGCTCAATCTGCTTTTGAACAATTTTGGGCGACACTGATAGCCGGAACATCTCGCGAGGATGAATAAAAAATTTGGAGGAGGAAGGCAGCCGACAGGGACTCCTTCACTGGCTTGGTCTTGTGTTGTCGTTGTCTGCTCTCTTCTTGCTGGTGCCTCTGTTGTCCACAACATCTACAAGCCTGATCTTGTAAGCTTTTCTCACTACCTTTTTCACATTGTTATTATTATCATTATCAGTTAAATATGCATGAGGCAGGTGTGCTTTATTTGTTGAATCTGGAGTTTTGAATGCTTCGTACTTGTTATAATGCATAGAGAGGTTATGTACTTGGTTGAAACCTATAACATTTGAAATAACATCTCTTTTCCAAATTGACAAATAAGTGTTCAGTTATGTTATGAGTTTCTAATGTAATGCACGGTTGAGACCATTGCCTATCATTTATTATGATTCTATTGTCCATTCCTTAAAGATATTATGACACTGGAGCATATAGCACCATAGCTTGAGTTCAACTCCTAATTCTCTGCAAATTGCATTGCAGAGAGTGAAGTGCGATAACCATAGATGAAATAACTATTTACGATTTTGTAAAACACAGAAGCTTGGATAAAAAGTCATGGATATTAGCCAATATAATCCCTTGATTTTGTGATCAACTATTATCACTTACTCTTTAATGTGCAAAGTGCTTAAGTTGAAGTTTAGAGGATCTAGTCTTGATCTTCTTGCTATAATATTATTAACTCATCCATTTTTTCCTATGTAGACGTTACCTCCAGTTGATGGAGTTGATGGGACCAACCAGAAACTAGATGAGAAAGAATGATGATCTCTATCTTTTTTTAATATCATGAAGACGACCTGGGCCTAAAATTTGCTGCCTCTGACTGCATGTAAGCTTGAGATACATAGGCTTGCTTTCTTCGTATTGTTTCTTTTTATTATATTAGTTTGGATGGAGAATTTTCAACTTTTATTGTTTCTTAAATTTTATTTCTAAGGAGTAAGGACTCATGTATTAAGGATGAGCAATTATGTAACCATAGAAAAAAGGAAGTTTATAGAAATATTAATATGTTTAGAGCACAATTGGATTCACTCTTTCTGTTTTTGTTCATTTTGTTTTTACAAGAAAGCACTCAAGAGTACTACTAAATGTGTCAAGTATATATACTGCGATGCAATCCCTTAAAAAAGAAAAAGCGAAGTGGCAAAGGAGAAGTCAAACATCCTGTTATATTCCCATGATATAGGAATTCTTTTAATTGCAAAAGAAAGGGAAAAAAAAGACTATTATCATCACTTTCCCTCACTCCTTCATTCATTTCACCATTTTACCATACTTGTCACCTGTCAATCGTACTATTACCGTGGTTTCAATGGAGAGAAACAGCTGTTTTAGTTAACTATTATGAACTATTTGATGAAGCAAGTATGATATTGGTTGGTGAAGTCTTTCTTTGTTTGGGGAAAAAGTAATCATATGTGGAAATATTTAACTCAATTCCACTTCTGGTCGGGGTTGAGTAAAGGGCTTTAATGGGTTGTTGGTTATGTGTATTCCCTTAACTCAATGGAAAGTTAACTGATTAGTTAGCTAGTAAAGGTAAGCTATGGTCCCCTTTGCAACATAACTACAAATCGGTTCCCTCCAACTTCAAAATCCCTTTAGGCCTTTACAGCAAAGTCTACTAGGCATTTTCCATTTTTGGTACATGGAAGGACAACAAGCCCAAGTTAAACTTAAAACACAAACCAGTTAGCACGGGGCTAAAGAATTCATAAAAGGAATCGCTGATAGCAGCTTGGTTGAAGCCCTAGGGAGAGAGTTCTAGATTTGAAGATCGTTGTTAACTTGTTATTACTAAGAGCCCAATTTGCTATCCAATATGTACAACTGTTACCTTCTCTATAGGCAAGAGAGGAAATTATGTTCCACTCCATTTTTACTGGTCCATTGCCGTATGTGTTTTACTAGTCTGCCAAGGTCAGTGTGATTTCTGAGGAAGAACTCAGATTTCTCACAGGCCAGCCTAACTGAGGAAAATTTCTCTTTAAATTGGATTCTGAAGGGAAAAAAGTTTGCGCAAACTGATATTTTTGTTTCCACATAGCTAGAGAATAGTGTTTTATTTATGATGCTTCAGATATATTTGATATATGACGTACTCACCTTTGCATATGAGTATTTGTAGAGGGTGGTGATAGCATCTATGTTCTGAGTATTCTATTGAAGCTGTGTGGTTATCATTGGTTAATTTTCTAAACTTAAGCTTGAGTGTCAATAGAATTTGTTGTATAGCACCCTTGTATTTTACTTAGGATTTTTGTATTCAGGTTTAGACCTTTATTTACTAATCAATGAACCATTTTGACACACAAAAAATAAAGGGTGAGAGTGGTTGTGAGATGGCTCATTAATCATGGGAAAGTATAATGTTATAGCAGTATATTAGGGAAATATTTAGGAGATGAGTTGTTAAGGATAGGAAAGAATATTTAAAAGGAATATTCTAGAATTAGGATGAGGTGTCATAGTTTGAGAAGGTCTTAGAATACCTTCTAGCAGTATATATATATTCATTTGTGATGAATGAGATCAAGAAAGAAATATGTTAGCATTAGATTTTAGTTTTAGTTTTTAGATTAGTTAGCTCATTAATTTTCCGTAACAAATGCGATGATACTTATACAAACCTATTCCCTTTACACTCTCAAGACATTAATATAGGAGTAATTAAGTGTGGCATCATTCTGGTGATGCTTGAAAATTTGGCTGAATGATACAACCGTGTGCTAACTGCTAACCAAGAGAGGATAATTGTGTAGCATGGAAAAGGGATGGTAATGACTAATTACTCTATTGAGTCAGCCTTCAATTTAGTTGAGAGCTCTTCCCCTTTTCATTGTGTCCTAACATTAGGAATTAATTGGAAAGTGCAGATCCTGCACTCTACCAGTTATAGGCTCCGGCTCACTGTTTTACATTTTTTTTCATAACTGAAAAGGAAAAGCATAGTCACCTCAGATCATCGGAACAAGAAGGGTCGCCTGAGAGAGCCTGATTTGCCAGCGATGGTATAGCAAGATGGTGGCCCCAACCTCACTTCCCTAGTGACAGTGATGACCACAACAACGGAGGATTCCATTTATTTTAATTTAATGTTTATACAGCATGAACTTTATTAGGCATAATTATACAGCCACTCTATACCAGAAAGCAAATATTGTTGAAGTTCTTGTTTTGTTTCCATATAATTTTTTCAGCAGCATTTGAAATGATTAAAATTAGAAAAAGATTTAATTTATAATTATTTATAACGATGTGATTTATAAATTAAGTCTTATGTTTGAAAAGATTGAATATAATAAGAATTGAATTGATTTAGAAATCAATTCGTATATTTATAATACACTAGATTGTTTTTGCATCAAATCCTGTCACAAGAAAGCAAATCACATGGATTTGCAGCTGAAACTATTTTTTATTTGTTTAAAGAGCCAAGTACAAGATTTGATTTATAAATCAAATTATTTTTTATCTTTTTAATCATTGCAAACGAGAACTAAGTTCTTCGTAGTGTACGTCCCAAGGTTTGAATTTAATGATAAAAGGTAAGGATTACCCCTCGTTAATAAATAAGCAACTTGCTTTTGTTCTTAATTAACCAAATATTATTGTGCGTTTTATCGAAAAGAGCTTCACTGTATAAGCTATAACACGCAGAGTTTTATCGATTACGGTATGAGCTTTTACAATTAGATCTGATGTAAAGTGTGTCAAATGAACCAAAATAGTTTATCAACTTGTCATACCATTTTTCTTTTTTGGGTGCAAACTTGTCATACTAATTTTATTGTATAGTCTAACAACATCCTATCTTGTCTACCGAATAAGCCGCAATTCACAATAGGATAACAATCAGCCAGCTGCATTTAAGCTACAATTCTTGCAGTATCTGATGAATATACTGTATAACAATAAGATTCAGGATCCTACTATTCTGAATTTTGTTCACTATTAATGCTCACTTTTCATTATTAAATAACATTGGTTACTATATGCCAATGTGGTACTTGAACTTCTGGTTAATACCTGTGCATCGTCCAATAATTCCCTTTCATATACACATACCTGAAGTCAGAACAACTAACTAACCATCTAAAGGCAACTGTATAAGTCACAACCACAATTTTGTAAGACCTTATCAACAAAAATGTATTTTATTTTCGATTTTTTTTTTATTATTATGTCTTCTGTTTAAACACAATGCTTTGCTGGCAATTAGTGCTTACAAATATAAGCTTTCTTCCTCCTTCTTCCTTCTTTCAAATATTTGCTGGCAGTATTACATTACAAGAACTTGACAGAGCATACTCAGCTAGGATTGAAGACGTTTTGTAGTGCTAGACAACTATTTGTGGTTGCAAAAGTGGACCCCAAGTAATTAGATTAGTGCATATTTTATTGGAAAGTGGATACTAAAATTGAAATTGAAAGTTGATCATACAAAAAGCTTGCATATCCTAAATAGTTGGTGGCCCTAGAATCTTTCATGGTTGCCACTCCATAATTAGAGGAAAGGGGTGTTTTATCTCTTTCTTGTCCATTCCTTTGTATATGTTGGAGAGGAAGAATGCGATGCTAGAGCCTTTGATTCAAGCATCTCATAGTTTCTGAAATTACTATTATCCATTAGCTATATTTTGTTTTGTTGTCACCTGCGCTAATTGCTCTTCCTCAATCCAATGCATGTTATTCTTTCATGCATGGTGTCCAAAAATTATGTTTGTTGTTTCGGTTCAGTGTTCTTTACAATTTTGACTGTAGCCTCGTTCCTCATTTACTTTTTGGTTAAAAAAAAAGGAAGAAGTTAATCCTCATTTTATTCCTTCACTTTATACTTGAAAATCATTTTAGTCATAATATTTAAAGGGAGTCAAATTAGTTTCTGACATTATCAAATGTAAGTCATGTTAATTCCTCAATTTATTTTTATTTAATATTTCATCAATTAAATGATAATATATAACCTTAGATGATAAGTTGGCATACCATTAGTCTTTTGAAATAGAATAAACTCTAAAATAACTCATATTAGTATTTAACATTGCATAAAATAAGTCATTTTATGATTTAAAGTGAAAATTTTAAATGACTTATTTTGTATCGTTTTAGAAATAAAAATGAGTTATTTTAATTTCATTATACTTCAAATAACATAAGGTATGTGAAGGTATCATTTAAGATTACTTATCATCATTTAATTAATGTAATGTTAAATGAAGTGAATTGAGGGGCTAAAATAATTCACGTTTTGTAATGTCTTGAACTAAATTATTTATTTTAAAAGTTAATAATTAAAATGACTCATAAATATAAAATAAGGGATTAAAATGAGTGTTAATTAAAAAAATAAATTATGATGCTGACGGGAATAAAATGCCAAAAATAAGCCGGTCCGTCAGACAAAAACAAAGAAAGATAAAAGCAAAATTTGATATGGTCAATGCCGTGAATGCCCCTTCCCATACTCTGCCAATGGTCACTATATTTCCAATAGTTATCTTATTTGTATGTACGTGGATATCGTGTCAACTTACATTTTATTCATCAATAAATAAGATGTAGGTAAGTGAGTCAACCCAATATTTTATATAAATATATATAAATAATATTTTTTTTCCATATTTATTAATTTCAGATTTTGAATTCTTATTAACCAAATAACATCAAAACAACCCTTCATCTCTACACTGTGTCACTATCTGATTGTCATTAATATTTCCTACTCTCCTGGAGCCTTTATGATTTAATGTGCAAACTGCATGGAAAGAAAATATTATAACACACTCTTCCTTTTACGGCCTGATTTTAAACTCTCCGGAGACTAATAGTTAATTAACTCTAGTTCAACTTTTGTCATAAAATGCAATGATCCTTGCAAAAAGAAAAACAAAAACAAATTAAAACTTATGTTTGAGTTTAGTTGAAGTAATACTCAACGTAACTGCGATCACATTTTCAATTGCACAAATGATTTTGTGCTGAGAATGAGATATATAGTTTGGTAAGGAATATTACTCTCGCTACAATTTCATTTTTCTTCTTGTTATATTTTTATCTTAGATTTAGTTAACCATCAATGTAAAATATATTCACATTATTTTTTAATTATGTGAATATGTTATTATACAACTTTGATATTTTAAATAATTATTAGACTATTTTGGTCTAGGTTATAAACATATGAAATTTAATAAATTTCAACTAATCTTGTTTAAATTAGATATAGACTTATTACTAGATAAAACACTCCAAAGACTAATTTAAATAATTAATAGACTATATTTTCTTGATCTTTAAGGTGTTTATACAGTCATTATTATGAGACTAGATCTTAATTTGAAAATTATCTCAATAAAGTAATTCTAACTATTATTTTCTCTACGATTTGAACTTTAATTATATAGTAAAAGGTGCAGCTACCTTATATTTGGATTATATTAGTTTAATAATATATAATTTTATAAAAAGCAAAAATTTAAATCGATTCGATGCTACTCATCCATCCCATCCAATGTAAGTCAAACCAAAGGAGTCATCGTATTAATAGAGAAAATGGACATTTTAGAAGTATAAAAAAATGAAAATGAACCCTTTTTTTCTTTTTCCGTTAATAAGCTCATAAAGCTGAAATGTAGGTAAAGGGCAAGAAAGTGAATTCAGCTGAAAGAGAGTCAACAATGGGAAAGAAAATCCCAAATAAGATCATGACAGGGAAGAAAAGGCCAAAAAAAAAAATGGGAAAAAAAAAGAATTAATAATAAGAAAATAAGGAATAAAAACACCACAGCACACACCACTGTATCCCCATGGAAGCGTTCTTCTTTTTTTTCTGATTATTCAAAATCAACAAAATCCAACGGTCCACATTGCATCTCGTGCTTCTTATATTCAATCCAATTTTCCACCATCTCCATTTGGTCTCTCTCTCTCTCTCTCTCTTTGCATTATCTCTTCGCTCTTTGCCTCCCATCACCACCCTTTCGCCATTTCCCTTCCCAAAAGGTCCGTTTTTCTCTTCTTCCTCGATCTGTTACGGTGTCGTTTTAGATCTGTTTCTTTCTTCCTTCAATTTCCCCCATTTTGAAATTTTACCTTTGACAAAGTTTCATTTTTTTTTCACTCAATTTTGTATAGAATGTTCTTCGTTTTTAGGTTTTGGTGGTTGAACTTGAAATGGGCTGTTGTTGGATTCTGATTTATTCAATTGTTTGTGTGAATTTTTTTCATCTTTTTTTTTCTTCTTTTTTACTTTAATTTTTATTGGAAAAAAAGGAATGGAAATTGACTGGTTGTGAACTGGATTGATGTTTGAAATTTGGCTTTGTTTGATGCTTCATACATTGTTCTTAATGTGGTTTTTTGTTGTTGATCGATCTGTGTGTTGTTTATTATGTGGGTGATGAAAAAAAAAAAACGTTTTGATGGGTTGAAATGGCTAACATTCTTCACCATTATGTTGGTTTGTTTGAGATTTTTGGACAATGGGGGTTAGATCTATCATTGTTTGTAAGTAATGGGTCTATTGGAAGTTTTTTTTTTCAGCTGAATGAGAGGAAAGAATTTGAATTGTTGTTTGAGGTTAGGAGAACACAATGATTTGTAATTGTTCAATTTTTTGCAATGATGTAATTAATTGGTGATATTTCAGCTCAATGTGGGAAGGAAAATCTGATTTGCTGTTTGAGGTTGAGAGAACACAATGATTTGTAATAGTTTACTTTTTGCAATGACGTAATTAATTGGTGATATTTGAGATGAAAATGAAATGTGCTTAACTCCCTCTAAAGGGGAATAAGATATACTAAATAGGAAATGTAATAGTGCTTTGTTTGTGGACTTCTCTTTGGATATTTTCAACTTTCTGAGTGCTTCCTCACCCTTCTTACAACCAACCATTATGACTCATGGTGCATGTCTAATCAACCTAATTTTTTTCTTTTGCTAAACCCTTTGCTCTCATATGAGGAATAGTGTGTGTGTGTGTTCAAAACATAGATTTATTTGTGTTACTATGAAGGTATGCGTTCAAGTGTCCATGTGTTACCGTTAATCTTTTTATTACATGCTGCAGTGTCCATGGTTTACGAATATCATAGTCTTTAGGTCAACGGTGTTACTCTGAAATGGCTTGCTGCATGACTAATATGCTTAAAGGAATGGAACAAATTAAAAGGAAAAGAACAAAATGGAAATGTTCTGTTCTTTGGCCATGCATGGTTTGTAACTGGAATCTGGATATCTTACTGTTTGTGTCAATTCTTGGACATTATTCAACTGATAATTTGCAAGCATAGTTTTTTCTTTGTAAGTTATCAGAATAATTGAAATTGATTTGGATAAATTTATGTTTAAATTATTATATCCTGTAGGTCAATTATTGCGTTTTGGATATAAAGGTAAGGAAGTTGAGAAGGAAAAATAAATAGTGTAGGGCTTTCTATTGCAAATTATCCTTCCAAATTCCAATCTATTACTCCCTCATTACTTGTCCCCAACTTTTCAGTGCTCTTGTCTATGAAAATGGTGCACTTTTGCTGACTGTGTTTTATCCAGCAGATAGTAGAAGATGGCAGACGCTGAGGATATTCAACCTCTTGTTTGTGACAATGGAACAGGAATGGTTAAGGTACTGAATGAAACCTTTTCTGTATTAAGTTCGTTTCAAAATGTAACATACTTAAGTTCTTTTGTCACCAGTCTTGCTTCTGCCATGTATCTTTTTAGGCTGGATTTGCTGGAGATGATGCCCCACGTGCTGTTTTTCCCAGCATTGTAGGTCGGCCTCGGCACACTGGTGTGATGGTAGGCATGGGTCAAAAGGATGCATATGTTGGTGACGAGGCACAGTCTAAGAGGGGTATTCTGACTCTCAAGTACCCAATTGAGCATGGAATTGTGAGCAATTGGGATGACATGGAGAAGATTTGGCATCATACCTTCTATAATGAGCTTCGTGTTGCCCCGGAAGAGCATCCTGTTTTGCTAACTGAGGCTCCTCTTAACCCCAAGGCTAATCGTGAGAAGATGACTCAAATCATGTTTGAGACTTTTAATGCCCCTGCTATGTATGTAGCCATCCAGGCTGTTCTTTCATTGTATGCCAGTGGTCGTACAACTGGTAAGAAATTCTTGAATTGTTTGATTAGGTTCAGGTTGTAGTTTGAACTTATCTGGGAGCTTTTAGTTTGAGTTTGACAAATGAAAACCTCCATGAGTATCTAGAAAGCCTATGTTCTTTTCGTGCTATTGTCAGAAGGATGGGAAGTAGGAACAAAATGAATATTATTCTTCTGATTGTTTGTGACTTCACTTAACATGTCTCTAAATGCGGAAGAAGCATCTTGTGCAATCTGGGATGCATGTGGAAATTGAGATTGTTGAAAACTATTGTAAAGCAATCATATGTCTTGTAATTGACATTTTTCAATTCAAGTTTATTTATTTGCTTTCTCTTTGCAGGTATTGTGTTGGACTCTGGTGATGGTGTCAGCCACACTGTCCCTATCTATGAGGGTTATGCTCTCCCACATGCCATCCTTCGTCTTGATCTCGCTGGCCGTGACCTCACTGATTTCTTGATGAAAATTCTCACTGAACGTGGGTATTCTTTCACCACCTCAGCAGAGCGGGAAATTGTGAGGGATGTGAAAGAAAAGCTGGCTTACATTGCCCTTGACTACGAGCAAGAGATAGAGACAGCCAAGACCAGCTCTTCTGTTGAGAAGAGCTACGAGTTGCCTGATGGGCAGGTCATCACCATTGGTGATGAACGTTTCAGATGCCCTGAGGTCCTGTTCCAACCATCCATGATAGGAATGGAAGCAGCAGGCATTCACGAGACAACATACAACTCCATTATGAAGTGCGATGTTGATATCAGGAAGGACCTATATGGTAACATTGTTCTATCAGGAGGAACAACCATGTTCCCAGGCATTGCTGATAGAATGAGCAAGGAAATTTCTGCATTGGCCCCCAGTAGCATGAAGATCAAGGTGGTAGCACCACCCGAGAGAAAATACAGTGTCTGGATTGGTGGTTCTATCTTGGCATCCCTCAGCACCTTCCAGCAGGTTTGTTCTTATTCATTATTCTCTGCTTCTTGGTGTTAGTTTGGTTTTGCTTTTCAAAATTGATTCTTGATGATCTTGATTTTAGTAGAATTGATTTTAGCTAAAAGGGATATCTATTTGGTACGCTGACTTGAAAAGTGATTTTAGCAAAATTAATATGGGCAAACTATACCGACCTCCCTTGAGGTTTCATGAAATTCAGGCCACCTCCCCTCTATTTATAAAATTTGCTTAGGAGATTCCTAAGTTTGTGAAATCATTACATTAATCTCCCCAGAGTCTCCAAAACTTTTACACCAGCTTTCTCTCTATCGCACAACGAACAATGCATCCAGTGGAGATCAATGTCAAGTGGACACAGAGGGGAGTTGGGTGAATTTTATCAAATCTCTGGAGAGGCCAGTGTAATTTGCACAATTAATATTGTTGAAATAACACTACTCTTGGACCAAACCTTGGTTTTGCAGTAGAATCACTTTGATGTGAGTGGCCAAAAACAAAACCAAACATCAGGAAATAAAAGTAAAATCAATTCTATGCCATCAAACCCCTGCATGATGTCTTCTATCATATTTCGAAACATGCAATTGGAATGTTGCTTGATGGCTTCATATGTATGATTGCTAATGAAACAAACTTTACTTTTGAGTGCAGATGTGGATTGCAAAGGCTGAATATGATGAGTCTGGCCCATCAATTGTGCATAGAAAGTGCTTCTAAGCTGTTATGATAACTACGGGGGGTTATTGGAAGGAGAAAAAGACTACTGTTGTGATTCCTCAAGAAGCATTGCAGCTTGTAACACCTTCATATTGATTCTAGCTTTTGTTATCCGTTCATGTTATTCTCATGTTGGGAGTGATGATTTGCAAGAAGGCGAGGAGTTGTTTTTTAAATCAAAATGGTCCAGTTTTCTTCAGTATATTTTGATTTAAGTTTTTGACTGGTTCATTCTGCATAATGAATTAGCTGGGATTGTTAAAAACTATGCACGTTGGTATGCAAAAATTATCATCTTTGAATCCGTTGAATTTACAATATTTAACTCTTGCAGATAAAGGCAATCGGAATTATTATTTTTTTTAATTTCACAAGAAATTGTATGTCTCGTATGCCTGCAGGCTGCAGCAAATTGAATTGCAATTCTTGTCTTTTGTGACGAACAATATATATATATTTTCTATTCAGTGGTAGCGCAAATCATGTTCATGTTGGCGATGATGCAAGAAAATACGTGTCGTATAAATTATTAATACAAGTTTCGCAATTCTCGCATAAAATATGCTATTCATCACATGATTATATCATAATGCACCGACTGTTATATAACAACAACTGGCATGTTGTATATAATCACAACATAAATAATTTAATTTGCGTGCGAATAGATAACGAAAATATGATGCAAAATGTAGAGTTTGTAACTTCTTTGTTTCTTATCAACATGATCTAAATTAGCTAACACTCGACTCGACAGGATTTCCCGAATTCCGCAAACGCTATTTGCAGAACTATGTTTACTTGTTTATAGGCTAACAATGAATTCTTAGTTTGAGTCTTAAGTTATTAATTAGCTTAACGATCCATGAACTAACTGATCTAAACTTGAGCTCAAAATTGTGTTCGTTATATAAACAAGCTGAACTTAAGATAAAAAAACTATTCAACTTGTTTGAGAGAACGAGTAACAAATAAGTGCATGGAAGCGACATAAATTGTGAAGAGTACTACTGGCTATGTCTCTTCAAGTTACTATGAGTCTATGTTGATGAACATGTACACATACACCCTATTGGGCTAGTAGTGTGTATGCGTATTATAGAAATTAAAAGTAATGTAAGTGACTACTACCCTACAGTTATGAATGCCTACCCTGCAATTGTGTTCAACTACATTTGATAAATGTGGCTAACTGAAATTTAACATGTTGTTAAACACCATCTCCTCCCTCCTCCTCTGCCATCACCATCACCACTCCCTCCTCAAGCTCCACTTCTGCAGTGCCAGCCTCCACCACACTGGAATCAAGCTTGGAGATGCCTTAGTCTCTTGAATGTGCTTTACAATGGGCAAAATTTTATGAGGAAAGAATTGCAGTAGTAGATTAGGAACATCAACAGCTCAACAAGAAAACTCAGATTCAAACTTGGATTAAGAGCAACAAATGAAATTGAAAATAGAAAAAGAATCAACACAAAATCAAGCATCTGAAACACAAAAGCAATCACATGAAGCAGTCAATCTAGTTCCCTATGTGGTGGCGACAAGAAACCGAGGTGGAGGTTTGCCGTTTCCGGTGCCTAGCGCTGTTCTGCAAAGGGCGGCCGTGAATAGCCTCGGAAGGTCGACAATGGAGGTTCATGTGTGACGTTCAACCCTTGCTGAGGCATGGCTCCACAACAAGGTGCCGCCATGTTCTGATGAGTGCCGATGGTGGTCAACCGATGGTTGGTCCTCAACGACGGTGGTCACGGTAGTGAGGGATGAGCTGCTTCCCCCTAGCCACAAACATCGTCGCGATCCCCCACCAGCACTTGCTAGTGTTGCTGCCTCGCATGAGAACGGCCATCACCGCCATGGAACCGCGACCTCCCGTCGGACCAAATCCATGGTTTGTCCTTCGCTTGTGCTCAAATCCACTACATTGTCGACCGCTACTCGCGCTGCTGTCGGTCTTCTTCCAGCAATCACATGACCTCGTGTTGCGAGGTAATAGGAGCTGTGGCCACTTTGAAGGTTGAGATCTTGTTGTTGCAAGGAACCATCGTTGTAGATGTAGCACCTGGTAGGGATGGGGGAGTGGTGGTGGCGGTGGGAGAAGGAGGAGGGAAGGCAATGTGTGTGTGTTTAAACACAAGTGTCAGCTTTCCATTGGTCATCTCAAACTACTGCAGTGAAGGCACTGACCTTCAACTGCATGTGAGAATCTATCGCAATGTAAAGGTTATAATAACCAATGTACTGAAAATCGGACCGGGCCATTGGGTCGGACCAAGTTCAACTGGAACCTCTTTGTCCGGTCAGGGTTGGACCCTATAACCTTTGGAAAATAACGCGACCGCTTCGAACCGTAGGAGCAACCGAAAAGCTGGGCAAGCAGGCCGGCCGAACAGGTTTTTTTTTTTTTTTTTACAAAAAAAATGCAAAATAATTCATTTTGAGGGTTTTTTTTTTAAAAAAAAGTCTAAAATATCATTTTTTTTCTTAATTCTTTTTATTTTCTGGTATGAGAATTAGTAATTTGAGAGATTTAATCTATATGGATAATATTTATTTTAATTAAGAGATGAATTATATTATATTTCATATGTTTTGTTGATGTCTAATTTAATATTTAGTTATTTATGACATATATTTTATTTTATATTTTTATATATTTATATAAATACAGGTTTTATTATATACCGGTTATATACCGGTTCGACCCCCGATTAAACCGGTTGAACCTCTGAACCCTTGCCCTGACCGGTTCGATGTCCGGTCCGGTTTTCAGAACCTTGATAATAACAAAATAAAGAAATTAAAAGTAATGTAAAGGTTGTACTAACAAAATAAATATGGTGACTGATAGGTGAGTCGAAATGGATATGATAAAGTGTACTAATAGGAGAAGTGCACTGCGAAATATTTATGTGTGAGCGCTCTTAGCCTCTGTATAAGGAAGAATTTCTCAATTATATGATCATGAGTTTTCAATACCAATAAGAGTAAACCCCCAAGGTGGTCCCTAACAATTTCAGCGTCGGACAAGCTGGTCCTTGACAATTGAAAAGTGTCAACTTGGTCCCTGACAATGTCAAAAGTCAGACAACTGTTAGTCCCTGAACGAAAAATAGTGACAATTTCATTATCGGACAAATTAGTCCCTAACGTCATTTTTTTTTTCAAAAAAAATATTCATCCCCCCATTTCTTTCCTTCCATCATCTTCTCTATTACCACTACCACCACCACTACCATCACCACTATTAAATCTAAATGACTACAACCACCATCACCACAGTCACCATTATCCCTCACACAACCCTATATCACTCTTTATCATTTTCCTTCCTTTATTCTCTTTACCACCTTCACCACTACCTCCACCACCACTAACCAAAACCCATATTCAAAGTTTGTTCATTTAAAATCAACCGGATTATCAAGGAATCTTTCTGCCTCAAATCTCTCTACTTTAACCCAATACTTAGCATCTCTTCCAACTGTCCAAACGTTTACAATGATTTTGCTCTTAGCGGATATCTCATATCAATTGATTATACATGCCTTTCTATTTTCTCTTGGAACTGAATTTAAGTACTTTAGCTTGTGGAAGTTCATTCCATCCATATATCCCTTAGCATCAAAGAAATTTCTCAACTCAATTTGTGCTTTTTTCAAGGCATTGGTATTTTTCATGAGTTTTGACATTGCTCATATTATAGTTATTGATGGTGCTCCTATCCCACCAACAAGCATGTCCTGAAAGCAACTAGATTTTCTTACTAGAAATTAATAATAAATAAATGTTGCAACCTCGACAAAGCTAAAAAATAAAATTGCCCCTATATTTAACGCACTTTAGTAAGTTACCCAATTCATTAAGTTGCCCAATTATTTTAGAAAATAACAATTTATATTTTGCATGTAAATAAAATTTTTATTTTATATTTTTATTCAATTTTTTAATCACTGCTTTAAAGACACTAATCTATAAATTTATTTCTTCTGATCACTGCTTTAAAATTTTTTATTTTCTAAAGCAATTGGGTAATTTGTTGCTAGATTCTGGACGTATTTTCTTGTAGGTCATTAGAGGCAAAAAAAAAAAAAAAAAGAAAATTGAAGGAAAGAAACTGAAAGGCTAGAAGGTGAGGAGAATGGAGATTCAAAAGAAAAACTAGGGAAGTTAGTTAAGGCATCTTTAGTTTCAGTTTTCAATTTTTTTATTTTTAGGATTTTTATGAAGAAAATACTAAAAATAAAATCTTATAGTTTTCAAAAATTTCAATATTTCCTTTATAAAATCTGAAAAACTGAAAATTTTCATTAGTTAAAATCAAGGTGCTTGAGCTCTTTTTCTTTTTCTTTTTTTTTTTTGTCAAATTTGTAGTTTAAAATTGGTTATGAGATTTAGATTTTTCTTTTTATTTGGGTGAAAGTGAGTGTATCTGTGATAGTGTTAGATAACTTTTGTTAATGGATGATGATGATGGGGTTATGGATAATAATGAATGGGTTATGGTTGTGTTTGTTGTGGGTTGAAATGGGCTACTGATGATGAAGAAGTATGGTTGCGGTTGGTGGTGGTGGGGGTAGTGTTAATGGTGGTAAAGAGAATGAAGGAAGGAAAAGGATAGAGAGTGATATGGGGTTGTGTAAAGGATAATAGTGGTTGTGGTGATAGTGGTTATAATAATTTAGATTTGATAGTGGTGATGGTGATGGTGGTGGTGGTGGTGGTGGTGAAGAGGATGAAGAAAGAAAAGGGATGAGGGATGAAAGAAGGAAAAGGATGGGGGATGAAGGACGTTAGGGACTAATTTGTTTGATAATGAAATTGTCATTAACGCCGTTACTATTTTCCATCCAGGGACTAATGGTTGTCCGACTTTTGACATTGTCAGGACCAAGTTGACACTTTCCAGTTGTTACGGACCAGCTTGTCCGACGCTGAAATTGTCAAGGACCACCTTGGGTTTTTACTCAATAATATTTTTGTGCTTTCGTCACAAGGACTTTCTAAACTCGTTACTTTATCCTAAACATGTTCTCCTAACAGCTTCAAAAATGCTTCCATAAGAAAATGAAGGAAAGAAATAAATAGGCATCTAAGATACAAAATATATTTTACATTTGCTTTTCTATGAAGATTTGTGTATTAGAGACGTATCATGTTACCGATCAATTGTTTTTTATAGTACCAGAAGACTTAGAAGGGAGATTTGAATCCAGCCTTCGGTATTTAAAAAACTTTTCCTGCACATTAAACACCCAGATCAAAATATTCACATAAATACACTAGATCTTATAGAAAGTCTACTAAATATATGAGAGTTTTGGCTAAACTAATTATGCACTTATGATTACATATATTAAAAGTAATGCATATCTACGTCTTAAAAAGGAAATAGAGAGCAGAAGACCTTGTGCTAATAATTATGCCTTTTTTTCTCACAAGAACAAAAAAAAAGAATCTCACAAAATTTCTATTACAAACTGAGTTTGAGAAAATTGAAGAGGCATGACAATAAGGCTCAAGTTGCAATAATAGACACACGCAATAGTCTTCAGAAGATTTTCTCTTTATTCCCTTATTATTATTATTATTATTGTTTCTCTGTGTCTCGTTGGCTGCCTAGGTGCTTATAAATATAATTAGCGATGATGTTGATAGAGGCTATTCTTCCATTTCCCTTTTTCCTTTGATTCAGCATGAATCGTTCCCACTAGTGGATTATTTGCTTCCCACCCTTCTTTTGGACTTTGTTATGATTCTCACTTAAGTATATTAAAATTACCAAATTAACCCCTTTTTAGTTTTTAATTTCTTGTCCCACCCCCTAACCACCTTTTCAGTTCACTACCCCTCTTCTTCACCTTATCCCACCCACCATCGTCCCCTGTTTTGGATTTTTATCATGCAAATTGTTGACTGTGAGAAATAAAGGGATATCCTGGCTTAGTCATGCCCTGCCTTTAGTTTATATGAAGAAACTGCACTTCGTATTCAAATCAAGAATTCAAGATACTCAGTCCCTTTCCTTAAGGCAAGGCTTCAATGTATCATCAAGGCATATACAATACAATCTCTTTTTTCTTAATTGTGTTCACCTTTCTCCATGGTTTCTAGCCACCATCTCTGTGTGGCATTGATTGTATTCAGTTTGAAATCTTTTTTTTTCTTTCCTCAACTCCGTATTATGTCATAATTTGTTATCAAGTTTCGAACTTTGTTATGTTGTTAGCTGGAAAATCACATCTTGGAAAATGGGTGTAAGACATGATGAATTTATGCTTGAGATTGAACTTATTTTATTCATTCACGGGAGCCTCTTTGTCGTGTTTTCCTTTTCTTAAAAGAAGAAAAAAAAAAGAATGTGCAAAATGAAATAATTGACAATGGTGATACAAGTGAGAGATAACGGTGGTAGAGGGGAAAAAAAAGAAGTGACTGACTGACTGGTTGGCTATTAGGCGTTGTGGTGGTGGTAAATGGGAAGAAGGGTCAATTAGTGTTGAAAAGGATAATTTATTTCTTTAAAAAAGGTTATTTTTAACTTCAAATTTATTATTTTATTTTTTAATTTTATATAATTATTATAATTTTATATTCGAATCATTTAAATGATATCTGACGGTTAATTAAAAGACCATCTAATTATCCAAAAGAAGGATTAGACTAAATTATCAGCCCTCATCCTTCCCTTTTGTTTTCAAAGCTTGTATTTGGTCTCAAAATAATTCCTTGCAAACTTTTCCTTTTTAGTTTTTCACCATTGCACAATTGTAGTGTGATATTAATTGTAATCCTTCCAATCTTTTGAATTTTACTATGCAATAATTTGACTTATGCAGTCATAAGCCTTTCTTGGATCTTTCTCAACATACCAAGCATGTAAGTGCACCCCATATACTCCTCCCATATGCAATGTTTCAAACAGCCTCCACTTCTTTCCTTTTCTTTTTCTTTTTTCTTCTTGAACTTTCCATCTGGACTAGTTTTGATATACTATCAATCAAGATTATTCTCGTAATGTATTTGAGTTGTTTCCTTTTTGATACTTCACAATATTCTGCCCAAAAATATTTTTGACAAAGATCAAAGGGATTTCAAAGTCAGCATATGGCGAGGTGGGATTTCAAAGGCAGATTGTGCATAGAAGGTGCTTCTAAATTATTCTAATTGATGTTATGAACAAAGATTTTCAACACCATCAAAAATTAACTATTTACTTTTACCTCAAGGATCACAAAATAATGTTACTGGTGTTACCTGAACATATCTATACTCCATTCATACTCCATTCTTCATAGAAAGCAAGGATGGTGTAATCAGTTTTTCTTGATCAATAAACTGGTGTTCTCTTATATCATATTCTTCTTCCAGCCTTGAATTATTTTCTACCAACTCTGATTCCTTGTTTTCATAAACTTGATCTCTTTTTGTTCCATCCACTGATCCACATCATTGTGTTTCTTTTCGACGCTTGTGAAATCACATTCTTCATGTTGGCGATGATCATAGTAAGAATTACATCTCCCATAAATCTTTGAAGATAAGTCATTCATCCTTTCATCTATTGCCAAGCTTTGTTGGTTAAAACTTTCAAAACCTTGAATCCCACGAGAAAGCTGGCGTGCTCTTGCTCTTTTTTCTTTGTATAAATCATTGTTTCTTAAGAGCTTTAATACTCTTTCTGATAGTTTTCTCACACTGAAAACCCAGTTGAATCTGTAAAATGAAGAATGTACCTACCCTCTTTCATCAGTATGCTGAAATTATTCAATCTCTTCAATAACATCTATATCACGTTGAAACTCCTCAGATGCTGTTAAGGTCCAGGAGTTAGAAGGTGTTCAAGCAATATCAGAACATTGTATGAGGCTCTCCAACACAATTTATCAAATTTAGACAACTAGTTTTCACCACAAATCTATAATAAAATTACACTTCAACAATAGAGTCTTTGAGAACAGAACAACATAATTAAATCATGATTTAAGAAACCACAAACCTGCTATGTAAAATCTCTATAGTTCTCCAGTATTCACCGACTTCGGAGGCAGTCTGCGATATTACTTGCATGATGCGTGTGACTAGTGGCCACGGATTTTCATTTGTGGCTTCTACTGTCAATTTTAAGCCCCATTTACCAAAAAAGAAATAAAAAAAATCAAATAATTAAACTACAGAGAGAAAAATTCTATGGCCTTTTAAAGAAATAGTTGTGGGTCCAGCCATGGAAAACCAAGGGGAGAGAGAGAGAGAGAGAGATGTTGAATTGAAAAAGGAAGGGACAAACTTTCAAAGGATCAACAGTAAAGGGTTGGTGAATGAAGAAATTCAGTGCACGCATGAAAAAATCTTCTTCCTTTACAGTGCCAAACATTTTTATGTTCACATAGTACAGAGCTTTTATAAAAATAGAGGCAAGTCATTCAGACACAACATACAACAACAAACAGCGGAGAATGAGCTGTAGTATTGAGAGAAAAATATATTGAGCCATGGAAAACCAAGAAAAAAAAAGAGAAAAGAGAGATAGAGAGAGTCAAAGATGTTGAATTGAAAAAGGAAGGGACAAACTTTCAAAGGATCAACAATAAAAGGTAGATGAATGAAAAAATTCAATGCACGCATGAAAAAAAACTTCTTCATTTGCAGTGCCAAACATTTTTATGTTTACACAGTACAAAACCTTTATAAAAATATAGGCAAGTCATTCAAACACGACATACAACAACAAGCAGCGGAGAATGAGCTACAGTATAGAGAGAAAAATATATTGAGCCATGGAAAACCAAGAAAAAAAAAACGAGAAAAGAGAGGTAGAGAGAGTCGAAGATGTTGAATTGAAAAAAGAAGGAACAAACTTTCAAAAGATCAATAGTAAAGGGTTGGTGAATGAAGAAATTCAGTGCATGCATGAAAAAAAACTTCTTCCTTTGCAGTGCCAAACATTTTTCATGTTCACACAGTACAAAGCCTTTATAAAAATAGAGGCAATTCATTTGAACACAACATACAACAAGCAGCGAAGAATGAGCTGCAGTGTGAAGAGAAAAATACACTGAGAGGTATTATTTTTTTGAGAGTGAGAGAGAAAAATAGAGAGTGTGAGTAAATTTCAGAGAGTGTAGGGTGTGTGTATATACACCGGGAATATTTTGGGTATCATCTCTATTACTCCTTGGTACTGCAAAATTATAGCGTTTGAATAGGAGGATTCTCACCGGGATACACTCTATTTACCTCTTGGGTTGAAGAGTGTGGAAATGATATTTTGTAATTATTCTTAATATAGTAGAATATTTTTCAGAGTTCGTCCCGTGGTTTTTCTTTCGATATTTGGGGGTTTCCATGTTAAAAATTCGTTGTGCAATTTCTTGATCGGATGTGAATAGTACTATTTTCGCAAATAGTACTATTCATGAATAGTGAGAACGGGCCCACCGTGAATAGTTATAAGCAAGTCCCACCATAAGAAAAGGATTTATTATTCACCACTTATACTTATTTTTTACTACGCTGTGTTGACTGGTAAATTTAATTCTATTAGATTTATTTTTGTGCTCATTGCCACACTATGAATCAGTCTCTGAATCCAACAATTGTTTCATCCAATTCTCATGATCTTGACGTTAACAAACAAGGAATTATATCTACAAAATGTTCCATTCTTCTGGTGCTATGGTGAATTAAATAGGTTATACATATTTTTCCTACATTGTTAAAAAATGACCACTAGTTTTTCAACTATCCTGTGAAATGTCAGCACTAGCTAGTCCTCAGCACCACTTGATGGAACCTTCTACATATATGGAGGAAAAAAAATGGAGCATCGATTTTTGAATAACAACTAGACTTTTCTAGACAAAATGTTTCGGTAATCAAAGATGAGGAAATGTCTAGAAACTGTGAAATTCTAGACTAATCTAGCCACCGTGATATGGAGCCTATATATATATATAGGCATTGTAATATTGTATGTCTGCTTGAGAAAGTGAGTGCAAATGTGGTCTCGTCTCGTGAGTGTAGCAGAGAGTGAGTGAAGCGTGTCCTAGAGTGCTTCACATGTGCACAAGTGTTAGTAAATAAGAGAGTAATTTAATTTTTGGTGCCGTCTCTGCTCTACATCCTTGTCATCTTGTGAGCAGGATCTTATGTTTTCTCCAAATAACTTACCAATAACTCATAGCAGGATTTAGTTGAGAACTAGAGATGAAAAACACTAGAAAATAAAAAGGAAAACTTACAATTGACACTGGTGTAACATCTGTCAGAACTAGCCTTGCACTTTTAATCTTCTCCTTCAAGAAGACAGAAGCTTGCCTTCTGATTTCATGGATGAGAGGGAACTCATCATATTTGCAGTTTCTGTGGACCAATTTTAAGGATACACACTCCCAACTCCGAAGACATTAGTATTTCAGTAACCAAGCAAGCGTGGCATCATTCTGGTGATGCTTGAAAATTTGGCTGAATGTCAGAATACAACCGTGTACCAGCCAAGAGAGGATAATTGTGTGGTGTGGAAAAGGGACGGTAATCACTAATTGCTCTATAGAGTCAGCCTACAATTTAGTCGAGGACTCTTGCCCTCTTCATTATGTCCTTACCCTAGGAATTAATTCGAAAGTGCGCGCAGATCACTTTGGTTGTTGTGATATTAATAATTAATAATTTAGTTTCCATGCGAATAGTTAATGTGAATACGATGCAAAATTTGGAGTTTGTAACCTTTTTCATTTCTTATTTAACAATTAACACGATCTAAATTAGCTGACACTTGACATTCCCGAATTCCTTAGCACGCAACAATGATATTTTCTTTACTTTATCCTGAAAAAGTTCCCTGACAACTTCAAAAATGCTTCCGTGGGAAAATGAAGGAAATAAATAAATAGATATCTAAGGGTATATTTGTGAATTTGAATTTTAGAGAAGAGAAGAGAACTTATAATGTAAAATTATATTACAAATTTTTTCCTCCCTTCCTTTTTTCTCCAAAATTTAAACACAAAAACATACCCTAAGATACAAATATATTTTGCACTTGCTTCTCTATGAAGATTTGTTTATTAGATATGTATCATGTTACCAATCAATTCTTTTCGGTCCTCATTGTCTTTGATATTTAGATATATGATCCCTATAAGCAACTGACCTTGAGAAAGTAAGCTCATGTGATGCCAAAAAGCTGGTCTTATCTGTAAACAAAATTTAAATACAAGTCAACGCAGTGGCTCTTTTAAATAGAACAATAGGCTTCTTTAGATAAATCTTCCAAACTATTAATCACAAGCAAACGTGGTTGCTCCTTTATTGAGGATCATTGTCAACCTCTCCTTTCTATGCATCTGAGATGATGACAGACACAGAGGATATTCAACCAGTTGTCTGTGACACTGGAACAGGAATGGTTAAGGTACAGGATGAACAGTATTTTTGTCCTATGTTTGTTTTAAATTATCACTTAGTTACATGGGTAAATTACACCGAAGTTAGGTGAAATTCATCCCAACTCTCCTCTATTTGTAAATTTTGCTTCGAAAATTTTGAACTTGTGAAATCATTACATTAACCTCCTCTCTATCGCATAATAAATTATACATCTAGAAAATGTCAGTGTCACATAAAAAAATAGAATAAAGTCGGGGTGAATTTCACCAAACCTTAGAGAGGCCGGTATAACTTGCCCCGGATACATTTGTAAAGTTCTATTTTAGCATTTCCCTTAGCTTCAGTGAATTCAAGGTAACTTATTTGCAATGTAACATAACATCTTAGGCTGGATTTGCTGGAGAAGAAACCCCACATGCTGAGTTCCCAAGCATTGTAGGTCGTCCACGTCATCTTATTGCTGGAGATGCATGTTTTGGTAAAGAGGCAATGCGTAAGCGTGGTATTCTGAATCTCAAGTACCACATTGAGCATGGAGTTGTGTGCAATTGGGATGACATGGAGAAGATTTGGCATCATACCTTTTATAATGAGGTTCGTGTTGACCCAAAAGAGCATCCAGTTTTGTTAACTGAGGCTCCTCTTAACCCAAAGGATAACCGAGAGAAGATGACACAAGTCATGTTTGAGACATTCAGTGTCCCTGCTATGTATGTAGCCATTCAGGGTGTTCTTTCACTGTATGCAAGTGGTCGTAAAACTGGTGAGCAATTCTTGAATTGGTTTGATTCGGTTCAGGTCAACGCTTGCTTGAGCTTTTAGATTGAGTGACAGATGACAATATCATGACATGTCTTGAAATGATTCTTTTTCTATTGTGTGTGGTTTGACGGGTGTGTTTGGATGTGAATTTTTTTTGGTGAAAATTACTTCTCAATATATTTTTTTTTTGGTAATGATCTGTTTTTGGCTTTTACGTAGAATCTATGAATAGTAGCTTTTGTAAAAATAACAGAAATCAAGTTTTTTAGTTACATATAAAATTTAAGTTCCATAATCACATTTTTTAAAGGTAGGAAAAAACGCACCCTCAACATGGCACTAATAATTGGGTAAGAAGCAGCTCCTCCTCAACCAGGAGCCATATCTCGTGACAAATGTGTTTTGAGCCCATAATGTTGACATCATTCTTGACACTTGCAAATCAATGTATAAATAATTGGATGTTTACTTTTTTTGGTGAACACGAATATATGATGGATGTGGCTAAGTAACTAATAGTGGATGCGATATCCTTTCACTTGATTCCTCGGTAAGATAATTGAAATATGTCGTTATTAACACATAATTCCCTATATTTTCCCACTGGCAGATTCATAGTTCATTGGTTAAGCAACTGAAGTCTCCTAACATTTATGTATGATTCCCTAAGTATCCAAGTAGTAATTTAATTTCTGATTTCTCTTGGTTCTCTTGTTTTCCTTCATTTTTTTGTTTTTTATCAGGTATTGTGTTGGAGTCTGGTGATGGTGTAAGCTACACCATCCCTACCTATGAAGGTTATTCCTTCCCAACTGCCATCAATCGTCTTGATCTGGCTGGCACTGACATCATGGGTTACATGATCCAAAAACTAAACGTACAAGGATATTCTTTTGCCACATCTGCAGAGCGTGAGATTGCAAGGGATATGACGGAAAAACTTGGGTATATTGCCCTTGACTATGAGTCTATGAGCAAGAGTTGGAGGTTGCAAAGACCAACTCTTCAGTGGAGAAGCTGTATGAGTTGCCTGATGGTCAAGTCATCACTGTTGGCGATGTTTGTTTCAAGTGTCCAGAGGCCCTTTTCCAACCATCCATGATCCCACCAATGAATTATGAAGCAGTTGGCATTCATGAGATGACATATAACTCCATAATGGAATGTGATGTTGTCATAAGGAAAGACCTGTATAGTATAACATTGTTCTCTCAGGTGGATCAACCATGTTCCCAGGCATTGCTGAGAGAATGAGCAAGGAAGTTTCTGCATTAGCCCCAACCAGCATGCAGATCAAGGTGGCAGCACCACCTGAAAGAAAATTCAGTGCCTGGATTGGTGGATCTATTTTGGCATCACTCGGCACCTTCCAGCAGGTTTGTTCTGTTCTTTTCATTCTTCTATGCTTCTTGGAATGCTGTGCGATGCATTTATAAATTCGTGATTGCTAATGAGACAAAATTTACTTCTAAGTGCGGATGTGGATTTCAAAGGCTGGATATGGTGAGTCTGGACCATCAATTGTGCATAAAAAGTGCTTCTAAGTTCTTCTAACTGCTGTTATGCATAAAGGTTTTCAGCACCCTTAAAACAGTAACTATTTACAATCACATCAAGTATTACAAAATTACGTTACAAGTATTACCTGAACATATCTGTACTCTCTTCTTCATAGAAAGCAAGGATGCTGTAATAAGTTTCTCTTGATCAATAAAGGGGTGTTCTCTTGTATTATATTCTTCTTCCGATGTTGAATTATTTTCTACCAGCTCTGACTTCTTGTCTGCATGAACTTGTTGATCTCTTTTGGTTCCATCCATAATATTATTGTGTTTCTTTGCTAAGCTTGTGAAAATCACGTTCTTCATGTTAGCAATATCATTGTAAGAATTACATCTCCTATAAATCTTTGAAGGTTAGTCATTCAACCTTTCATTTACTGTCGAACTCCTTCGTTGGTGAAAACTTCCAAAAGCTTCAATTCCATGAGAAAGCTGATGTGCTCTTACTCTTTCTTCTCCGTAAAATTCATTGTTTCTTAAGGGCTTTAATATTCTTGCTAACAATTTTCTCACACTCAAACCCAAGTTGAACCTTCGATCTCGTGAGAAAACCGACATGCTCTTGTGCCCTTTTAGCCACTTGGGCAAGGGCCTTCACTCACGTTTGAGTTGGTGGCGTTTCCAAATTAACCCCTTCCAATCATTTTGGGCCTAGCCTATACTAACATTTGAGTGGTGACTATTCTGAGTTAGCTCTTTCAATCAATTTAGGGCTAAGGTCTCAACTTACGTCTCAGAGGATGATAATTCCGAGTTCTTTTCTTGGACAACTTAGTGATTGCCAATACAATTTAATGGCAATTGGTCATAAATAAAATAAATTACATCAACCTCATGAAATTCCTTACGGCATCTATGCTTAAAAACTGAAAATTTTATTGGCAAGAAATTATAATTTCATTGTTTGGCAAACATAAACAATAATTTTCTTTTCGTAATCTTTTCTTTTTTTTCCTTTTCTCCGGTGGTGCATTAGGTTGAAGCCTAAAACAAAAGAAAACTAAACTGCCAACGAGGCAAACTTGCCCTAGCTAAATCCTCATTCAGAAGAAGAGGACCAAGACAAGACTGGGGAGCCAAGTAAAAACGAGTACCTAACTGCAAGGAATGGCCTAAATTTGCTAAATAGTCAGCAGTGCGGTTTGCTTCACGGATATTCTTCGAGTGAATCTCCCAAGGCCTAGCACTCTGGTCTTGAACTTTCTGGAATCACAAGAGCATAAGGATGTTTACGATCAATCTCTTTTTAATAAGTAATATTGCAGCCTCAGAATCAATCTCTTTTCTTTCATAATCTAGTTCACCTATTTAATTATTTTGAATCAGACATTATCTAATGAAAGATGAATGCATATAAACAATCATATTACATGTCAGATTTGCAGATAGAAGAACAATCAAACATTCTAGCCTATTCTCAATAATATCAGGTCGTGGGGAACTCAGGAAGATGCTTTCAGACCATAAATCATGCCAGCAATGCATATTCACATTTTAAGGGAAACAAATAGTTCCACAGACTTAGCAGATACCACAAATTAGTCGTCAAAATACCATAACAAATCATACTTGCTAGACGAAATTAATATGACCTTTCAAGAAATAATTAACAAGATGAAAAAAAAAAATCAACATACACTGGTCGAACACATGCTCACACCCAGACGTTCACATGGAAGTGGGCCAAAATATAATTCTTTTGATAGGATTCTACAAGACAACTTCGGACATATGAATGAATAATATTTGCAAGATGATGTGGCATTAAGTTTGGTAATTCAAGTGACAAATTTAATATTTTATGCTTAGTTTCTTGTTCTCTAAGTTTTCCGGAATTACACGTCCTCGTATCTCCCGGCAATTAAATGAATTGAAGTTAATCACAGCCTATCATAAAATTATTTGTCCCAAAAGCTTAATCAAATGGATAAAGATATATGAATTGTTTTATATTCTAATACACTCCTTCATGCTTGGGCAGAAGTTTGAACATTTTTATCATAATGAGGTTTAAACCCTTGACTATTTGGTCCTAGTGGCTATGATATCATAAAACCACTTGTCCTAAAAGCTTAAGTCGATCAATGGATAAAGATAAATAAATAATTTTATACTCTAATACACTTATTAAATCAACATACACATATATGTTCTCCTTTCCTAGCAAAATGGTAATGAATCTAGATCGGGAATGTCACAAATTCATTAAGCTGTTTCATTGATTTAGCTTTCCCATCATCACGTTTGCTTGATGAATGGCTCCTTTGGAGTTGTGTTCAAAACTACTCTCGTCTTTTATGAAACAATGACTGGCAAAGTATTTGAGTCCTTAAGACATACATAGGAAATACAAGAAAGTCAACTGAAGTGTGCTATTCAAGAATTCATCAAAATATGAAAGGTTAAAAGTTAAAGCACAAATAATGATATGCTTTTAATAAATATACGTTCCAATCTTATAATTACAAGTAAAGTCAACGCAGTGGCTCTCCTTTATTAAACACAACAATTGTCAACGTCTTCTTTCTTTGCATCTGCAAAGATGGCAGACACAAAGGATATTCAACCACTTGTTGGTGACAATGGTACAGGATTGTTCAATGTACAAAATTATAATGAATATTATTTTTGTCCTGTGCTTGTTTTAAATTGTCACAGACTTACATTCGTGAGCATAGTTTTAAAACTCGGATTGGTAATCGACTAGGTCAAGATACCGGGTTATTGGGTTATTAGTTGAACCAGTGGGTCATTGGTCGAGCCGGTTGAACCGGATTTATATAAAAAAAATTATAAAATTATATAAAAATTTAAATAAAATATAATAAAATAACAACTAATTAACAATTTGATATTTTTTAAGAGCTCCAAATATAAAAACAAAATTAAATAACATAAATTCTTAAATGTTGTTTTTATTTCACAATCACAAATCACAATTAACAAGTTCAAAAATATAATTACACAAGTAAACTCATAAAGTTTTACATCACAAATCATGACAATATAAACAAATTTATTGCATTTTTTTAAAATTCAAATTAGAATATTATTTTTGAAGGTTTAGAAAAAGATATCATTTTGCCCAAAAAAAGAAAAAAAAGCAAAAAAAGAAAAAAAAAACCGAGTCGACCCAGTCTAGTTCAACCGGCCGAGTCAAATCGGGTCACACCGATTTTGATGCAAGACTGATCCAAACAGTGACTTGGACCGGTTTCTGGTTGAACCGGTTGGTCCGAGCCGATTTTTAAAACTATGTTTATAGCTTCTATTTTAACATTTACCTTGATTAAGTGAATATAAGGTAATTGACTCAATTGCGATGTAACAACATTTAAGGCTGGAATTGATGGAGATGAATACCCACGTGCTGTTTTTACAAGGATTGTGGACTCTCAAGCGCAGGTACTCCAAAATGGTTATCCTATTTGTACCTGGTAGCGATATTTATTAGATACTTTGAGTACTTATTAATCAATAATTTCAATAAGTAAATATTATTTCAATGCAAATTAATCCTTATAAAACATTAAATTTTATAATTAAATGAATTAAACTACTATTTTATCCTTTCAAATCTTATTTTCTTTTTTATATATCTTTACATGAGTATCATAAAAAATTATTTATTATATAAAATGATTATTTTATTAATTATAATTTTATATTTTTATATAATATATTTTCTAGTATCGGTACCCCAATTTTTAAAAAATTTTCATACCTCATACCCTTATTCGTATCCGATATGGGTACCGTACCCGTATCTATGTAACATAGATAGTAGGTCATATAAATAAATAGGCATCTAAGATGGAGAGTATATTTTACACTTGCTTCTCAACGAAGATTCGTGTATTATAGATGTGTCATGTTACTGATCACTTGTTTCCTGTCCTCATTATCTTTTATATTTAGTTATATGATCCCTACAAGCAACTGGCCTTGAGAAAGTAAAACATAAATACAAGTCAACGTAGTGGCTCTTATAAATTGAACAATAGGCTTCTTTAGATAAGTGCTCCCAATCTTATAATTACAAGCAAACGTGGTTGTTCTGCTTTATTAGATCATTGTCAACTTCTCCTTTCTTTGCACCTAAGATGATGACAGACACACAGGAAATTCAACCGCTTGTTTGTGACAATGGAACCGGAATGACCAAGGTATACAGAATGAACATTAATTTTGCCCTATGTTTGTTTTAACATTAGTTACCTTTATAAGGTTCTATTTTAACATTTACCTTAGTTTCAGTGAATTTAAGGTAACTCATAGTTGCAATGTAACATAATATCTTATAGGCTGGATTTGCTGGAGATGATGCCCCACGTGCTGTTTTTCCCAGCATTGTTGGTCGTCCTCGTGACGCTGGTGTGACGGTAGGTATGGGTCAAAAGGATGCATATGTTGGCGATGAGGCACAGTGTAAGCGTGGTTTTCTGAATCTCAAGTACCCCATTGAGCATGAAGTTGTAAGCAATTGGGATGATATGGAGAAGATTTGGCATCATACCTTCTATAATGAGCTTCGTGTTGCCCCAGAAGAGCATCCAGTTTTGTTAACTGAGGCTCCTCTTAACCCCAAGGCTAACCGTGAGAAAATGACGCAAATCATGTTTGAGATATTCAGTGTCCCTGCTATGTATGTAGCCATCCAGGCCATTCTTTCTCTGCATGCAAGCGGTCGTACAACTGGTAAGCAATTCTTGAATTAATATGATCTGGTTTAGGCTAAGGTCTGAGCTTATAGAATGAGAGGCACACCACAATATAAAGGGCGACTCAATGCACAAAACTCCTACCTGATAGGTCTATGAATGGTAGATGTAAGTAATCTTACTCCTGCAAGCTGAGAAGCTATTTATGGGATTTAGACTTGTAACTTCTAGGTGACAAGGTAACAATTTAATCGTTGCACCAAGCCTTTCTTCACAACTCTAAGTCCTTTTTGAGAGTTTTTTTATTATTATAATTTTTTAATGAAACCATGATTTAGTCACCAATCTAAATAGTTAGGAATCAATGCATAAATAATTGGGTATTTCAATTATATTTCTAATAATGTAGCATCGTTTCGCTGGATTCATGGGTAAGATAACTGAAATCATCCATTACTAACATGTAATTCTCTATATTTTCTCAATGACAAATTCATCAATGACTCGAATAAAATCACCTGTTATTTGTACATTATTCTCCTATTGTCTTGATAAAGTCCAAAATGCAACTAACCAAGTAACAGTTTCTGACCTCTTTTGGTTCTCTTATTTGCCATTTTTGTTTGCAGGTATTGTGTTGGAGTCTGGTGATGGTGTCACCTACGCAGTCCCTACCTACGAAGGTTATCCCCTCCCACATGCCATCAAGCGTCTTGATCTGGCTGGACGTGACATCACAAGTTTCATGGTCAAAGAACTAAATGAACGAGGGTGCTCTTTTACCACCTATGCAGAGCATGAAATTGTAAGGGATATGAAGGATAAGCTTGGCTATATTGCCCTTCACTATGAGCAAGAGCTAGAGATTTCCAGGACCAACTCTTCAGTGGAGAAGCTGTATGAGTTGCCTGATGGTCAAGTCATCACCGTTGGTGATGTCCGTTTCAAGTGTCCAGAGGCCCTTTTCCAACCATCCATGATACTTCCAATGAATGAAGCAGTTGGCATTCATGAGATGATATATAACTCCATAATGAAATGTGATGTTGACATAAGGAAAGACCTGTATGGTAACATTGTACTTTCAGGTGGATCAACCATGTTCCAAGGCATTGCTGATAGAATGAGCAAGGAAGTTTCTGCATTAGCCCCAAGCAGCATGCAGATCAAGGTGGTAGCATCATCCGAAAGAAAATTCAGTGCCTGGATTGGTGGTTCTATTTTGGCATCACTCAGCACCTTCCAGGAGGTTTGTTCTGATCTTTCATTCTTCAATTGCTTCTTGAAATGTTGTGGGATGCCTTTATATATTCATGATTGCTATGAGACAAAATGCACTTTTAATTGCAGATGTGGATTTCAAAGGCAGAATATGATGAGGCTGGACCATCAATTGTGCATAAAAAGTGCTTCTAAGTTCTTCTAACTGATGTTATGAATAAAGGTTTTCAAGACCATTAAAACAGTAACTATTTACAATCACATCAAGGATTACAAAACTATGTTCCTAGTATTACCCGAACAATCTATACTCTCTTCTTCATAGAAAGCAAGGATGATGTAACAAGTTTATCTTGATCAGTAAAGGGGTGTTCTCTTATATTATATTCTTCTCCCGGCGTTGAATTATTTTCTACTAGCTCTGATCCCTTGTTTTCATGAACTTGTTGATCTCTCTCGGTTCCATCCGCATTATTGTGTTTCTTTTCTTTGCTTGTGAAATCATATTCTTCATGTTGGCGATGATCATAATAAGAATTACATCTCCCATAAATCTTTGAAGGTAAGTCATTCATCCTTCCATCTGTTGCCGAGCTTTGTTGGTTAAAACTTCCAAAACCTTCTATCCCACGAGAAAGCTTGCGGGTTCTTGCTCTTTCTTCTTTGTAAAATTCCTTGTTTCTTAAGAGCTTTAATATTGTTTCTGATAATTTTCTCACACTCAAACCCCAGTTGAACCTGTAAAATGAAGGAAGTAACAAGGGTCATCACTAAATTCATGCAACAAAGTTGTTGTGACAAAATACAAATATGAGACTGCACCTACCCTCTCTCATCAGTATGCTGTAATTGTCCAATCTCCTCAATAACATCTATATCACATTGAAACTCCTCGGATACTCTCAGAGGTCCATGAGTTAGAAGATGTTCCAGCAATATTAGAGCCTTGTATGAGGCTCTCCAATACCTTTTATCAAATTTAGACAATCTGTTTTCACCACAAAACTATAATAAGATTACACTTCAACAAATATGTTTGGTTGGAGAGTAAAAATGGGGGTAAATTTTCCATAAATAAGGTTCGTGTATAATTTTACTCATAGAACATCCATGAAAATTTACACCCTATTTTTACCCCCTAAGCAAACATACGAGTCTTTGAGAATTGAGAACAGAACAGCATAATCAAATCATCATTAAAGAAACCACAAACCTGCTATGTAAAATCTCTACAATTCTCCAGTATTCATCTACTTCAAAAGCAGCCCGAGATATTACCTGCATGATACGTGTGTCCGGTGGCCATGGATTTTCTTTTGTGGCTTCTTCTGTCATTCTGAAGCCCCATTTTCAAGAAAGCAATAGAAAATCAAATAATTACACTACAAAGAAAAAATAGAATTTCGTGGCTTTTTAAACAAATACTTTCATACAGTTCTCTTGATCTTGAAATCAACAAAGTGGGAATTATATTAACAGAATGTTTCATTCTTTCGGTGCTATGGTGAAATATTATATTGTTCCAACATTGTTAAAGAATGACAACATAGTTTTTCAACTATCCTGGCCATCTTGTGAGAAGGATTTTGTGTTTTTTCCAAATAACTTATCAATAACTTATAACATGATTTACTTGAGATGAAAACAATGGCAAATAAAAATGGAAAACTTACAACTGCACTGGTGTTACATCTGTCAGAACTAGCCTTGCACTTTTAATCTTCTCCTTCAAGAAGAAAGAGGCTTGCCTTTTGATTTTATGGATGAGAGGGGAGCTCATATTTGCAGTCTTCTGTGGTGACGAAGTTTGAGGAGAATGATGATGAAGCCTATGTTATGTTATTATATATGGTGTCATGTTCCTTATCTATCTATATACGTAACAAGTGCAACTGCTCCATTAACAAAAGCACTGATATTTTTGTGAAAGTGGATTTGCATGCGTAATGAAAGTTAGAATAAGCCTAACTTTTGAATAAGAAAGGATGAGGAATAACGTAACGTGATAATTCAAAGGCAAGTTTTGTAGCAGCATCTTGTCTTTAAGGTTATGTCATTTACAGGAGTGCCTTGAGATACCTACACTATTGGCCTAAGAAGTTTGACCAAAAAGGATGAAAGAAGACTTGCAGAAACTCTTCATCTCAATTTCTTAATGGACAATTAGGATGACATAGTTTAAGATCTGTTTGATTTCTTCAAACTGGCATATAAAACTATTGGCATAAGAAATGTGGGGGAAAGTACAAAAGGAAAAAAGAAAAACTTTTCATTGTGGAAATAAATTCTTTTAGGCTAGGATTGGGAGTCAAAAAAATGGAAGGAGTGGCAAGGGATGACAGAGACATTTGCCTTTAAACATGTGTTTGGATATATATATATATATTTTTTGGTTTGGGGAAGGGAGGGGAGGGTCAACAAGGGAAGGAAAAGTTCCTTCTTGGCCATTATGCACAATAAAATTAGTGTTCCCCCAAATTGGGGGGTTGAGGGGAGAGAACTATATTGTAACTTGTGTTTATACTATTTTAACTCTTTATAATTTATACCCATACAAATTACACTCACAAAATTGAAAGACAAAAATGAAAAATAAAATTTATATTCCTTTCTATTCCATTCACTTAAATTATAAACTCTCAAATAAAGGTGTAATTATTCCATTGCACCTCACTCCTCACTTTCTTTTTTTTCTATGCCATTAATAATCACTCCCTTCTCTCTATGAAACTCACAATCATAGCCTTAATATTTAAAAGTGCTCAATTTCTTTTATAGAAACTTTTATTTGGTTGAAAAACATGTAGATTTTTGTTTTTAATTTTATCCTCTAATTTAAAAGAGATTTAACCACTATTGCTTTATCATAAATATGATCTACAATAAAATATTACTTAATCTATATAACCAACCCCCTCCTGGAACAAAACAAAACTGTCTCCAATTTAAAGTTTTTAGTTCAATTCTAGGAATAACAATTCATACACGATCTGGATATTACCCGCCTCGCCCCCAACCTGTTCCGAGTTTTGGACTCTTCCCATTGACATGGGATTAATAATAATAATAATAATAGAATGTAGGAGCTGATTGATTAGGATTAAAATTTAAGGTATATCCGACCCTACTCCTATTTAACTAATACGAGTTTCTCTTTAGTTAAAAAAACACTTATTCTCTCTTATGAATTCTATACCATATCTCCTACTGCAACAGCTCTACTCCTGTCGGGAAAAAATACATGCTCAAGTAAACATTTCCATTACACAATATGCATACGAAAAAACGAATGTTGCAGCCTCTTTTATTTTATTTTGAGTCACAGAACGCGTTTTCACCAACCCTGCACTCCTGCAGTGATAAAACCTACACAAAGCCACACCATTAACATCCAAGAGAGATGTGATTAAAGCACAGCAATTTACCGGTGTCAGATAGTGTCTTTTCGTATGGCACTGACGGAATGAAAAGTTTACCTATAGAGCAATTTGATCATATAAGAGGTACAGGCTAATGTGATCAGAAGCTTTTTCCCGTTCAAGAGTAACAATATGAACTGTTGAATATGTCTACGCAATCTAATGAACCCAATCTAAACGGTTTAATTCTGAAGGTTATGGTTAGTCCTACAACTTTTAAATATTGCATTATTGTCCTTCAAAGCCGGGCATGGGAGTAAAATATATGCTCCCAGACAAGAGGTCACTCTTCTTGCGATATAACAAAATGCCGCAATTCTTCCCAGTTGAAATTGAACATGGAAGCTTAGGTTGAATTAGAAATTCTCCATATACCAGTCCTGTACCCCACAGACATGAGCACAAGCTCCCAAAGCATGTTAGGTATACTCAGAAGATTCACCTTAGATCCTGGAATCTCAGACCAATTCACAGAAATTTCTGAAATTGGGATCCTAAACCATTTGCACAGAAAGACTAACTCAACATCAAAGCACCACCTGCAGAGAATGACAAAGCTATTATAGGAAAGTACAAACTTGAACAAAACTGCCCAAACATATCACTTCGTGCATGTGTGGTGTAAAAGCTCAAGAAATTTGCTTTCAAGATTTAGGAAATTATTTTATTCCATAGAGTTCTAAGGGCAATCACCTTTTCAAGCGGACATTTGAAAAAAGTTTCCTAGCCGCTGCCCTAGTAAACATCTTGAACCCACACTGTGGATGTAGAAGTCAATGTTAGATAGCAAAAAATCAATATAACGTGAAATCCGAAAAACAGCATCAAGCATACATTCTCAAACAAAAGCAATGGAGAAGCAAAGCACGGGAAAGGCAAAAATCATACTAAAGTCAACATGTGTCCAAGACACAACTGATCACTTCTGTAAAGCTTGGGTCACTACGTACATAAAAGAAATTTGCTAGTCATGAAAGTACCAGATCAGAATGCAAGGCTAAAAAAATAAATGAAGTAGGAAATTACTTGTGTATCACGAACTCCTGGACCAGCAGCCAAGAGAACCACAAGATGGAACCCCTTCATCAAAAAATTGCGGTACCACTTTCGCTGTAAACATTAAGTCAAATGATTCAATCAAAATGGTCTACACACATGACAACAATAAAACCGAAAAAAAAAAAAATGAAGTAAGCCACACTTACTGTAGCCAAAGCCTTCTCCTCCAGATGCGCTCGTGAACCAAATGCAGCTATAGGAATATCGGATATTCTAAAGCTAGGATCACTAGGGCTTGAATCTCCATGTTGAAATTCCTGTTGGGCAACAGCTTGAATCTAATGGCAAAACTTTAGTCAATATTATCAACGTTTGGCCCTAGGAATCAAAGCTAAAATTTGATTATAATATCTATGAAAACTGCAGTCAACAGAATTCCATTAACCTGATTTTCAAGCTTTTCTAGGTCAGTAACCTTAGTTGCTCCATCAGCATCAAGCATAAGAAGGAGCTCACCACGCGAATGCAGCATTCCCTGTAATACAATGCTTTCAAGGAAAGAAGAAAGCCCTAATTAATCATTGACCACCATATTACGACACACCAATTCGATATAATGAGTAGATTTTCAGAAATTACAGTTAAAATTAGACTCACTTTTCTGATTGCTTCTCCCTTGCCATGATTTCTTCCGAGAAGGATAACTCTAACCTTGTCTACTGTGTATTTCTTTACAAATTCAAAAGCTACTCTTTTAGTCCCATCAGAACTTCCATCATCAATAAGGACAACCTGCTCGTGTGTCCATTGATAAGAGAATGTACAAGTACATCCACAAAAAAAGTTACAAACACTTTTAGAAGAGAGTAAATGTGTTTCAGATACGCCATGATAGACCACAATGCTTTGGTCAGATATATAGCCCGTTCGTTTTATATTTAGCCATAGCAAACCCATGTTTGATGAAAGGAAGTCATGAACTCCTTTAGATAAACATACATCGGAACTCAAGTTTTTCACTGTTGTAATAGGAAAAATATATTTCCAAACAGGCTAATAGAAAGTTCTTCCACATAGCAGTAGTAAGGTTCCTGATAGAAATTAACCTGTTAATGTGTCTAACAAGGAACATTATAAACCAAGTGATCTCTCATTCAAGAAGTAATTATTGATTCATTACAGCCCAAAAGCACACTAGTGTTCTCAAAAATACTCCATAATAATTCAGTTAATGATCACAAGCTACATTCATTATTGGAAACTAAAGTATACATCATAAAAGCTAAGAATAAGACCAAGGTGCATTAAAGCAGACAAAAAAGTGATATGCAAAAAAGAGTGATCCAGAAATAAAATATAACACAAAACAGGTGGATTGTGGACTCAGTTGCTTCAATGTGCTGTTTATCAGCTTCAAACACAATTAAATAAAAGACCGCCATCAAGCAATTCAAGCAGAAAGTCAAATGATTTTGTAAAATTCACAAAATTACAGAGGAGAGGAATGCGAAGAGAGATGATTACTGACACTGTCATATCATTGTTCCACATGGTATTATATTGAATTTTGTTTACTACTCTAAATCTATATTGATATTTTGATTATTTTCAAGACAAGAAGGTAGAATCTAAAATAAAAAAGATGGAATTCAAATACTATTATAAAGATAAAAAACAATTAAAAAAAAAGCCAAATAAAAAGGAACTTTGAGTACCTCATAAGAAAATGAAGGATCTTTTTGCGCACGTTTTTGAAGATAACTGCAAAGAAAAGACACAAATAACATTATGTTCGTAGTAATGGCTAATAACCTTAAACAATACATGCTATTCTAAACTAGTTGGTGAGAGTAGCAGTACAGTAACCTGTCACAGCACAACTCTATTTAGTCCTAACCCAATCAAAGAAAAGCTATCATCAAGAAAGTGCATAAAAAGGGAGAAAAAAAATTATTCTGCAGAAGCTTGAGTTTCTCACTTCTTTTGTCTTATTACAGTGGTTGCTTTTACTTTTCAATTTTGTTGGGGAAAGGGGAGGTTAAAATGCTACAAATCATTTGGCATCTGTCATGTATTAATGTATATAAATCACCTACCAAAAATAAATCAATACATAGGCATGCAAGCATCTGGCATATAATACTATGAAGAACAGTAGTCACACTCACATAGACAGATTGTAATTTCTGATATACACAACATAAAACTATTTAACAAAAGACCAAGGTTGGCTAACACAAAGTTGTAACCAAACCCATATCCTTCCAATAATATTAACACCAAAAGCATATATGTTGGTGAAAAAGGAGTCCTTTGACTTACTTCATAGTTTCTTCAAGAGCTCCAGGAAGCCTATGTTCTTCATTGAATGCAGGAATTATCAAAGACATATACTTTGCCGCTGGGTCAACAATTTGTGGGCAAGGAACCTAAATAAGCAAGAGTTCAAAACCAATCCATAACGCAAAGCTATACTCCTAAAGCTATGTATTAACTTGAAACCTCCCAAAACAAAATTATAAGCATTGGGGTAGAAGAAACAATCCCTGGGTGAGTCTATCTACATACACAATCAAATTCAGCACCAAAAATCATACAAAGAATAATAAAGAAAACAGAATCTCAGAGCACCATGTGAATGAATTCAGGATGTATCTTTGGGTGTGAGATGTCCAAAGATTTATGTCAAAATTCACTTGGGATAACAATCCTTCCTCTTGAAAATGGCATTAGAACCAGATAACAAAACATCGAATCAAGGATATGTCATTAAGTGTCAACAGCTCCAACTCATAATAGAGCTGATGACAGAGAAAGACATGCAAAATTGGGATAATTTCATGAAGTTAAGCATCAACGTGGCAAGAAATTAAAAACAAAAATAGTACTGAAATCATGAAAAGCAATTTAACATAAACGGTAAACTCAAATACCCAAGCGAGATTGCTGGTATTCATTCCACAGCATAGTTTTAACATGAAATAGATAAAGTAAGAAACGATAATTAAATTTATTGCTTAACACAATTCCGAGCAGCTTCAGCATTTGTTGCACTAATAATGTCTAATATGCATAGGAAGTTTATCAGATAAAAATGAAATTTTCACCTCCTTATGAACCATTTTCCCTTTATACAAACATGAAAACACAAACAAGATCTTCATTAAAATCTCCCTCACTCATTGATCACTTTCACAAAGTCTACGCATAAATCTATAATAGGAAACACAAGCTAAAACATGTGTTTCCTCAGCAAATTAATCTTTGATTTGCTACAAGCCGTACAATCACAGTAAAAACTAAACTCCACAGAAAAAAAAAATTTCAAAATTTCGCATTACCAAATCGAATTACCTGTTTCAACGAGTTAGGATCCTCAAAAATCGCTGGAACTTCAACATGCCTTACGAGAATAAAAAATCAAAACAACAAATTAACAACACCACTCCCTATAATAATAATAATAATAATGAGTAAAATTGAAGAACATACTGGTGGTTGTTTCTTCTTCTATATGCTTCAACGACGACTACGAAGAGAATCCCTAAGAACGCAATCAGAAATAAGCTGAGAAGAAGACACGCGTACTCCTCCATTTCCTTTTTTCGGTGCACACACTCTAAAAAGATTTAATGCACAAAATGATGTAGCTGTTGTTATGTTAATGAAGCAGAAGAAACCATTGTTTTTTGTTCACAGGAAAAAAGTGAAAAAAACAGAAGAAGGATCAGTGAGATGAAGGACTTCAATTACCGGATTTTGAGCTGAAAGAAGAGAAACAGCTCACAACGTCGCCGTCGTCGATGATCAAGTCTTTGGAGATGAAGGACTTTCAACCCGATCCAGTGCATCGTTACACTCGCTTCTATTAACACTGATTTTTTTTTTGTCTTTGTGTTCTGATTTGTTTGGGATGTTTACATTTAGTAGCCCAATTAGCCTAATGGAGCTTTAATGGGCCCATTCACCATGTCTTTTTGGCATATGGTTTCCATGTATTGGATTAAAGTTTTTTTCCTAAGGTTTCAATGGGCTCAAAGGTTTTCATGATTACCCAAACAAATGTCGATCATTTGATAAACAAAAAAAAATTGGAACAAAATTAAAAACAAAAGCCATGCACAAATGCTCGATAATACTAAATGAAGTAAATTTTAATTTCATTTAGTATTTGTTAAGATTTGTAGAATTATACATCATTACTCTTACCTCTCACAACTTTTACATTTCTCCACTCTGGTTATTAGATTACACTTTAGTCCCGTTGTTGTGTTTTCATAATGATTCAGATTGTGCATAAACCTTAGGTAGCTTGTGAACGTATCTTCTCCCAAGTGACTATCATATGGGGCTAACCAGAAAAACCAAGCTATTGTATATTTGGTGTGCATATTTGCATTGACTTATAAATTAAAAAAAAAAAAACAATTCCATAGAAAATATAAATGATAAATGATTGCAGATTGCAAATTGCAAAGTAAGTTAATGAATGAGTGAGTAAATTTTATTGTGCATTTTGTTTCAATGTATATAGAAACAATGCCGCAATATATGTGTGAGTTTGGTTTTGGTGCAAATGAACTAAATAAATCATATAGAGATATTTTCAAAATGGAATTTATAGATCATATATGGTACAGATGGTCTTTTTTTTTTCTGTTAATACTCTTATTAAGAATTCTTTTATTATTCTCACAATGTACTATTATTACCCTGCTACCTGGTGATCATATACCATGTCTGGCATATATATATATATACATATATGTATATATATATATATAGAGGGTGGAAAAACACTATCTGATCACCTGGGTCGCCCTTCTCTTATCAAAACTGCAAGTTGTAACATGTGACACTCCATAATTAATACACACTAGTGGTGGTACCACATTCAGGCCTACACATTTATTGTGCGATCCAAACTCCAAACACAGACCCTTTTCGCTCTCTCCAGGAGTCATGACCCCCCCAATCTCATCATCATCACATTCGATGAGTAGCGAACATCTGCATATGATACGAATGGCTAAAAGTTATTGAATTAATGTGCTTGCATGTACTTGTACATGTGCAAAGCATCGTTAGAGACAGAGATGTCCATGATTCCTGTGAAGATTAATTAAAGTAAGCTGGCACTTGACATTGGGTCCTTCTCATGCCATGATTAAAGCCAGAGGGTGGGCACAAGGGAAGAAAAAGAAATATGGTCCCTTTCCTTTTATCCTTCACTTTTCTGCACCATTAGAAACTTTACTCAGAGAGAAAGTATGCCCATTCTTCCTTCTCCATCATGGTTCTAAATCACACTGTGCAATCACAATTATAGCCATAATATTGTTCTTGTGATTGTATCTCTAACCGTATTGTGACAGCACTTATTGTATTTACAACTACATTAACCACATTTTCCTATCTAGTGTCATCGAATTATATTTTATCACATTAGTAAAAGTAATTAAGTCTTATATTCATTATTTAAAAAGTCATTTAAATAAAATGATGTAATAAAATAGCAATATAAAAAAATTTTACATTATGAGTATATAAAAATTAAACTTATTTCAACAATGGGTATACCACAATATCTTGCAACCACAATTTAAAATAACTTTTCTCCATGGATTGTATCGCGATCCTTCCATGGTGCGTACTATTCAATTCCCACTATTGTAGGGTAGTCTCCCCATATAATTCATAGTCGCAGTAATCACAATCCTGCTTATTCCAATATTTTACCAATGCATTTTTTTTTCCAAAGCTAGAATATTTTATGGAGGATCTCTTTTAACATTTCGAGATTACTTGGCATTTTGCTATTCATCAAATATTCAGTGGATATCTATATATATATATATATATATATATATACCATGGTATGGTTCGTGGATCACGGGTATGACATTGGCACAAGTTACCAGAAAACAGAATCGCAGGAGTTAAAAAACTATGAATTGCGCAGTTTTTGTCCCTCATAATATAATATATTTGCAACATATCGCTTCCACGAGTTTCATTGAAGCCTCGTGCTGGTGCATTATTCAATTTTCATTCTGCTAAGTGAACACAAACTATAAATGAACAGAAGAAGCTGCAAGTGCAAAGAGAAAATAATAATAATAATAATAAATTCTTTTTCTTTCCTTTGATACTTAATATCATTACAAGGCTAACAACATTTTCATTTCTTTTATTTTTTTTTTTCATTTTCTATATTCTCAATTTTCAGTATTCTACAAAAGAAATGCCAATGAAAACAAAAAATAGGATTCTATTGCTTTGACTGTTTTCCTCGGAAAAATTACTGTACCAAGTAACAACAAAAAAAAAAAGTGAGGCTAACTCTTGTGCCGCCTTGACAAATTTGTTTTGGCATATGCCAGCAAAATGGACAAATGCAATCAAGACTCACTATAAAAATTTCCGATTCGATGCCCAATTATTCATGCTAAAATTACACTTGCTTAAGTTTCCCCATCAAATCCCAAAGAAAAGAAATACAGATCAAACAAGATCATCAACAAATAAACCAATATTTAAGCCTCCCCAAATTAAATCCCAAAAAAAAAAAAGGACTAAGAGAAACAAGTTAATAACAAATTAAGCAAAAGTATTTCTAATCAAGATCCTAAAAATGATCTTATCATCATACAATGTCAATATAGTGAAGATCAAGAGACATATATATAATCTCCAATGATATTGATGATGATTGATCATATTCACAGCTTTTGCCTAATGAGCCATAGCTACCTGCGTTTGTGATGAGTAATTGATGCTTCTCTGGTTTGGCATGGAAAGCATAACAGTGTGATCCAAGAAATCCTTGAGCTCCACCACAGACTGAAGAATAGTCCTTAGATCCTCAGCACAAGAGAAACCATAGCTCCCAACTTGCCTAACAGCATACACATAGAAAGTCAAGCACCCTTTTCTAAACTTGAACCTTGCCATCTCACAACCAACAAGACCCCTTATGAGCCTCTTGTTCACCTCACCAAGTGCTATCTCAGGTGGCCAAGTTCTATCCACTTGAGCCTTCATTGCCTCATTCTCAAACACAAACACTAGCACCTTGGACTTCTTGGTTCCAAGCCCGAGTGTGAGTGTGTGCCAAGCTTGGTGTGCCAAGATTGTGAAGTTTGTTGGCAAAAAAGCAGTGGTTGAAGGGAAAGGGAGCTTGTGTTCTTTAGCCTTGTTTGTGTTCTTATTGGTTGGTGGGAATGAAAGTACCTTGAGAAGCTCCAGTGGCCTTGCCCTTCTTATTGTGAATGATTTCACTATGAATTGGCCTCCAAATCGGAGACCCTTTACCTCGGAGCTTGGCTTGAAGGAGAAATCGGAGGCTTGCTTTGTGGTTTGGTCATTGGGGTGTTGGTGCTTTTGCTTCTTGTTCTTGTTCTTGTTGGTCTCTTTTTCTCCCATGGTTATAAAAGTGATTGAGTTTGGTCAGGGGGATTGAGGAGTTTTGGTAGAGAAAAGAGAGAGAGCGAATAGTATTGTTTTTGTTTGGATATCATAACAAGAACAATCCAAGGCTTTCCATGGTGTGTCGTACTCTGGATTTTTTTTTTTTATTTTTATTTTTTTCTCCTTTGAGTGTGATGAGTTGCTTTTTCGTACAAGAGCAGATTGATTGTAGTCAAAAAGGTGCAAGAACACTTGCGACATTAATTTCAATTTCCACCATTTGGTGTAGACAAAAAACAGGGCACTTAACTATAGTATATTCTAACGTTGATATTTTCCAAGCAACTTGGTTTGTTATTGTTCGTGTTAGGAATAAAAAGATTAAAATATTTCAACTCTCGCTTTTTATAAAGCTTAAATGATATATTATAGTCATAGAATAAAATTTAGTTTATATTCATTACCGGATTAACTGAGATATAGTAATTAAGATAAATAAAAGTTGATGACTTGTTATTAATGCTCCACCAAAATTAAGAGTTTTCTAGGTTGGAGATACTCAGTAATCAATTTATTACATTAATGTGAGTAGGTTGTCCTAAAAAAAATGTTCTTGACGTTGTTGTAACTCGAATTTCAATGAAAGATCATAGATATCACCCGCAATCGACTTGGCTAAGATATCGGATCACTGGTTCAACTAGTAGATCATAGATTGAACTAATTGAATCGGATTTGATTAAATAAATATATAAATTAAAATAACTGACTAACTAAGATTGTAATATATATATTTCATGACACAATATATATTAAAAGAGCAATCTGCTAGTGGTTCAGGCGCCGCCTATGCTGCTTTGCAAGTTGGGTTTGTCAACTCCTAGTTTGACCGAGTTTTGACTGGGTCAATGTTTATCCGGTCTAATTGAAGAACTGACCCAAACTAATGTCCGGTTCATCGGTTTTTGATCAGGTCCAATTCTTATAACTATGCTAAAGATATCCTACGATCGGACAAAGTATCCTAACCCCTCTCTTGAATGTTGATAAAATTCATGTAGTGTGTATTTGGATGGAGCAATAATATGAGGAAATATAATTTTTAAAAGGATTTAAAATTTATCATGATAAAATATTCTATTTGCATATTCACTTAAAAAAAATTGCAAAATTCAAGGGATATTGAAAGGAATTTTATCTACCTAGAATAGAGGATTTTAATTTCCATCTATAAATAGGGCTTTTGGAAAATCCCTACACACACAAATATATGTTTTTCTCATTTTGATAACTCTCACTTTTATTACATTCAATTACAATTTTTTAATATTTATGAGATTTTTGTTTAATGTTATGTTTAATTCATTTTGTTGCGTTTTAAATTTTTTAATATTCAGTTTACATTACATGATGTTATATTTATGTATCATTGCATTTTATTTATATAACAATTAAATTTTATAACTCAAGTTTAACATATTTTGTTAAAGAAATTTAAGATAATTCATGAAATATGAATTTATTATAATTAATTTTAGATCAGTTGAATTTTGATTATTAATTAAAAAAAACTCATTTTAAAAAAATTATGTTTTTCAAATAAAATGTGTTAAAATCAAAGTAATATAATTACCTCATGTAAATAAATTATTGTATAAATGAAGTAAATATAATTATCTATCTAAATAAAAAATTTAAAAATTGAAGGGAATTTAATTGAAATATTTTAATTTTATAATATTTTAAATTCCCTTGTATGTTACAATTACTTCATCCAAACGCATACTTAAGTTCTTTTCTATTTCTAGAATTTGCTTACCGGGTCTTTTAAGTTTGTGAAATTTTTATATTGACCTCCCTTATCGTACAATAAATAATACAATTAGGTGATGTTTGGTTTGGGAGACGGAGACACAAATACAGGGATAGTCTATACTGTATGCTGTTTGGTAAGGGGGACAGGGTACAGGGACGGAAAAATTTTTCGTCCCAGAGACAAAAATGGTGGTCAATGGTGGTCAACGGCCAGTCAATGTCTGTCCCTGTCTCTACAACCAAACATGATACAGAGACAGTATTTTTTATGTCTCCATCTCCATTGTCTCTATATTTTTGTCTTCGTCCCTCCCGTCTCCCTTACCAAATGCTACCTTAGAGGATGAAGATTAATATCACTCGGATAAATAGATAAGAGTGGTGATAAATTTCACTAAATATTAGATAAGGCTACTGTAACTTGCCAAAAATTTATCATTATATATATCAAACACAAAGATTGTAGGAAAAAATTTATTATCGTGTTGCCTAACCAATCTACCAATTACTAAAAGTTGATTTGTAGCTAGTATACCGTATACGTCAGAAAAAATAAATAAACTGAATTGCTAGTACCACATCTAGTTAAATAACTGAGAGTGGAAATGCATATTGATATTGGAATTCTTAGGAGTACTTTATTGAAAAATAACAAATTAAAGGAGGATAATTTTCGTTCGCTCATACAAATGCAATTATACGTGTGGAAGATATGTTGCACATATCAGAAAACGGCAAACCTGGTGCGGTGTCAATACACAATACGTACCAAGCACCGACACATCTAAAGGGCTGAGCCATCGTAGGAACCCCGATTTAACAAAGTTTTTTCTTCTTTTTTTCTTTTTTCACGGTCAAGTGTATCCACTGACTAATTCTGATACTAATTTATAGGTATCTTGATGGATGGGACAGTTGACCAAGAAAATTAAAATTTCTCCATACTTAAAGTTAGGAAGTGAACCCCTAACATTTAGTTAAGAGTAAATGAGTTTCTTCCACTCAACCACACCCAGTTATGATTTAACAAAGTTTAATTAACGAGAATAGCATGTGAAGCTACGGGATTGTACTCATTAATCATAATTACCTTGCAAATGAACTCACCAATACGGGTTAGGACCACACATAATGATGGTCTCGTATAGATATCACAAGCAAGTTTAGCTGCTTCGAGGAATCTACGGATAAAAATTATCGGTCCCGTAATTATAGTCGTAGAAGAAAATCATCAATCCTAAACTCATTTTTTTATTGTTTGATTAATTACATTTTATCACGTAAAAGATCATCATTTAAAATTTTAAAATAATAATTAAATAGATATTATTCATCTTTCATATAGCAATAAATAATTAATGTGACAAAAAAAAGAGACATAATTTAGCGACAGATTATTTTCATCCCCACAATAGCACACTATTTGTTTAAAGGCTTTTAATTTTCCCATAAGATTAGTAAATATTGAGTGGTGATATATCTTTATAATAATCAACGTAAAAATTTCTTAATTTAAAATTCTACTCTTATATAGCATATAAGATGAGTAATAATTTACGCGATATCTAAAAAGTATTTGAGACATATAAATGAGATTATAAATTTAAATAATCTTTTAGGTACACCAATTAAAATGATTTAATATTTTTTATAAACATTTTATTTATTAATGGTGGAGACATCAATAGGATGAGCGGAAAGCATCACAATACAATTCCCAATTTATTTTTTTATATTTTAAACTTGATATCAATTGCGATATAATAGATTTATCTTATTTTAATATATACTTATTTCGAGATTTATCCAAGTTTATATTAGAGTAAAATTATAAATTTGATATAAAAAATAACACAATAAAAAAATAAAAGTATTTACTTTCGATAAGTCAGATTACCATTTTGTATTTTCTATGGTATATATCAATTTTTTAGTTTCTATTTTTAATAGCAAATATCATTAATATTCACATAATTAGTATAGGTATATTTTTATACATTTAATGTTGGAAATCATTTTTGTAATACACCATCAGAACATAAATTTGAACTTGCTAATATCTGAAACTTTTTTCTAAGTATAAACCTAGGTACTCATCGCTGAAAATATTGGCTAATAATCTTTTTAAGATGTAGAGTTTATAAATATAAATTTTTTTTTTTACCACAAGGTCCTTTTCATATACACTTCTAAGGGTTAAATATCTTACTAAATATTTTAAAAACTCAGTTAACTACCAACTATAGTACATCTCGTGACTATATCCCTAACAAGTTTAGTTGGTGTGGAACATACCATAACAAAAGTAGACTGAAAAACCAAAAAAGAAAATTAAGCAAAGATAATCAACTCAGATAATTGGTTGAAGTTACAATAACATCTTTGTATTGACTTTCGAAGGTAAAAATTACAAATTAATTAGAGTTTAATTTTAATGTATTATTAGTGAAAAATAGTTTTACACATATATGTAATTATATGTTATCACATCAATAAAGATATTTGATCCAACCATTCATTGACTAAAAAATCTAACAAATAGAAGCATATAATTGATTGATAGTATAAAATTCTGTTACATTATCAATACATTTAAATTAAATTCAAATAGTTAAACTTTTTTCTACAAGATATGAAATTCACATTACTGTTCATTAGTTTCAATACATATAGATTAATTTCTCTTGAGGTGTATTTTTCACTTCTACAAAATTGTACGAAAGCGTATGTATCAAAGGAGGTATATAATTTGTCAAATGAATGTATAAAAGGTATTTATCTACATAATGTTACTAGCTAGGAAGATGGTGACCGATTTTGTTGAGACAAATCTGGACTAGGGATGTCGTTGATGAAAATCTCGTGGAGGCAAGAGTTACATGGGAGTTAGGCACACAAATTGAGATTACTACTGATGATGAAGAAGAGATGTTTCCAGCATTGGCTCTACATTCTTTGAATAATAAGAAAGACATACGAAAGAGGAAAATGGGTTTTAACTAGATTTTTCTTGAAAAAATCATGATGAATTTTTCTTTTGTGATTGTTATTTTTTCATTAAGCATGTAAACTGCTTTGGGTTCTTTCATGTGCTTGTTCTTTTCTTGTACAAGAGCCTTGCCGGGCAATTTATCAACTATCAAAAACTTTTTTTTAAAAAAAAAAAGCTATCACTTGCTAATTTAAAATGTATAGTAGGAGGTTCAATGTGTAATGTCAACATACTAATTAAAAGGTGAAAAAAATCAATTAACATATATATGCTACCTACAATTTGAACCGCAACATCCCTGCAACTATGTATGAAGTAGTTTGGCATCTGACATAAATGTAACATAGTACAATATACATATATATACTATTCCACTATTCCTATTTATATGCATAATAAAAGAGAGTGGTTGATTGTTACATTTGATTCTCTTTAATTTCAAGAGGGAGAAGGTAGGCTTACCTCGTTTGACAACCCGAAAGTCGTTCCATCAAAGTGTTTCCTTATAAAGGCATCATAGCCTTCAACAATAATTAAATTCCATAAAACATGAAGAGAGACAACCTGCATCAATTGCTTTATTCAAGGTCCTAGCTGTAAGAATCATTGGCTTAAATTGATCTGAGAGATGGTTTATGATAGTATCAAAATAAGAAATATTATGTGTATAATAAAATTGCATAATAAATATACACTACACATTATATCTAATGGTGATAAAATATGTGGTATAAATTTATTATGTAATTTTATTGTACACATAATTTTTTCTATCAAAATCTCTATCGTTAAGTGGTTAGAGATTCAATTTTTGTTATTCTCCATTATGAGTATATTAGTATATAAACTTATTCACATGCATTTATCCATGAGTTTAAATTTTTAGGAGAAATATTAATATTCAAATTTTCAACTAGTTGTAAGCCCATTATGTTATTCATCTTACTTCATAAAGACCTTTGAAAATGTACTGTTTGTAGTAATGAAGACATATTAAATATTCAACATCTCTATCAGTGATCATTGAGCATATATATCAATCTGAAACTAAGTAATTCTATCTAAAGGAACATGCAAAGTAAGAAACTTTGATTCTGCATCATGTCTTTAATTTTTTATTTATAGTTTGTTACAAATAATATAATACACATTGTAATATGATGTAATATATAGACAGATAGATATATTCGTCGAAGGGTCTATCAGTGTCAAACACCAGAATTGATGGGTACTTTGACATAAGGTTTCAACAAAAAGGTTAGCTCTTTTTAATCGATAAGCTAATTCATATAGCGTGGTGTCCTGGGATAATCATAATGCCTACAATTAACCTCTTAATTAGTTGGCAAGGAAACTACCAATTATGATCAATAATCTAACGTGCAGGATTTCCCTGTACATCTAGCTAACACAATCAAATAGCTAGCTGATGTTGCCTTCTATTTTAAAATGCAACAATATAAAACTCAACCATAGATGCTTGCTGTGTTTGACGTTACTAGGACTTCAATGTAAAACTCAATTTTTGTCTTTCGCTTTTTAATTTACAAGGAAAGTTGGAAGATTTGGTATGACAATAAAGTAAAATAGATATTGAGTGTGAATATAAAGTTAGATGTCATTATTATAAGATTATAGATTCCGTGAAGTCTCATTTAGTTGAATTGATAGATTATCTTGCCATAGGATTAGAATGATGAGAAATTTTCATATGCCATGATAATAGGGACAACTTGAATCTTCCAACATAAGAGATCTGCTTTAAAAGGAAACACGGGGAGGGAGTTATAAATACTGATAGAGTAAATACAAAAAATGTTAGTTTTGACAATTTTATAATTTATCACATCTTTATTTCATCATGGTCTTAGTTTATTTGATCTTCTAAAGTGAACTGCACATTTAAAAAAAAAAAATCAAATTCATAATTTTATAAAGAAATGTTACTTGGACACCACAAACTAGACATTATAGGCATAGTAGAATAAGCTTAGCTTTGGGATACTGTTGAGAGAAAAGGATGAAAATTTTATTTCTCTCTCTATTATGTTCTTGGGTTGTCTGATTTTCAATCAGATAATATTCCTCTAATTTTATGTGTGTATGATTGTAAGCGTATTAAAATTCTAATTATATCAATTATTTAAGGCCATCAAAATATTTTTTAAAATCCTTAATTTAGTTAAACATTGTTGTTTTCCTTTAGTCAAACTAGGAAAGTCAATCAACATTAATTTGCAAATGCAATAGAAAATTACTATGTTAATTATATCTGGGGAAAGTTTAGTATGATATGCATGATGCATCTATATTAGCTACTCTCCCCATTTTATATTAACAGTCCCATATTAATAGTTATTTTTGGAAAATCATTTATTTTAGTACATTAAAAAGTTAATGTATCTTACTATAACTATTAATATAAAGTGGATGGAGTATTATGTGATTTTAACAAGAAGATATTAGTTCAGGTGAAAGGGATTTGAATCCCATAAATTTGGATGTATGAGCCTTTAAAAGTGTTTGACTTCATTGTGAAGGGTTATCCCTTCCATCCTTCTTTTGGTGACCCAATATGACCTCTTTTCCAATTTTTCCGACTAGATTCAATAGATGCAGCCTTCTTCACCAACTTGTCTGTGGTTAAGGAAATGACAGAATCAATAAAAGTGCTTTACCAAACAGACAACAAGAACTACCATCAAGAAGCATCTAGCATGGAGGGGTGCTGTTAAAGATGTTTCATGCTTTCTCATTAAAATAAGATAAACATATGTTAAATAGTACCAAAGTAAAAGGAAGCGATTAACTGATTGCGGTGGATGACAGCTTTGTTTGTAATGCACCTATATAGTAATATTGCTTTAGCAAATTTTTTTACTTAATATTTGCTTTAACAATGACATGGTGGTTTTGCTTGCCACTATTTTTTTCAAACTATTAATTTTGGACTTAAAAATTTCAGTCAAATGTTTAATTTGAACTTTAGATTACTCTTCCTGTCCCAAATCTTAGGGCCTGATTGGTTCAGGTTTTTCAGTTTTCAGTTTCCAGTTTTCAGTTTTCAGTTTTTGTGAAGGAAAAACTGAAAAAACTGAAAACTCAAAATTTCAGTTTTCAGTTTTTTCAGCTTTTCCTTCACAAAAACTGAAAACTGAAAACTGAAAACTAGAAAACCTGAACCAAACAGGCCCTTAATTTTCCGTCATAACAAACTGAAGCAAAGACACTAAAATGAATTGAAAATAATAAAGTGTGATTTTTCTGTCGGATTCCAACAGCTCTAATGTACAAAGAAAAAGGGCGGAGGCAACAACTAGTGGGAACAAATAGATATAATAAGAGTGAGTTTGGAAAACAAATTGAAGCGCTTAGAATCGATTTTGGAGCAGCAAAATTTATTTTGTCAAATTTTTAACATGTTTAGTTTTTAAGTAGGATACAATTGTAGAATTGATTTTGGATCCAAAATCAATTTTAATAGAAGTGAAAAATTGTTACTTTCAAGTTTTTACTCCTATAATCTTTGTAGAAATCACTTCTCAGCTCAAACTATCAAATATAAATCATTTTACCTCTAAGTCAATTCTAGCAAAATCAATTTTAGGAAAATTAAATCTATCCAAAATCAATTCTCCAAATGAAGAGCCAGATACACAGTAAGTTGAACTTTATTTTTTCTTTGGTCGCAGTTAGTTTTGAAGGATTGCATGTTAAAGTATGGGCTGATACACCACAATTTAGGTTGGGCGTATGGTCTATGATGGGCCGATAAATTAGGCTGGCTCGGCTTTGTCCTAAGTACCAACCCTCCTCCGTCAGACAAAAAACCAAGAACCCTCCTCCGTTAATTTCGTCCATTTTTAGTTGTTGCATTCCGTGAATCCATGACCGAAAAAGAGGGGGACAAACTCACAATTAAAGGACTAATCTACTTTAACAATAAAAGGACTCCTCTTATATAAGACGCCAAAGCCCGCGTTGAAGTTCTTATAGGAAACCGAAAAGGGTTAGGTTGACCTTTCGCTTGGACATAGTCATGACTTGTATTTAATGTTAACATTGTTAATGGGTGATTTGTAAGTGCTTTACTCGATGAGTTTGAAGACATGCCATTACCTTGGACTAAGGCAAATTTCCTTCTCAATCTAAATGGACTAGCTTAATATATTTTGGTTAAAAGAATGATACTCCTTTCGTTTTAGGCTCACTACTGTCCACTTATTGTAGTTTTAATATTTCAAGTTAACCATCCACTTTTCATTTCAAAAGAGCATTAATTTTGTTTTTTCAATATTACCCTTAATGCTTACTTATCATTTCAAAATAGAATTAATAATAATTTTTAAATGGGGAAAATTAAGTCCATTTATATAATTTTATACTGTTATCAATGTTTATTTAGTGCTTTCTTAATTTGTGTGCTTTTTTCTTGACAATCATGAAATGGAAGGAGAAATACTTTACAAAAGACTTAATTTTATAGTGACAGAAAGAGTTATTACGAAAAAAAAAATATTTAAAAATGTAACAAAACACAAAAAGAAAACACAGTGGCTGAATTGGCCACCCTCACTTAATGATTAAAGAGTTAATATATATCTTAAGAATTGAATAGATATAACTCAGCCCCAAAAACTAAGTTGAAAAAAACTACTTGTCAAACACTTCAATTGTTGAAAGAATTTTTTTTAATATTTTATTGTTAGTCCCTAACGTTTATAAGGTTATAATAAGTTAGTTCTTCTGCTCAATGGAGATCAGCTAACTATAGAGTTTGTGATATTTGTCGCTGAGGTTAATAAACATCTAAAATTGTCTATTTCAAAATTTCCAGAATGTGATAATTAATGATCATGTTATCCCTCCATTACCAATTGGAGGAAGAATTTGATTTCCTCCTAGAGGATGCAAGTATTTTTCAGTTTGTTATTATACTCATAATCGTTTCCTTCTTATTCTTCCTTCAACTAATTATTGTTGGCCGTAGCCAGTAGGATGCAGAAGTAGCTTCCAGGTTCTGAATTCTAGCCGCGTAATTTGTTGTATGTATATGTTTGACAAATTAGATATCAATCAATTTGACAAGACATGTCTTTGGTGTGGTTTGACTTCTTTAGATAAAGGGTGTGTGGTTTGATTCCACTATTTGTCCCCCTACTTTTGCACCAACAGACAGGACTTCACAAGCCGGGGGTAAAAAAGGGAAAAGGGAGCGAAATGCAATTAAAAAATTCACGCAACAACGGTTTAGGAAATTAGTGATCACCAGCATTGATTAAGCTGCAACTAAATGCCATTAGAATTCCTACTAATCAATCAAACAGCCACACACAGAACATAGACAAAGCCAAGCATGAAATGCCATGCCAAAGTTAATTAGAATTCTTTTCTTTAAGACCAATATACAAACTAAATAATGCAGTGCACATGAACACATAAAAACACACCAATACAGCCACGTTCCACTCATTTCTCCCACTCTTTGTAAAAATCCCATCTTCTCTCATCTTTGTAAGATGTTAATTGGCTTTTTCTCCACCTTCATCTCTTGACCTTGATTATGGTCCTGAAGACAACTACTCAGATTTTGCAATTATCATGGCCTGCAAAGTACAAGAAAATACACATACATTGTAAGCCACATGAACAAAAATGACATTATTTAAAGTAAAATTACACAATCCCACATTTTTTTTTTCCGTTAAGAATGATCTAACCGGAACTTTTGTGATGACATATAGTGGTATTGTGACTAAAGTCCATTCATATCAAAAGTCATTTATGTCAAATCTAAGAGTTTAATTTGCATGAACTTTTGAGTAATGGGTGAAAGAGTCCACTATCATGGCCGACATGATAATACATTATTGTAGTTATCCAGCATTTTTCTTGAGACTTACTTGGATTAACGGAGGTAATGACACCAGAGTTAGAGAAGTCGCAGTTGAAGTCGTGGCGACCATTGGCTTGATAGTAAGCGTTCATGGCATAGGTGGCAAGTGCCCTAACGTTGTTAGCAGCATAGCAAACACCACCTGGTTGGATTGGCGTGCAATCAACTCCTTGGCTGCACACATAGTTTATGTTTGCTTGCAATGCTTGGTTGCTTGCATCTGCCTTTGGCACGCACCATTTCTGCCCTCCTGCAACTGGTGCTGCTGGACTGGTATTACTTGGTACTGGTGCTGGTGCTCTCTGCATCATTCATCCAAATATACGCCTTAATTAATTACATTACCAAACTTTATGAAATTGGATCCGTGATTATGAACAAAAAAAAAATGTAATGCACATGCATGGACACTAATTGAAACTTGTAAGCTACAATTGCTAAAGAGAAAGTTACCAAATCTCGTTATCATAAAAGTGAAAAAGTTAACGTGAATTAACAAGGAATCAGCAGACTAGCTTTCCTAAAATTTAAGAAGAGCATTGAAATTTGGTACCTTGCCACGATTTTGTTAGCATTATTATATACACATGTAAGAAGCATATCAAGGAAGGAAGATGAATAGTTAATACGAGAAAAAATAAAATCAAATTCTTAAGCATACTTAAATTTAAAAGAAAAATTTGCTTTCTTCCATTCTCAATTTAACACTTCATTACATTTTATTAAAATTATAATACGAGGGGAAACAACAATAACCTAACAAAATTAAAGTGTTGAATGTGGAATTCAGCATAACACGAATTAAATATCCTGTTATCTCTTGTTAATTATGTTAGCACCTAAAAACTCTTAATAATGCACACATACCTAGGTGATGCCATGTGATGCACAGCTACCCTTGTCACTGAAGCCCGTGAAAAAGTACTAAATTTTTCCATGTAAAACAGTGCAAAAGAGGGGGAAAAAAAAAATAAAAAAAAAACCTCACCTGTCCGTTGCGCAAGATTCCAGAGTCATAGACAGGAGTAAAATCCGGTTGAAACAAACCCCAGTTCCTTTCCGCAATAGGACCGGGCTTCTGGTTCTCATTAAACAGAGCGAAAATATAAGTCTCGAACCTACGATTCGGCATCAACGGTGTCCCCTTCCCTGCCTCCACGTGCCTCACGAGCTGACCGTTATAGGATTGCGCATTCGCAATGCTACACGCGTCCCAACCATCGCAAACCGAAGGCCAACCCGTCTCACCAACAGCGATGTCCACGTCAGCATACCCCAAGGCCTTCATTGCAGAGTAAACAGCGTCCAACAGGGCATCGAACTGGTTCGTGTACGTTAGTTTCGTGTTCCTGTCGTAGAGGCCCCTGTTGGGCCTGAAGAGTGCGAAGTTCACGTTTTTCGGGTTGTACCCGAAGTATGGGTATGGGTTCACCATAAAGGGTGTGCGGGTTTCTTTCAGGTACTTCAGCATTGGGCCCAGCACGCGTTTTGCGAACCCGGGCCTGAACTGGCCCGCGCTTGGTGGAATTGATTGCCGCATTATCGCCAGAGAATGTGCTGTGGTCACCTGAAAAAATTGTAGGCCCCCAAAAAATTAAACAAAAAAGAACATTATTGCAGATTGCAGAGCTTCGATTCTGAATCTGAGGTGAAAATTGATGTAATAATAATGAGCATTTTTCTTGAATTGTTGAGTGAAATTTTTAACGGGAGAGCTTAATCTGAGGAGGAATCATAAGCAGAAATCAACATCTTTATACTTTTTTAGTGAAAAGTTTGATTATTGAGCTAATTTTTCATATGCTAATTTTAACACACAAACTTTTTTGTTTTTTTCAAATGACGATATGATCTTACGTGTTAGTGAATAATTTATGGGGATAATTCCTATTGGACCACATATTTGAACTGTACAAGAACCAAAATCCTCGTAATTAATATATTACCCAGAGGGAATGCCACAACTCGGGAAGGTATTACATATGTTCAAATTAAATCTTTCTATATTCAAACTACTAGTTTCATAAAACCAAAAAAACCTTCTAAAAAGACATTTTCGCCCTAAAATTAAGCACGCATGTAAGATTATTGGCAAGAATATGACTCAGAAACATCAATAACACATTTTGGGTCTTACTATTTGAAGCAATATAAGAAAAATAACTATAAAACTGAATATAATATGGTTAAAATGCCCAAGCGAACTTGAGCATCAATGTTAGGCTTCTAGAGTTTTCACCAAGTTATTATCACCATTAACTCGAAATTACGTGATAATTAATTATTAAAAAAGAATAAGCGAAAAAATAGAAATAGAGGTGAGTTTGATGATGATGACCAGAAAGAGAATCATTACCTTAATGTCTGTAATACCCTCAGCGAGAAGAGCAGAGTGGAGGGTTCTCATGGCAGGTACAAGGCTCCTAATCATGTTAGCATCACCCCAATGCAACACCTCGCTTCCAACGAGGATGTAATTGATTTTTGTCTGAGGGTAGAACGGCTTGATCTTGTTAACGACCCACTGGCGGGCCGAATTGATGTCCTTTAGCGCCGCTATGTCGCCGTTAGGCGCCGTTACGGTGACGGAGATCCCCGTGTTGGCGAAGGCCTGAAGGATCTGGGGGCTGACGTCGAAGATCTTGACGCGGTCGATGGTTGTCCTCGTCTTGAGGAAGTTCGCTACCGCGGACGGCGGAGGGAGGTTGTCGCCGAGGGTGCCGTAGTTGACGCCGATGGAGTGTGCGGCGGTGCAGAGGTGGAGGAGGAGGAGGAGGAGAGGAAAGAGGGGTGGCGTGGTGGCCATGGTGACGATAGTGTTTCTTAGTTTTTTGTTTTTTGGTTTTTAGGATTTGGAAAATAGTGGTGTTTATAGTTGACGGTCAGAAGAGAACCAACGGCATTATGTGGTTATATATAGAGGAAGATGAGCTGGGAGGGAAGAATTAGATTAGAACAGAGATTTGGGGCTTTGCGGTTGACGACTATTTTAGGACGCTGGTCAGAGAATAGACACGTGAATAAATAGTGTAATGCCATCTATATTAGTATGAAACAATTCTATTCATAATTTAGATATTACTTTGGATACTTGAAATAGGTAAGTATGTCGTTGAAGATTTTGATTATATTTTTAGTGAATGTAACAGATGTGACGTGATATAAAATAGTCAAGCGTGTATGTGAAATTATTTCTTTTTTATTTGTTTGTAAGATCATTGAAGTCTCTTACTGTTAACGTTTGATTTTTTTTTTTCTTTTAAAGATTATCCTCTCTTTTTTTCTCCATTATTCTCTATTATTATTATTTTGTAATAATTTATAAGTAATTTTTTAATTGTTATGAAGATACTTAAATAGTTGATTGTCATTGTGTCAATAATAGAACTATTAATTATAGAGTAATAATATGTGTACAATATTATTGTATAATATTCTTAAAATATAAATAAAAAATAAAAAAGATGATAGGTTCAGAAATATAATAAATTGAAATGGCTACCACTTCTTTATTTTTTTTTTATATATGTTGTAGGAATATTGTATAATAATATTACACATGTATAGTGACTCATAATTATATTATTTGTGTGGATATTAACATGGGCTGATTGTCGAATGGAACAGCTAAGAGGGAATTGTATTCAGTTATTATTGAAATTAAAAATAAAAACAAAAACCATCCTTATATTTTGCTTTGGGAAAAGTTAAGCCATAATTTATTTTGTCATTTTGAAGATTGTAAGACGGTGATCGTTATGCTATGTAAAGTGCAGGGCAAAAATATATAGTTTATCAATGTAAGGAGAGAGTTTGATTGCTAGAGATAAAATCTTTCTCTATGAATTATGTGTCTTAAAGAGATTAATTAGTCATTATTTTTTATAATAAGGAATATTCTAGTTTCACTTAAAAAATTAATTTAAAAAACCCAAATATGCCTTTGAGAGTATATAACTTATAGGATGTTTTTTAAAGTTAACTTGTGCCATTTGAAATTTTAAAAACTAGCATAACGTTATTTTAATTAATGATAACAAAAGTAAAAATTACTTTTTTTAACATCTATATCTATCATAATTATTTTTTATTTTAAGAGTCATTTTCTAATATATATCAAATACTATTATGATGACTTTTTCTAAAAGTTATAATTTTTGTATTATTTTATAAAATAATACTTATGTATTAGGCCTCGATGTTAATAAAAAAAAGTAATACTACTATATTTTTTAATAACAACCTTTGAAAAGCTTAAATAGCTTGATAATTATAAAAAAAAATCACAATAATATCAAATCATGCTTGAATGCGGCGAGTGACCAGAGACTAATCTAACAATATTTGATTTTTCATTTAAAATTAACTTCACAAATAAAATATTTAATATCTCGAGAACTTTAAAAAGGCTTATATAATATAACTTTTTTGAACTGAAATACTTAATATAACTTAGAATTATCAAAGTCACATATTAAGATAAATATAGTTGTTCTGACCACAGTTCATTAGAGACAGAGAGACAGAAAGAGATAAACCAAGAGCAGTATAGCCACTTAGTCCAGGATTATAATTGAAACGTTGAATGATGTGTGCAATTCTAACGCAACCGGGTGGAGTAAGGGTAGAAAAGTAGAAGTAACAAGAAAACGGAAACCAGATATTCCAGAGTTTGAATTGGCGTAGCAGTATTGCTTTGAACGGCTACGAAACCAGGTTAATTATGAAAGGAAAGAAAAGAACCAAAGCCAAGCCCACAAGAAAGGGGCACGCCATGATGGATGATGGCGATACCTGTGTTGTGAAGGTGGGAAATACGACAACGAATCAGATTCAAATTGAACACGAGAAAAACACGTAAGAAAAGTCTTTTCGGGAGACATTCTATGTGAAGGTGTCTTCTTTGCAAGGGTCAAAAGGTAGTATATACTTCTATTTTTTTCCCTTCTAAAACTAATAAGATATTGATTTTAATATATAATTAGTATAAATATATATATAATATTAGTTGCATGAAAATTGGATAATATGAATAAAAATGATATAAATTGAGTATCATAGGATATTATACACTTGTTTTTTAAGATAATTGTTACGAAAGTTAATAATATAATAATAGTTTAATTTTAGTAGATTGATAGTATCAAATTTTATATTATTATTTAATTAAATATTTTTATTCATGTGACTATATAAATAATAGGTATGAGGGATAAATATTTGTTAATTAATATAATAATTTTTTATTATATTATGGTATAATTTTTTATATTATAAGTGTATTAAAATTAAATTTATATAATAATATATAACTAAACAACTATATAAAAAATTATATCAATAATGTGTTGAAACTAAATTCAATTATCAATATAATAAACTTATTGAATTTTAACTAAATATAACACTAATCAAATCAATTCATCAGAAAAGTAAAAGAAAAAAAAATTGGCATCAATTTTGTTCCTTTAGTAAAGTCAAACGTAATTTCTTACTTAAAAAGAGAAATGAGCATGAAATTGAAAATAGTTCAATCAAACAATCAAGAGACACGTTATTTATAAATATAATTAATTTATATAACACTATATTAATATGCTCTCTTTTATTATTAAATAAAATATGAACTTATCCTTTTATTTCATATTGAATAAAAAATACATCGATAATTGGGAGCATAAATAACCTTAATCATCAATCGGCCAAATCGTTGAGTGTAGTTCAGTTTCCACTTTCCACTCTGTCCCGTCACTAAAGATCTGAGTTTCTCATAATAAATATTGTAGTATGGCATTTTATTTTATGCTATATATGTCGGAAAGTGTGAGCCAGACGCATCCCTTTTGGACTTGTACGAATGAGGTGGGGACACGCAAGGGACACGGATAAAGAGAGAGCGTGCCAGCGAAGATGGTTCTTGCTTTGCTTGTTTTGTTTCTTTTCTTTTGTGCTGCTGCCACTTACCTAACACACATCTCAGTCTCATCTCATCCGGCTCTCTCAGGAGAAGAGAATCGTACGCGTTTTCACGTGCAGTTGATGTTTTTTCCGCACCGTTGTGCGTGCCAGTTGCTACGCGGTTTCCACGGTTTCGCAACTCAACCTCATTGGGTCTTAGCCATGTACAGTATTCTGATTTAGCCATTTGGGCCTTTTATTGTACTTGGCTGTAACCGATGGTATCCGCAGATACACACGTAAGAGGTTAGTATTAATTATTAGTAACTATTAAGGTGCACATTGAAATTGAAATAAACATAATGGTGGTTATTCACATATAATTTATGGTCAATACTGTTATTTACAGTTACATTTAATCATAGTTTTCTTGCTTGGACCAATAATTGACTAGGTCGAGGCACTAGATCATTGAGTCACTAATTCTACTGATGGGTCACGGGTCGAATCGATTGAACCAAATTCATACAAAAAAAATAAAGATTTAAATAAAATATAATAAAATGATGACTAATTAATAATTTGATACTTTTTAAGGGATCCAAATACAAAAATATAAATAAATAACATGTATTCCTAAATATTGTTTACATTTCACAATCACGAATCACAATTAATAAGTTCAAAAAAAATTACACAAACAAACTCACAAGTAATGAAAATTCAAACAAAGTTATTGCATTTTTTCTATAAGTGATATTAGAAATTTTTTCAAGGTTTTAGAAAAAGATATCATTTAGAAAAAACAAAACACTCAACCCAGCCCAGTCTAGTTCAACCGGTCGAGTCACCGGTTTTGATACAAACCTGGCCGATTCGAATTGAATCACACCAGTTTCGATGTGGGACTAATCCAAAAAGTGGCTCGAACCGGTTTCATGACCAGTTCAGCGGTTTTCCGATCAAAGCGACTTGGCCGAGCCAGTTTTCATAACTATGCATTTAACCATATTTCTTAAATATGGTTAAACGTGAATAAAAATGTGGCCAAACACAGATTCAAGCTTCCATTGTTCATCTTCTCAATACCACCATTCTTGAAGCCACTCCTTCCTACATCAACCAACACCATTTTGATAATTAAACCCTAGATTTTGATAATTAAATCCTAGATTCATTAAATAACTTCAAAATTAAACCTTAAATCCCAAATTGCCATACTATAGTACATTATGACAATGTAGGTATGTAATACCTTAGGTTAAAAAAAAAACCTCTGGTGAGTGTTGCAGCGCTTTTGAGCACTGCAGTGCTCATCAGAAAGTAAGGCAATGCAGGGGATAAATTTCATGCTCTCTAGTAAGCGCTGCAGCGCTTTGGAGCGGTGCAGTGGTCACCAGTGCATTAAAAACTCTCATTTCGGGGTCCAGAATCTTCAATCACCCAAAATACAACCTCCTTCCCTTGAGAAACGTGAAAACCTTCGCTCTCCACCCCAACTTCACTCCCATACTCCAGTTTCTTCCAATTTCTCTTAAAATCAATTCAATCTTTCACTTCTAAGGTTTTAAGGTGTGCTATTCTAGTGATTTTGCTCTTATTCCTTCTATTTTTCTTTGTCTTTGGGGGTTGGCATTAAGTTTTCTGCACCTCTCAAATAAGTGGAGTCCTTTTAACATATTAGAGTTAGATTTAAGTTTTATGGATGTTTTAGTAGTTACTCTAGAGTTCTATTACTTTATTGACGGATACGGGTGTCGTCTCTATTTCCCAGAACTCGGCTGGTGCTATTCATGTGTCTGCTGCCACACTAAGTGAGTGGGTTCGCACTTGTGATCTCTATGTTCTGCATTAGAGTTTGTTTCATGAAACTATGGGTTAAAGTATGATTTTTAAATATTGTTGTATAAGATTTGAGGTTTATATTGATTTATGAAGATTGTGGTTTTCTAAATAGCATGAACTGTGTTTTAGAAAACTCATGGGACACCCACTATTAAAATTGAGTTTTGTATGGTTGCACTGCGAATGTTACTATTTAGAGTTGATTTTATGACTATATGATTCTGGTGTTGCATGTTGATGTCTGTATATAAAGAGAGAATTGTGAACCCTAGGATAAGAGACTTTATGAATAAAAGAATGAGATTTCCAGCTGAGCTAGCAATAATTATAGAGAAATAGGCTGTATGTTAACGGCAGTTAATCCATTAACCTTGGTACCAAGTAGTCTAGGGCCAGAGATAGTCAAAGAATTTATATCCATAGTTTATATTTAGGAATTTATTGTCATACTGGGAACGTCGATACGTAATGTCCAGATATGACAAGACATTTATATTCAGAGTTTGTTACGTTATAGATATTGTACGTAACCAAAGCAGAGACTACTGTTTCTTTATGAGAGTACTATTAAGTCGGGTTATAGAATGCCAAGATTTGATAACTAGAATATAATTGTAAAATGTTTTGATATTTATTACAATCACTATCACTCTAGTGCTGTATACTCTTTCTTGGTGTCCCATGGAGGGGTTTCAAATGAGGGCTCACTCACTGAGTTTTGTAACCAAAACTCACCCTTCTATTCATTTCTGTGAACACCATATTTTGTCCGAACTTCTTATTCTTATTTCATTATTTCTTCTATTTTTGGTTTGAGCCCAATCCTTTTCTTCCTCTTAGGTCCCTAGCCCATTTGTTGTTTTTGGTCTATTTGTAAAAAATAAATAAAAAAAACCACTTCAGCTCATTTAGTTTCTCACCCATGTCATAGTTAGCCCTTTTTTTTTTTTTCAATCTCTCTCCGTGTCTGGTCAGTTCAAAGAAAAATAAATAAAATAAAATAAACACAAAAGTGCACAGGATTGCATCAGTACATTTAATGACCCAATCAAATCAAGTTGACAAATGACATCCCCACAAATCTCAATTCAACGTTCCAACAGTCAGGGGACAATAATTCTTTGGTTACGGATCAATACATTTAATGCGGATCATTTTATTCAAAGCTCCAACAGTAACAGGAATCACTGCATTTAATGCCTGAGTCGGATCAAGTTGAAAAAAGGCAACCAAGAATCAGAACATTAATTCCGGAGCTAATAGGGTCAAGGATTGCAAGGTATAAACAGAGGAAGCAAATTTTCAGCAAGGGAGGAGGGGAAGCTAATTTTTGTAGTAAGAGACACAAGAGAGAGAGAGAGAGCCAACTTCCAGCAAACACAAAGAGAACGGAGAGAAGTTCATTCACAGTTTTCCCTTCCACCCACAACATAGAAACTCACATACCAATGACACAACCCCCTCTATCCCATACACGTACCATTAACTCATCATCTTCATAGCCCTTTTCCATCATCATCATCCTAAATTCATCTAAGCCACCACAACCATTACTTTCATTATCTACTAACACCATCATCTTCGTTCCTAAATAACTAATCCCATTAACTCACCATTCCTCATTATCCACCAATACCATTAACAGACTCACATCTTATAACTTCACATTTCATCCTAACATCATCACCATTACATTCCTCTTTGAATCCTCCATCAAAAACCCATTTCAACTATCACTTAAAAACACCATCACAACATCCTCAAACCATCATCTTCACTTTCACTACACCTTCACCATATCACCACAGGCTCCCTAAACCACCAATCATCATCAACAACCACCACAAATCATCATCTTCTCATCAAATCACTATCATCATCCTCAAATCACTATCACCCTTTCAAACTCAGCATCAATCTTTACAAGCCAAGACAAGAAAATTAAAAACAAAAATCACAACCCATGCCACAGCCACATCCTAACCAAAACAATAACCAAATCCACTAACAAAATCATAATCAAAATCAAAACCTCAATATCAGAAAGTAAACACAAATAAAAGAGAAGAACACGAAGATTTCCACTCCATCTTCCGTGCCGTCGGACAGCCCCCATTGCTGCCACAAATCACGAACCAGAACCTCTCCTGTTCACCACAGAAGACTGTGCGCCACTGCCTCCCCTTGCTCATCACAGCCAGCCTCCCCAGCATCGTGACAGCACAACCGCGACCCCCCTTCGCTCACAGCCCGTGCCAGATCGCCCTTTGCTTGACCAGATCGCGAAGCTTTCCCTGCCTGACTCCATCGCGAGTTCCGCGCGCGGAAGCCGCCGCTGCAGCTTCCCCAATCGGTCGCGAACCACCGCGAATCGTCCAGCCCAGCACCGCGGGACATCGCCGAGAAACTCTGCCTCCAGCCATCACCCTCGTGAGCCGCCGCGCGAACCAGGTTAGAAGCTCTGCCGCATCCACCGTCAACATTCCTTCGACCTCTGTTCAGTCAGCTCCACCGTCACCTTATCCCTCTGCTACACTGTTCTTTTTCCTTTGTTCCTTACGCTGTTATGAGGTTAAGCTACTAAGTCACATAGTATATTGGTTATTTTGAGTCAGAGTCCATGCTTGTCTATAGGTCCTTGGGTCTTAAGAGTTAGTTTTTTTTGGGTCTTAAGATTTGGGTCTTTAGGTTCCAATTTATTCCTTTTGGTGTTATTATTTCCGTTGGGTTTTGAAGTACAGGATTTTTTTTTTATTAGAATATTGAGGTCCATTTTATGTATTGGGTCAAAGTTTAAGTTTTTTTGTTTTTGGTCAGTTCATAAGTTTATCATTACATTTTAGCCTCAGAACTCCTTTATTTATTTATTTATTTTTTGTTTTTGGTTTGGTTCTATTTTATATTTTTATATTTTTTGGAATTTTAAGCTGCAGATCATTTTTAGGTTGAAATGCATCTGGGATAGGATTTATTTTTGGTTTTTCAGCTTGGGTTATTACGTCTTTTTCAAAAATAAAAATAAGTACCTTCTTCTTTAGGCTTATTAGAAAAATAACGAAATTTGCTTTAAAAAAAATTGTGCAACAGATTATAATAATTTATTGATCAAAGTTTTTTTTGTCACAAATAAAATCAATCAAACACACACTTATTTTCTATAGAACGACGTGGTTTTGAGTTCCTCATTGCACCAGAGGATATGTCGGCGTAGTCGTACTATCAAGCCAAAATCTCTTTTTCATAGAATTAGTTCCTTAATTTCTGTTTTAAGTTTAGCTTTATTTCTATAAATATATAACTTTTAACTTTAGCTTTATTTTTTATAAATATATGACTACTAATCTTAGCTTTATTTTTATAAATATATAATTATTAATCTTAGCTTTATTTTTATAAATATATAATTGTTAATTTTATCTTTGTAAATATGTAATTATCATTTTCATCTTTATTTTTGTAGATATATAATTACTAATTTTAGTTTCATTTTTGTAAATATATAATTACATTTTTGGGAAAAAATAAATATATTAAAATTATAATTAATTTGCATAATAAACTCTAAGGTAACCGTATTTATACGGACGTATTAGGGGTGCAGTGGGATTAAGTTTCCACCATTCCTTAATCGTAATCAGATTCCCGAACTTGAAAATCTCTTTCAAATGACTAGTTTACCAAAATAGTTTTCCAATTTTAGCTATAATTAAAATTGGTGGCGACTCCCGTTATTTTAAACTGTTTGTCATTCTCGTCATGGCGCCCTCCGGGTACGTTGTGACAATTTCATATTTTACAGATACTATAGCTGCTGAGGGTACTTCTACACCATCTCCCTTCCAGTAGTGTTGGACTTTGGTTGCTGAGCTCTTTAAGTGAAGTGTCTGGTACTTTGCTCTAAACGTGCTCCAGTGTGATACAGACAGGGTCTCAGATTGTAGGGCACAATTATGTTTTGCATGGCCTTGTATATTAGAATGTAATTGGATTGTATAATCTACGCTTTTCATAGACACTTTTTATATAAAGAATTTCATGCGTGATTTATGACATCATAATGTTAACTTTTGAAAGTTGCTAAGATATTTTTGGTTTTATAAATATGGTTTCAAGAGTAGGTGAGTTATATGTAGAAAGAGACCTACTTTATGGGTTTTTCGTAGTTCAAATGTGCACGTAGAAACGATATAGGCCATGAGGCTTATGTGAAAATGGGGTTTCTCACATGTTAGTCATGTGCCCAAGTCGGGTTGTGACAAGATAGCCCTATTTTTTGTCCCTTTTGCTTGTGCTTCTAAAACTAAGTTGCTCGTTTTCTTTAAAAGTATAAATAATTCAGCTGTCCATGGTTAATATTCATGTGGTTACCGACCTTGGTGGGAATTTTATTGTATAAATTGGGAGCAATGGGGAGGGAGGTTGGCCGGATGGTTCCTTTGATGATGCCACCTTTAACTACCCTCACGTACGAAATGGAAAAAAAAAAAAGAAAGAAAAAAATCACGTTTAAGTTTCTAGTATAGTTTGCCCTTGCTTTGGTGTGCAATTTTATTGATAAGGAGATAGAGGATTGTAATCACTCTACAGTTTTCTGTCTTAATACATGTCACATTTTTGTTCTTGTTTTTCTTGGGCGTTGCTTATAATGCAAAGAAAAATATCCTTCATGTTGTAGACACTGACAGCCATGCTTTGAGGTACGTGGTAGTTTCAAAATAGTTAGTGTGAATATCATCTTCAAAATCTACGTTACAACGTCTATGCTCTGCTATCATCATGAATATTTAAATGGTAAATTCAATCATAAAGAATAGTTGAGGGATCTATTTATAATTTCGACTGCAATAATATTTTTTCATTGTATATCTTCAATGAAGTAGTTTAATGTTGGATTCTAACTTCTAACACATTGTAGCTCTGGGTTGATGAAAAAAAAGAAGTGGCTTCAAGAATGTTAGAATAAGGAAAAAAAATAATGGAAGCTTGGATACGCATTTGGCCACACTTTTATTGGCATTTAACCACAGTTAAGAATGTTAATAACTGCATTGCCCATGAACTGTATATGAGCAACCACTAAATATAATATGTAAGTTAATATAAAAGATATTTTATATTAAGTGGTGAAAGAGGCACTTGGGCTCAATTTTTTTTCAAGATGATCTTTTTTCCCTTTTTCATAGACAAAGGTTTAAGTAAATTTAACGTCAATTATCCTATTAGAATCACATCACAACTTATAGGTTCTCTAAAGACTTATATGGATTCTTACATAATTATTCACAAATGGATCTAACTTGATTTTAATGTCTTACTATCTATATTTCTGTTTGTGAACTTGTGATTTCTTGAAAAATAAATTTTAAAAAAATCTTCAAAGTGTATACTTTATTATGTTTTAGGTTTTTTTAAATTTTTTTTTAAAATGAAGGAAAAATAATTTATATTTATGAAGAACTTAGAATTAAGTGCTTCTATAAAACTTTATTTACAACATTTAAAACATATAAACACCAAATAACATTTTAATTTTTTGAAAAAATAACTATAAATTTTACACATTAAAGTTCAAAACTTTCAAATTGTATTTTCGTAATTGTTGTTGTTGAAGCTACTTGATTGGAAATTGTTGAATATATATATATATATATATATAAAAGAATCATTTTATTATGTCAAGAGTGAAAAAGAGATTCACAACTATTAGATCAAAGTATTATTATTATGATTATTATCATCTCTGACTATAGTGTATTGATGAGTGGGAAATATATAATATTAGTAAAGTAATAATCATATTTCGAATATTTTAAAATATTCAATTTAGTCAAATTCGAGTATTTGATTTATAAAGCCATTTGATTATTTTCTTAACTTTTATATAACATAGTAATAATCGTAAACAATATATATCTTCAAGTCATTAATTAATTTCTCTTTATTTCTTCTTAATAAAATTTACCAAATACTCGATTCACAAATTTCTCCAAAGACATTTGTAATATACATTTTTTTTCCAAATTAAAAAATATGTAACGTCCATTCATTTTGCAATAAGACATTCCTCTCATTTACATAATATATTATAGCCAACCATAGAACTGAGATGAGGTGATGAGAGTGCTATTTTTCTTTAATCAAATGTCAAAAATTTGATTATCATTTTAAAAATGAAGCAATTTTAAAATCAGTAATCGATATCTACCCCTTTAGACCTATAGAACACGAAGAGATTGACCATTGCTTCCCTCCTATTCGAAATTATGTGAGCAATTTCAAAGCCAGCGATATTTATGTTGCTTATTGTAACTTTGATAGAGTAACAATACATACGGCAAGAGAATAATAATTAGATCGTGTCTTTCTAGATAAGATCAGTTACATAAATCAAATAAGGAAGTCATACTGCAATTAAGTGATTGACATGAAAACCTTGCAATGAACAGTTACACATAAATAACACAAAGCATTTACAATCATCTCACACACACCTCGTTGCCAAGACTCGGAACATATTGAGCAAATTCAAAATGCTACGAAATTTTGATCCTGTGTGCGACAAACATATGTTGGATTCAGACTCCGAAACCGAATTGGAGTCAGATTCTGAAACTGAGTCTGATGATTATCATAAAGGTTGGAACACTGTTGCTGTGGTTCTGAAGAAGGGAAATGAAAAAGGGTCAAGGATCGATGGGAGAAAGAAGTTGCTTTTGGCGGGCGAAGCTAATAACGAAGTTGCAAAACCATCAAAAACAACCGTAGATCAAGGTTAGCAAAGCCTGTATCTATTTGATATATACAGTGTTTGACACATAATGTATTTTTATTGCAACTTGTTTATGTGATCAAATTAAGATTTCATTTGTGATAAGTTCAATTTAGAGTTCAATTATGTAAGAAAATAGGCCCTAATCGGTATTGGATCAGCCAATGACATGGATTTTTTTCAGAGATTTTATGATATTTGGTGGTGGGGTCACACAGTCATGATATCTCGAAAATTCTTAAATTTTCTGAGGGTAAATAACAGAAAATTGTTTTATATAATTTATATGATTTTGAGATCTCAACTATTTTTTTTAAGTACAACAAAAATGAAAAAGAATAATAATTTTTAACAGAAAGATTTTTGCACCACTTTTATCGACAATAGATTGGATTTGCTTGAAAAATAAAAACAATAATTAAAACAATAAATTTAGTACTTTAAAAATATATGCCAGAGGTGTTGATGATTGCTGTCATATGAGGTTGTGTGCTCTCCGCAAAATTAAAGAGACTTTTATATCCAGAAAAACTTAAAGGACTTCTTCGTGCAAAGAAATTAAATATGCACAAACATAACTTTGGATAGGTTAAACATTGGATAAAGACAAAAGTTTGATTAAGAAGTGGGAATAGTATAATAGACAGACTGCTCTCCATTGCTGCAACTCTTTTAATCAGAAATCAAAGTCTCTCGTTCCATGTGTAGGAATAAAAATGAGATGAAAATTCTATAAATAAATTCTATGTGTAAAATATACATAACATTTATCCATAAAATTTTTCATCACATTCTAAACCGACTCTTATTCTTAATTTATTGGACATATTGAATTGTGTCAACATTAGGTATGACTTAACATATCTCAAAATGCGTAAGGCTCATCAGAATTTACTGTTTTACTATTCCTGCCATGTCTCAAAGATTCATTATATATAATACACGACATGGTGTGTATATCTTATTAGATTAGATTACCTTTAAACCTTGGTATATTCTGAAAGCTACACAGCTAGTGTTAAAACAAATGTTGTTCTCTTATTATTCACTATTATGAGAGGGTTATACGCGAAAGAAAAATAATAAAAACATATGAATATATATATATATATATATATATATATACCGTTATTTATTTCACGAATTAATCTTTTCTAAAAGTTTGGGTTTTGTTAAATCTATGAATGATTTTATATCTAATATATCTCTCACACCCTCTTACAAAAGCCTCTTTTGAACTTGAAACATTATTAATTTAGAAGATTCACTATTGTGAGATGTTTATACAGGAGAGAAAAAGATACAAACATAGAGTTTGATTTCTATGTACTAAAACTGTTATCTAATTATATATTATCATATAAGTAAAAGTGATTATGTCTCACACATATTACTTGAAAAGTCATGTAAATGAGATGATTTAATTGGATGACAGTTTTACACCATCAATACATGAATTAAACTCAAAAACATAACATATCGATATTCATGTAGATGAATTATCTCTAACAAAAGTTTAAACTTTCGGGTAAAGACACATGAATTATTTCATATATAATATGAGCTTTAGATCGTCTAATTGTAGATGCTTTGAAATCATCCAATAAACCATTTCTCCTAAAAATTTAAGTTTTTGGGTTTTTATATGTATCTAATAATTTATATTATATTTATTGACTTCTTTCTTGTTATGTTATTTTTTTTTTTTTTTTATCTCGTAACATGGGATTAGTATACGTAAACTCTAGTTAGTTCCATTCTAATGGGCAGCTATATATAGTCCAATTTAAAAAGCAACGATAAGGGTCACAGGCCTGAACCTAGGGCAGTGCTTCGATCTAAACCCTTGGCTTGTTACTCTTGAGCCCAATATGGCTTGGCGGGCCTCAAGACAGGAGCTTGCAAGGTGCGCTTGCCTCTGAGGCTATTATCGAGAGTATGAAAATGAAAGGAATGACAACTCTAAAATTAATTGATTAAATGACAAGTTTAAAATTAATTGATTATTGTTTAGAAGTAATTTTAGGGAAGATAGTAACATGATTAGTAAGAAATAATGTGTCCCTCACTTGTTACTCGAAAACAAGATTTCTTGATCCTCTAAATTAGGGATTAAGAAGAGAATGAAAGTAATTTTCAAATAAGAGAATAACATAATATTTTCAGCTCTATTCTTCACATTTCTTTCTCATTCTATTAGCAGTCATTCACAAAACTCTCAATCATGGCCGAAGTGAAGAGCCCTTACAAGGTGGAGTACATTAGAAACCAAAAGGTCAATAGAATTAGGAACAAGAGCCTGTTTGTTTTAACTTTTTGGCACTACAAGTATTTTGGTGCTGACCAAGGAAAAAAAGTATTTTTGGTAAAAGTAATAATAATTGGAGTTTCTTTAATATCCTTATAAAATTCAATTGTATGAATATCTTTTAACTTTATATAAAAATACACTTCACTAATCTAATTTATTAAAATATAGAAAATAAAAAAAATTCAATTTTGAAAAAAAAAAAAGGGTACCAATACCTATGAAACCATGATAATTTTATTCGGGATTAAAAAAAAAAGATTTTTTCCTCATTTTGCTCTGTATAACTAACAAGCACTAAATGGATGAAATACTTTCCTTTCTCTCGTCACATAGTAACAAAAGCCACCTTTTCATTGTAATATATCTCCCAAAGGAGCCAGGTTACGCTTATCTTTGTATTAACTATTAAATACCCTTTTGTCCCCTTATAAACATCTTTCTATAAAATTAACAAGAAAAAAAGAGTCAAGAATAGAAGAATCATGACAACTCCACACTCCACCTATGTGTTGAAGTTGAACTCTTCAAGTTTGGAGTTAAGTTTGGTTATTTATGCAATGTATTAAACTTTGAATTCAGATGTCTGTTTGTTTTGAGTTTATGTAGTTTAATGTGTAGTGAGTTGAATTTAAACTTTAAACATAAGTCTGATTATATTAGGTATGTAAAAGTGTTTAGAAATTTTTATTTGATTATCTTTTTAAAAAATAGCCTATGTAGGATCACGAACTCACTTTAACCATGTCGAACTAGAAATGCCAAACCACCAGAGATAGGCTATTAATGAGAGGTTTGACTAATTTGCATCAAGTCATAGATTTAAATTCATTGCCACCAATGTACCAAAAAACTAATATGAAACTTTGTGTGGTTGAGTTTTTCATCTTTGTTTTACCCACATGATTAATTATTTGGAAGAAATAATGCGAGGTACCCTTTGTTATGAATCCTATGTCATTGCCTATCCTGTAATTAATTTTATTCAATGTAAGATTTATTATATTTTTTAAGGGAATGTAAGATTGGTTATTAGCACCAATGTTATTGAAGAAGCCTCATTGGAAATCTTGGATAAGGGCTTCACCTTTTCTATTTTCAACTTTGAATAGTAAGTTTTTATTATAGGTCTTCATTATCCTACGGAGGAATCTTGAACATGCTCATACAATTAAAAAATAATTTGATACTTCATCCTTCCATCTTATTTTAATAGATAATATTTTTAAAAATATAAGTAAATATTAACTATTATAGATTATATACCTATTATTATCCAATTTTTCAAAAATTTGACATACTTAATTATTATCATGATATCATAAAATGCAACAGCCAGATTGATTACATTACATGTTCACATGAAGTTATTGAGTGCAAAAAATATACAGAATTTACTCTTGGAATAAATAGATCTCCACTTATATTATTTTTATATGTGTGTTGTATAAAACATTGTTAGAGTACCACAACAAAATGTATAACAGAATCCTATATATGGCCATATGTATAGCAAATTGCACAGCCAACAGCATTAATTTCATGTGATAAGTTTGTGATGCTACAGATGCTTTAGTGGAGATTGCAAAGGAATACCAAAAGTACATGAAGAAAATGGCCATTCCAAAAGCCCGTTTAGCAGAAGCTGTGGTTGTCAACTGGGTAGGTCTGGCCAAAACCTTGAAGGAGTTGTATGGGCAGCCATTGCATTATCTCACTTACATGCTTTGCAAGCAATGGGATCAGTCAAGGTTTGGCAGTGATGATGAATGGAAGCCATTGGATGCCATACTTAAATGGAGGAACGCAGAAACTATCATATGGAATGTGGAAGAGATCCATAGGCTTTGCACTTCCCCCATTCATCTTGCAATGGTTTGGGTTAGTGACCCAGAATACCGTGCTTTTGTTGATGAGGTTATTCCATGATCAAACGACACGTCGGGGAATATTTGTAAATTTGAATTTTGAAAAGAAGGAAGTGTATATAATGTAAGATTTTAAAATTTTATATTATATATTCTTCCTTTTATTTTCTTTTACTTTAAAATCAAATCTTATATACATTAATTTAGTTTTGAGGAAACCTTCTTTTTCAATAATTCAGCACTCTGTGCGGGGAGTAGCTTTTCTTTACATAATTAGATTGAGACTATTATGCTTGGATATGAAGTATGGGTACTTTTGAATTGGAACTGGTACCACATGCATATCGGGACTTGCTGGATGCTTATAGTTACTTGCTAATCGTCTATTATAATAAATAATTGTCATCTGAATACAAGTTTGTTCTTATAAAACATCAAATTTTATAACGGAACTATTAGATTTTTTTCTCAAAAAATAAAAAATAAAACAAATTGTCACTTCATCTTTTTAAACTCTACATCTCTTCAAATTTTCATAATGCATAACAACCAATACTATCGACTTTCAATATGAGAAACGAATTTTTGACACACAATTTTCGGTGAGATGATTTTCTCTCACTTTTATACTACAATAATATTATTATAACACTCAACTTTTTTAAATACTCAAATAATTTACTCACAAAACACATGAAGTCTCATCACTTACTTTTTTTTTTTCCAAACTTATTCTCTTTTCATCACTTTTTTAACACTATCATTGATATTTATACCCATATAGATATTGAAATAACATTTTTCTTTATACTATGTCTTTGATAAAAAAGCGTCAGAAAAAGAGTTCAAATAACAACCTCTTGTAATAGGAAAAAATTTATATCAAGGTACTTGTATCCATTACATTAAATTCTTTATTCAAACTGTGATAAGTAAAAATTTTTCTCGAAATGAGTGCATATATGCTTTTAAATTACTTATTTCAATAAGAATATGTACTTATCATAATTTGATTGATGAAATGAATATAAAAAACTTGATCTAAGTTTTATCCTTTATAATGTATGTTTCTTGTATTAGCTAATCATTCAAATCCTTGTCATTTCTTGACCAAAAATTAAAAAACGCTATTGTCATTTGGTCAATGTCTTTCGACTCATATATTAATTTGTCGTTTATGAAACTTATCAAAAGAATATTCATAAAGATAAGCCGAGTGATTTTGACAAAATAATAATAATAATAAAAAAAAGCCAAGTGATTATATTAACATTAAAAAAATTACGATAACACGTATAACTTTTTTTATTTATTTAATTTTTACTGTCACCCAACAAAATTAAAAAATTACAAGCTTATATGTCAACATTTTATTTTATTTATTTATTTGTGTGCATTTTGCCAATTTGTCCACTTGTATAGGTGGTTATTTGCCTGTAGTATAGAAATAATTATAAAAAATATTATTTTAACATTTAAAAATTGATGTATAAGTGAAACACCAACTGAATCACTATTAAATATGTAGTGATCCTCATTATCTTTACTCATCCATCACATTTAATGGTGATAGAATAAGTGTTTAAGTTTGTAACATTGTTTAATAATTATGCTACTAGTTACTTTTTGTAAGGAAACCCTTCATACTAAGTTGAAGCACTCTTAGATAAATAATCAAAACCTTTCTTACATAATGGCTTCATAATTTACTAATTACAACAGAACAACGCACAACTTTTCGTTTTCGCAACCCAATCATATACGATAGAATCACCAGAGATTTGCAATTCATAGGCTCTTCAAAAAACAGAGAACATGTTTACGAATGAGTTATCCAACAATATAAAGAAGAAGGCAAGAGACCGAAATGAGAAATCTTCAAACATTTATGAGCTCGAGACTCGAATGTGTCATATTGATTGTCACTCATTCATATTATGAAAAAAATCTACATGTCCAATGCATAAAGATTTTTCACTCTCCTCGTTTTCAAGAAGTAAAAATATTATTTTAACACCTAAGAATAGGTATCCTATTGAGACACCCACTTTAATATTATTTGATATGATAATAGTACCACTAATCTTATTCATTTACCATATCTAATGATAAAAATAAATGTCTCAATAGGACATCCATTTTTAAATGTTGAAATAACACTACTCTTTTTAAAAAAAAATGCAAAAGAACATATGTTGAAGAGAATAAGTATGAATGAAGTTAAGACAAGATACACACTTCAACTAGACTAATATCTTGGCTATCAGATTTTTTATCGGATACAAAAAAACTTATGGTAAACAAATCGTGATTAATAATCAAAGTATCCACGTGCCCTCATACGAACAACAACTTGTGAATAATATATTCGCATATCACACATCAAAGATATGCTTGAGTCTTTTTTTTTTTTTTTTTCTGGTCCTTTGCTTTTGGGTGTTCAAGTATACACAACTACAAGAGGAATCGGGGGCCCAATAATCGTCTTGCCTAGCCCTTTTTAGCCGATACAAATTGGTGCAACAAGGCAAACACAAAAAATGATGAAAAGATCAACCTTTACATCAAGAATCAAGCAACATAAATTCACAAACTACCATACCACTTGTAACCAATAAGAGAACATAAAAAAGGCAATCTAGTACACCAAGCTCCAACCTAATGAAATTTAGAATAAAACTTCACCGCAAATGGAAATACTGTTGCTAAAATTTAAACCCGTAACTTCCAAAATAATAAAATAACAACTTTACTGTTATACCAAAACTCACCCCTTAAAATTGCACTTTAAAAAATAATAATAATTAGCGCAAGGTCCATAACAATCATCATAGTAGTTACATGTATATATAGCCATAATAACAAAATTGGAAAGAAAAGACTAATGTTCACTACTCAATATAATCATAATAGTACATAATGAAGGAATAAAAAGAGAACATACGGAAACAAAATTTCCTACACCCAACAAATATGAGGCAAGGAATCAATAATCAGATATAGCAGGATACCCAGTATCTTGTGCTTCAGGTACAGTTTTAAGAATTCAATACCGTGGAACTGTCACTGGGCACCAAAACAAACAAAACTCTGCGAATGTTACACCTCAAACACTGACAAGAAAAATAAAGAATTGATGCATTACAAGATGGCTTATTGCTGGTAATGAGTTGGTATATGAACCTGTCATTTGTGGATCAGACTTATTAGGCAACTAGTTGAAAAATTTTTGAAGGGAAAAAAGCCGCACAAAATTGGTTTCTTTTCACTCATAGTCTCTTCCGAACTTCAAAGCCGAAATCTGTACAATGTCAAATAGGCCTGAACAAGGAGTGCCTCCATATGTCATGCTTCATTCTCCGGTTACTTTCTCCATTTCGAGGCTTCAACATTCGCTCGGATTCCATTCCAGCTGACTGAAGATAGGACTGCAGCCTCTTCAAATATCCACAGCATTGCTTGTGGTTGAAGCAATTGTCATTGCTAATATTATTATTGCCATTGGCATGTGTGGATCTTTCATAAGGCGATTGCCACTTCGCTTGCAAATATGCTAAAGACCTCCATGGAGGAAGAGGCATGGAATTCTGTTTCAAGGAAGTTCTAGTAGCTTCCTCCATTATCCCGAGGAATTGTTTCAGCCTGGTAAAGGAACCAACGTAAACAACTGGAATCGAATTAAGTATCCTATCATATGAATCAACAGCTCTAGCTATTTCAAAGTGGCTTCGGAAATCGATGTCAATAATCAATCGCTCTGAGCTTCCAGAGTTGTTGCTGACCGCCACATCAATATATTCATGATCACCTGTGCAACAAGTTTAAATAAGTAAACATCAGCTGAATACTAGCAAAATCACGTGCATATAAATTCAAGGGAGATGTGGATCAATAGACCATAAACAAGAACATATTCAAAAGCATGGCAATTAGCTCTTGTTAACACACAAAATTTACTCAACATGGTCAAATGCACTTGATGTGGACAAAAGTTATTATTGTTTGGCACTGTAACCAAACCAATGGTGGAAACCACAATGCAAAAGTAAAAACATAACATTGATAAAATCAGAAACATATCAACTGACATACCTCCAGGTACTTTGCCACTACCCTGCCATTTGCATGCACAAACACCAGCGTCATAGCCAGAAAGTCTCATAAGCTTCACCAGATAAAACCTGATACAGCTAGCATAACATGGACCAGCATTCATAATTTGAAGGTTGGTCTCATTCATTGATCGTATGAGAGAATGAACAACTGAAAGCAAGTCACTCTCATGTTGAGCCACTGATAGTTTACAAATCTGTGTCAAGAGACATGAAAAATACAAGGCAGTTGTTAGAATATCATTTACGAAAAGAAAATACAATAGCAACAACAACCAAGCCTCGTTCCATTAAGATTTACCAAGTAAATAAATAGAAGAAAATCACGTACTTATACAGCAATATTGTAGAAAAGCAAATTTCCGTGTCAGGCATCTAATTTCTGTTTTATGTTTTTTTTCTCCTCTAAATACCATACGTGATTAAATAGCACAATCCAATTCAAGGAGAAAATGATTAAACATCAGTAAATTAAACTACTAAATCCAAATTTCAATAATAGGGCTTGAACTTGGGAAGACAAAAACTATGGGTTAACCACAAAAATATATTCTGTTAGCATGTTTCATTTTCTGTTACAAACCCAACCATGGTTTGGGCAAAAGCTACAAAGAGAGAAACTTTTGCCAAAACCAGGGTTAAAGATTTTCCAAATGGAAAGCCAAGTATACTATATATTAAGCACTACTTCTAAATTCAAAAACGCCCCAACCATCACCATTTCACATAAACAAAGACAATATACCAAATCAACATGCATTTCATTCATGAACCCTGTATCTACAGTCCCCCCCCCCCCCCACACCAAAAAAACAAAAACAAAAAACAAAAGCTGAAGGTGAAAGATAAACAACCTACAAATAGAAACATAACCCGAACGGATTGACCTAGTGGTTAAGAAGGAAAGCCCCCAGCCTTCGAAAATCAGGGGAATTGATATCCCCATATGTGAACTAGGCTGGTGTCAGTGATGTACCCATAAGATCATCTGGGGAGGGAATTAGTCTTTGTCAATGTAAAAGATGAGCCAAGGATACCCTTATTGCACTACCCAAAAAAGGGAAAATTATGTTGGTCTGTTAACAGAAAATAAATATAATAGCAAGACACCCTACTCGGACAGCTGGATTCACTAAATTACAGGCTACCCTACAGCCCATAGCTACTTGGCTTTCTTCCTCAATAGTTTTCTGGAGTTACAATAATACATTTTCAACAACCAGTCAAATTATGCAAATGGATCGAAAACACAGCAGCAAAGGGATCAGTCTGTTTATTTAGAGACAACCAATTTAGAAGACAACAGAAGATCTAAGTATAGAAATGAAAATATATTCAACTTATGCGGGAAGTAAACATACAAGAATACAGACAAAGTGGAGTGGAACCACATTAAGACGAAACAGATGGTAGAAGATATATCATTTCAGCTACACAGCGAAACAAAAACATGCATTACAAGAACAAAACAGGCACAACTACAATAGCACAAATTATTAAGGAGAACCATCAAACCACCAAAATCATATAAACATGTAGAGTTACACACCATTAAACCAGAATTCTTTACAATACTTAAATGTTGCGTTTTCCTCCTAAATGCAGCAGGCCAACGAAAGTTGTGCCTTTAAGATAGCCCTGAGAGGGATTTAGTCTCAGTTGCAGTAAAAACCACCCCAAAGATCCCATTACCATATATAGATGTGTGTGTAATGTGTTTGTTAAGAAGTTAGAGAAGATTATGCTTCCAAAATGAAGCTATAATAAGAGAAAGTTAAATGGAAATTATTAAAAGGTGTAAACAAGATTATCTAAAGTCTAAACAGATACGCCTAGCTTTGCAGCTATATCAAAATTGTAAGTCAACACCTAACTTCTCAAAACTGTCAATCCAAATTTCAAGAGAACAACACATAATAAGAGAAAACAAACCTTAATATGTTCCATTCACCATTCACTGTTCTTACTTGTTTCCACTTTCACCATAATTTTAATGAAACAGCTCACATATCGAATTAAATAGTAGCACAAACAAACCATGACACTTTCGAGACATTTTATTTTCTCTTATTATAGAAGCATCTAAAAAATTCTCAAACTAATACTACAAAACCGGTATCCATTTGTGATTCCACCACTACCACCAATACTAATAAAAATATTTGAAAAAAAAAACTTAAACAATTAATCAATCAAATGAGAAAAAAAAAGAGAATTTACCTGAATCTTCTCAGCAAGGTGAGCAAAATCAGAGTGACCAGAATCGCTGTCACTGCTACACCATGAATCAGGGCCACTGCTACCATTCTCCAAAAAGTCGGAGACCATCATTGCTAAATCATGTTCGCTCTCATGGCTGAACCCACCACCACCACCACCACCACCTCCTCCGCCGCCACCTCCTCCGTTGACCCACAAGTCAACGGCGGAGGCCACACACACCCTGCAATCCATCCCCTCTCCAATGCCAACGGCGTCTTTTCGCCCACCAAAAGTCCCCAGCTTCTTCTTCTCCTTTCCCACACACCACAAACCAAAGCGGCACCGTTTCGTGACAATAATCAGAACCAAAAACGCAACAATTCAGAAGCATAGCAGCACGCAACAGAGGCCTCCATCGTCACAACGCGCAAAAAAACAGAACCGAAAATTCTCGGATACCCCACGATTCCTATGCCTCAAATTCCACGACCCAATTGCGCAAAACGATCCAATTCGCTGAAACAAATAAAAAATCCCCCCCTTTTTTGTTTGATTTAAAAAAAATGATTTTTTTTCCTTCTTTTTTTTTCTGTAATTTTTTCGTGGGGTTTTTTAAACGAATGAAAAAATGGGTTCGAGAATTCGATGATAAATTTGGCCTTTCGATCTAGAAAATAAAAAAAAAAGAGGTAAGGGGGAGGGGGGGTTGGGGGGAACAGAGGTTTGAACGGCAAATGAGAACGAACGAACGAAAGAGAAAATAATTTTCTTTTTCCCTGTTTGCACAGGCATGTACCTTGGAGAAGAAAGACAATATAAGAAGGTTGCAGGTGGGTGAAATGACGTATTTGCCCTTGCGAAATTTCCACTTGTGCTAGCGGGAAATGCCGAGGGCGTGGATAAGCCTGAGTTGTTTAACGGGTTAGAGATTAGAGAGGTAACAAAAGAATGTAACCAAGCGATAAATAAAGGAGATGTCAGAAAATGAAGGGTACATATCTATGGTTTAATTTTTCATTCTTTATAAGTAGGGTGATATATTCAATGATAGCCCAATAGAAATAGATTGAGTTTTAAATGAGCTTTATTCATAAGATTAAAGATTCGAAATATGTAAAGTTTTTTTGACAAAATGTCATATTATTTATTACTTTAGTCTTTTAAGCCTTGAGGTCTATAATTTTCCCACCTAATCTTTAAATTAAAAGAACATGGGTGATGTGAGATAAATTTAATTTTGATATATTTTTAATTTTAGATACAATTTTATTAGTGTTTTTTTTTTTGGTTGGTAAGGTGTTGTTTTCTTTTAATTGTATAATATACTTGTTAGGGAGGAAAAAATAAAGTGGTTTCAGTATTTTAAGGAAAATCGTTCGTAAATAGAAATGTTGTGATATAATCTTATAAGATGGAAAAGAAAATCTCATATACATATAGAGGAAGGAAAAGAAAAAACATAATTTGACCTCCTCAACTAATAAAATGGCATATTTAATGTGGTGAATAGCGAGATAAATTATGATCTTTCATTCTCTATGAAAGGCATCCTTACATCTCATAACATGGTGCCTAAAGTAATTGACATCAAAATTCCACACTTTTTATAAGAAAAATCTAGATTTAATAATTAAGTCTATTATGATAGAAGTGAATTTATTGATAAAAGCTTCCATCACAAATTAAATTCTCTATAGCTACGACGACTTGTTGGATTCATCATGGCATTGAAAAGAAAGGGGGAAAAATGAAAATTAGTGTCACACCATATGTTTGATCTAAATATTTTTAGAACAGTATAAAACTAAAAGGTGACCGTTAATAATAGTTTTATCCTTCTAATATACAAGTTAATTTGTAAAATATAAATTCCAATTTATTGTAATTCTAAATTAGGTTACAGTATATATGCATACAAATACCTTTCTTTTTGTTTTTGAGAAGTAATTCTTGTTTGAGAACTGATTTTTTTTTTAAACTTGAGATATATTTTTTAGCTTAAAAACTTGAATTGCTGAGTAGTTATTAAAACTTAAAATTAGCTGATAATTTATAATGTCAGACATGTAAAATAGCAAAGATCAAGAAATAATACACCTAATTAAAATTAAATTATTTTTCAAATATAGCAAGCATCCAATCATCTAATGGGTATTGTAGTAATATACAGCAAAAGAAATAATGAGATTGGAGTAATATACAGCAAAAGAAATAATGGGATTGTAGTAATTGCAATCAGCTCATGGGTATTGTAGTAATTGCGGGTGGAGGTAGGATTACTTTCGTGGGGAACAAGTCACTTTAATCAAATTGAAAGGTTTGGAAATAACGGAAAATGGGGCCATACCGAAAGTGAGAGAGAGCAAATTGGAAGTTTGTGGGTGAGGCCGAGCGAAAGTGAACATTTCCTCCATTATTACACGAAGTACCCCACCTTAACGTCACGTATTTATTATCCAATAATTGACCCTGATAGGGATTTGAGGTTTGGACTTTGAAGTTTGAACCCGTTCAAATTTTGAAGTGATTTGCATAATGCTCTGTAATAGAAAAATATAAGTTTATTGTTATATCAATTTTTTAAAAAATAATTTACGCATTTTTGTATTCTTGCTAATTTAATTGTTAATATTTTTAAAAGTTAAAAACGAAAGTTTAATGACAATTAACTAAAATTAAGTTCAAAACATAGTACTATACTGTAAATTAATACATTCAATTATTGGAAAAATAAGTATAAAGAATATTTCTGTAGGGTATGCTTGTGAATTACGATTTTGAAAAGAAGGAGAAGAAAATAAAAAATTTATAATATAAAGTTATACTATAAATTCTTATTTTTTATCCCCTTCCTTTCAAAATTTCAGTTTATAAATATACTCCTAGTATAATTTTTTCTTCTTTTCGCGCATGGGGGATCGAGGAATGCATCTCAAACCACCCAGTATAATATTGTGAGACGTTGATTTAGAACGAGAACAAAACCATTTCCTTAATTTGAGTTTGCAAGTTAAGGGTTTTTTTTGTCTATAATTACTTGAGTGTGAATAACAATTTTTATAATAAAATCTTACCAATTAAAAAACAAAAATGAGAACATCTCATTGAGTTTAATAGAAAATAAAGAAAAATAGAGTGGCCAGGACAAGTTGAAGGTCACACGAAACCATATTGGTAGGTCCACGCTGTGGCTAACGGCATCTTGTCGATAGAAGAGGCCAAATGTCATTTCGATGGCGACCGAGCAACCCACGCTCCTTGCATGTTACTGTTGGAACTCTTCAAAATTGGGGGTTGGCCAACTAGGGAAAGAGATTTTTTTATTTTTGGTCATAAACCACAGATATTTTTCTTAGATATATTTAGTTGGAAAGTAAAAATAAAGATAAAATTAACTTTTGTTCTCAAGTTTTACTATAATTGGATATCCAGAACTTAACTTTGGACCGAAACAGAAAAATATATATTAAAGTATTGTTGATTTTTTTATACATTTAGGATATTCACCAATTATAAATGACTAATTTTCTCAAGGTATAGAGTTTATTTACGTGGATTTTATCTCTTACTCAAATAATGGTTTAAGAGGAAAAAAAAAAAGAGGGGGTTGATTAGTGATATAGTTTTTCTTTTGATATACTAACACCAGTTTAAATTATTCAAACGCTTGAATCACATCCGTGATAAATTATATTTGATAAATTTTACTTAAGAACTAACGAATTGACAAATATTTGACAACCAAGATACTTAAGAAAGTATGATTGCTGTGGTAATTTCGGATATGTGTTGTACGTATTATTTCAGCTGCGGTAATTCTTACACAACATTTGTTGAGGAACAATAATTTGTTGGATGTCTCTATAGTTATGGTCAATTATTAATCAATGACAAAGTTCCTTACAAGTTTTAATTTATCCGTTCAGCCATGTCCAAAAATTAAAAGTTGCGGAAAACAAAAACAATGAAAAAAAAATAGTCTTTGTCTACCATGCATACCATAACAAATAAGAGAGAGAGAGAGAGAGAGAGCGCTAATATTCTCAAGTGTCATGTAAGAGAGAGTAAACTTGGTAGATTCAAAAGCAGATATTTAATTTAAATAATTATTTTATCGTTGATAGATGAGTTAAATGAGTGTGGATGAATGGAACCATCATCATATTATTATTAAGTAGTGATAAGGTGAGTGTCCAAATAAGATATCATTCGTATATATTCAAATAACATTACTATTGAACTTGGTAGTTGGTAGATGTAATATGGTGATAATGAGAATATACTAATGCATGCAATTTTTCAAAGCTTAGAGTAGATCTGTCACGCAAGAATCATAAATAATAATAATAAAAAAAAACAATAATGCATCATTTAGATGATTAGTTGGGCTATCATTCATGTTTACGTCAAGTCAAAAATAAATATTAAATAAAATTTCTTGTGCTATATCCTAGTGTATGTTGATTGAAGTTCAAACGAATTTCTCCTATGCTAGCTAACAAAAAGAAGGAGGAAAATGTTAGTTGAGATATTTCATAAAAGAAATATTTTATCAATACATTGTTTGAAACATTTTCCATTACCAAACCAACTTCAATTCAAGTGCCCAAATATACAAAGTACCAAAACAATGATCAAAGGTTTCAGTCATGGCGAAACAATGAGCCATAGACCATGGTTTCATGAACAGAATGCTTAACTTCAACCCCAAACTAGAATACAAGGTCTAGAGTGTTCACAACAGACACCTGCATATGCATCGAAAACACCGTCTTCATCACCATATATTATCTAGTGACAAGTAAAATTAAAGGAAACGGTTGTGTTGGATGGGACACATGGCATCTTGGTGTGATTCCTAATTGGCTCTTCCAGGAAATTCATGAAATTAAGTACCAGCATTTATAAACCATGACAGATGATTGACAGGTCCTTTTGGGTGATTTCTGGAATTGTGAAGAGACAATTGGCACAGAATTATAAGGAGAGAGAATACTGTTATTAGGACCACATATACATGCCACCAAGCAACCCAATAAAACTAAGATGATGATAAATTGTAGCAACATATCACAGTTGGCCTCCATGATTCTTATCATAGAAAGAAACAAGGGATAAGGGTTAGTTAAGAGTGCACCATATGGTGACAATACAATCCCATATTGCCATATATATAACGTTATCGCATACAACTCAGCGCGCAGTACAAACATTACCATATTTTCATGCTGATGGAAAATCATGTGTTTTTTTAAATTTGATTTTTCTTTCCTATCCTGCCAATTGTTTCACAGTAGCTAGGATCAAGAGTCAGGGGAGAGGGAGAAGAAGAATGGGAGAGTTGTCTAGCGGCTGTTTCAAGTCATAATTAGGGTTCTTCAAGTCCCAAATGTGTCTTTTTGTCCTGATATTTTATGAACTATTTTATGGGTTGAACATTTATAATAAAGGCTAAAAAAGAATATTAATTTTTTATATATTTTTTCACTCCAAAAAACCAATTATATTTTGCTATTTGGAAGATAATATACACATGATTAATAATTATCTTATTAGCAAAAACATAATTGATGAGATTGAGAAAAGGACAGAATTTAGAGACAGTTGAATTAATTTCATCTTTGACAGGATTATTCATTTAAATAATAAGGCTCACACAACTCACAAGGAAGGGATGATTTATTTATTTATTTTAAACAGAGACAATTAATGCACTATGAACAAATGCATTGGATACTCTCCTATATATATGAGAATTCAGTGCAGATCAAATTAAGAAAATTCTCTGAAGAGCAATTCCTCGGAATAACAATTCTAAAATTCATACATTGACAAGGAAAGGAAGTCGCTCGTTATTGAACAGAAAACTTCAAGAAACTATGGTTTATTTTAGAGCATAACTTTTTCTGGATACCAATATGGTTACGTTGAGTAAGAAAGAAGGGAATTTTCCAGAGGAAGAAGCTACTTTAAGGTCTGATTTTGCTGGGAAATTGCGTATCAAAGTGAAATTAAGAATAAATAAAAGAGAAGCAAAGAGTAAAGCATTTCTTTCTACTGGTCCATTTAACTTAAAATCCAGTTTTTTTTTTTTGGGTAGTGTGCTTAAAATTAGCCTCATAAGATGTAATTATGATGAAATGAATAATCAGTATTTCTGCTTCTTCTTTTTTTTAAGGACTGGGATAAACCCCATTGTACTTTGCTTAATGGTACATCATTTTGGGCCGTCAGGAGATTAAATAGCCCATGGAAGTCTCAATGCGGCCGGAGATAGGTCCTTATGAACACATGGAATCTGAACAAAAAACCAATAAAAGAACACAAGGAAGAATCGGATAAGAAATGAGGGTGTCAGATAAATAAGATTGAAGAATAAGGTACCAGAGATAAAGAGTAAATGTATATTTTGGTCTTTAAAATTGTATCTATATTTTATTTTAATCCCTAATATTAGAAAAGTATCTATTATAAAAAAATATTTAAATTGGTCCCTAGTGTTTTGTTGATCTTTTTTGTCTGTATCGTCTTTACATTTTTTTTTGGTAGTTTTTGTTTTCATTTTTCTTAAATGAATCAAGCGATGTACTTGTACTTCTCTTTACGAGGGTTGAACATTGTCTAATTATCAAAAGAAATAAAAAAATTTAAAAGAACCAATTGGAATAAGTTTTTCAATTTCAATAACTGAATTGATAATTTTTTAATTTAAGGGACTAAAATAAAATACACATATAATTTCAATTACCCAAATTCAAATGTCCCCTATACATAGCTTGCACATGAATAACACATACAAGATCATTTCCAAAAAAAGACAAGGTAAAGTTAGAGGAAGATTGGTATGTGAATGAAGACGTACACACTAGACAGTCGAAGTAAAAAGTCAATAACAAAAGCTAACCTGGGGTTAGGTAACTAGCATGACAATACAGAGAAAGCTTAAAGAACAACTTCGGGTTTTTTATTGTCCTTGTAATGCGTCCTCCACACATGTAGGTTCATAATTAGCAATGAAGAAGGAGGGGAAAAAGAGAACAAAAAAACACATACCTCTGATAAGTGTATGTTATTTTCCATGAAACACACTCCGGACATATAGTATTAATTAAATTAATCTTGACCGTCTGACTTTTAAGCTTATAAAAAATGCCTGTAATGTAATGTTCTTCCAATGAATAGGTCAACCGTCAACGATATATTCACTTTGGTTGCAGACAAATTTTAAAATCTGCATGGTTACACGCATGATAAATGTGATGAGAAGAAATAAATTAATAAAACTTGGTCATAACTTAAGGTCCTTCGTCCACCTTTATGTGCCAAACCAATGATTGCAGTCATTCACATCCACCATCAAAAGGGCTTGAATAGCCAAAATAAAACATGAATCCCAGGCTCACACAAGCAGCTGCTTTGCGCTTGAACCACGCATTTCAGGTGTTATAGCTTTCGGTTATGGCAAAGACTTCACCAATTAGAATCCGATTCATATTTTAATAAGACAATTTCAGGTGTTAAAATTCAGTGAAAAATTTAGAGACTAAAGATTGATTAAGCCTAAAATTGAAAAGGGGAAGGCTAGTCAAATTCTCTTCATGGAGTTAGTTCTATTAATTTAAGAGAAAATCATACTATCTTCCCTTGAGATTTAGTATAACTACATCTAACATCCTTTTATTTTATAAAACTATTACTGATCTCTATTAAGGTTTATTAAAATTACATTGACCTCCCTTATAAGTACTTATTTGTTAATAATTTTTTAACAATATTTAACACAATAATTGAATAAAGTATTTTTTTATCACATGAAATGAAAATTATAATTATAACTTATGATAAAATAAAGAGGTATTTTAGTTATTAGATATATCCAATATTGTCAAAATATTATTATTTTATCATTAATTAATAATTATGTATATATCCCCTATTATTTTTTTATTATTTAAATTAATGAATTAATATCTACATAAGAGGTTAAGATAATTTTAATGAATCCATAGGAGATCAATGATAGTTTTACAAAATAAAGGAGTATCGAGTGTAATTACATTAAATCTAAAGAGAAGTGAGTGTAAATTTCTCTTAATTTAATTATCAAAATATTAATCATAATGGAATTTAAATTACACCAAGCCTGGGCGTATTTTTTTAATTAATATTGTTAAATGGGGCCACAATTATTAAATTACTACTTGAACATAACAGTAATTTCTACTAAGTATCTAAAACTTCATGTAGCCTTTGTTCTTTCCTTCTTTGTTTTTTTTTTTCCTTCAAAAAACTATAGTAACTTAAGCTGGATCGACTCATTAATCATTATAGGAGTAAAACTCTTCCAATGTACACTTGTTTTTCTCATTTGCAAGATTGAATTCGAGAACTTTTTAAAGTCAAACAAATGTCAAATTACTTGAACCAAACAAATCATTTGTTAGGGAAGCAGAGAGATTGATTTTCCCTAATGTTTATTAAAAAATTACTTCTAAAGGATGCAGTTGAAACTATATTAAAAAATTGATGAGCGGAAAAAGTCAACTATGGAGACAAACATTAGGGAAAACCAATCTTGTGTAGACTATGCTCTGAGTATTTTGTATAACTACCTCTAATATCTTGTAATGTCTCTATGTATAGTGAATTCTGAACATACGTACTCTTTGGATTCATTTTCTATGTGTACATACATCATAATATCTGTCTTTTCTCTCCCAACTTTTTGTTTCTTCCTTCCCTGATCTCAAGATGACCCATTACTTCTGTCATGATCAACTATCATTCTCTATTGGTCAGAATCCTAGACATAAATATATATTTCTTAGTTAATAGGGGAACAAATTTAACTAAATAGTTGATTAGTGGACGTATATATATATCAATCAAAAGCAAATAATGTAATCGGAAAGCTCTTAAATGTTCACCACAGCTACTTTAGCAGAAGCTTCTCTTGCAAAAATGCCTCCATTTTTATACTAAAGGGTGCAGCTCTTTATCATGAATTCCCCCACCTTTTTGCATTACTTATCAATAAAGTAAATCACGCGTCCCTTTGTTTTTTATGATTATGAAAGAGGGCATACGCTACAGGGAGCAAATATATGGTCAAAAGGGACAGTGATTAACTTGGAATATATGTTTATGGTCATGCTCAGCGGCCTTGGTTGATTGTGCTAAGGCCATACAAAAGCTTGGAATATATTTGCTTACCATCGAAACCAAGCAATAAATAAAGGTTTCTTTGCCTTTGTCAATCTGTTATTGGCTGGTCTGTATCAACTAAATGGTCTGATCAGATAAGATGCAATTATCACATCAAATGCAAATACTGTAGCCTTTGTTTTATGGGAGTGATCAATGCTGCATTAATTATATTGCCCTATAATTTTTCATAGATGTGTGTTATAAAATTATTTTCAATTGATGAGAGTGTAATCATTGTTAGAACAGATAAAAAAACAGTCTTAGCTCAACTCCTTCATTTATAAAAACTACTTGAGGATTAAGGAGCAGGGGCTTTGAATTATTGGTTTAGATAAAAATTACTTTGTGCATTATAACCCCCACCCCCTTTCCCCTCAATCAATATTTGAAACTTTTTGTTTCTATTAATCACTACTTATTGTTGAAAAAATATGTCAATTTCCTTCCTTGAGAATCACCATAAATAGAAAAATAAAATAGAAACATAATCACAACACAAAAATTTAACATGAAAAACTCAAAAATTGGAAAAAAAAAACCACGGCCGTTGCAAAAAATACAACTAGAGAATATCACTATATAAAAATTATTATAACATATAGACTTCTCTCTTAAACACCCACACCCTAGTACACCCACACTCTTCAAAGGAAATATTTGAACTACACCTCACAACACTTTAAAACAATAGTACAGAGAAAGAAAAGTCAAATACAAATTTAAAGTGTTTCCAACTGGTGCAAGTTGAAACAAAGAATTTGGGTCTATGTATATAGCCTTGACCTTCCATCTTCACTTGCAATCCTGGACGATGTAGATTTCTTCCAAGATGTTTTATTTCAATCGAAACCAACAATCTCCACCTTGATTGAAATGAGCACATCTTCAACTTTCATTGTTTACATCGACAATCCCTTGCAATCATTGTCTACGCCAACAATCATAGTTCAAAGAACTATCATATTCCACTATAAAAAAAAGTATACTCACTCAGAATGAAATAATTCCAAGAATTTCACCTTGGCACATGCCGAAACCTTACTGAAAAATTAATGGTGCAACTTTCATGTTGGCTCTTTCCTGGAAATTCTTCAACCATTGACATAATCCCCACCACACACCCTATATCTTAACGCCAACTAATGCCCGTGTGTAATTGTGGATCCACTAGCAATAACTTATCATTTTCCATGGCAGCGCAGTAATGCCATGAGGATACAGTTCTCACCTTCTAATAAAGATCATCCTTTCCCCCTAGGAGAGCAATGTTGCAAGCATCAGATTGAGATTCCCTTTCCAACACTGCATTATTTGGACAATTTTTCTTTACATGCCCAAGCTTTCCGCATTTCTAGCGTGTCACACTCCTTCCATGATTCTTTTTCCCATAAGTGTCACTTCTAGCTACCAATAATGAATTTAATAAAGTGCTACCCTCATTTTTCATTCTTTTTTCTTCAGTAATGACTTTATTGATAACTTCTTCAAAATTCAGGGTTTCCTTCCCATACATCAAAACAGGCTTGATATGTTTATAGGAAGACAGAAGAGACAATATAAGCCTTAGTGCTTTATTTTCATCATCAATCTTTAATTTACTCCAATTGCCTCTAATTCAGAGACAATACCATTAATAGCACTAAGATGGTCAGAGACTTTCATGCTATCATCCATGCATAGATTATGAAATTGCTCCTTCAGCAATAACTGATTTGAGATACCTTTGCCTAATATAACCCTTCGAGTTTCTCCCAAAATTCATTAGCTGTCAATATCCCTTGCACATTTGCAAGAACATTCTTAGTCAAACACAGACGAATTGCACTTGCTGCTCTCAAATCTAGCTCCTCCTAGTTTTCATTATCCATATCAGTGATCTTCCCTTTCAATGCCTTGTGCAATCTTTATTGTATTAACACATACTTGACTTATATCTGACATAAGCCAAAACTAATTCTTCCATCAAATTTTTCTATGTCAAAGTTCACAACACTTGAAAAACTTGATATTATTGCAACCGTATACTGGAATAGTGTAAATCAATTGTAAACCGTGCACGGGAGAATTCTCAAGAGAGAGAGGTGGGTCACAATGGACACACTTAAATACCAAGTTTTTTCTTAGCCAGAACCTTTCCAAACTGCACTCTCATAGCATCATACTACTTCTAGCAGCAGTAACCAAGGATGATACGTGTTGCTAACTAAAGCTCCTGATACATGTTGTTGGGAAAACATGTCATTTTCCCTCCTTGAGAACCACCCTAAACAGAGAAATAAAATAGGAACACAACCACAACACAAAAATTTAACATGGAAAACTCCAAAATCAGAGAAAAACTACAGCCGCTGCTAAAAAAATAATTAGAGAATATCACTATGTGAAAATTATTACAACACACAAACTTCTTTCTTAAACACTCACACCCCAGTACACTCACACATTTCAAAGCAAATATTTAAACTACATCTCACAACGCTCTAAAACAAGAGTACAGAGGAAGAAAAGTTATATACAAGTTTAAAATGTTTTCGAGTGGTGCAAATTGAAATATAGAACTTGGGTCTATATATATAGCCTTGATTTCTCTTCTCCACTTGCAATCTCAGGTGATGTGAGACTTGTTACAAAAAGCTTTTCTCTCCCCCTTTATTCCTGAGCGATACGGGACTTCTTCTATGATATTTTATTTCAATCAAAACCAACATTTATTACATTTTCTAATTCCGGTTCGATTTTGATTTTCCTTAAATGGAAGTAGAATATCTTACATGGCTGTACCCAAAACAAAAAGGAATATCTCACTTGGCACATAATATTTCCAGTACATCTTACATTACATGACACCTTGATATTTTTATTAGTTTTTTGATAGAGCTCAAATTATTCATGCTTCTCAGATTCAGTACTGTACTTGAACTCCATCAATACACGTTAATATTCTTAATAGTTATCACATTAATATGAGCCACCCACATAAACTAATGATGTAAAGTTAACATCATTGAACGTGCACATGGCTGCCGGATTTGACAGAAAGAGTAACTTAAACAAATGAAGGGAAAAGAGAAAGAGAAAACAGGGGAGGGGGGGGGGGGGGGGTTGCTTTTAAGCCACTATTATATCTAAGTGCTTTGTAGTTGTAGTTGTAGTTGTAGGAATTGGTAATCCGGTCAGGTTTAAATAATTACCTTTCAATAATTTAAACTTTTTGTTTGAAACAAAGAGGAAATAAAACGTTTTTACGTGTCTATTAACTACAACTACATCCAGAGAGCAAACAATGTCAATTACAGATTAAAATTATTTACAATATCTATTAACTAAGTCATCTTTTTTTGTTGTTTTTAAAGAGAATTACATGCCTTTGTCTTTTTGGTTAAAATAAAAATAAACTACTTTTCACATATTAAACTTCATGGTTGAAGTAGTGAGAGATTTAAGTAAATATGAAGTTTTAAATTTTCTCTAAATGAAACTAATTAAATAGGTTCAATCATTGAGGTATCTATTTTAAATAGCTTATTATACAAGCAAAACCTTCACTTACTTTTGCGACCTTTGAATCATATCATAAAAATTTCACATGCAACCCAATTTCATCATTGAGGTCTTCTGCAAGCCTCACTGAGACATGAATATTTTATAAATTTATATGCATTATATGCTGAAAATCGGCAGAATAAAAATAACTTAAATCAGAGCAACGCTATTTGCACTTTGAATAAAGGGACTCCTAAAGAGAAGAGGTAAGGTCTAACGGATTTTTTCTTTAATAAAAACAAAAAAGTTAAGGGAGAACAAGAACTCTCTCAAATAATATCCAATGGAAAAAAGTTACCAAAGAAACTAGAAGAAGGCCAGTTTGGCTGAATAGTTTTTTAAATCCTTAAGTAAAATAATTTTTCAAAAAAAATTATTAATAAGATTTTATATATTCTTGGAGGTTATTATACATTTAAAAATTTAGTACTTAAAGTATTTCCTTTTAGTGTTTTAACATGTATTTTTTGAGCTGTTAGATATTTTAATTTATTCAAAAGCATTAAAAATGACTTTTTGAAAATAATAAACTTTATAACTAAATAAGATGGAAAAATAATAAAAAATTGACTTTTGACTTTTATTTTTTTAAAAAAAACTTATAAGTAGCATGTTATCCAAATGGTCCTAAATCAGTTGTAACATTTTTGCATAGCTTTAATTATCACATGATATATATATTAATACTTGAAACTTGTCACGAGATAATATATATTGCATATTACTGAAAAATTAGAGGCATAGCACAACATACCTGATAGAAAACCTGATCTCCACTAAGTAGATTCCTTGTTCAATTCTTCACTTCCAACTAACTACTAGCACTAAGTGCTGCACTATAATGTAGGAGTAAAACACCCTTTTGTATAAATTAAAAAAAAAAAACGTATGGGTCAATTATATTGCTCTATATGCAAATCCAAACAGAGGTGAAACAAATTCCCTGTTTAAGTTGATTTTTACTTTGATTTATTATCAATTATTATGTCTTCTGCTTTAGGTAAGACAATTAAAACTGAGAAAAAAGAAACAGTGATGCTTAACGTAAGTGTATCGTTGACACATTTGGGTTAATGAAGGAGTTAGGAGTAAAGTAACAGCGTCGTTTTTGCATTGTGTTACTCGATTTGCCTGTGGTAGGCAGCAAGAATCAAATTCCTCCTACAACCTTTCACAAATGTTCTCTACTATTTTAATATACTTTTCAAAGTTTGATTACAACATTCAAGCGTTTTCCATTTTCCACGAAGGTTCAATAATTGACCATATCATGACATTTCAAGAGAATTTTTGTGATTTATATGGTTAAATTAATGTGTTGATCCTTATAATTTTGTTGACTTTTCAAAATACATCTTTATGGTTAAAAATCTGTAATTTAGTCTTCACACTTTTCTACCCTTTTTTAAAATAACTGCTTATTTGCTTTGTTTTACTAAATTAAAGACACTTGTTTAAAATTTCATATAAAGTATAACATATTTTATAAACAATAAAATTAAGGACAAATTACACTTATTTCCTTAATGTTAAGACTATTATACATGATATCCCTTGATTTATCATGTCTAGGCTAACCCTTTAAAGGTTCTATCGATCACTGTGATACTTAGCATTATATTTCGCAAAATATAAAAATACCATATGTAATATTGCTCAATTTTGGGATAGCTTAGTATCCATTTTTATAAATCATGGGAATGTTGGTATGTATTTTTGCGAAACATGCATGGAGTTTAGTATCATATCATCTAAGAGTAAAAGAAACTAGTGTAATTTCCCCTAAAATTAAATAAGTCTTTATAAAAGTTTTTAAATATATCTCTATAATTTTTAAATTGTAAAAGTTCAATTGCAAAATTTCAAATTATAATGACCTACTTGGAAAAGACAACAAAATTTTAGATACTATAGCATAATACTCTCGAAACAAATTAACAAGAGCCTATGACAAGGGTACATTCATTCGTTGACTCTTTCTCCACCACACTTGAAGCATCAAGTGTAAAGAAAAAAAGCTGCTGCGTCTACACCAAAAGAGTAGCTTTGTGGGATTATATTACACTGCTTACATGATGGAGCATGCATTTACGTTGTCTTCACTAAAATAGGTCATAAAGTTCTCTTCTGTCTCAACTGATGCCGGAAATGTCTGCGCGTTTCGGACATAACCTGCAGGAGCCCTTTTATCATAGATGCCGGAGGCATGAGGATAGGCCACCACATTCTGTGGAACATAAGGCCAAAATTCGGCTCTTTTCTTCCCAGTTCTTCTTACTCTCTTCAACACCTTGTTTGCATCTACGTAGCCGTTCACTGTCACCTTGCTTTGCTTTCGGTTTATGTCTACTGATTTCACTCCTGCAAATTATGCATATAAGTGATTATCCTTAAAATAAGAAAAAGGATCTACCAAGCAAGTGAAGCAAAAAAAAAAAAAAAAGAAATTCACTTTAGGAAGATAAGTTTCTTTTTTTTTTTTGGTGTTTTCAATGCATGAGATTCACACAAAATTTAATTTGATTGAGAAGTCAAAATATTAATCTAGGAAGTCTAGTGGTGGAGGAGAGTGGTTTTCTTCCTATGGGTATCAAGTTCAGCGATCCCCAAAATTACCATTTTTTTGAAAATATAAATTCTCCTTGCATATCAGTTCGATTTGATAGCATTAGTTCAAGACAAACTTGGCCAGCCAGTTCAATCCAAGTCAATCGGATTTGATTGGGTCGGTTCGATTGTGAGTCCTGTCCAATAAGAGAACTGGACTGACTAGGTGGCCGATTCAATGGTTTTCGGTTCGAATTGGCCGTCTAATCCAACCCTAAAAACTATGATCTTTAGTTAAAAAATACATGATTTGAATATTTCGAACCTATACAGTTTCCAAAAGAAGTACAAAAAAATAATAGACAGAATTATGGGAATTTAAATGACATATCAACAACGGAATGGATAAAGAATTAAAACGAAAAGGCAAGGATAATGTGTTGTGAACTTGATGCTAGGCTGATTTAGACTTAACGGTCACAATTTACCATGCCAATATATAGCTAGGCTTGAACCATGAAGGACTTCTCCTCTCCTTTCCAATGTAGAGATTTCTATTTTTTTCTTTTTTCAGCCAATTCCAGGAGAGAAATAAACTTTTTACGACCATGATAAATGAATGAGTGTATATATGTATACCATAGAACTAGGTAGGTTCAAGATAATTAAGCTCTAGAGAGAAGATGAGCAATGTCATAATCAGTACATAAAAAGTGTACGTTAATTCAATACTACAGGGAAAGATACAGAGCCTTGATACCAACCACAACCACCAGATATTTTGCATCTTTTCTTTTTCTTCTCTCTTTAGTGTCTCAATTATATTTTTATTTATACTTTGAATGTACAAATAACATTACACATAAAAAAATTGACAAGCCTACACAAGAAAAACGAGAGATGGTGTAAGGTAGTAAATGCATGGAACCTCTTATTGTAGCCACTGCATTTCTAACTCTTCGTTCACAGCCATCACAGTCCATCTTGACTTTGATCTCAACTGTCTAAAACAATGAAGGCCAACCCATGTGAGGTAGAGCTATGAAACTGCAAAGATTATAGTAATATAGAAAATATGCCTCTTTAGCATAGGAAGTGAAAGAAGAGACAAAAAAGGAGAGCATAAAGAAGAATGGGTTCATTTGTGCTAATGAGGGTACCTGCATTGCTTTGAGCTTGGACTTTGTGATGGGTGCAGTGCAAAAGTAGAAGATGTAATCGAGGGCACCCATTTTCTTTTTCTAGAAAGCAAAGGGAGCTAGGGTAGAGTGAGTCAGAGAGAAGATACACACAAACCCAAACATGAGGACGTGGTGTTTATATAGGAAACTCAGAGAGCGAGAGTTTTCCTATTTCAATCATCTAAAATGCGTTGAAATACCTGCTTTACTATTATTGAATGTGACGAAGGACTCCTTTAACTTATTGATCAATCATATTTAATAATAATAAAGTAAGTGTCTAAAATAAAAACTAATTTTTTAGATGTTAAAATAGTAAAATTTATATTCAAAAGCAGTGTCTAAAAAATTAAGATGATATTATAAGGGGAAATAATTGAAGGGAACATAAATAATATCATAAAGCTTGCTAGGTTAGTGGTTCCAGAAAATGGAAGATGTGTAACACTTCAATGTTTTATTAAGAATATATTAAGTTGAAATATATGCAATATAAAATTATAAAAGTAATCTCGTGTTTACTTTCATTTGTGCTGAGAGTATGCCTAGCTTTCCAACTATTCATTGACAAAACACGCAAGATTCTATCCACTAGCTAGTTGAAATATTAGAATCAACGGCCAAATATATCTCTCCATTGGATTTTTTTTTCAATAAAAAAGTGGAAATTAAAGATGTTTAAAGTTATAGCTTTACAGTTAATTTAACTAGCTAGCAGCTGGTTTATGCTACGCGCGTAGTTAATATATTTTTTCTATTTCAGTTAAATTTGGATTCTATCCAGGGTTAATTAACTTTATGTGAGAATTTCCTTCTAACAAAGTTTCAGAATATTTACCTTTACATTGATAACATCGGATTTTTTTTTTTGGGGAAAAAAATGAGATAACGCCATATGGTAGAAGTTGTAATAGAAATAATATTGTTCCAAGGTATTTAACGATAACCTAAACCCTAAACAAGTAGGGAGCCATATAAGTCTTAATTTGAGATGTTGTTTAAATATTTTATGAACATTTTTATTGTAGTGATTTTCCCCTGTTAACTGATTACATGATAATAATTATCTAACATTGCGCTTGATTGAATAGGAACTTGTAAACCTTTTATAATACCATACAAAATCGAACGCATACAATTATTCATCCAATCGGAGAGGAGAATAATTGACCCAGTTTATGTTCTGTGAGACCTACCTAAAGTGTAAAGTGGTTCTATCTTTTGTACCCTTCAAAAGATGAAGAAAAGAAAAAAAGAAGGAAAAAAGCATTGTGCAACTCCACTTTACAGAACCACCGCCCAAGGATCAAAGTTATTTCTTGACTTGTTTGGGTTGAACTTTTTTGTGGCCGTCATTGGTCGTATTTAATTTGCTTTGGCATGTTGGCAGCTAGATATATTCATTCTCCTTCCGCGTTGGTTTTTTTTTTTTTTTTTTTTGTGTCCTTTTATTACCTCTTATTAGACTTTAACAGAAATTAGTTACAACCACAGTTAATTATTGTAACCTTAGTTAATACTTTGTTACTTTTCTTATTAAGGAAGTTAGTTAGAAACCATCTCTTTCCCTTCCTACACAGCTGTATATATATTTACTTACTTCCATCAATGAAACACAGAAAATTCATTCGATTGTATTCTAATATGGTTTCTAACTAACTTCCCTAACAAGAAAAGAAACAAACTATTAACTAAGATTACAATAATTAACTGTGGTTGTAACTAATTTCTGTTAAAGTCTAATACCTCTCATTTTCCCTTCTCCTAACATTTGCATTTTCATATGAAGCCATAGGTACACTCAAGTTGCAATGAAAAGGGGGGGAAAAAGAATGTAAGGTTTGAAGAAAACACACCCTAAACAATAGTTGTTGAAATAAAGCCTAATATGTATTGTTGCACTCACGGCATGTTTTTGCTTTAATTTTGATGTATTGTTCAGATAGGGGAGAAAAAAAAAATACACAGTCATGAAATAATACATTATCACTAAAAATAAACATATTTGGTCTCATAATCTGTATATAATCAAATGGTATATTAAATTTGATCTCAATTATATTATGATAATTTGAGATATTAATGGATATTATAAACCTTATCATCAATAGCAAAATTTTGAAAGCAAAAATGAATAAAAATATAATATACTAAAAATTGTCGAATGTTAATCAATAAGAATGCCAAATATACACGATACTTAAGAGGCTGCTAGAGCCAATCATGTTCATATGCATGGTGGGTATGCTGTTCTGGACTTTCTGGTTCTTGTGCGTTGATGAATTTGAATAACTATTGTGAGAAAACAGTACTGTGATTATGTTTTCTTTGATGGCCGATGCTGGAGGATATATTGGTGTTCTAATCATAGGTGATGTAGGCACGATAATTGATAAATGATAAGCACTAGAAGAATGATGTGGAAGAATCGACACATATATATGTTGGGTACCAGAGTAATGGAAACAAATCAACGCAACTAAAATAAAGCTAAGAGTAATAGAACTGACACACAATATTTACGTGGAAAACCCCCTAATGATGAGGGAAAAACCACGGGCAAGACCGAGAAAGATTTTCACTATGTGGAAGATAAAATTACACCTCTCTCTAATTATAAGGAGAGAACAATAACACCCTCTCTTATACTAGGAGAATACACCTCTCTCTATAAAAATAGGAGAAACTCTCAGAAGACACTATATATTTTTTCTCTCTATTATGCTCTCTTTCTTTTCTACTGATATATGAGAGCGTTCAGCAGCTCTCTATTTATAGATGCTCGGGAAGTTACTGTGCAATCAATGCACAGTAACTTCACATGCATTTCGGTAGGTGCACCGAACCCCCTCACATGTGCACAGTAATTAAGTTACTGTGCATGTTTGAAATTTTCGTCAATCAGGATGCATGCACAGTAGAAATTCTACTGTGCACTTTGAAAATTTCTTTTGGTTGGTGGCTTTATACGTTCACAATCTCCCACTTAAAGCCACTTTTGGTGAGCTTTCAAAACCTTTTCTCATCTTGCCAGTTCTATGCTGCCTACGTTTCTGATAGGCCATAGGAAGATCTACACCTTTTAAACTTGTCAGTATTGATCGGCTTTGTCATGACATCTGCTAGGTTATCTTTCGTATGAATCTTCTGCATGTCCACATTTCCTTCTTCCACTATTTCTTGAACAAAGTGATATTGAACTCCTATGTGCTTTGTCCTGGAATGAAAAGCTGGATTTCTTGCAATATGCAAGGCACTCTGACTGTCACAATACACAGTAACTTTTATTTGCTTGTGTCCGAGTTCCTCCATTAACCTTTGAATCCAAATAGCTTCCTTGCAAGCTTGTGTAGCTGCCATATATTCAGCTTCTGTAGTAGATAGAGCTACAATGCAGAACTTGGATAACTTGACTCACACTCACTTTGCAAGTGTAAACACATAACCTGTAGTAAATTTTCTTTTATCAAGATCACCTGCAAAATCTGAATCAACATATCCTCTGACAACGAACTCTGATCCTCCAAAACATAGTGCAACACCTGAGGTTCCTCTAATATATCTCAGGATCCTCTTCACAGCATTCCAATTCTCAGTACCTAGATCTGCCATAAATCGACTGACCAATCCAACTGCTTGAGCAATATCTGGCCTGGTACAAATCATGGCGTACATAAGGCTTCCCACCGCTGATGCATATGGTACTCGAGACATTTCCATCCTCTCTGCTTCACTGCTAGGACACATACCTAAGGATAATTTGTAGTTCACAGGAAGTGGGGTTGATACTGGCTTGCAATCTTGCATGTTGAAGCGTCGCAAGATTTTCATCAAGTAATTCTTCTGTGATAGCCAGATCTTCCTGTCCTTCTATCTCGGTGAATTTGCATCCCTAAAATCTTGTTTGCGGGTCCCAAGTCCTTCATATCAAACTTCCTAGCCAATTGTGCCTTCAATTCTTGGATTCGATCTTTGTTGGGGCCTACTACCAACATGTCATCCACATACAACAACAGAATGATGAAAATATTGTTATCAAACCTCTTGTAGTATGTACAATGGTCTGAACTCAGTCTGTTGTATCCGAGGCCAATTATGAATGAATCAAATCTCCTGTACCAACACCTTGGCACCTGCTTTAGACCGTACAGAGATTTGGTCAATCTACAAACCAAGTTTTCTTTTCCTTTTTCCTCAAAGCCTTCTGGTTGGAGCATATATATTTCCTTTTCAAGTTCTTTATCCTCTTTCCGGATTCAAGTTCTACTCTTGCTTTGAAGTCTTTGAATATTTGAAACACATCTGACTTTTTCTTAATTGGATACACCCATAGTCTCCTAGAGTAATCATCAATGAATGATACAAAATATTTTGCACCTCCCAAGGACATTTCTGGTGACTTCCACACATCAGAATGAATCAAGTCTAGAATGTGCTTACTTCGAGCAGTTGACCTATCAAACTTCAATCTATGCTGCTTGCTTGTAACACAGTGCTCACAAAACGGTAGGTTCACCGATTTGAGCCCAGGAATGAGATTATGTTCCGCAAGAACCTTCAAACCACGTTCCGACATGTGGCTTAGTTTGCGATGCCACATCATTGTTGTTTCTTCTTCACTTGCTGATGCAATTGATGCGTCTGCCTCCTGCAACGTATCTCCTTGAAGTCTGTATAGATTTGTTGTGGTCTTTTCTGCTTTCATCAACACAAGAGCACCTTTAACAACTTTCAAGATTCCATCTTCAGTACAGGTCTTGCACCCGAAATCATCCAATTGCCCAATAGACAATATATTCTTCCTCAAACCCTTCACGTGTCGCACTCCTTGAATTGTTCGAATGGAACTATCAAACAATTTTATTTTGACAGTACCAACACCAGCAATTTCTAAGGCATGATCATCTCCCATGAACACAGATCCTTCCGAGACGGGTTAATAACTGTAAAACCAGTCACGGTGTGGAGTCATGTGCCATGATGCTCCTGTATCCATGATCCAAACATCAATGAGCCTTTTATTGCCTCTAGAACCAATTGCTGCCTCACTACATAGGATTTCTCCATCCTCAGAGGTACTTGCAACACATCCTTGAGAGGTTGATGCTTCTGGGGCTTTATCTGCATTCTTCTTGTTATTTCTACAATCTTTCTTCAAGTGCCCTCTCATGCCACTAGCATTTGAAGTTCTTCCTTCTTCTTGACTTTGATCTACTTCGACCATGACTCCCACTGGAATCACGCTCCATTGATCTCCCTCTCATCACCAACAATGCCTCTCCATGCTTTGAGTTCTCCAATCTATCTTCCTTATTCCTGCGCCTGGACTCTTCTTCAAGAATAGCACCAGCGACATCATCAAAGGATAGATAGTTGGCAACATTATTATTTGTGATGTTGATAATGAGTTGATCATATGAGTCAGGTAGACTTTGAAGTAGAAGTTCCGCACGTTCATTCTCTGTTATTTTATAATCTGATCTTTGTAAGTCGAGAATAATGTGTTTAGATTGTTGATGTGGTCCGTTACTGATGTGGACTCATTCATTCGAAGAGTATACAGCCTCCTCTTTAGAAATATTCTATTGTGAAGTGACTTGACCTCGTACAATTTGACAAGAGCATCCCAAATCTCCTTTCTTTGTCTTCTTTTACACTTGTCTTGGACAATCTTGAATCTGCCATTGCAAGATGCAGTTGGCAACAAAGATTATCATCCATCTCCTTCCACTTTTCATCAAGAATTTGATGCGCCTTCAATTGCTGGTAAGCAATTGTCCTTCCTCAAGATTGCCTTTATCTTCAGTTTTCACAGGGAAAAATTATTCCCATTGAACTTCTCAAACTCAAATTTTGTTGCTATGGTGTTTACCGGAATCTGTTTCTCTACTAGACTGGTCACACTTTTTTTACTGTGAATAGTACCATATACGTGAATAGTGCCGTATACGTGAACAGTATCATATATTTATACCGTATATGGAACAAATCCAAGATAATGCTAACAATCTTTGTAAAGTATACAACTACACGTATAAACAAAGTGATGAGAGTAGTAACCCGCGTGAACTATAACCAATGGCTTTGATAAGTTCCGTAAAAATTCTTTTCTGATGTGGAAGATCAGCCTAAGCTGCAACCACAGAGCATACTAAGAATAAATACCACCAAACCAAAGCTCTGATACCACTGTTGGGTACCAGAGTAATGGAAACAGATCAACGCAACTAAAATAGAGCTAAGAGTAATAGAACTGACACACAATATTTACGTGGAAAACCCCCTAATGATGAGGGAAAAACCACGGGCAAGACCGAGAAAGATTTTCACTATGTGGAAGATAAAATTACACCTCTCTCTAATTATAAGGAGAGAACAATAACACCCTCTCTTATACTAGGAGAATACACCTCTCTCTATAAAAATAGGAGAAACTCTCAGAAGACACTATATATTTTTTCTCTCTATTATGCTCTCTTTCTTTTCTACTGATATATGAGAGCGTTCAGCAGCTCTCTATTTATAGATGCTCGGGAAGTTACTGTGCAATCAATGCACAGTAACTTCACATGCATTTCGGTAGGTGCACCGAACCTTCTCACATGTGCACAGTAACTAAGTTACTGTGCATGTTTGAAATTTTCGTCAATCAGCATGTATGCACAGTAGAAATCTACTGTGCACTTTGAAAATTTCTTTTGGTTGGTGGCTTTACACGTTCACAATATATAGGGGCATAGAGAATGAGAATTATAATTCCAGTGAGAAATTTTCAGTTAGTTGCCATTCACTAGTGCAAGTAACTATTATGGAATCTCGTATATGGTGTAAACTATACTCAAATTAAAAAACAAATGCTTCTTTGAGAAGCCCCTTTCTTTTTTTCATTTTTCTTTTGGTAAACAAGCCCCTTTCTTTAAGAGAAGTATAACAAGGTTAACCTCTCTTACGATAATATGGTTATGTTATAAAAGTTTCATATATTAAAGTTTACTTTTGGAATAGATATGATTCATGGAAATAATCACAATGATGTATCTATTTAGTATTATGATTTAATAAAAGCATGTGATTGGATGATATATGAAACTCTTTTACACTAAACAATGCATCAAAATTAATCTCTTATTATTATAATTTTTGGTGCAATTTGGTTTCATGAAAATATAACAAGTTTTAATTTTGGATAAAGTTTTTGCCAACACAGAATGATTAGGGCTTGTTTGGTTTGAGTTTTCAGTTTTCATTTTCAGTTTTTCCTTCACAAATTCTGAAAAACTGGAAAACTGAAAACTCAAACCAAATAGGCTCTTAGTTTGTAGTTTTTTTTTTTTCTTTGGGCCCTTATTCTTAAACATTTAGTTATAGATTTGATTTCTAACAATACATATAGAAAGGGTCTTGCACCCAGAGGCAAAACCCACGTCTGCTAGATCTACCTCTAGAAGGGATTAGTTAATGCTTTCAGTGGTGAATATCCTGGTAATCACCTAAAAAAACTATCTATATTGTTTACAATTATAACTTTTGATAGCTTATAAACCCACATTATGTTTTAATGCTGGATTTTCATTTTAAGAACCGAATGTTAAAAAATTCGAGTAACTTTCACTCAAACTAATGCCTTGTTGCTTAAGTGTTTTTTTTTTTATCTGAAAGTTATTCTATTTTTTGTCAGAAATAAAATGAACGACTTATAAAAGCTAGGCCACAACAAAGGATAAAAACAATCCTGTTATACAAGCCCAAGGATTATTATAAATGTTTTTGTTTTAACTGGTAAATAAGCCCAAATAGAATGGTAAAACATAATTGACAAAAAAAATCTCGACCAAAAACGAATAATTGGAAGAAAAAACTCTTTGTGTGGATAAGAAAACGGGCTTAGTCATCACCTTCGTTCTCTTTACTTAAGCTTCGCTCGCTGGGTGGAGTTGCTGCCTCACCTAAAACGACGGCGTTGCCAGCGGAGGCTGGTTCAGTCACTTCATCACTTGAGAGGCATGGCAACGATGCTCACATTCTGCTGCGTCCAAGTGCAATTACAAGCCTCTCTCTTTCGTCAGACCACTGCCCTCAAAAGAACCTTTTCCTTTTCCTTCCCTTTCTCTTCTTCCGCTGCTTCTTCTGTCTCTGCTCCCACTCTTTCTCGCAAGAAATGGAACCGGCCGGTTTTCTCCGCGCTGGACCTCGGTGGAGTCAAGATTACCAAAGAAGGTCATTTCCGTAATTTCATTTTTTTATTAATGTTTTTTGGTTGCTTCGTATTTTTATTTATTTATTTTTATTATCGTTGTTCATTTTTATTGTTACATCTGCATTTTTATTTTATTTTTGTGTCTTATGCATGCTGTTTGAGCTGAAATCACGTATTGTGTTCTGTGCTTTTATTTTATTTGAAAAATTAGATGGGTATGCTGTTGCTTTTTAATCCTCATTTATGCTGTAGAACACTGGGAATAGACTAATTTATTAATTTAATTCGAGCTGGGTCGATTCAATGTGGGTAAAATCCTCCTCGTGGAAGTTATTTATACCGTAATTTTGAATAATCTCGACCACACTATAAATTCTGTGGTGGTTCCGGGAGGGAATGTCAATTAGCTTCACCAATTTTCTCACTGTCTGAGTGACAATGATGTTTCGTGTTTGAATATTATTGTTGTTCTGGACAAAGTTCTGGGAGTTCGATCGGCCAAATATTAGGCTTGCTTAATGTTAAAGGGTATATATAGGGCCAATCGGCAGATACGTTGACCCTCGGAGCTGGAGGTGTAACCGGTCGGTTAATTATGAGGGAGCAATGTTTATGAGTGTGTCATAAACTTTGATCAGTTACATGAAACGCTTGATAGAGGAATCTTCCGGTTGGAGGGATTGGAGCCCAATCTGGTCCAGTCCAATTATTATTGTAGAAGTGACTGCAAAGTTTTGGGGTGGTGTATGACTCGCTTTATGTGTTCTACTTCTTTACTTTGTGTGTGGCTAATGGCTATGTGCCTTTTAGTTACGTTTGTGGTGTTTGGTTTGTGTTAATATTTTAATTGTTATGTGGCACTCCAGATGTGGTGAGGGATGACCCAACAAATAACGTGCCAGACACTATATTTTCGAAACTTGGAGTGCAGCTTCACAGGAGGGATCAACACCCGCTTGGGATACTGAAGAATGCAATATATGAGTATTTTGACACAAATTATTCAAACAAGTTCAATAAGTTTGATGATCTTTGTCCTATTGTTTCAGTGAAGGAGGTAGGGTTTAAGAAAATTGAAAATTTAGTTGTGCTTTGCTCCTATATGGGTGCACTGTTGTTGCCAAATGTTGTATAGTTGATGATGCACTGTTGTTGTTGCATGATGTCTCAGTGTCACAATCTTCTTCTTCTTGTAGAATTTTGATGATGTCTTGGTTCCTGAAGACCACGTGAGTAGGAGCTATAATGATACATACTACATAGACCCTCAAACTGTCTTAAGGTGCCATACAAGTGCTCATCAGGCAGAACTATTGAGAAGTGGATATACTCATTTCCTTGTTACTGGAGATGTTTACCGCAGGGATTCAATAGATTCGACCCATTATCCCGTCTTCCATCAGGTATGTTCCCTCATGCTGCAATTGATTTATTTTTTTAAAAAATAATGATTAATTTTACAAAATTTCCTCCCTTTTTTATTATGCAGATGGAAGGCTTTCGAGTTTTTGTTCCGGATGAATGGGAGGCATCTGAGATGGATGCCACATCATTTGCAGCAGCTGACTTAAAGAAATGCCTTGAGGGTTTAGCACGCCATTTATTTGGTAATGGCCAATACACAGATTCCAGTGTCAGTTGCTGCAATTTGATAAATAATGAGGATTTGTAAGATGAATTAGTTAAAGAAAACAGACGAATCAATGTTTGATAGAAACTTAGTCTTTATTGCATATACACTATACATGCATATTCCATTGTTCATGCAAGCTAAAATCAATGTTTGGTAGAAATTTAGTCCTTATTGCATATATACTGTACATGCATATTCCATTATTCATGCAAGCTAAAGTCATGGAATCATCCTCTCTGCTTACAACTTACAAGGATAAGGCTTCACACATTTGACTGTCCCTTGACCCTATAATGGTCTAGGCTTTGTGCACTGGGCTACACATTATGTTACTACTCAATTGTTCCAAAAGTTAAAATAGAATGAGTTCAGTTGTGAGTAAGAAAATTGCAACAAACAATTGACCTAATTTATTCCTTAAATGACATCAAATTTAAAAAGAAAATTGTCTCTTTCAGCTTCAAGCAATGTCTACAACTAAAGAAAAATAAATATCAAGTACAAGTAACTAGAGTATCATTGGAAGTTATTATTTCATAATTTCCGAGCAAAAAGGAAACCCTTTCAACAGGAAATTGGCAATATAATGTATTTCATGATAGTCATATTATTGTAGTACTAAAATGATTAGGTGCAATCTGCAAGAAACTATATTCAAAGTAGTCTAGATGTGAACTTGAGATATTCCTTTGAATCTACGTATAACTAGCAAATTGCTTATTTGTTATATTTTCCGTTGTGCTGTTTCACTCTGTCTCATGGGGTTAAACCTATTATTGATTTTAGGTGCTGTGGAAATGCGCTGGGTGGACACTTATTTCCCATTTACTAATCCATCATTTGAACTTGAAATATATTTTAAGGTATGCTATGATCATTGTTATCTCTTTAATTCTTTAAATACTTATTTCCTCAGCCCTCTTCCTTCCTTGCTCTATTCTTCTGATTATAATTTTGTGTATTGTTTGGTTTTTCTTTTATTCCAGGAAAAGTGGTTGGAGGTTTTGGGCTGTGGAGTGACAGAGCAAGAGATTCTAAAAAGAAACGGGAAACCAAATAATGTTGCTTGGGCTTTTGGCCTAGGGTTGGAGAGGTTGGCGATGGTTCTATTTGACATACCAGATATCCGTCTCTTTTGGACAAATGATGAGCGATTTACCTCCCAGGTATTTCTTGGATATGTTTTACAACATCCTTCAATGTTGTCTTTTTGTTCCTGATGGTTGGATATGAATACAAAGGATATATGGTTTATTCATCTTGAGAATCACAATAGCGTGGTATATTTTCATTCTTTTGGGATCTCTAATGTGTGACACTTTCCCTTTTTTTTTTTGATATATTTTACATGCAGTTCTCGGAGGGTCAGTTGGGAGTCAAATTTAAGCCATTTTCAAAGGTAAGTTTGACATGTGCTTCTGTGTGCCTGCCCTTGGGTGGCAATGTTTATTGTCATTTTGCTGTGTATGTTCATGGTTAAGGATATTCATTTTCCTGAATCCGGACAATATATTACCTCAAGTGAAAGCTGTTTGTGAAAGATCCATGTAGTCAAAAGTAAAGATACCCAAATAATTTGTTATGCAAAACCCTCTAAATATTTCTTATATTACCTCAATTGAAAGCTGTTTGTGAAAGATCCATGTAGTCAAAAGTAAAGATACCCCAAATAATTTGTTATGCAAAACTCTGTTAATATTTCTTTGTTCCTTTTATCCATTTTTTTTTTCAATAACCTAAAAGTTGAGTATTGTCTCAATTGAAAAAGTGAGATATTAGAGTTGCGTATGTATGTTGACGACTTTGATGCTTCACTAAGTTAAGGCCTTGTCGTGATCTAATTCCTATTCAGTTATTTTAAACTAATAAATTCGAAGTAGATTTTGCTTGTTGTTTCATTCTTGTCAAAGATACTCATCTTCTTATATGTAATTCTCAGACCACAGGGCATTTAACTAAGTAATCTTACTGGCATTTTCTTTGTTGGCACCTTGTGGGGTTTTGTTTTCTCTATGGTCGACTTTCTTTTTATTGATCTTTAGTAATTTTTGTCACCTTTATATGTGACTGGATAGTTAGCAAAATCATCAGTGAGAACATTCTAATTCTTCTCTCTATTTTTCTTTTACAGTATCCTCCTTGTTACAAGGACATCAGCTTCTGGATCAATGAAACATTTACTGAAAACAATCTCTGTGAAGTTGTCAGAGGAATTGCTGGGGATCTTGTAGAAGAGGTACATCTATGAATAGTTTTAGCAAATATTTCCTGTCATTTTACATTTATGTGAATTTTCAATTTGCCTGTTTTCATACTGTTCAATGGATTCAAAGTGCATTTGGGATGAGCTAATCAGGGATTAAAGATTGGGGGTGATAATATCCACAGACACTGCATCTTTGGGTTCACAACAAATCATCAAAGCACTGCACCCAAAGTGTAAACCTGCTAACATCATTAGGCATTCGGCAGAAGCTTAAGTCATCACTTGCCACAGTATCTTATCAGCTGAAATTAATTTGTTTCAGTATAAGGGAACAAGCTGCTATACCAACCTAAAAGACTAGACGGGGCTTTTGCAACTCCATCTTGATGAATTCTAAATAGATGTGCTTGACCTCATGTGATCTGATAAAACAGATTCCTATGGTTTCCAATGAAGCAACATATGTGGAGGAAACTTTGGCAACATGCCAATGCCAGACCTTCCTTTGTGTAAGTGATTGGCAGTTGCTTTAAGACTGGGTTGTTGGAGACTTTGCTACCATATTGGCCAGCAAAGGACACGTGTTAAGGGAGCCTTGTTTTTGTCTCCCCCATGCCTGCCTTGTCAATTATTTAACCCATCTCCTTTCTGTTTGATCTTTTCCTCATTTTTCTTAAATTAGTAATTTTAATTTTTGATTGGACTATGATGACATTCTTCTTCCTTTTTTTCCCATCCCTTTTAAATGCCACATTGAGTTATGTCGTTTTATGTTTTTGTTTTGATTCTTGAAATTGTAGGTGCTATTAATAGACAATTTCACGAACAAGAAAGGAATGACCAGCCACTGCTATAGGATTGCATACAGGTCTATGGAACGTTCTCTTACCGATGATGAAATTAACGATCTGCAGGTATTACACCTAAAAATTTTCAGTGCAGTTAGAATCAGTCTTGGTTTTGTGTTGTCATATTTTGTTTTGAAAGCTGCTAACACGTGTTCCCCATCATTCAATGCAGTGGAAAGTAAGAGAACAGGTGCAGAGCAAATTGAATGTTGTCTTAAGATGAGCTTTAACGTCCTTAAAATTATACAGCTTTGCTGTGTTTGTTGTTCTCAATTTTGTTGATGTACAGATTTTTTACCTCCCTCCAGAACCACTGATTGTTGCTATAGCCAGATAGATGTATTATTCAATTTTCACATAGTCAAAATACTCTATGTAGCTAGCCACGGCTAGTCAGAATATGATATTGCCCTACCCAAACTGCTTTGGTGTAAAATTGGTAGACCCTATGCAGGTCATAATAGGTTCCTCCCCAATAAAATTTGCCTCTCTTACATAACTGAGCACTATTATGATCTTAAGGAAAATGAAAGAAAGCTTGCCGACGAATTGTGTTGTTTAACTTACAGATCCACTTGTTTTCTCAATGTGTGCAAGGGATGTTTGGACTTTATTCATGATATGCCTAAGAATATAAATGACACATGCTAAATTTCTTGGGGAACCATTTAGCATTTGTATAAATTTCTGGCTTCGTTTTCCTTTTTCTTTGATACAAAGAGTCAATGAATAAGCTAAGAAAACTTCCAAAAAGATTCTCCAGTAGTATACGTTAGGATACTCTAAAACATTTAAAAAAATTATATTTGTTGGAACATTAATTACTAGACATTACTAATTGGGTGATTCTATTGTACATGTAATTTGGGACGAGTGTCCTCAAGTCATGTGATATGTAAAACTTTTAAGGTGGATTGTGTCTGTATCAATTGTTTTCGTTAATGCTAGATATTACAAGTTGATAACCAAATTTCTTTTTTCTCAATCAAAGACTCTATTCGATCCCTTCTTTCTTTGACACACAATCAAAAGTTTCATCTTCCCAAGTAACCCAAACACGTACCATCTGCTCTATAGGTCTACGAAGTTAACTTGCTTTTTAGCCGAATTCAGTGGGGATGGTAGGGATAGATTTAGGCAGAGGAAGACAACATTCATCAAATTTAATTCTTGTCAAGTTTAAGGAAAAAGGATGCATATTTGATTCACAAGATTTCAGCAAAGAGGAGAAAACATTGTATTCATTGTGGCATCTAAAACTTGAAGCATGCAAAATGTTTTTGATAATTAATATACAGTCTGGAACTCACTTGGAATATGACCCCTATAACAAAGTGAAAAGAAAAAAAATTCCCTTTTATCTTCAAGTAGAGGTAATTAATTAGTTTCAATAAATAGAGCTCATGAGAATAGAAGCAATACAATTTTCCCTCAACTCATACAGCAGCTGGTGTTTCCTTTTCCTGTCCAGTGCCTTTATCATCATCACTTCCCTGACCTCCTTTGAATGCTCTCTCTAAAAACTTATGCTCTGAGGGCAAATTTTTCTTGGCTTTTCGGCTTCCTTCAACTTTCCATAGATCCCATACCCGAGTTTTGGGTGGTGGTGATGCATCTGCAATTGGTGCAACTAATCCCGGCTTTCCATCATCGATAACGTGATCAATTAAACCATAGTCCTTAGCTTCCCAAGGATTCATAAAATTGTCACGGTCAGTGTCCACCTCAATCTGCAGATAAAATAAACTAGAGAGGTGAAACATATGTACCAAAATTATTTATTTAGATAAGGAGGTTCCATCTAGAATCTAACCTGCTCTTCAGGCTTCCCTGTGACTCTTGATAGTATCTTGTTTATCTTAATCCTGTGATACGCCATTTCTCTTATGCGAATGCTCATTTCTGTAGCCTGTAATTACGACTTAATATTAGGCTATTAGCAATATATAATGGAAATTTTTTGGTTGGAGCAAATAGGTGAAGAACCATTACACATGACAGTTTCCAAAAGATCATATCCTACATGTTTTAAGTAATTGCAGACTAATCACACCAAACATAACAAATTCATTATCGATGGTCAAAACAACTCCATATAACATACTTCAAGAAATCCATTTTGTAATTAAAACCTTCATTAGCTTTGGTTTCTGCAAAATCATTTGTAGTCCAAGTTGCTTTCTGAACAAATTAATTATATAACTCGCACCACCCTACTGCATCCAGGATTCTACATGAAAAAATTGCATGCCAATCTAAGATTTCAACAATTCGAGAACAAGGAAACCTGTTTTATCTGTTTTACTTTCTTAGAAAAATAATCCAACATCCATGGAACAGATTAGATACAATAATTGAAGTCAGAGGATAGGAATGAACAGTCTTACTTTACCACCAGCAGTTCCAAGCGGCTGATGTATCATAACTCTTGAATTCGGCATACAATACCTCTTGCCTTTCGTACCAGAAGCAAGGATAAATGCACCCATTGATGCAGCAAGCCCGAGGCAGACTGTTGAAACATCTGCCTTGCATAACTTCATGGCATCATAAATTCCCATTCCTACACGGAGGTAAACAAAGTAAGAGCAATCAAACAAGCAGAAAGCCCGGACACACTACAGATGCATTAAACTGAACGATGCACCATGCTTCACTTACACTTGGTTCCTTCCCTATAACCATAATTCAATAAATCAATCTCTTACTCAGAAAATCTTTCCTATGCTTTAATGAGCTTCAGATTTTCACAAATCTCACTTAGCTTGCCAATCAGAGTTGACAACATCACAACACACTCTTGATTTATCAGTCAATACAGTAGGGTATAAGTATAACACAGACCAAAACTTGGTTTCTTCTTAATTAGATTTTCTTTTAGATGTATCAGAACAACACACTCACTAATCTATTAGCTGATTGTCTGTTAAGACAAGTAGTTAGTCACTTATGTGAGTGTGGTACTAACGTCTGAAAACTCGAGTCTGGAACAAAGAAAGTCAGGTTCTGCAAGCAAACAAGCGAACAACTGAAAAATTTGAGATCAGGACTCAAGCAAGTGCATCATGGCTTCTTGAATAAGAGCGAGTGAGAAAGAACAGTGAGTAAAACTTTGTTGACATACCAGCAGTGACAGAGCCACCAGGTGAATTTATAAACAACTTGATGTCTTTCTTTGGGTCTTCAGCATCCAAAAACAAAAGCTGACTAATGATAAAATCAGCAGTCATATCATCCACCTGCTCATACAAAAGCAATTCACAAACACACATTATAAGACACTTCCTCTTCAGTAGACTTTTTTTTTTTTTTTGGCAAATTTCTCGAAAACCACAGCACCAAACAACATCTCTTCAACAATTCAGCACCATCACATCAATTTCCCCCCTTTTTTTCTCATTTTTCAGTTAGTTCATATTTTTGTTGTTTTGGGTATTCTTTAAAATGAACCCACATGAAAAGGTTTGCAAATTTTCCAAATTAAAAAAACATTAACAAGGACACAAAGGGTGTACTCATCCAATATCAGAACAACAACAACAGAACCCAATTTTTTTTTTATTTGTTCTTTTTTTTTTTTGCTGGGGCATAGCATAAATGAACCCACATGAAAAAGTTTGCAAATTTCCCAAAAAATAATAATCAGAAAGACGAAGGGTACACTTTAAAAATCAAAACAACATCAAATGAAAAAAAAAAAAAAGGAACATTAGAGAGAGAGAGAGAGAGAGAGAGAGAGAGTAAACCTGAGAACCCAAAAAGACAATCCTTTGACGGAGAAGCATGTTGGTGGTGTCAAGTTCTTCGAATCTAGGAAGCCATGGGGAAGCTCTTGTAGCAGACAAACCATCGGAAACAACCCAGTTTGAAGACAAGGTTTGTCTCGAGGCGTTAACGAGAAGGGACAAGGGTTTTGTTCTGCTTTTTGTTGTTGTTGTTGTTGTTGAAGTGAGAATGGCGGGGATTTGAGAATGGAAGAGGTTGCTTGTTCTTGTTCTTCCATGGTTGAAGTTGAAGCTAAGTGGCGTACATGCTGAGGCTGCACCATAAGCTACACTCACTTCCATCATCATCTTCTCTTTCTCTTTTCTCGTTTTCTCTGTTTTTGGGTTACTAACGGGTGACCCTTCTTTTGTGTTGTTTGGAGCTAATGAGTGCTATGAAATTTGGCTTTGTTCAACATTAAATTGGGTTTTGGTATGGACTCAATTCACCAAAACCCAATGTATACTCATTTCCCTCATAATATACCAAAGCCTTTTTGGCATGCCACACCACAAGATGATCTTTTTTAATTTTCTTCAAAACATGTTTGCTATTTACAAGATTGACCATGACCAAGGAACAAAATAAATCAACGGAAAGTTTTTATATTGAGTTGTATTATTTGTACTTATTTTATATGGAGTATTGTGTCAACTCACATCTTATTTATCATAATAAATAGGATATGAGTTGATACAATATCTTATAAAATATAAGTATAAATAATATTAGACTATGTTGGCTCAACCACTGAATTCTTCGATTAATAAATTATCTATTTATTTTATTTTGATTAGTTCTTACATTTTATCACAGTGAATAAATATTTTCCCTTGTAAAACATGTTAGAATCCAATCCAAAATGACATTACGTAGGACAAAAATGTAGCAGTGCAAATTCCTGAGGTAATCTTAAGATTCTTATCTCTCTCTATTTTCAATTTTTCCATATTTTTCAATACTTCCGATGATGGCTCTTTCCTTGACTCACCACCATCCCCTGCTTCTTCATGTGAACAAGATCTCCTTTTCTCTGCAATCTCAATGCTTACGTTCATCAACAAAGGCCAACAACACATACTTTCTCCAATTCCCATGTATTCAGTGTTGCAACGACAAAGCCAGCAGCATCAAGCTCAGAACTTGCAAGAACTGCAAAGCCCAATTCGACCCTGACCTCAACCACCCTCTTGCTTGTCGATTCCACACTGCCCATTTTGGAGGTACCCCCCCCCCCCCCTCCAAAAAAAAAAAAAAGTTTCTCTCAGTAGTTTTCTTTTGTAGTCTCATAATGATGCAATGCATCTATGAAACTCCATGTGTTATTTATGTTCATGTACTTAATTTTGATACACTTGGTAAAAAATTTATCACATCAGCAAATATGATTTACTTCCAATCACTACTTGTAAAGTGAAATTTGATTGGATTACAGTGTGAAAGTCTGAAAGAGTCTGTGCAATAAAATTATTAAACTCTTATGTCATAACATATGCAAAAGTTTGTGCTTTTTTTTTTTCAATTGGAGATCTGATTGTTGTTGGCTATTGGGTGAATAGCAGAATACTGATATTGAATAATGTCTGAACTGTGTGTTGGGTATTGATAGCTGAAATGGCCTATTCACAGATACTCGAATGGGAAAAATTCTTAGGTGTTGTCAGAAAACGTTGTTTCTATATAACCATTTATATTAAAAATGTAGTTAAAGTTAGGAGAAATTCTTATGAGCTCTCACAGCAAAACACAAGAAGTTTTGTTATGTTCCATTCATAATTTGGCACATTAGCGATTTTATTAAAATGTAGTGTAACTGTGTAAGTGATGAACAACCATAACCTACAAAGATGAAGCATCAAAATTGTGAATGTAACAAAACAAACATTTTACATGCTGTGGAAGTGTAGGAGCACCTAAGAATTTCTCATTAGTTAGAGATAAAAATGACCCTACAAAACTAAGGTGTTAGACATTGAATAGTACAGAGCATTTACTTTTTCTTGCTTTGAAGCATTTAAGAATTTTTCGTTCAATTGTTGCTCTTTAGTTATCGCCAAAACCAGAAACTAAACATAAAGCATCTCTTTGGACATGGCCATAACTTTGAATACATTGACAAATTGGAGAACTTGAAAGGGATGCTGCTTTTTGCCATTGCTAACTTCGACTGTTGAATTTGTAATGTGGGAAATAAACAAGATGTTGTACAGAAATGCTCCCAAATTAATGCAGAGTGTGGACAAATCTCTAAACATCATTGAATACACATAAGCTCCCAATTTAAGATGCTTAATCTCTGAGGTTTGAAGAAAGTAACAAAGGAAATGATGGAATTTTTGTGCCATGAGACCTCAGAAACCATGGAGCTATCTAGGAGCACCCTTTCAAATGCACAGCAATAATTTAGATATTTGGTGAGTGTATGTGTTTTGTTTGGCAGGCATGAAGACATTACTTTTTATTCTTTTGAGAAGCTAACCAACGTTCTGTCTATCAATCCTATATCTCACACTTGACATGAAATTATCCCTTTAAAAGCTTTTCAATGTCTTCAAGAAGCCTAGTCAAAGAATTGGTATACCTGAACATAGAGCTGGGTAACAGCCATATACCATTTCTGTCTATTGAAGCTTTAAATTTGTACTTGAATGTGGTGAGACCTTAGAATGTTTTACCAGCATTTCCTTTGCTATGGCCGCCCAATGTTTATAAATGTTCATTTGGAGTTGGCTAATCGTGAACATTGGGAAATGATGAGTTTTGCCAATGTACTAAGCGCAAGAAACATTGTTTCTTAAACCTGAATTGTTGTGTTCCTATCAAGCGACAGATAACTTGTATGTAATCTTTCTTGGCTTTCCTTATTGTCCAGATGCCCTGCATTTAGAATAGTTAGAGAATGCTCTCTTGTTACTTGGCAGCAGCAACTTTTCCATTCCTTACTCTTTGAACGTAATTTTACAGAGTTTTTTTTACTCTGGCTGCTGTATAGGTTACAAAATTAATATAATAATACTCTCCCTAATCTGCACCAAACTTCAAAGGAACATTATGCAACTTGTATACTTCACAATACCTTGAGTATCATCATGGCTTTCCCAGTTCACTTTCTTTTCCTTGACCTTGAAAGCTACCATTTAATATTAGCAGAAACTTCGTTGAAAATATCTTTCATCCTTACATAAAATTACTGCAAAATTTGAGAAGACTAGATTAATTAGTTGATGCTTGTAGCATACCCGTATAAATACCTGTTCATTTCCTTCATTTGAAGGGTTGAGAGTTCCTAAATGTTTGAGAAAAAGAATATGGATATGAGGCTCTCCTGGCTCCCAAGACCCCTAATACCAGGCATCTGTAAGATGGTGCAATACTACCCATAAAATGGCTTCATTTTCCAGTACAGAGCCATAACCTGGGTGCACATGAACGATGTTTAGCAACGGATCCACCATGTAAAGGTTAAGACCTTAAGCTTGGGTGTGTGGTTATGCAATTAGAAGGCACACTTGTCATATAAGCATTGTAGTGAAGGTTTTAGATATTGAGTCTATATAGTAAACTGGAAGTTAAACCTGTTTAATCCTTATTCGGACAAAATATATGCCTTCATGTGAATCTCATCTAACTATTACATGGATGCAAATCTGTGCACATTCATATTATGTTTTTCATTTGCATTACTATTTGGAATTGAGTTGGCCTTGATTCACATCTCTTTCTATCTTCATCTACCTCAGGAGAAACTAAGAGAAAGTTTGAGAGTGTGTATGAAGGGGGCACCATGAGCACTCCTGATTCTGGCAAAGTTTTTCAGTATTGGCATTGCTGTGGTTCAGAGGATCCGTTTGATCCTGGCTGTACTGCCTCTCCTCACTCCTCATATGATGACTGATGTTGATGCCATTCATCATCCATGAATCTGTGGTTCACTTCTTCCATTTAAGATTCTTTTAGCTAAATATATATATAGTTTCTGAACTTATGTACAAAATTCTTGATTCCTTATATAATATTAATTTCTAAAAGTTTTGATGTCTTAGTATGCACAGCTAATGTTGTCAGTCCAAATAAGTGCTTTAGCCATAATATCTGACCATTTGTTTTTACTTGTTATGAATAAAATATTCGCCAACCTTTTCATTTTGTCAAGCATACTTATTTCTCAATAGAACTCATTCATTGTATACACCTCAAATCCAAATGTGGGATGTCCAGCTATAATCCAAACATGCTGGTTGTTCCAAAACCTCCTATATGCATGCCAGCAAAAGAGAGATCTTTCAAGTTTCTTATCAGTGGAAGAAACCAATTTTGGATGCTCGAAGCTTTCATATGGGGGCCAGTTTCCAAGAACTGAACAAGCCGAAGAGCTCGCAACTGTACGGTTGGGAGAACGAGTACAAAAACTCGTCAAAGACTATGGTGAGAAGATCCTTTCATGTGCAAATGCATATCACTACGCCATGTGCATAATTTTACCTTTGATTAAGTAATGTTGAAATGGTGAAAAAATGTAAAATGTGATGAATGAATAGTGAAGATCTGCAGATTATAAGATGATTTGCAATTTTTATGTAAGGGGATCCTCTCTTTCTCTCTCTCTCTCGTAGGCCAGTGGATGAGAGCATGGCATAAAGAAGATGGTGATGTTGGAGATAAATCATAGGGCACCTTCTGATTGAATAGATTGAAGATAGGAAAATGTTAGACTGAACAAAAAATTTGACCAAATTTTGTATATCAAATAATTGTCATATATATATTTATTAACCTTTAGAAGAATTAGTGAATGATATCATTTTATTTCACCCAATAATCATAATGGTAAATGAGAATATCGACATGGTATCTCATGAATCGGACATATAAATAACATTACTTTTTTCTTTAGATTAATACCTTTTGTGGACAATTTAATATTTCTCACTTTTGCTGCTTGAAGGCACGAAATGAGGTGTTGAACTATGAATGATTTGATAACCCTTCTTTATTGCTATAAGTGCATCTAATAATTTATCTACTTCCCTTTTTTATGAGCTTTAGACCAAGTGTTAGGGATATTAATCATTCAATTAATAGTATGATCAAAATTTTCAAGGGAAAAACTTTGACAAATTCGATTAACCCAAGATTATGGTGAAAAGAATAGGGGAGCGTTTGTTTGGGATTTTGGAGCTCAAAATCACTTTTTTAAAAAAATTATTTTTTATATATTTAAATAATTTTAAAAAGATAATTAAAATATTAAAAAATTTAGCTTTTGGCTTTTTGTAGAAGTTAAAAAAATAGCTTCTGAAAAGAAAATTAATTTTAATTTTTTCAATTAAATATAAAATTTAAGTTTCATAATTATTTTTTAAAAATCCGAAACAAACACATCCTAAAATTGCTGATCTATCTTATTCATATTGGGACTGTGCATAGACGGCCCCGTCTACTGTATACATATGGCTACTCAAATTAATACTGGACATGACTGCATGTTAGCGGTTTGGGTCTCTGGCTGAGGATTTGAAGATAGATTTCCGCTTCCATACCATGATGGATCACCAATCCGAGAGTTACGTATATGTTTAGACTTGTCTGAGTACCAAGCAGTCTTAGATGCAACAGAGTAATAAGAAAAGTCTAATATATATATGGCTCAAATGTCATGCTAACGAATTTGAGGCTAAAAATGAATATAGGGTTCATAAAGATGTTTTTTTTTTTTTTAAGGTTTATTTTAAAGAGTGTTGTTATTGTTAGACCTGATGTCGGCATAAAGTCTGAAGTATTAAGTGTTTATAAAACAGCAAAGGAAAATGAAGTAAAATATATTTTATTGTTACATTTGGAGAGTCGTGTTCTTATAGGAGAGGTAATTAAGAAGAGTAAAAAGTTATTTGGAAAACACATACTCAAAAGGTTATATAATTTTTTTTTCACAGATTTTATATTTTAATTTTAACTATTGGTACAAGATTTGATTATTAAGATTTTTATTTTTCTAGTCTCACAACCAACCAACTCTTTCTTGATATATATATATATATAATATGAAATAGAAATTTATTATTTATAGGTTCATGAAGCTTTTGGTAAAATTTTCTCCATTAAATCTTTACCCATTCACTTATAAGAAGTGTTATTTATATTCGTATATCATAGAATACTGTGTCAATATACTCTCATATATTATTGGATGATATGTGAGTTTTAAATTAAGTAGGATCTATACCCCATATAATAATAGATAAAAATATATCATTATAATATCTCACAAATAATAAATATAAATAATATTTTTCTTTGCCTTATACATGTATCTTAGCACATAAGTGTAGTGATAGGTGCTTTTGAAACTAGAATATCTGCTAAAACCGCAACTTTGGCCCCGCTTTCCCTCTACAATCTCTGGACTTCGGAGTTTAATTTGGTCCGTTTAGGACTTTAGGCAAATTCAGGATAAAGTTTCGAATTTTTTCCGCGGCTAATACGTATATATGGACCCAGAGATATATTATTTATACACAGTTTTCCTTTAAGTAATGTTTCTTATATTGTTACGGGGATCTTCAATGAATTATAAATTATTTCTCCCACAACTAAGCTACTTAAATGTTTTCATATTTTACTTCTTTAATAAAGCAATGAATTTCCTTTAATCATTCGGTTTCTTTTCATTAAAATTAGTAGTGGACAGGCAAAAATATATATACATAATTTTTTTTATAGAAATTATAATAATTATTAGATAAAATAAAAATAATATGACTCATTAATTTATTTAAAGACTAATAATTATGATAAAATATTCTGAATATAAAATTTATTGTGGTATAAGATTTGATTTGCATGAAGTCCTTTATTGTAACTTCTAATGATAGCATTAGCAGCCCAACTTTTTATCATATCTTGAGCATTGCATTTTTGTCTTCAGATGCAACTTTTCCACGAAAAATATAATATATTATCAAAGTTTACCTGACGTAGAAGGACGCGGTACAACCGCGTAGCTGCACACGTCCTGCCAATATTGCATGTCATACTCAACACGTTTTCATCATTAATCAATTAAGCAACCTATAGTTCGCAACCCCTTATAGCTATAAGTATCATCATCACTTACCTGCAATCCATGCATTCTATTCCATCAATATTGCTTAAGCTACTCACACACCTTTCTTACACAAACTTCTTTTTCCCTAAAATCCAACACTTTCAATATTCAAAATTCATTAAGAGTTTTAACTATTCTAAATCAATTCGGGTGGAAGCAAAAATCTTCTAATACTATTTTTTTCCCTATCCACAGGACTCATATTCGAGACCTTACTTAGTTAAAAGTAAGGCAACCAGAGTCAAATCACTTGAACTAAAGTGTTTTTGGTTCTTATATAAACTTAGTAGCAAAGAAAAGAGTTGAGAGAGGTGTTTCGCTTTTTCTTATCAATGGAAGTAACAAATCTTGGATGCTGCAAGCTTTCATGGAAGCCAATTTCCAAGACCCTAACAAGCCAGAGAGGGCCACCAAGGCGCATGGTTGTTAGGATGAGCTTCTCATCATCTCATCGAGATGGAGACCATCTGGGGAGATCAGTGGATGAGAGCATGATAGTGCTAAGGCTGCGTATCAAGGAGATGAAGATGATGGAGGAGAGTCATCACGTGGCACCTTCTCATTGGATGGAGTGGGAGAAGGAGTATTATGCTCACTATGACAAAGATGTTTGTGAAGCAGTAGGGTTGTTGCAGTGTTATTTGATGAGCCTTAGACCAAGTGCTGCATTAGGTATGGTTGCCCTTGTTGCTTTGAGTGTGATGACATCTTTTGGGGTGGGCTTGTTTCATGCCTTGGAGATCGCAAAGAGCCTCGTGTGTACTGCTTCGGGCCAAGTTGGGCGATAATGCAGAATGTTCTGAAGTTGAACTCGTATCTGACTTGGTGATTTTGGCTTGCTAGCTATATCGGAATTTTGTGCAACAAACTAGGTGAAACTCGCGGATTGGAATATGGAGCAAATGACAAAAGGATGCAGAACATAATATTTTTTGGTGTATTATTTGAACTATGGTTCTATTTTGTTTTGTGGTGTACATTGTCTATGCTAAGAGTTAAATAGTTGTATTATGCGGGCTTGATGAGACCTGTTTGTTTTAGAGCCAAAAGTACTTTTTGAGAGAAGTAATAATTTTGTTACTTTGAAGAAAAGTGCCTTGGGAAACGTTTTTTCTATTTTACTGTGGAAAAAAAAAAGTGATAACCAAATAAGCACTTAGTGGGTTGGCTTCCTGGTTGGTTCTTATATCTGAGTCTATACTTTGCTTACCCAATTTTGGGGTCAAGCTTATTTCAACTATTAAAAAAAAAAAAAAAGGAAGATTGAGCTATTATTTGGGGGTCAAGCTTATTTCGAATTACTTGCAGGCATTACCAAAACAGAAACGAGAAAAAGACATTATCCCTGGACTAGGAAGTGAGCTATTGCTGGAATGGTAGATGCAATTTCATATTAGCTGTCTCTCTTTCTCTTTCTTTCTCTTTCTTTCTTCCATACGCATGAAGTTATATTTGCATATGCATTATCAATATAATGATAGAATTATTATAATAATATTTAATTTGTCATCTAGGAATAAAGTCCTTGTTTAGGGACCATATCGATTATAGCGGGGGATAAAACAAAGCGAAATGCTAAGGAATAGTTCTATGCGAGGCTAAATTAAACAAGCGTGATAGATTGCATAATGGCTGATCCTGCGGCATAATATTCATTGCTTGAATGTGGTTTGTCTCTGGTATTATAGGGATATGGAGTAGGGGTTTTAAATATGTGCTTGTTTTATTGAGGATATTCCTTTGATTAGAGATAGGAGTTGATTAGTTTTCCTCTTTAGTGGTTTTTTGCTGTTACCTTGTCAGGATCAGCTTTAGCTTTTGCCGGTTGGCTTTGTTACTTCTTCATTAGAAAAAGAGAAATGTTATTTCAACAAATATAGAAAAAACACTTACTTTGATATCTCAATAGATATCAACTTAACTTTTTATGTGTTGAAATGATATTTTTGTCAAAACAATAAAGAAAAAAAAAAGACAAACTTTGGCCTTGTTTGCTCCTCTCATTCTGTTTTGAGTGTCCAGAGCTTCTTTCATGTATATATTCTTTTTGGAAAAACAAGTTTTGGCCATTTTGTTAAAAAAATCGATTAATGCATTAAGCCATTAATTGGTATTGTAATAAGGCTTTAACCATAATTAAGTAATTAATCTATCCTAGGTTTGAACATCTATAACATGCATTAATATGGTGTGAATCATAATATAGCCATTATCCTAATTAATAAGGTTTTGATTAAAATGTATTGTTCCTACTTATGTTTGAGGGGGATCGAATGGTCAGTAAAGACTATTATATATGATCTCATAATGTGTTGCCCACGAAGAATAGTACATGTAAAAGGGACACGCTCAACTTAATTATAAGGATGGAACATACATATGTAAAGTCTAGAGAGGAAACAAATATAGCTTAGGGGATTGGAAGTTATTTATATTAGTTGGGTCTACTCGATGAGCCCATAAGGGAGAGCTTGTATGACGATCAAGTTGCTAATAAATGACATGGTTAATTAGATTTTGTAATGAATTTCTATAATATGTTATATGCTTAGGAGGTGAGTAAATGATCATCTCAAATATGCAACCATCAGTCGCATAGAGCATGTGTGGGTCTGGTCCAGTTATAATAAGTTAAGCCACTATGAGAGACTCGGTAATATGCATAAAATCATGTATTTAAATTATATAGTCGATATTAAAAAGAAAAGGAAAATAAGTTATCCTTTGTAATGATTTGTTTCCTACCCTATAGAGAAGAGGATCTTATCTAGCTTTGGTTTTAAGCCAAGAGAGACATAACCGCGCGTGATAAAAGTCCAAGAGGTGTAGTGTACTAGAACCATTACTAACCCGACTAGAAGTAAAATAGATAAATTAGTTGTTGTTGGATCTATAAATTATCAATGTTAAAGTATAGTATATCACTCCTCCCAGCACTTGTTTTGAATCTTTAATTAATTCATCAATATATATATAGCAGCCAACGATCTATAATATTTCGTGGCATGAGTAGTCATGATCAAGCCTGATTCCAATCTTATGATTGAGTATAAGATTAATTGGGTCGACCGCCCTAGATAATTCACACATGACAATGATATGGGTGGAGAGCATATTTGTCTGTTGTTATCAAATTTTACCAATTTTGATTGAATAAAAATTTATCGGTGATATTTTTGTTACATATATGTTAAAATTTTATTGAAGAAACAGGGAGTGAAACAAAGAATGAGAGATGAGATTTCGTTCCACGGTTGAGCTCTCTTAACTCTTCAAAATTAAAGTTGATTTAAAAGTTATTGCTGTACTACTATTTGGTAAAGCATGAACACATTTTCCCGTGGTGAAAACAATTTGTTAAGTGAATCAGTTAACCCTTTTGAAAACGCAACCAATTTAACACTCCATATATATAGTGAAAAGATAACTGACAATATGTCTTTCCGGACAAATTAATTTTGTTCTTGTCTTCCATCTTCGCTTGGACGCAGTGTACCTTGCGTCATTTGCTGTGCTGAGGCATAGATAAGAAGGCCATTTTCTTAATCCTAGAAAGTTTGCACTAAATGATCTCACTTTGACAGAGACAAGAGACAAAATATGTTCGAAACTCTTCTGTTCGACAGTTATATTTGTTGGCCTCATGGATTGATTTACGATGTAATTAAATGATAGCAATATATGATAATGAGCATCAAAATAAATTTGATAGAATTAAATCTATCAATCGATACAATGCTGTGATAATAAATATGTGCAAAACTGAAAAAAAAAATGGATACCGAAGTTTAATATAGAAATCCCAAAATATTGGAGGAAAAACCACATGACAGACTACGAAAAATATTCCACTATATTAAGAATGATTATAAAATATCATTATAAAATATCATTTTCATACTCTCACACCAAGAGGTAAATATAGTGCTTCTCTGTGAAAACTCTCCTATTCAAATACTATAATTTTTACAGTACCAAGGAATAATAAAAATGATACAAAAAAATATTGTTAGTGTATTTACCCACAGCCTACACTCTTTGAGATTCACTCACACTATTTTTTTTTTCTCTCATGCTTAGAGAATAACACTCTCAGCTCTTCACTCTCCGACTTTTATATCTTCAGGTGCTTGTTGTATTCTGAATGGGAAAATCATCCCCCATTTACAGAGGATGCATATAGTGTGTACACATTGCAAAGGTTTCGGGATCGAATCTCTTCACACGTGCATAATATTTTTGACTGTTCATGTGTGGAAAATTTGCCTCTTCTCTTCTTTTTTTCCTTTCATTTAACAACTGGGGCCTACCAGCTAGACCCCACAATTCTTCCCCTCTAGTCGATGGAGAAAATAGTTTGGAAGAAATCATTTGGGATTTATGCCGATCAACATGATACAAAGTTGAAGCTTATCTCGTGCTACAACTTTTTTTCATCATATCTGCAGGGTTTTTGTCCGTGTGAATCTTGTCCAACTTGAATTGCTCTTCTACTACTTGACGCAGCCAATGATGTTTGACATCAATGTGCTTCGTCAGCGAGTGATACATCGCATTCTTGCTAAAATCCAAAGCACTTTGACTGTTGCAATGGATAAAAGACTTATTCTGCTTTATCCGCAATTGTTCAAAGAATCTTTTCAACAAAACCATTTCTTTTCTAGCTTCATTCATAGCAACATATTTCGTCTTAGTATAGTGGACAAGACAACACACTTCTATAATTTTGACTGCTAAGACACAGCACTACTTGCAAAAGTAAACACAAATCCGAAAGTAAATTTCCTACTGTCTAGATCACTTGCCATATAAGCATCTACGTAGTCTTCCAGAATTGGTTCAAGTTCTCTAAAGCACAAGCATATTCTCAAATTACCTTTTAGATATCTTAAGATTCACTCCATAACTTCTAATGGTCTCTACCATGATTGGAAAAAAACTGCCAACAACTGTTGGACCGATATCTGACCGAGTATATACCATAATATACATCAAACTCCCAACTGCAAAGGAGTAAAGAATATCAGCCATAGCTTTCTTTTCTTCATTATTAATGGAACAACTCTTTTTGTTGAGTTTCAAATGATTGGCCAATGGTGTGTTAACTGCTTTAAACATTCTTCATATTGAACTTTCCTAGAACCCACTCCACATATCTTTTTTGTGACAATTGAATACTTCTAGCCATCTGGTCTTGCAAAATCTGCATACCCAGAATTTGCTTTATTGGGCATAGGTCTTTCATATAAAAGGACTTTGATAGCTCTGTTTTCAAATCACCAATCATATATCTTTGCATCCTATCCTACTATCATCACATCATCTATATACAGTAGAAGAATAATAAACTTATTACCTAGAAATGTTGACATATATATAGTGATCTGCACATGTCCTGGTATATTCATGACCCATCATGAATGATTCAAACTTCTTGTACCATTGTCTAAGAGCCTGCTTCAATCCATACAGCCTCTTCTTTAACCTCTCCTTTCTAGCCTCTCAAATCCTTCTAGTTATTCTATGTAAATCTTTTCCTCCAAATCACCATGGAGAAATGTAGTCTTCACGTCTAACTACTCAAGCTCCAAATCTAAACTAGCAGTTAATTCGAGTACAACTCAAATAGAACTCATTTTGACAACTAGAGAGAAAATCCCATCAAAATATATCCTTCGCTTTTGACCAAAGCCTTTTATAACCAAGCGAGCCTTGTACTTCGCTAGCTTGTTGCTATTTTTTTTTTTGCTTGAACACCCATTTATTCTTCAAGGAGTTTTACCAAACCATAAGCATAGTTTTTCTACAAGGAATCCATCTTTTCTTACATGGATTTGATCCACTGAACTTTATTCTTATGAGTTTAAACTTCTTCAAAACTTTCTTGTTCCCCCTCATCAATGAGAAGGACATACTCCGAGCTAGGGTACTTGCTGGATGGATATCGCTCTCTATTAGATCTTTTGAGCTGTAATGTATGAGCTTGATTTTTAATTTTTCTCAGCACCCTCCTCCATCTCTGACATTATCAATAGTTGGCTTTGTCAACCCCATGATTTTAAACATCTCCCCTTCTATGGTATTTTTTTAGTAAGAGAGAGTAGTGTAAAATCAACCTTACCACTAGATTCATCAATTTTCTCTAGAATAGTAGGATTCGACATAGTTTCTTGTTCATGAAACACTTCATCTCTGCTTCTGCTTCTTATAATCCTTTTCCTTTTTGGATCTCATAGCCTATAGCCAAGTTCCTCATCTTTGTAACCTATAAATATACAAGGAATGACTCTATCATCAAGCTTCTATCTCTGCTTCTTTCTTACATGAGCAAAGGCTTTGCATCCAAACACCCTCAAATAAAAGTAACTAACATCATGTCTAGACCATACTTTCTCTGCAATGTCAAGGCCATAAGGAACAAATGGAGATTTGTTAATCAGGCAGCATGCCATTTGAACATCTTCATCCCATAATGGCTTAGGCAGCTTAGCCATGCTCGAGATATATCTGACTTCCTCTATAATGGTTCTGTTGCTTTTTTTGGCCACACCATTATGTTGTGGGGTGCCAGGAACTGTTTTCCCATGCCTAATACCATGTTTAAAGTAATACTTCTTGAATTTATGGCATGTGTACTCCCTCTATTGCCATTGCAAAGACACTTCAAAGGTTTCCTAGTTTCCCTCTCCACCATGGAATGAAACCTCTTGAAGTATTGAAACATATGGTACTTCATCTTTAGGAAATAAGCTCACACTTTCCATAAAGTATCATCAATGAACGTCACAAAATATCTACTACCACCCAGAGTCTCCATGTCCATAGGACTGCATACATCAGATTAAACCATATCCAAAATATTCTTTTTTAGCTTTAATTTTTTTTTTGAAAGATACTCTATGATGCTTGCCAAACAAACAATGATTATAAGAATTTAACTTTGTACCTTAGGCATAAGGAATAAGGGATTTTCTAGACTAAAACTACAATCATTTTTCACTCATATGAGCCAGTCTTTTATGCCATAACTTTGGTGAAGCATCATCCTCAACTACATTCAACCACTGATCTACTAAACTTGAGTCTTATGCAAAGTGTTGTGCAGTATTCCTTTCGCAACCACCATCAAATCTTTTGAAAGCTTCCACTTGCTATCACCAAAGTTACTGTGGTATCTAGGTAGATCCAAAGCATGCACGAAGATAAGATTCAGGTGTAAATTCGACACATGTCACATGTTCTTCAATGTCAGTGGACATCCTATAATTGTTTGAATGCATACATCACCAACTGCAACAATGTCAAAATTACTAGTGTTTTCTATCCTCACTTTTTCAAAGTTTCCTGTTTTGTACACAGTAAAAAATTGCTTTTTGGGAGTGGGATGATAAAAAGCCACTGAGTCAACGACCCATTCAACACATAAATCTGTGACATGACACTCTTCATCTAGAAAAGAGAGCAACGCTACTTCCTTATTTGTTACAGGGGTTGTAGTATTTTCGTCATCAGCAGCATCATGACTTCTCTAGTTTTTATTGTCTCTATTCTTGCAAGCTTTGCAATTCTTTTTTATGTGCCATTTTTTGCCACAATGGTAACATTTAAACCTTCTTCTTGGCTTGGATTGTGATCAATCTTTAAATCTTATAGAACGGCCTCTACTCTTACTTCTCCTCTTGTTCTCTGTGACAAGGGCCTGAGAATTGTCTATTCCCATCAAGTCTTTCCTTCTGGTTTCTTTATTGAACATATTATCTTTGACTTGGACTAAAGATAGCTTCCCACTTGAAGCAGAGTTGTTCAGTGACACTACCAAGGCCTCCTAGCTATTTGGCAAAGAACACAAAAGTAATAATGCTTGTAACTCATTATCCAACGCTATCTGTATGATATTTAACTAATTCACCATATCTTGGAAGTCACTCAAGTGCTTAACAACAGACCTTCCATTTTTATACTTGAGATTCACCAGCTTTCTGATTACAAAAGCTTTATTCTTTGCAGTTTTTCTCTCATAGAGATCTTGTAAATTCTTCCACAGAGTATGATCATTTGTCTTTGTGGCCAAATGGTGGAATATGCTAATATCTACCAACTGCCTAATTAACCTAATGGCCTTTCAATGTAACCTTTTCTAATTTTCTATTGTAAGTCTTCCGGCTTTACATCTCCATTTTCTACAAGATCATACAGATCTTTGTAGAAAAGTGTATCATCCATTTTTTGCTTTCAGATAAAGTAATTTGCTGCTATTAGCTTGATCTTGATACCTATATTTTTCTTCATTTAATTTACACAGCATAGTCCTAAACTTAGCTTGAGCTCTGATACCACTTATTTTGGCTTAGGGACTGATTCGTAGTGTAATTAAATTATGTCAATATATGGTAATGAGCACCAAAATAAATTTGATAGAATTAAATTTGCCAATCAACTTAGCGCCATAAATATGTGCAAAGCTAAAAAAATGGACATTGAATTTTAACGTGGAAATCCCCAAATACCAGAGGAAAAATCGCGGGACAGACTTCAAAAAATATTCCACTATATTTAGGATGATTACAAATTACCCTTTCCATACTCTCACATCCAAAAAGTAAAGATAGTGTTTAGTGGTGAGAACTCTCGTATTCAAATATTAGAATTTTTGCAGTATCAGGGAATAATAGAAATGATACCAAAATATATTCCTGTTATATTTACCTACACCCTATACTCTCTATGATTTACTCACACTCTTTTTTTTTTTTTTTTTTCTCTTACACTCAAAGAATAACACTCTCAATGTAATTCTCTTCACGCTTTAGCTTTTATATCTTCTGCTACTTGTTGTATTCTGAATGGCAAAATCATCCTCTATTTATGGAGGATGCATTCAGTGTGAAGGATTTTGGCACCAAAATCATAATAATTTTTACTATTTATGTGTGGAAAATTTGTCTCCTCTCCCTTTTTTCTTTCATTTCACATTGTGTGGGGCCAATTGGCTGGACCCCACAATATTGGTGGAGGAATCAATATGTTGAGAATGGCAAGTGTGTGAAAAATTGGAGTTAACTGCTCTACATCATTTTAAAGGCATGTGTAGGCGAAGAAGGGAATGAATTCTGCCACCAAAGTCATGAGTTTGGCAGTTCAACTGAGAGTAGCTACTATTTGTAATCAATATTGGAGTGAACAAAGCTTGCGAATATATAGCTCAGGAATCAATTAGTGAGGGAGCTAAAATTATAAAACTTAAAAAGAGTTGAATGAAGATACTTTTTTTTATGTCTCTATGGTTAGAAAATGTTCTTGTTAGCTTCTATTGTTATCGTATTTCGGGAGATCTTATACGATTACTTACGTTTTGAAAACTTTGCACTAAACAATCCCTATCTGACAGGGACAATTTATGTTCAAAATTCTTCTCTTCTATAGTTATATTGGCGGAGGAATTAATGTTGGTAATCATTATTTTGAGAAAGTTAAGGGCGTATTTGTTTTTAGAAAACAATTTTCAGTTTTCATTTCATGTTCTTCTATTTCCTAAATTTTATGAAAAAAATATTGAAAACTAGAAAGATTATAAAATTCAATTTTTAATTTTTATTTATTATTTTTAATAATTTTTTTACAAAATTTTAAAAACATGAAAACTAAAAATTGTTTCTGAAATCAAACATGACAAATGCATGAAAAATTGAAGTTAACTACTCCACATCATTTTAAAGGTATGTGAGGCGAAGGGCAGGAAATCTGCCACTAAAGTCATGATTGGCAGTTTAATTGGGAGTAGTTATTATATGTAATTAATATTGGAGAGAATAGAGCTTGTGAATATGTAGCTACGAGGGACTAGACGATGAATTTACGAATCAACTTATGAAGGAGCTAAAATTATAAAACTTCAAAAAGCTAAATGAAGTTAACCTTTTTTACGGTTATGGTTAGAAAGATGTCTTTTTTAGCTTTTATTGTTATCACATGTAAGAAGTTCCTATAACATTACAACAGTTTTAGAAATATTCAATGGTTGAATGAGATATTTCTATTATCCTATGTTTAAATTGAGACATGATTTGGAGAGTCCTAATTCTTTTAGGTAAAAAAGTGCAATAGCTTTATAACAATTAATAGCATCTAATAACTTAACTTGCATTTCCCTCTTAAACTTTAATCCATGCCAGAATTTCTCTTAAATTAACAATATTACATTGTTGGTTCACATACTGCAAAAGGAATCATAAAAAACATTTAAAAATCTTCTCCATGACACTTTTTTTTTTATACACATTACGTAACACTACACCATAGATGAATATTAATTTATATATATATATAAATAATTTTTGAGAAATAAATTAATATGGCTGGGATCCGTAGAAATGAATTTATACTATACATGCATGAATATTCATAGAAATCTAGCTAAGAGTTAAAAGTTCTTATTTGAAGTAACATGGGATTTCTGGGGTGCTTTAGTGGTGTGTTTGTTTGTATTATTTTTTTAATAGCAAAAGTTCTATTTTATTATTATAAATTAGTTTTGAAGTTTGTGTCATTCAAATTTTGTACCTACAAGCCACTAGAATTTACCTAATCTAACGGAGAGGGGTCTGAGTAGTATATATATATATATATATATATATATATATGAGGTTTTTAGTATATACAATATTTATTCTAGGTTTAAATCTTATTGTAACTATTGTAATTTTAGAAATATGTACCAAATTTTTTTTGTACCAACACAATAGTGCGGTTTTCCTATAAATTGGAATAAATTTGCCAAGTCTACGTGCGATGATGTAAATTCAAATTAATGAATTTGTATAATCTATTTGGTGGAATCATATATTGTCTGTAGTCAATAAGTTTGAAAAATCGAAGTAAATAGTGAATTTATTAAAGTTCTGTAATATTGCACGTCCATTAATTTAAATGTTATGTGCATAGTTGAATTCAATGAATCTTGTGAACTAAAGTCTTATATTCTTTTGACTCAATGGGGCAGGATAACTGTTTGTGATCAATATTTGGACAAGACAAAGTGTTAATTACGTGGGCAATGTTATTTGAAAGTAACATTTTTCAGTAACATGTATACAACTATACATCAGTGGGTGGCATATTTATACTCTTCAATAGTTTTTTATGGGTTTAAAATTTTATCAATCAAACAATTTCAAGTTCCTATCAAATAGATTAAATGTATAAAATTTCATACAATTTAAAAATTATTTAACATTTTACCATGCCATTTTATTTCAACGGATAATATGTTTTTAAAATATAAGGAAATATCAATCATTAAAATATATATTTATTATTATTCAATTTTTTTGAATCGTTAATATCATGTCACATATTTCAACGATCGAATTAATTAAGTGCAATTTTTATGAAGAGAAATTGAAGGCCGTGAATTCAACGTTCTATGAAGTAAATAGTGAATTTATTAAAGTTACGTAATATTGCACGTCCATTAATTTAAATGTTACGTGTATAGTTGAATTCAATGAATCTTGTCAACCAAAGTCTTATATTCTTTTGACTCAATGGGGGAGGATAACTGTTTGTGATCAGTATTTGGACTAGACAAAGTATTAATTACGTGGGCAATGTTATTTGAACGTAGCATTTCTCAGTAACATGTATACATTAGTGGATGGCATATATATGCCCTTCAATAGTTTTTTTTGTGGATTTTAAGTTCATCAATCCAACAATTTAAAGTTTCTATCAAGTAAATTAAGTATATAAAATTTCATATGATTTAAAAGTTATTTAATATTTCATCATGTCACTTTATTTTAATGGATAATACGTTTTTAAAATATAAGAAAATATTAATCATCAAAATATATGTTGATTATTATTCAATTTTTCTAAAATTTGACATGTTTAATCATCAATATCATATCATATATTTCAACGATCGAATTAATTAAATTTAATTTTTATGAAGGGTAATTGAAGGTGTAAATTTAATAATTCTTTGAAGTAAATAGTGAATTTATTAAAGTTATGTAATATTGCACGTCCATTAATTTAAATGTTATCTGTATAGTTGAATTCAACGAGTCTTGTCAACTAAAGTCTTGTATTCTTTTGACTCAATGGGGGAGGATAACTGTTTGTGATCAATATTTGGACAAGACAAAGTGTTAATTACGCGGGCAATGTTTTTTGAAAGTAACATTTCTTAGTAACATATATACATTAGGTGTTGGCATATATATACCCTTCAATAGATTTTTATGGATTTGAAGTTTTCATCCATCTAACAATTTAAAGTTCCTGCCAAATAGATCTAGTATATAAAATTTCATACAATTTAAAAATAATTTAATATTTCACAGTATCACTTTATTTTAATGGATAATATGTTTTTAAAAATATAAGAAAATATCGATAATCAAAATATATGCTTATTATTATTTGATTTTTCTGAAATTTGACATACTTGATTATCAATATCATATCATATATTTCAATGTTCGGATCAATTAAGGTCAATTTCTATTTTATATATATATATATATATAGACACACACTCACTCATCCCTTATTGAACATGGTATGAATCTTATTTAGTTTTGATTTTATGTCTCATGTGGATGAGAATACGTCGTAGACATAGTGTCCAAAAAATGTTATATATAGGTAGCATATTTTAAATTATGTTGTTACAAAGGTTTGATTTGTAAGAAAACTTTTTAGTGATTTATCATGTATGATGTACGTATGCCACCAGCTCCTTTTTCCCGGTCACTGCGTGTTACACCAGTAAAATCCTTTGAAGGATGCCGACTCCATTTTTTTTAATAATTGGATAAAAACCCAAAATATCCAAATAATAGTGGAGCATAGATCACAATATAATAATACGATGCAAAAGAAACTTAACCAACATATAAGAGCAAAGTGCAAACAAAAACAGTAAAACGAACCCGATGTTTTAAAAAAACAAACACCTCATAAGAAACATAATAAAATTTAGTACTATATATTGTTATCTTCCTTTCTTGTCTCTAACTCGAGCATGCATTGTTTCCACATGAAGTTCATGAGCCAAATAATTAACTATGATGGCTCCACTTAATTACTAATGATAAACAAATAATTAATGATGAGAAACTGGTATGGGATATATTATTTGTAAATTATATTATTATACATTAATCTTAGATATCATATGGTATGTATGGTCGAAAACACTCAACAGTTTTCTTTTTATAGGAAATCAAAGATGATATCCATAAATGATGTAAACAATCATACTTAAAACACTCATGCCATCAGAGAAATATTTTTTATATCGTTCTTGTCCGTCTTTTTCAACACTTAAAACTTTGTAAGAGATAAAATGAATACAAAATTTGAAAATAATGGCAACTTGACTGCTACTTCTCAGTTCTCACATGCTGGAGAATCATGTATGACTCTCTTAAATGAAAATGCACAATCCACACAGTTGGAATAACATTAGTAGACGGATTTCCGAAACAATAATAGCAAGCCTCACTTCGCATAGAGATAATAATGCATTATGATTACAAATTAGAACATAGGATTTAATTACCATGTATTAACAGTATAAAATATTATACAATAATTTAATGATGTACTACCATATAAGTCATAATATTTGACTTTTATACCTATAATTTAAAAAGTCGTCCAAATAAAATATTTTAATTAAACGATGATATAAAATAATTTTTTTATTATCAGTACATTAAAATTAAATTACAACACATGTGTATCCAAATTTTTAAAGTAACAACATTTTATAACAAAAAATTGAGATTAATTATGATATAATATTACAGTAAAAGATTTTGCATTATCAACCAATCACATCCCATTATATATAGGGTAATACACCCACTTTTTGGATTAACACCCAATTTATAACTATTAGATGTGATTGATATCCCCACTTATCCTTAATATTAATTACATCCAATGGTTATAAAATGGGTGTCTGAATAAACACACATTTTTTAGGTGTTAAAATACCATTACCCTTTTATATATATATAACTAATTTAGTAACTATAAAAAAGTCAATCACTTTTATTGACATAAATTATATGAATGTATAAAATTTTTTATATTGATAGTAAATCAAAATTAAATCCATCAAAATGTTTATTATAACTCATCTATTATGTGAAGAGTTAATATGAAAATGTTAAGAAAAAAAATCTTATGAAAAGTTGCAGAAGAGAGTAATGGTGGCGGTTGTTATCGCCTTGTGGGTGGCAGCAGTGGTGGAGATTCTCCCTTTTTCTGTCGCAGTGCTTTTCTTAGGCACACAGCACAACATATAGAAAAACCAGATTAAGAAAATGAGGCAATGTGTTTCTTGGTTTTGAAGATCCATATATTGTAATATAGAATATGTTACGTGCTTTGTTTGTCATAAGGAGGACACTCAATCTCTTGCTTCGTTTTGAGGACCAGCTAGAGATCAAAGAAAGGAAAGGTTTCTTGCTTTCTTCTGTGTTAGAAAATCCCATTTCCATTTCTCTAAATCACTCCCTCAAACTCAACTAAGTCTTTGTCTTGTTTTGATGTTTTCATGTGTCACAGCTTTTTAAGGTTTGATTGGATATGGGTTTTGTTTGTGACAGGGTTCTCTTTTCTTCGAGTATAATTCTCTTTGCATTTCTATTTTCTAAAATGGGTTTCCCTTTGCTCTCACTTTCCCCGCATTGGCATCTTTAAGTTATTTTGATCCTCAATTTTAATCTTCTTCCATGCATTACCACGTTGATTAGAAGGTGCAGCACTATGCATCTGGTTTTACTTTATGCTGATCTTCTAAATTTGTTCAATTTATGAATCTCAGGTTGTGTGCTTCATGTTGATGACTTGAGAGCAGTTTGCAGTCTTGACTAGTGGCAACTTCCTTCTTGGGCTTCATTTGTTATACACGTATGGTTTTCTATACATAATCTTTACTATTAATTTCACCACTAGTCAATTATTAACCATTTTATGCGGTGTTTTCTCCTTTAACCCATGATTCACTTCAAATTTAGAAATCTATACATTATGATAAATCAAGTTAATATTGGTATTTTTCTTGAAGGGGATTCTAAGGAGGTGTTTAAGAGCTTTGAGAAATGTGAGCTGAACTATTCTCATATTGGGCTTGTTTTGCAATATGCATATAGATCTGCAGTCTAATTTCATCTTTTTAAAGCCCAGTTTGTGCCAGGATTTTGTAATCGAGTGCCTATTTAGTATAGACTACTACGACAAAGAAAAATGCCATAGACTAAATGGATCAAGATTGGGCTACTGATGTTCCTCCTTGTATTTGGGATGTTCTTGTTTTGAATTCCGGTTGATAAATAAATTCATTTTTTCCATTAAAAAAAATTTAATATTGGTATTTTGACTTATTGTCTAATACAACATTTTGACAACCATTTATTGGAACACTTCATATTTATGTTAAGTTCTTCTGTGTTAGGCAACTCTATCCTCAAGCAATGATGACATATTGAAATGATTTATTCACTAGAGATGGATGGACAAATTAAGTCATCTCCTGATAATACAACATTTTGACAACCATTTATTGAAACACTTTATTTATGTTAAATTCATCTGTATTAGGC